>OV884004.1:23088481-23713481 GCA_930367185.1 Myathropa florea
CCAGGTGCATACTTTACTTAAAGCGCCCTTCATGATCTCGCTGATAACAACCGGAAACTTCCCCAATACCAAGACCACCATATCATCGGCATACCCAACTACTTTGACCCCTTCTCTGTCTAGTTTTAATAGTATGTTGTCGCCGTTCGTAGTCGCCATTAAACTGTAGGTCCCTTCCACCTATGGGAGAACAATAGCACGTACAACACGAGTGGTTGCTGAGAAGCCAGGTCCACCTCGGATCTTAGCGCCACCAATATTTTATTCTATATTTTAAATATTCTTCGTTCCCAAACTTCACCACTATAAAAATATTGTTTCTACTAAATGCTTTGACATTTGCATTTTGTCATTGGTCCAAGGGTGCGTTTGCAGTGAAAGTTCGAAGTTGTCAAGTCCCAATTGGAAAATAATTTACATATATTGCCATATCCAAAAATAGTGGCAGTTTAATACAACATGGATTTTCCAAAAACAGTTGTGGTGACACTGGATATACGCAGGTCTATGTGAGGCTGTGACTGTCATTCTAGCCTCACCTAACCTATGGTACCCTCATATTAAAATAATTGCATTTACCTGCGAAAGTTTACAAAAATCAACTTTGGTTACATACACACTTCGTTTGTAGCAAATTAATTTGACACTTCTATATACAGTATAGCCAAGACAAATAAACGAACATTTTAACTACTTGCCTGACAGTACTTTATTTAACTTCAAGGACGAACTAGACACAACACACTTAACATATTAAAAACTTGCTATATGGCTTCCAAAGCATAGCAAATAATATCCACTTCAGTCTTTAAGAAAAACAGTACGATCCTTAATCGTAAGGTTGAAAACCGCAACGAATGGTAACTAGAAAGTTTTTTTTAATTGATATTTAGTTGATATATGAGCCGTTTCTCTGGCGGGCCGAAAATACATTTTTTATGTAAATATCTTTATTGCCATACATTCACTTTTTTTGTTTATAACTTCATTAACATCATCAGTTTTTTACGGACTGATTTGTAGAAAAAATGAAAACCTCTGCTATTGAGGAAATATACCTAACGACAGTTTGTGTTGTTAAAAAAATATTTAATCTCCATGGTGCTGTCCTAATGGGATTGGTTGCGGAGACTTTACACTTACACCAGTAAAGCCATTGTGCTGCCATGTGGATTGTCAATGGATTAATCGTTTAATGTCTTGTACGAAATCGTTTGGAGCATTTGATAAAGCGTAGAAGACTGCTGGTATGAAGACTCCCAAATGCTTTCTTTTAAGGAACGCCAGACTCGAGCAGGTACAAAGAAGATGTGGGACATTCTACCTCCACTTTATTTTCTGCAGAAATTGTTTATGATGACAACTAGTCTTTTGGCGGCAATGTCCTATGTGCCAATTTTTTATATATCGAGAGAGATTTTTGCATCGTTTCGGATCTGCCTTAAGCTAGATTATTGTAAAGATGTTTTCTTTTCGCGCATCTGTTATCTGTCATCTGAGTCGCAATTTCCCATAGCAACAGTTTGGTCATAGCATGTCTACATTGCTGTGTTGATTCTTTCAATTTATTTCAAGCTTTTTTGATTTTTCTCCAAATAAATGATAAGTTAGAGTCTCTCGCAGGACGCCACTTATTCAAATATGAGCAGGGTTAGAATTTTGTTGGCATAAAAAAGTAAAAAAAGGCAAAGAAGCATCTATTCAAAAATAAGAAAAGGAATGCGCATTTAGTTACAGTAGCATTAAAGGTTAGGTTAGGCTAGGAGGGCTTTATGCTGTTGCCAGCAATTACACCTAGAGGCCGTGGAGGTCCATTATGTATGCCCTGTAAGGATTGCATGTTTTTCGAGAACTAACGAAGGGTCAGCATGCAATTACCAAAACCACCCCGTTCTGGTTGAAAATTTCCTGAGGTCAGGGATCTGTATCTTCGCCACATCGCTGAGCTAGTGAAAAAACCTTGCTTTCAAGTGAATGGCAAAGGAGATGCTCCACTGATTCAATTTCTTCTTCATCCCTATAGCTCCTACAGAAATCGTTCGGCGGGAGGTTTAGTCTCTTAGACATTGCACTTATCGTGCAGTGGCCAGTGAGAACCCCTATACAGTAGCATTAAGCTACCAATAGCTTTTTGAAATTATTTGTTAAGAATCTCCGATTGTCTCTCAGAAGCGCCTTTAAGGAGCTAAATGACCTTTCTACTTCAGCTGAAACGAGTGGAGCCCATTTAAAGCTTTCAACATCACCAACATCAATATTTTCTAGATGTTTGGAATCCAAGTCACCGTTCATTACAGAATTTATCTGCTCAATCGTTTTTAGTTTTGCATTGAAAAGGGCAGTAAACATCTTCAGAACTTCCTTTGCAATCGGCCCTTTTGCTTTTTCCAAGTAGACTAAAAACCGAAAATTGACTTTGATGTACGCTAGTTGCGCTTGTACTGCTTCATTTTCAATCAATTTCTTTGCAAACACAACACAGCTTGCATCGTCTTCAAAAACGCAGACAAATTTTTTGATCCGAGCAAAATTGTTCGCATAACATGCTGCCTCTAGCCAAGTACCCAGTGAGTTAACAATTTTGTTAGCGAACAACCTTTGAGAAAAGGGCAACAACGGTAAAAAAAGCCACAAAAAGGCAAAATAAAATACATATATTTGAAATCAGGAGAACATGAAACGTGTTTGTGTAAAGCCGATACTATTTTCCGATTAAGCACAAAAAAGAGGCAAAGTTAGCAAAATCCTATCCCTGATTATGAGATATTCCTTAAAACCGCTATAAGCTGTCGCTGAGGGGAATATATACGCGTCTCACTGAATTCGTTAAAAATACGAGTATATTGGCAGGCGCGAAACGAAAGCTTAAAAAATATAAGTCATTCCCAAATAATCGACAGAATCAGTCTCAATCTGACAAAAGTGAGACACTTTGGAACTGTAAAATGTGTATACAATGCCTGCCGCGCTTGCGTTCGCTAAGAATAATTATTACATTATGACCAAAGCTTTGAAAATTGTTGCTGTATTAAAAATTAATATAAGAGTTAATAAATCGTTACAAATTACTACGTTGCATTTTATTTATTTTGCAAGGAGCATGTTAGCATGTTTCATACAAGCATCCACCTCAACATTCTCCTTTATGTCATTCAAAAAAGGTTCATATGCTAACAATATTTTCCATTGCAGATGATTTTTCAATATCAGAATTCAGTATATCGAAATCGCCAGAGCTGGAGCGGAACAAGCTGTACAGACGGAACAATAACTTTGGAGTATAGCATTCAAACAATTCAATTTATGAACATTTCACAAACAATCTATCCGCCCTCTAGGTACGTTCCGATTCGTTAACAAGCGTCTATTCGGATAACTTCGAGAATAGATTCGGGAATGTTAAAGTGAAAGGCCAAATAGAATTTGGAATGCAATATAACTACAAAATCAGCGCTCTGGAAATACATATAATAAAATGTAAAGATCTGGCGATAGCTGATATAAAACGATGTAAGAGCGATCCTTACGTAAAGGTACTGAATGCACTTTCAAGCCAAGAATCATTTAACCCTATTCTAATCACATTTCAAAGGCATATCTCTTACCAGATAAATCCAAGAGTGGGAAGCGTAAGACAAAGGTGAAGAAAAACACTCTAAATCCTGTATTCGACGAAGTTATACGTTTTTACGTAGCAATATCCGATCTGAAGACTCGCTCCATATGGCTGACAGTTTGGCACTCGGATATATTTGGTCGCAATGAATTCCTGGGACAAGTCGTCATCGACTTACAGGAGAAAGTGTTTGATAATCCCCAATCACAGTGGTATACACTACAGGAGAAGGTAATACAAAAATGTGAACTTGTCTTGTTGAGTTGAATCACTTTTATTTTGTATTTAGAGCAGAAGTCTTGACTCGCACTCGGGATATCATGGAGACTTGGTGGTTGGACTTAAATTTGTTACTGCAGAGAGTACACAAGCGAACAAAACGGACTGCGCCTTTGTTAGACGAAAAGAGGGTATAAAATCATTAGTGAAGGGCCAGTTACATATATTGGTAAAGGAAGCGAAGAACTTACGATCCCCTCGGACTAGCGGTACGTGTGACACGTTCTGCAAAAGGTATTTATTATAAATGCATGTATTTTAATTTCAGTTTAATAATGTTAATAAGTGATGATTCGTAAATACTTAAGGTTTTTTTTTTGTTATATGTTGTCGACTTTCCTAACTGCTTACTTATGAAGGCCAACGACGCATGTAGAGTCTGAGCCTGAGGTGTTGTCACCACGATTCTGTACGGTCCAGGAGAGTCTGCTTCCAGCCATCAGAACGAAGTTTCCTTTATATCCGTAATCACTTTGTTATTGTACCGATGATTTGGTTTTCTTCTCCTCGAAACAGGAGGCTCGGACTCTCTTAGCTTAAGTATTGCTCTTCATGCGTCCATCCAGATGTCGTTTGTGACTTCATGTTTTCCCCGATGTAGACAATCTTCTATCTTCTGAAGTTTAGTTCTGCTCGGAAGTTCTAGAACCGTACTGCCTGGTGCATCGTGATTTTTTTAGCGTGACGCGACACAATTGGAGCAATTTTCCCGAGATTTTGAATTTAGCCTTTGATTTCTCTACAGTGAATGTTGTCACATGCAGCCGTGAAATCGACAAAAACGTGGTGGGAATAGATTTGAAACTCGTTAGTCTTTGTTAGGGTTTGTCGAAAAATCTATAGTAAAGGCTCTAGGCCTTCACAAATACTCCACGACATGCCTACATTTCATATTACGTCGTGTTCACTAACAGATTCAACAAAACGGAGCAAAATTTCTACCAATCTGGATTTTACATCTGTTAGTTACGAATTTGGAAGCGTGTAGATATCTTCTTATTCAAAAACCATATTTTGAATTTTTTTAAGTACAAAGACAAACTATGTGCAAAAAAGAAATTTCACAAGGTTATCCTGAAGTCATCCTCATCCAATTAAGAGAGCTAGAAATCGGAATAATTAATAATTAGGTTAAGGTGAACAGTTTTCCAATCAAGGTTAGGTTAGGTTCGGGGTGACGACTGACCCACATATAGACCGATCTTGGTCCATAGTGTTACCACATCACAGATATACTCTATGTTATATATGTATACGTTGTATATTATGTAGAGGCATATGGGAATGTTTGGTTAATGAGTGGGTGTGGTTTCATTCAGTCAAATCATTTAGTGAACTGAAGGAATGGTGTACCGTTTTGTATCTGGTTCTGGCCAGGGCCGGGCAAAAGTAGGGTAGGTGTTCGCTGGCCGCTGACTCCTTGCCGTTTCTACCCATATAAGTGGAGAATAAGACCCGCTTACAAGCGTGGTAGTCCACAAGACAGTGAACCGTGATGATACCAGCCAGCGTGTTACAACACCAAGCTTAAGCTTCACGAAAAACGCAGCGAACTTGTATGCGCTGGCTTCGCAAACGCTCGTGACGGCTTAATATTCCTTGCACGCCCTCTTCGATTTTTTAATGGCGAACATGTCACCAGTTGTGGCCTGTCACTGTTATTGCAGATTTAATTTACGGCTTGGTAATGTCCCGCAGATATTTCGCTCTCCGTCATGATTTTTGGGTCCTGAGAAACGCCTACAATGAATTTATTTTTGTATAAAGCTTTGTACAAATGGTTCAAGAGAACTCTTTGTGGTCAGACTGTGTACCAATGTCGTTTTGGAATTTGCTTTGTTTTTTTTCACGATTTTCATCAGATTTTAGGTAATTGGACGACCGGTACGTAACCTATAATTGACAACATTTGGACGTACGTAAGATTTTAGCGCTCATGTTATCTACTTTACCACTATCGCTTTGACAGAAACGTTTGCAATCGTGCAAATAATACTTTTTCGAGAGAGGCGATATTTCTTAGCCATATACGGAGTTTTGTTGAACCATCGCTCTCAATTTTTGTATATTAATTTTAGAACTTTTAAAGTATCACATGTGATCCATCTAGCCCACACGCTTTCTTTCTATTTCTTCAACTCTCCATGATGTTGACAAAAAAAAAAAAACATTTTATTTTCGGTCATTGATTTCTCTCTTCCTTTTATTGAGCGGCTGTATACAATTTACAAGATTCCCCCAATTATCTTAAACCGCGTTTAACATGTTTAAAATACGTTACTAGTGAATTCACCAGCACACTTAGACCATATTGGTCTATTGTGGTACCCACAGTCAGACTACTACCACTGATCGACCGCTCCAGTGATAGTGTTGTTAATTTTTTAATTTGATTTGACCAACGGCAAATGGTGACTGGACCAGGTTTGAAAAACCGGATAAAAGCGTATCAACTATCTTTTCGAACCTCGAACCTGGGACAGGCAGGCACTTAACCAATTGCGCAATCCAGTAGGGTTTAAAGAAAACGTTAGTATAGTTTTAAGAGAATCATAATTATGTGACGAGATTTAAAGAGTTCCGTGGTAATTTATTTATGCTCACATGACGTTCTTCAATAGATCATATTTGTGTTTTTACTCACTAAGTGTTTAACTAACAACATATAATTGTTCGCTTATTCTGTAATTTTTTTTAGTTATCTTCTTCCAAATCGAACACGAAGCTCGAAACAGAAAACTCCTGTTGTGAAAAAGTCCTTGAATCCGGTTTGGAATTGTACTTTTGTATACGACAATGTAACCTTACAAGATTTATCGGAAAGGGCATTGGAACTAACGGTTTGGGATCACGACCGTTTGATAAGCAACCATCTGTTGGGTGGAATCCGTTTTTCATTAGGATCTGGTAAGTATCATTGGAATTTAATGATTTTAAGGAATTTTAATGGAATACTCATGGGAAAAGCTCTGATTGCTTTAAAAGCAATGAGGAAATTTCCTCAAAGTTGCCTTAACATCTCGGAGACATTATAAAATAGACCAAAAGATACCAAAAACAGCATTTGCAACAAGCTTCATCGGGCTTACGAATAACATCAATTGACATTTGTAGACTCTTCAAAGAAATACTTCATAAATCGACTCAGGATATGACCATCTGACAAATTGTTGTCATTTGCCTTAGCTTAATAAGCAAACGTTTTGATTTTACTTTCAAATGATCTGTTGATTACTAGAATTAAATTGCTTATTTTACAAAAATAAATTAAAATATAAAGAAACTTAAATTAAAAAACAAAATTAATTACCCATTCATTTACAGAAAAACAAGGAAAGAAACTAAATTGGATGGATTCTCAAGGAAAAGAATTATTGCTATGGCAAGAAATGATTAATCGACCAAATTTTTGGGTTGAAGGCAGCGTTAACTTAAGATTGAATTTGGAATTGAAAACAGAAGAGAACAACGAATGTTAGTACCATATCAAATGTTATAGTATGGTGTTCAAATTATTAAAACAAATAACTTTTTTGGTTAAAAAAAATGTACATGGTTTTTCTTTTAATATATGTTACATACCAAACATTTCTACATAAATCTTGTACCCAAGGAATATTAGAGATCACTGACTGCGTCGTCATATTTTTAATATGTGACATCAGATGGCTTGATCTCGTTCGTTATGCGGTATAGAATTTAATTCGTGCAAAGCCGATGTCATTTAACGTCACAGTTCGAATAGATTCAGCTGTCTTTTGTGTTTGTGAGAACTGTAGCGCCATCCGAAGAAGAAGAGGAGAAATATAAATAAACGAAAGTGTTGAACAACAAGAGTGGTCCACAATTAAAAGTCAAGTTAAAGGAAAAGTATACCATTTGTCAGATCTGTTCTCTTATTACTGATCGCGAGTTGAAAGTTCGATTGCTCTCGAACTCCCAAGCGAATGAAATTAGTCGACCGATTACGGTTCTTGACTTAACGCACCTGAAGTCGATCATTGCCACAGTAACGAAAAATAAAAAAATGTCTCAAACGTTACAAAATACGTTTGAGGCCGTGTGTGAATTGCTCTAAAATAATAGTGAAAAAATGTGATGTTTTCCTTCGTTAAAATATTTACCTCCGTTAAATGTTTGATATTTACGTGGTGAATATGGAGGTTTAAATTTGACTTGCTCTGCAATGGCATAAGTGAGAATTCATTTCGCCGAGTTCCTGTCGTTTGAGCCGATTTACATCTTTCGACTCATTTTTCGATTGATTCGCGAACAGTAATGGGGGTTTTAAAAGATTTCAAAAATCAGCCGAAATGAAATTTGTTGGACTATAATTTGCAGCATAATGTATATGATTGACCGTTTCAATTGCACTTGTTGTCCAATGCATGTATTTGACAATAAGAATTGTTTTCTTAATCGAAAATCAAAAACTGTTGAAGATCGAAAAAGAACGATTTCAATCGAAAAAAAACTCTGCCCAAATGCAAAAAAAAAATACTTTATTTCTCCATAATCCATAAATTTCGTAAATAGTTGTAATATATCCATGTTTGAAATGGTTACGCGAATATACCTCATATTCAATTAATTGTTTTCTTTTCCCACAGTTAAGTTAATTTCCAAATACGCAGTACTTATGTACGAATTTGCATGTTTTTAATATTGAAGACTAGCTGACCCGGCAGACTTCGTACTGCCTCAATCGATAAATAAAAGACCTAAGATACTGGCCATTTATAATTTATTATATGTTTTATCGCTATTTTAACAAACGATGCTCAAGTGAGTTAGCCAATTGCATTCTTCCCCTCCATGAATTCACCCGCAATACTCGTCTCGCCAGGAATGCTCATCAGTTCACCCTTAAGCCTGCTTTCGGACGTACAGTTAAGTTTAGAGAG
This sequence comes from Myathropa florea, assembly GCA_930367185.1. Taxonomy (NCBI): domain Eukaryota; kingdom Metazoa; phylum Arthropoda; class Insecta; order Diptera; family Syrphidae; genus Myathropa; species Myathropa florea. The sequence goes on from OV884004.1 coordinate 23,097,281, forward strand.
TCGTTTTTTAGCCGCACCACACGAATATGGAATGCTCTTCCCAGCCTAATATTTCCCACTCACTACAATCCACAGACATTTAAGACCAATGTGCACAGGTACCTCCTATCCCTTTCTCCCTCTATACCTTCGGCCCGTGCTGTGTCTTGATTCCGGACACTTAAGGGTATTCGTAACCCCTTTTGCGCGCGTAAATTATAAAAAAAAAAAAAAAAAAAAAATGAGGTTTCAATTTGATATTGACAGATACACACTGCTATGATACAGTTTGTTAATCAATTTAAAGCTTTCTCATAAACAATATTTTTTGTTTTGTTTTGTGGTGCGTAAATAAACAAAGAAGACGTTTTTCCGACACGCGAACACACGACGTATAATTGTCCATGTGCGAAACAGGGAAACTCCAAGTTGATTCCGCAAACTTCTAAGGACTGTCCTTGCGATTTATTTATGGTCATCGCAAAGGCCAGGCGTATTGGAAATTGTAAGACTTTAAAATGGAATGGTAAATCCGTTGGAATCATCGGTATCCGCGGGATCAAGACATCCTCTCCTTTGTATTTTCCTTTTATGATTGTTGCCTCAATGACGTTATTCATCAGCTTTTTCACAACCAGTCTTGTTCCATTGCACAGTCGAGGTTGATTAATGTTACGCAGCATGATGACAACTGACCCTATTTTTAACTGCAAATTGTGAGGTGGTAATCCAGACAATTCCAGTGAATTTAAAAACTCCGTGGGATAGTTGACTACGTCATCCTGGTTCATAACGGTGTCGACTGATTTGAAAGAAATCAACTGTCCTGGAAGAAAATTCTGAATGGTCGCATTGAGATCCTCGACATCTTTATTTTTCGCCGCCAATATTGCTCGTTCACTCAGCCAATTATGGTTCTCGCGCACTCATAGATATCGTAACACAATATCGTAATTGTGTAAATTCAGAGAAGGTTTAAACGGTGAGAAACAAAAAGACTAAAAACGGAAATTCTATTTTCCAATACAACATGTTCAACATACAACATGTGGGCGCCGTGGCGTAGTGGGTAGGTGCGTCGACTCCTACGCTCGAGGTCGTCAGTTCGAATCTCGAAAAAAACATCAAACATTTTTTCACGGCTCCACCTCTTTCGAGTCACTGAGTATAAGTCAAAGAGTATAACTGTCTAGAAAAAAAGCTTCTCAATCTCGCCGTTCGGAGTCGGCATTAAACTGTAGGTCCCCTCCGCTCGTGAGAGAACAATAGCACGCACAACACGAGTGGTTGCTGAGAAGCTAGGCCCAGGTCCACCTCGGACTATAGCGCCGCCATTATTATATTATTATTATTATTAATACAACATGTTCTGAGCTGTGAAACATTTGATTGTCACTTGTTTGTCAAATATTTCTAGGTGCGTACAAATTTATCCGTTTCATAGCTGTAATATGAGGTCCGATGAACACAGTGAGTGATTATAATTTAATAAGAACTTTATTGAATATCAACAAAGTTCAAATTGACTCTAAATTTTATTTAGAAAACGTTTATATGGGAAGAAGAAAGTGCTGTTTTTAGGGTTTTACCGGCAATTATTCGAATTTTTCTCACCGTTTATACCTACCCTGAACTTGTGCAAACATTCCAAGACCAAAATTAGCCTAATCGGTTCAGCCATTCTCGAGTTTTAGCGAGACTAACGAACAGCAATTGATTTTTATATATATAGATAGATAGATGTGTGTATTTACTTTCGGGAATGACTGTACGTGTAAAACGTTCAATTATCATGGCAAAAAATCTGCACTGCCGTCTGAATGTTCATATTAAAACAGTTAAGCCAAAATGTGCGAAAGAGAGAGAAAAAAGAGACAAGTATAAATGAGTAGAAAAGGGTAGGTCAGCTGAGCTGAAAAACAACTATCATTTTTGACGGATATCCTTATTCACAAATAATCGAAATGGCGAAATTGACTATTTTTTTTCTAAAAGGTGTTACCTATCTAAATATTCTGTCCCAACTTAATATGTTTTATATTTTTTTTTGCTGAACAATAATAAGGAAAAAAGAGATTTGGATGAGCAGAAAAAATTATTGAGAGTTTCCGCGGTCAGCTTGGCCGAAATCGTCAAATCAGTGTTGCTAAGAATTAAATAGGCAGCTGTAATGTACAATAATTGAAATGCCAATGTCAAATGGTTTCTGGTAGTAAATATGCATACCACAAATCTGTCACACAGTCCTTGTGTGTGTTGCACTAAAATTATATCCTTTCCAAAGCAAACTAAAATTTAAGAAGACTTGTTCTGTAGTCTTATATGAATTTACAGAGTAACTCGTGAGATGCGACTACCAACAGTTTAAAAGAAAAATAAGAAAAGCACAACAGCAACTCCGTGAGTCGTCTTATCATGTAGGATAGACTCATTTGTACATTATCTGATAAGTCTGCTCGACTTCGAATGTATCAATAATATTTGAAAAACTTCTCGCGGCCAAATTACCAAATTATATCGTTTACATTACCACATTTGAGTTCTTACGAGTTGTCATATCATGTAAGGCACCCTATTGGTGCAAAATCCAAAATTTAATTTCATTCCTCTGATACCATATTGATTTAGAATAAAAATAAAAATATTTGTTGTTTGTTAAAAGTTTTTTGCGAAGTGCGAGAGAAATAGAAAATGGAAGGGAACTGTCAGGAAGAGTAATGGACCAAGAGTCGCCGTGTAAATGCACGAGTCTAACAGAATAAACATTCAAATCAGATCTGTCAAAAAGGGTAATGAGCAAGAGGTAGGTTGTGCGAACTGCCCAAAATGTGATAAAAATAATACAACTCATCCTTAAGGCGATCACATTTGAATTGCGGTTAAACTGTATCTCTATCTAATTTTTGACAGTTATACTCTTTGAGCATTGTCAATGACTCGAAAGAGGTGGAGCCATGAACAAATTAAAGGTGTTTTTTCGGGAATCGAACCTAGACATTGAGCGTCGGAGTCGACGCACATACCCACTACGCAACGGCGCACACCATTCACCACTATGGAAATGTCAAAAAATAGCCAGACGATACACTGTTAACCACAAATCAACTCTTACCGTCTTTGCATATAAAAATGTTGTTTGTTTTTTGTAGAATATGTAAGACGAACGTCTAAGCTGGTTTGTATTACTTCAGAGCAAAATCATTCGACGGGAAATACAAGTGGTTACTACACGGCCACGCATCAATGCAAGTTGTATCTATTTCCAATTTTGACCAGAAATCAGTTAATAAGTTGTTAGTTGATTTCTGATTTTGACGCAATCCAAACGTAGTAGATTAGCAAGACAATACAATTTGGTAAAAATTTGGGATTTGACGTTTCGTAACTCTACGAAAACAAAAATGAAAGAGAAATTAATTAATTTCGAAACCAATAACAAAATATTTACTTTCTTTAATTGATTATACCTTTCCACATTTGTTTTTGTTGTTTGAAACAATTGTCACTTTTTACAATGACATAAAGCCAATGCGACGAGATGTCAAAATTTATGGCACAACTGTTTCGTTGTGCATTTCTGCATGCATCAATATGTGCAGTATTGCTGCATATACATACCAGGGTTTAACGGACTACAATTTACACATACTGCTACTTAATTATTGTGGCGCAATAAAAAAATTGGTGAAACAATTATACTTTAAGTAAATTTGTCATCCCCAGTACATATAGGCGTCAAAATGCGTTATGACGATTATTGCGATTTTTTTTTTAAATTTTATAATTTGTTTATGTTTTGATTAGTTTCCTTAAACCACGTTCTCTCTGTATTACAAGTCGCATGACTTGGTCGTACTACCAAAATATGCCTTGCGTTCACTCTGTACTACCCGCTTGAGAAACTTCTTTTATGACAGACACTTCGAAGTGTGAATGACTTAAAATTGAAGAAAATCAGAGAAAGAAGTTAAAGGAACGAATATGAAACCTTAGATAAAAAAGGAATATATTTTTTTTCCGCAAACTTATTAACATATTTGTATGTTCCCTTCCGCACTTATGTTAACTCATCAAAATCACTAGCAAAAGTAAAAAATTCTGTGAAGTCGTAAAACAAGTGTTTACACACAATGCAAAGTCATCCGACCAAGGGAAAAAGTTGAAAAAGTTGAACTACCATACGTCCCATCTGAACGACTTGTTGTACACTGTGAACACGGGTTTTCTCTGCTATGTTGTATGAATTTGCAGCGTTTCACATTTCTTGTGTCAAAATTATGCAGCGATGAATGAAATACACGTTCAGCAAACTCAGAAAGAAGAAACCGATGTACGAAAAAAATCACACACAGCTGTGATGCATTGAGTAGTGTTACAATTCCAAAATAATACCATCAATATGGCAACATTGGTCAGAATTAATAATTGACAATTCCTTCAAAGAGTTTACGTATACTTTGAAATTCGCTTACTTCTTAAAATGTATCGGTTTTGTGAATTGTTTCTTGAATGATTTTTGCTTAGCGTTAGTTATTCAAGTATTTTTATATGAATTGTCCGATAATTTCTCTGTGATATATTGGGACTCTTAAATACTTTGTGAAAATCACAACTATGAATATTTACATATAGCCTTAACACGCAGGAATAATCGCCATTTTGTGACCGGCTGATTTTCACAACCGAAAGATTTGTTAAAAACAAAAATACATAATTGATAACTTTTTTCCGGTAAAGTACTGGTTTGTCTACAAAATACATATTTTTATTCGTGGTATGTGACGTAGTTCAGATAAAAATCCTTTTTGCGAACTAAAGTAGTTATATATAGTTTATAGTGTGAGAGATACAAAGATTTTTTTCATGGCCTGATTTCTGTAGTGAATTGAATTCTGGAAATTCGGACATAAACGAACTGTGAACCACCCAAAGAATTTGTTTACCAAATTAAGTGTATTGAAATTAAAAATAATTTTCCAAAACAAAATGATGTAATGAGCATTTATAAGATACCTATTAATTTTTATTCTCTTTATTAAAAGATGATTTTTTTTCACAATACCTACGTACATACATACGTACATGACATGCACAAAGATTTTGTGTTTCAATGTTTACACATGCCCGAATTCTTTCATTCCTTTTTGCAAAAATTAAAAAAATGTTTTACGCATTGGTTATTAGTGTAAATAAACAAACTGAATATTGTTGCTTATTTATTTGTAGCCAGGATTGAGTAAGTGATCATGACTTTTGATTCTCACGGTCGTCAAACAGCTGATAAAAGCGATAATCAATTGGATTCAGCCACCTTAGCCGACAATGCAGACGAAATGTAATTATAACTTCTCAAATTGGTGTCCTCTTAAAATTCGATATCCTTTTGTTTTGTGTTTGCGTGTATAGGACTCCCGAAAAATTGATATCGTCGTTTCCAGCGATGAAATTACGGTCTCTAAATCAAAAGATATCAAATCCAAGGTGGGTTGTTCCTGTTTTGCCCGAACAAGAACTTGAACATTTGCTAAATGCGGCTATAACGCTTACATTAGCCGGTAAATAGAACACATTTAAAATATGATATCCTCTTCAAATGAAAAATATAAAATTCTTTTCCTAATAGGATGTGATCATGACTGCGAGCCTTGCTTAGATTTTTACAAAAATGCTTTAACAACGTCTTTTATAAAAATTCTTACGGATGAAGCCGTCAACTCGTGGAAATATAATATTCATCACTGCATTTTAATGACTTGCGGCAAGCTCTTACACTTAATAGCAATTCACATGCATCGTGATAATCCATATTTATTAGACCTTCTTTCAATAGTTTTAGACCCAAATAATAAATTTAATACATTTAATGTTGCCCGACAACCTGAATGCTTTGGTCCTGAAGGTGTTTGGGGTATATTGGAGGATAATAAACAATTTGCTGCAACACCTTCAGAGCCTAAACGCCCTCGTGGTTGGCTGGTCGATTTAATAAATCGATTTGGTCAGTTGGATGGCTTTGATAACTTATTGGAACGTTTTCACACCGGTGTTGCATCGGTTAAAAGCAAACCGTCTTCCCCCGAAAGTGTTAACAGCAGTGTAAATAAATCTGTTTTCCTTTCACGGGATTCAGTGACAACTGCAGACGGCAGCGCGAGTATACCCTTGTCACTTATTTACTATTTAATTCGACCATTTGGGCAATGTTATGAATTGCTAACACCGGCTACAATTAAAAAGTATTTTATGCCAATATTGATAATAGTTTTGGATATTCTGGATAGTCTTACCGATGCTGAACTCAAGTATGAAGCTAAATCAGAGGGAAGAAGTGATCTCATTCATAGAATAATCAAATCCGCACGTTGTTTGGCTAGTCGACTGCCTGACCAGGGCGATCTTCTGCGCGACATAGAAGTATTTCGTTTGAAAATGATACTACGCTTGTTGCAAGTGTCAAGTTTCAATGGAAAAATGAATGCCCTTAACGAGATAAACAAAGTCATTACAGCAGTTTCCTACTGCTCGCATAGGACTCAGATATCTCAAGGATTGTCAGATGATGAAATGAATTGGTTGACAGCTGAACGCATGGCGGTAAGAATATACTTCGCCTTTTTTTTGACAACCCCTCCCTTATTGGCTTTTATTTTTTTGCAGGTTTGGATTAAAAACTCAAATGTATTAGATATTGTCTTGAAGGACTCTTTGCATCAACCACAATATGTAGAAAAATTGGAGAAAATTATAAGATTTCTCATCAAAGAAAACACATTAACCCTGGATGATTTGGATGCTGTATGGAAGGCACAGGCTGGAAAACATGAGGCGATTGTTAAGAATGTGCACGATTTACTAGCGAAATTAGCATGGGATTTCTTACCACAACAACTGGATCATCTGTTCAATTGTTTTCAAGTAGGTATAACTCAGTTCAAATAACGGGACGTAAGATAAACAACAACACACTTTCTTATCAAAAAAAAATATGTTTAACAAATAACTAAGTCATTTAGAAGTCGATGACTTCAGATAGTTTAACATACTAGATTCACGATATGTTCTATGAGCCTCGGATTTATTAAATTAATTGTTAGTAGGTCATTGATCCCAAATTCGCACGAGTGCTTTAAGTATCAATTGTAACTATTCCAAGTCAAGCACGCCCACAGGGGTAGCTTTGCTGTCGATGGGTGGGACACCGATTGGACAGGGTGGTTTTTGTTCCCTCATTCGTTCTCTACTATATTACAGTTTAAATCACTGCGCCTTCAAAAAGAAGGGAGGGAGAGCGGAGACAATGAATTGCAAAAACCGATTGTCTGCCTGACAAACGAACGGACTACGTATTTGAAAAGATAGGAGAGAGCAGTGACAAAAAGATTGTTGCAGGACTTTGTCTTTACTGAAAAAGGATTGGAAGAAGATCCTGAACTACAACAAAAAGTAATATCCTTAATACTACGCTGTGCTTAATATAATTTAAAGTTACCTAGGTTAGGGTGGTGGCTGAGCTTCACATTGACCGCACAGGTCCATAGTGAACCTAAATGAATCTAATGTGGCCGCCGTGGTGTAGCGTCGACTCCTACACCAGGTATGTAGGTAAAAGTGGTGGTTCGGTAAGAATCTAATTAGCACTATGTGCCTTTTTACTACTCCAGCTCTGGTCCCTTTAATGTGAAGTGCATTTTTAAGATATCTACATCAAATCTGACAAATTTAAGAAGGACATTAGTTCTATAATATCTTTCGTTAAAATATCGTCAAATGATTTGAAAAAGGGCCTATCAAGCGCTCGCTGTTTGACTCTTGCAAGAGCCGGGCAAGTGCAAAAGAAGTGGTTTAAGGTCTCCCTCTCAGCTATGTGGTTGCAACTGCGACAATGTGTGTTATGTGGGGTACCATGTTTTGCGGCATGATCTCCAATCGGCCAGTGTCCCATACAGACCTCCACCAAACTAGTGATGTCATGTCGAGTTTGCCGGAGGATATCTTTTGCTTTGGATCGGTTGTACTCAGGCCATATTTTTCTTGATGTAGGACAGTTTGTCAGTCTGGCCCATATGAGGTTAGCTATAAGGGAAGTGTGTAGAGATATTAGCCTTGACTGCTTGCATGGAGATGTGCACCTCCTCTGCAAACGAGCACTGAAGAGTAGATCCCTGCCTAGCTACTTCATCGGCCAAAGTCCGTGGATCCAAAAGTCCGTGGATCGAATCTCGGCCAACATACAACACATTTCCATTTTTATAGCTCCTCCACACTCGAGTCTTCGACTCCTACGCACTAGGCTTTCAGTGTTCAATTCCCAGCACAGACCACCATTTTCATATTTCACGACTCTACATATTTCGAGTCTCTGACAATGCTGAGAGAATAACTATCACGCAAAACTTCTCAATCTTAGACGTACGTAGTCGGCAAGAAACATCGACTGGATTTAGGCCAGCTTTCGTATTTCTTTCAATTTCTGAAGAGATTGCAAACCATCAAATGATAAAAATGATCTGTCATGTAAATATAGAAGATGTAATTCCTAATATCCGAATAAGTCGTAGTATATCTCTGTAAAATGGACAATTTCGACTGTATTTAATATTAAACCACACTAATTATTATTTTTCGACATTCTCTTGTTCGAGTCATTGTGAATGTTCTTGGTGTATAACTTTAAAAACCATCACCCAACAATGATTGCCGAGGGTAAAATACTAAACGGTTAAGATGAAGTATGCACATTTAAAATGCGCAGTGCAATACATTTGTCTTATTCACATGATTCTTTTGTTTAGCAGATAGAACAATAGAATACTGAATGACATGACGCATGATGATTTTGTTTGTTTGCAATCAGGTTTCGAACGCTTCAAACAACTACTTGATCAGATAGGAGAATTTCACTCAATCATGCGCATGTACTCTTAATTGCATTGTATTGAAAACATACATACATATATACTAAAATAGGTTATGAGAGATAAGCAATAAACCTCTACGTCAATCGCCGGGATTCTTCAGCGTTAATTGACTGCAGGAACTTTCCTAAAATCTGCTCCTGGAACTCGTTTTTTTATACCTTCTCTAACCGCATTTTACATTGCCCTAGAGTTAATTTCATTGATCTAATAGAGTCCTATCCTGGAAAATCTTGTATGTACATTACTCCACGTCTGTAAAAGAAATCCAATGTGCAATCAATTGTCTGTTCAGGTTGTTTCAATAGTTTCAGACAACGCCCTTCATCACTCTCTCAAACTATTAAAGAGTAATTTTCACTACCACCTACAATCAGGTGGATATTCAAACTTCTTTCAAAAGGAACTTCTAGACGAAAACAGTCTTCATGCAAAAGAGAAAAACGAAAAGGTGCATTCAACGAATAATGTAAATTTCCTCCACGTATTACTTTTAACTGGTTAAGACTGTTCTGTAACGTCATTCTCCACAGTACGTGTTTAACAGAAAACCCAAATATCTTGCTTTTAAGCTCGTTCTTATGCACGTTATAATGCGTGATTTTGAGATTGACTCAAATATAATGTTGCAATGGGGTAAACAAATCTGGTTAATAGTAACTTACTTTTGCTCAGAATCGAACATAGACTGTATTTATTGATTTTAAGGGCGTTTGCGTATAGAGACCAAATATACAGCCCCAAGTCTAGTTTTAACATTAACATACCAAACTTGTCGGTTTGTTCAGAACAACGAACTCACGAACTCGATGCGTGTCATGTGACTTTTTCAACATCATTCATGAGAAGATCGTGCAAAACTCACTGGTCAACACTGGAGACAAAGTCTTCCAAAAGTCCTCACAGTGAACCGTCAATTAGCCGCTTGGTCATTAAAACGGAAGCGGCAAAAATGGGTATATCAGTAAACGAGGGATATGATGTCATTCAGAAAGAACGTACAGCCTTGGCCAAATGTATTAATTCGTTATATCTTTAAAAAGCAAACAAATTAATGAAATGAGAGGAAAAAATAAAAATCGTTTACAACCTCAGCTAATGTCGCTGAGAACTATAAAATTCAAATTAATTACTTCCGATAAGTCATTTGGGAGCAAAGACAAAAGGATAAGTGTGCCTAATACGTTTGGCCAAGGGTGTATAATATTGAGAGAGAGTTTTTTTTGGTTTAACCAAGCATCTACGGATCTAATTTCTAAGATGGTTTTGCCGTATTAAAAACTTAGCCCAAAGAATCGACTTTGAACCTTTGGGACAACGCAACAGAGGACGTCCATATTTAAGGCGGTGCACCCTCAGCCAACTTAGTTTGCGTTATTGGAGGCAGCTGACCGTGATAGCCGGAGAGGTTTGTTGGTTGAGGTTAAAGGTGTTATTCATGCGCATTTTAAAACTGGTCGGACTCAAGTCCTTTGCCAAGCTTATCGAGGACGACGACGTGCGACATCATTGCCGCATCAGTCTGAACTAGAGTTTCACAAAGGATTCGTTACACTTCTTGATTTCCTATTATTTAGATTTGGATCAACATTTTTTAATATATATTTTTTAATATATTGTTTGATTATTGCCATTAATAATAATAACAGTAATGGTGGAACTACAGTCACTGGCGGACTTGGGTTTTTGAATTTTCTCCACGGGGGTTCTGGCAGGACTCGATTCTGACAGTTTAATTTTCGATGTCTTTTCGATACATATCGGGGATAATGACCGAATATTAATTTTTAAATCGTGAAGAGTTTGCGGATTTCATTAACACAATCTTAGGGATAGCCACTCAATAAATCCAAACACACGATCTTTACGGACATTTCACATTACCAAAAGGCGAAGGAACTCGTCCAGCAAATTGTTTTTGCAATAAAGTCAAAACGGGCTGTGGGGTGACGTTCCGATGTTCCTTCAATAAACCCAGCTCATAGTGGCATTACCTGATTATCTTTGAGTCTATGCTGGTTGTGGTCTAGTGTTCCGTTGTGACTGTGTAATACGACAGTCTATGCTATTGTTCTCACGCGAATAGTGGATCCCTACTTTTTTAAGCCGGCTTTCAAATGGGGAAAGTTGAGAATTTTTTCGGGGTAGATACACACTCGAAGAAGCCCTTGCTTATTACCTCATGGCATACTATCATTAATTTTTCATTAATTTTCGTGACCCGAAGTCGCGGGAGCAATGCACGCACGCGAGATCTCCAGGCCAGTCAATCATCCGCCATCGACTCTTTTTGGACTTGGTCCAACCATCTCCTACTGGGTCTGCCAAGCGGTCACCTATCATCGAAAGTCGCGATGATGGGGATATTCGTTCCACGTGACTAACTTATCGAAGTACAGCCCTTTCCGTTTGAAGAAGCAGCTACCCAACATTGAGTTCCTCGCGCACTGCCATGTTTCTCACCCTATCCCGGCGAGTAATTCCCGCAACAGCACGAAGATATCTCATCTCAGTAGCTTGTATTCGCGATCTTATTCTTTCGGTCATTACCTAAATTTCATGACCATAGGTGAGAGTTGGAACAAATACTGCGCTAAAAACCGCTAACTTGGCTTTGACACTAAGCTCGACCTTCCTGATTACAGATCATCCAAGCTGTTTTAATATTGACCCGTGTGGCCAATCCTACAGGAAACCTCAGCAATATTCCTCAAATCACTCGTGAAGAAGACCTCGAGATACTTAAACTTCTCCACCAAATACTATATATTCACCAATTCAATGGTGATTAAATCTACACCAATTTTTTTATTTTCATACGCTCCAGGCTATCAAATAGCATCTATATGTATATTTACAGGTGTAACGGCTGCCCAGCCTCTTGTCACGGCTTGTGATTGTCTGGTTCAAACATTCGATCGGGATTAGTACATACATGTGTTTCCCTTGAATATTTTATTAAAAGTTCATTTGACGTACATATGCTACAAATGTTTCCAATAATGTGCACAGTTAATCTAAAACAAACGTATTTTTCATTTTAGACAAGTATGACAACTGCGAACAAAAGGCAGAGGGAGCATCTACTTGAATTGATTAGGCGGTTAGCAGAGGACGATAAGAACGGTGTTATGGCCCAGAAAGTCCTTAACCTATTTTGGACTCTGGCCCACAATGTGGAAATACCTCCAGAAGTATTAGATCAAGCCTTAATAGCTCATGTCAAAATCTTAGATTATAGTTGTTCTCAAGAACGAGATGCACAAAAGACCGTATGGCTTGACAAATGCGTGGATGAGCTGAAATCAGGCGATGCCTGGGTACTTCCAGCATTGCGACTGATTCGGGAAATTTGCTGCCTATACGAATCGAACCCGCATCATGTGCAGAGCTCTAATAAAGTGGTTAACAGACAGCAAGTAATCGAGCGTCTACAGAATGAGTATTCCCTAGTTATTCTCGTAACAAACAGCCTTATAAGCTATATGGATAAGATAAGAGCATTAGCTGCCGAAAATCCAAACCTCGAACCCACTAAGTATTGTATCGATGGGAGGTTTTCGCATGAACTGCAAATCCAAGAACGTCTAGATTTTCTGAAATACCTTCTCAAGGACGGGCAACTGTGGCTTTGTGCTGATCAAGCCAAGCAGATATGGCATTGCTTGGCCGTAAAGTCGGTTTTCCCAAGTGACAGAGAAGAGTGCTTCAGGTGGTTCAGTAAGCTGATGGGAGAAGAACCCGACTTGGATCCAGGAGTGAACAAAGATTTTTTCGAAAACAACATCCTGCAATTGGACGCGTCACTGCTGACAGAGAGCGGAATAAAATGCTTTGAACGATTTTTCAAAGCAGTCAACTCCAAGGAGGAGAAACTAAAGGCGGTACATGGGGGATACATACTCGAAAATAACGATCTTATCGGTAAAGAGTATCTGTGGCACGTGATCACTACGGCCGACATAGAAATAGCAACTAAAGGAATTGAGTTATTGAAGGAAGTGTCTACAGCTTTGGGTCCTACACTTTTAACAAATGTTGCTTCATTCCATGAAGCGTTTATTGGAGAATGTTGTGATAAGCTGAAGTCCCTTTACGATAGCATAATATTTTCAAATAACGTAGGCGAATATAATAATGATGATAAGGATATGAAATTTCGGTGCAAAGAGGCTGAGAAAATCTGTAGAGTCTTAAAAGTACTTCAAGAGTACATCAAAGAATGCGATCGTTCATTTACCGGCGAACGATATAAACTGCCATTGTGCCGTGCAACCAGAGGAAAACATACTAGTTTGTATATACGCTTTCAAAATCCTGGTCGATCAATCGACGATATGGAAATAATAACGCATAGTAATGAAACGATAGCATCCTTTAAGCGAACCATTCTCAAGCGATTAAAGGGCACCTCATCGGCAAACATTAAGATCGAGTTTTTTTACAACAACGGTGAATTAATTGAGATTTCGGATGAAATCGATCCACTGTCAAGCTACGCGATTCGCGACAAAATGGTTCTCACTGCAAAGCTAACACCAATGGGCACGGTCTTGGCAAGCAGTCCGGACAGTTCAAGTGATTCCAGCACCGGCTCACCACCACGTCCAAGTGCTGACATACGAAGAGTCGAATCCGAGTTCACCTTGCCTGGGGTTATGATATCGGAAAATCCTCTGTACACAAAGTTCTTCTTAAAACTTCATCAATTGGGTGTTGATACTCAGTACGAAAATCTAAAAGACAACGCACTTATGCTTCTTAACCTGCTCCCAGCCGACAGAGAAACCGTAGAGGAGTTGAAATCAATGTGTCATATAAAACCAACTAACATAACTGCTGTACCAGATACAATTCAGAATAACGAAAAACCCCAGCAACCGGACCAAGAGCATGCCTCTAGTCTGGAGAAGCAAACACCATTTAAAATATTTTTATTCACAACTCCAGCGAATGTATTATACAACCTAGAAGTGCTGAATGCAATACTTGTTCCGGCAATCGATCCGTTAAGCGAGGAGTCGTTGATTGTGCAATCGGCATGGCTGAGGTCTGGAGTTGCACATTTTCTACTGGAATTGCTAACCAAAAATAATTTTCTGCCCAACGCGGATATGCCAACAAAACGTTCAGCATTTCAAAGTATACTGCGACTTATTAAATTATTTTTATACGTTCTATGCTGCGTTTTAAGTCGCGTCGGCAACGAACCGGTACCATCAAATTGTAATATTCGTACGAGATCACAAATCGACATCCTAAAGCAAATCCTCACGTCTATTCCTAATAATTCAGAGAACACTTTACGATTTATATCGACAAAACTGGGAGAGAACATTGCTGCAGAAATGCTGACAGCAAGTACCGAAGGTCAGAAGAGCAGAAAACTCTTCTCCGATGCCTTGCACTGGTCATGCCCGGATATTGCTGCAGTGAAGGCAATTATTCAACTCGCATGGTCATCTTCGTGTGGTAGATTTCAAATGTATGGAAGCAAGGATAACTTCAGCAGTGAAATCTCAATGCCGGGCGCACAGGACCTGGCACTGTATAAAGAAGCACTCGAAGTACTTATTTTGAGTCTCGTCCTAAATCCAAGTGCTAACGAAGTACTAATACAAGATGAATTCTGGTCCGAATTCATCACGTCACTCGTGTTGAAGAACCCCTCAAGAATTGTACGTCAAATTGCTGCTGAACAGTTGTTTTTTACATGTACCTACTACTCTGGGAATAGCCGTCCATTTGAGTACATGATCAGTCATTTAATCTCCTTACTTCATACTATACCTTCAAACTCAAGCACATGTGCGGATCTGTTTCAGCTTCTATGCAGAACCCTAAATTATGGATGCACATGGAACTGGTCACATAGTGTAATAGAAGGCCTGCTCGCGCATGAAATAAACTGGCTTAGACAAATTAAGAATAATGTGATATCTAGTGGAAATACCCAAGTACACGAGGATCTATTGGAAGGTCACTTGTGTTTAACAAAGGAACTAATGTTTTTCATAGACAGCAAGATAAAAACTCAATTAAGCGGTTTACTAGAGGAATTGGCTGATGACTTTTTGTTTCCTGCATCACGCGAATATCTTCACTTTAGGCAGACTGGAAAACTGAATAATTATCTAGCTCCCCCACCTGTTTGTAAGAGTCCACACACAATAGCAGCAGCTTGTGACCTTCTGGTAGCTTTGTGTCAGAATTGTGTTTCAAATATGAAGTTACTTACCAAAACCCTCATTAACTACGTTTGCAATGGTAAGTCTTACATATTTCACAATCTCAATAGCCAATCTCCATATTGCTTTTCTTTAGAAATAGAACCTCTTAAGGATTGGGATTACTTACCACCGATTGGTACGAGGCCACTAAAGGGATTTTGTGGTTTAAAAAATGCTGGAGCAACTTGTTACATGAATTCGGTGTTGCAGCAACTGTATATGGTTCCATCGATTCGGGTGGGCATTTTGAATGCTGAGGGTGCTGCTGTTAACGAATCTGAAGACTTTAGTGGAGATGCCGATTCCACACTCTTCAATGATGATATCGTATTTGGGAATGCTCAAAAGAGTTATCATGTCGGTATATTAAAGCATGTTCAGGCAATCTTTGCTCATTTGGGTCACAGTGCGTTGCAGTACTATGTGCCCCGTGGTTTATGGACGCATTTCAAGTAAGAATTTTTATGCTTATTATCTTTACAAAATATTTTAGAAATAATTGTATGCTATAACAGCTTCTCAATCTCGCCGTTCGGAGTCGGCATTAAACTGTAGGTCCCCTCCGCTCGTGACAAAACAATAGAACGCACAACACGAGTTGTTGCTGAGAAGCTAGGCCCAGGTCCAGCTCGGACTGTAGCGCCGCCATTATTATTATTATTATTAACCTTTTCTTGCTCGGTGCTTACAGCATGACGTCACTTCACACGTCTTCCACCATTGATAAAAAATGAACAATGACCCTCATATATCAATATACAATCAATGTTGCATATATCAAACAGTTTTCTTTGTTGAAAGAAATATAAAAAAAAGAATTCAGATAGCGGTCTTGCACGCAACCCACTGGGTGATAAGAAAACATTTTTTTGATAGAGTAGTTTTGTGCTGTAACAAAGGGATAAGCACAGTTTTAGATTATTGATTTAAATCTTCAATTCATTTACGAAAGTACTGACAGCTATTTTATGGGATTTCAAATTTTCTATAGTTATCGGCCTTCTACATATAAATACTTTCTAGACAGATACTGTGCCATTTATGCCTGTCTTTACTGTCCAAATAATTCTCATATCCAATTCATCCAAAATTTGTATCCCAAGCTGGAGCCTGCCCTTATTTATATTGGACTCCCGTTCAAGAGTTGGTGAACAATCTCTTTCTGGTGGAAATGGTTACTAAATGGTTTTTGTCATCACGGAACACAGCTTCTTTGAAAAACAAATAAGTAAATTAGGTCTTTTTGCAAGCGACTTCTGTCGCAGCTGTTGGGATGAAACTCCCATAGGCTCAGAGTTGAAGCCTCTTTGGCCCGGAGCTAAGTTATCCATACGCTCTACATGGTCTAGCCATCTTAGGCGTTGGATCCGTAGACGCCTGGCTAGACTAATGTCGCTGTACAGCCCATATAGTTCGTGGTTGAACCTTCTCCTCCAAATGTCATCAACGCAAACAGGACCAAAGATCACACGCAGAACTTTTCTCTCGAAAAGACCAAGACTTTTTTCATCCGCTTGGGATATTGTCCATGCCTCTGCGCCGTGAAGCAGGGCTGGGATGATCAAGATCTTGTATAGAGTAAGCTTGGTCTTCCGAGAGAGGGATATATTACTCAACTATCTTTTGAGCGCAAAAAAATAGCGGTTGACAATAGTTATTCTGCGTTTGATCTCGGTACTGATGTTGTTTGTATTGTTTACTGCCGAGCCAAGGTAGACGAAGTCCTTAACTACCTTAAAAGTTATAACTGCCTATGGTGACGTTCTGGCCAATTCGTCGATGTTGTGCATCCTTTCTCGATGACAGCTTTTGCCCTCGTTGACTTGATGACTTGGTTTTGCCCTCGTTTACCGCCAGACCCTTTTTAGCCGCTTCCGCTTCAATGCCAGCAATAACTCTTAGTTCCCATTAAATTAAACAATTTAAATAATATACTGAAACATTTTTTTTTAATATCTCTTTTACTTACTATATTTTTAGACTTCAAGGAGAACCAGTTAACTTGCGGGAACAACAAGATGCCGTAGAATTCTTTATGTCACTTTTTGAGAGTTTAGACGAAGGTTTAAAAGCCTTAGGGCATTCACAACTAATGGCAAACACATTGGGCGGTTCGTTTAGTGATCAAAAAATTTGCCAAGAATGCCCACACCGTTATTCTAAAGAGGAACCATTTAGTGTATTTAGTGTGGATATAAGAAATCACAGTTCTTTAACGGAATCTCTAGAGCAATACGTTAAAGGTGAACTTCTCGAAGGCGCCGATGCATACCACTGCGATAAATGTAATAAAAAGGTAAATAAACATATTTGTTATTTTAATTTTGTTTTTTTTTTTTTCTTCTTTTCAAGCAAATTATAATTCTAACCAAAAACTTTAACATGCTTTGGGTTATTCCGATCTGCGGAACTATGCCTTGAATGTATAAGTTTCTGGATTCGCCAATGAGAAATATATTTATTCGAAATACAAAATGTTTTAAATTTTGTGGTACGAAGTGATCGCATAAAACATGCATGCATTAAAAATGTTGCTAATATGTGAAAGGTATGCCGATTTCGATGTTGTCAATGCCTCTACGCCTATAAGAAAGACAGGAATAATTAAGATCTTGTGCAAAAACAGCTAAATCATTCGTACGTACACTTACCATCCTACCTAGGGCTGTATTGCCTGTTGAGATCGCAATTGTCAAGAGTGTCCCTGCATTTGATTTTTGTGTTGTTGAGTACGAAGCTGAGCACAACCATCTGCCGCAATTCAAAAATTTGATTTTAGTGAATTGAAGAGGATCAGGTTGCTCCTGAACGATCTTAGACTTTCACCCCAAATGCGTCTTGACTGTATGCCTCGGTAGTTGACATAATTGAAAAAATCTGCTATTTTTGTTTACTTCTTCCTGTGGCGCTACAATCCGGGTGGACCTGAGCCTCAAACAAAACGACTTTCCAGCTTCTATACATGCAAGTCTCTGTACCTTAGCTAATGCCTTAAAATGTATGGTCTTCAACGCTCCCTGTCACCAGACTACGGTGCCATAAGTAAGAATGGGTCTAGCGATATCCATATACATCCATATACACTGAAGAGAAAAGTGTAACAATAATTGTGAAATGAAACAACATTTTATAATAACAACATAATTTTTCTTTTGTATTTTTTGTAAAAACTATTTTCTTCGTTTCTTTGAACATTAATTTCACAAATAAAAATAAAAAACCTTAACTTTTATGAAAAAAAAAACAACGAATCGACTATTACAGTTTTGCACCAATCTGGAAAAGGCCAAAAGTTGTAACTATTTAATAGTTTGTCCATAATTCTTTGGACTTTTTTTTTTAAAGAAGTAAGCCTCTTGGCATACCGTCGTACAGTTTTCGGTTTAGTTGTCTCTTTAAAAAAGCCCACAAGTTCGGAATGTTTTGCATCATTACCATGTTGAAAAATGATCTGATCTACTATTCCCATCATATCCACGGCAACTGACAAATGTTCTTCTAAAATTCGGAGGTTCCTTCCTCATAACGCCATCAATTTTTACTATTGGACCAACCTTGTTTGGAGTAACACATCTCCAAATTATAAAAGAATCGCCACCATGTTTCACAGTTTGTTTTACTTGCTGCGGTTTAAGCGGGCCGCAGCTTGTCTTGTCAATTTGCCGAGCAAATTTTGTCGTGAAGGATTTCCTGATCGACTTTTGTAATGCGTCAGAAAATTACAAAAAATAAACAGTTTCTTGTGATCCAAATGAAATCAATGGACGGACTCAGCGATTGCCGAATCGATCGACAATCGAAAACCGCAATAGGGGCCTAAGAGGGAAATGAGCTGTTGTCAGTTAAACATATTTGGCAAGATATGCAAGCGCTTTTATTTTACTTATGTTATATGTTCCACTACCAAAAATGTGGATGGCGATTTTGAAAAAAAAAAACACCTTGGATGTATAGTCAGTGTCTTGCAAGAGGTGGTGTAGTAAAACAGAAATTATCTTTGTTTTCATACTCTCTCAGAAATTAAAGTTTTATCTTAAAGCGGTCCATGGCAGAAGCTGGAATGAATGAGCATGGTTCGAAAGGACATGATGACGGTTACAAAATAAGAAAAAAGTTGTGGGGCTTCTAACGGAGAACACCTTAACACCGTATATGACTTGTTGTCAGGGTGGACAATTTTGAATTCTCTATAAAATATAACCTGATTTTTTTCCTTAAAGATGCCCTTTTCAACAAATCTTTTAATTCTAATATAAATTTGTTTTAAACCTATTTTATAATTGTATTTAAAGGTGGTGACTATTAAGCGCCTATGTGTTCGGAAACTGCCACCTGTACTAGCTATACAGCTAAAACGATTTGAATACGATTACGAACGTGTCTGTGCCATTAAATTCAATGACTACTTTGAATTTCCAAGAATTTTGGATATGGAACCTTATACTGGTACTTCTTTAGTTTGTACAATTGAAATGTATGATGCTGTGCTCAAATTGAGTTTGTGCTTATCTAACATTAAGTAGACTATGTATGCATGTGTATATTTTTACGACTTTAAAATCTATGAAGGGCCCAAAAAAGAGGTATTTTGGATGTTGAATTCATACCACATAATTTTTTTTCTCAAAGTATAAAGTTATTATTATTATGCCTCAGGTATAAGTTTTGCGGTTAGCATATGTCTTAAGCATTTTTTTACGTCACTCAATAATAGTTGTTTGTTTGAAAATGGGACCAAAAGTGCTCTAAAAAATATATATAATATCCAACTTCTTCGTGATTAATAACATCGTTCAGTGCGAGCCGCTGGTCGGTAGAGGTTCTCGCTGCGAAATTAGCCATCAATCATTACGTTTAATGCAGCATTTGCTCGACAGTAGGTAAAGACCTCGAATCTATTAACAAGATCTTCAAGAAGACAATCAGGCAACTAGTAATTTTCCTGAACATCATGCGATAGTTTTATTAGGTTCTCCAACAAATTTCAGAGCTGGATGTCAAACTGGTATTTTTTATAGGTTAGTCCTGGAAATCTTGAAAAAAAAATTTCAACTATGACCTTAAACGCAGGGACCTACAGTTTTATGCCGACCCCGAAATGGCGAAGTTTGAGAAACATTTTTTTGACAGTTATACTCTGAGGATTATCAGTGACGGGAAAAAAGTGAAGCCCTGAATTATAAAAACTGTTGTCTGTGTCGGAAATTGAAATTGTGGTAAATGAAAATTTAATCAAATTTCTTTCATAACTCCCGGAAGTCCATGGAGGAGCAAATTAGTTGTCTGCAAAGAATATATATAACTCCATCCACCTTTGGTTAGGTTTTTTTTAATCATATTTACATAACCTTTTTGAGTGTCTCAATCATAGGAGTACGTATCATTTCGGTTATTAGATGTCTAACTGAATGCCTTATACCAAGAAATCAAAATATTAACTGTTTGCCATGTTCATTAAAGTCCAAGATTTACTTAAATGTCTTATAGTAAAGTAGGACAAGTAATTTTGTCAAAAATTATTGTGCAAGATCCAACTTTAGTTCTGTAGTAAATTTAAAATTTGAGCATAACATCCTGCATCTTTTGTTGTGAACGCATCAACAAATATTAGAAAAGCTTTATATTTCGTTTAGTTTTCGGTTTGGCAAAATTGGATGGAGAGGTTGTTGAATTCGTTGATAATTCATACGATCAAACAGAGATAACAAAATACGAATTAACTGGAATTATTGTGCACAGTGGACAAGCTTCAGGAGGACATTACTTCAGTTACATACTTTACAAGTAACGAATTGATTTTGTACACAAAATTTCAGTTGTTTATATGCGCTCTTTTTTTTTTTACAGGGACCCAAATACGAATAAGGGGCAATGGTACAAGTTTGATGACAATGAAGTAACAGAATGCAAAATGAATGAAGATGAAGAAATGAAGGTACAATGCTTTGGCGGAGAGTACATGGGCGAAATATACGACAATAACCTGAAACGAATACAATATAGGAGACAAAAGCGATGGTGGAATGCGTACATGCTATTCTACACCAGATGTGATCATAAACCAGTCGAAATAAATCAAAGCGTCGAGCAACTATCTCTAGCCGAGAGCTGTAACTTCGTTTTACCCATGCCAAAGGCTATAGAAATTAGTGTGCGGTATGGATATGAGTTGTGATTACCATTTTGATTTGATATTTGAACACATTTTTTTAGGATCCAAAACATACGATTCTTACATTCGAAGAGCATTTTTTCGGTGGAATTTTTTACTTTCATAAAGAATTTAGTTGGTGCGAGTGTGCCGCCGTTAAAACAGGAGAAACCGGTGAGTTTTAAAAATGTTTAAATTTATTACATATTTGTCGTACAACTATTGATAATTGGAAAGCAGCAATCGTAAGATCTATTGGTTGCTGTTGCAACAGTCGTATAGAATTATCGGTTGTTGTTGTTTTTTTTTTTGTACAGGAACGTTTAAATAAGACAGTTGAAGAGAAACTGTGTCCTCTGGTTTGAAGAAATATGTCCTGATTATCTTGCCTTATTAAAGCGAAAATACCTTGGTATTATTAGGTCCATTGTGCTGCCATACGGATGACTGAGGTCAAGCCAATTGTTCGATTGTGGAAAACCATTTGGGGCTTAGGTTCTAGCGTAGTAAATTGCTTATCGGAACCTCACTAATTTTGCATTAGCTCGCAAAAGAAATAGGCCCACAGATGTTAGCGTCGAAGGGACGCCAGGGCCGGGCATCTACTCTGCTGTACATGTGGAACGCTCTCCACTTAATCCTAGTCTAGGCAGCTTCTGCAGAAATCATTAACCGCAGTTCCTAGTCTTTTGGTGTGATATCCTTTGAGGCAGTGTCCTGTAATGACATAGACGATTTTAATTATGTGGGATCCATTGAGAGAGATTATTTCTTTAGATCTATTGAGATTTAGGTTGGGCCAGATCATTCTGGAGCTATGGCACGTACTGCCTCTCGCCCATCTGTTATTTGTTTTATGAGTTATATCTGCTAATAGCAACAATTTACAAGTTGTGAGGGGCATACCCAAGTAGCTATGTTTCGGTAGTAATGGCTGGATGGCAGCGAACTTACCAAGTTCATCCGCCTTGCAGTTATTCGCTATTATTAACAAATTTCTGAAATGTAATAGTTTTTATGTGTCGCGTAATCTGAAAACCAATTTTTTCTACTGTTTTCAGTTAAAGTATATTTTTTGTTTAACCCAGTACCAAATTAGGACAGATTGAGAAACTGTCAGATTGCAAACTGTCAGTGTTATAGCGTGATCTTGTAATTTTATTGTGTTGACATACACATTTCAACCACGTCACAACATTCAAAAAATTTAAAGATTATGGCTCTGTGCGCCAAGTTTATAGAGCACGTGTATCATATTACAGCCGACACAATCGACCATCTGACATCTCGTCGTATTATTGACCATTTTCGCACAAAATTTTGTTTGCAAGATGTGATGCATAAGAAGAGTGCGAACTGCGAAGAATATTGGATCAGTTCATTAGAGTGTTGAGGAGGATCCGAATTTATCGATTCGACGTCGTTCACAAAAGCTTAGCTCTTTATGGACCACTTTTCCTTTATCTTTGTTCGAAAGCGTACAAGATTCAACTGCTGCAAGAAATGAAGCTTTACCATCGTCCATCGACCATCGTTTGCATCGAAATTTCGTTGAATGGACCCAAAATCCAGTGCTTTATCGAAAATTGTGTTTTTGTTAATCCATATAAGATTATCGACACACCGGGAATTATATCCCGAAAAGTGCACATTTTGGTGCGCTCTGTGGGCTGATAGATAGAGGTACGATAGATTATTTTTTCGTTACCCGATTGAGTACATGGATGTGGAAGAGAAGGGTGGGGCTAGGTGCCATACAGCGAAAGAAGCAATCAATTCAGTGAAGGAAAAATTCGATGAACACATAATTTCATGCAATGGATGCTTAAATTGGCCTCCAAAATCTTATGAATTGACGCTGTTTGATTATTTTCTTTCTTGTTCTTGTAGCGCTACAGGCTGGGGTGGTCCTGGACCTTAACCAACAAGCCTGTCCAGTTAGCACGATTTTTTGCTAGCTCTCTTTAATTTCGCACACCAAATTAGTTTAGATCCCTTTCCATTTGTGTGCTCCACCATAGACGTGAACGTCCTCTGTTGCGTTTTCTTAGAGTCGATCGTGTGAAGCCTTAACAACGTTAATTATTTTCGCATACTCCCGGCTGTCTAATTAGGTTTACATACGCAGAGAATTTTTTCTATTTTAGCTTTTTGTCATCAATTCAATTATTTTATTATACAAATCATGAATTACACTTAAAATGCTGTTTCTTTATAAATGAAATTACTTTCTTATGCTTTGTATATATTAGCGCCTTTATGAACGAACTTTTATTTACTTTTCTTTTGCACTAATTGCAGACATTAGCGACGGAAGAGCTTTCATTACTAGGCGTGCAGTTGGCTTCTCATTTTCTTTTTCATTCGGGATTCAGAACAAAGAAAACCTTAAGGGGACCAGTAATCGAGTGGTAAGTATTGCGATTTAAATAATCGTACATTTTTAGAGGTTAAATTCAAACTCATAGTCATTTATTATTTAAGGCAAGTGCTTAATTTGTTTGCATACTCATATCCCTTAAACATACTCATGCATATTTCACATGATATGACTCACGTTGTAATTTGCGTGCTAATATTTTTCGTATGGGAAAAAAATGTATACATCGAAATCTACAATCATCTAACACACGCACAGCCAATCGTACCAACAACTTGTTCGATCACTTTCGTTTGGAACGTGATACGATTTACAACCTACGCTATTTCGTTGATTGTTTTGGCTTCTTAGACTTTTAATGAAGATTTTGGAATTGATTCAGCGAATTTCATACGTCAATATGAGTCAATATTTATTTATACTTTACACTTTTTCCCACTTAATCACTTCTCAGATTACAACTTCATGCGTAAACAAATTATATTAGCGATTACGTTCAAGTGACTACATGCCAGTTGATGCACGTGATTGTTTTTTTCATGAGCCTGTTCTTTAGAGTCAATGTGCTCTGTAGTTTATACCCGCAAAAAGCGACCACGAAACTCTTACGTTGGAATGGTCACTTCGCGTTATGATATCGTCATGTTACAACATCATTATCTGCAAACCCAATTCGTAAATTTGAAGGAGCAAATTGTTGGCCATTATTTTGCAGCGCCATTATATATTTCCTCGCATCGCACAAAAAACACAAAAAAATTCGAGAGATTTTCGTACACCACTCTCAGTTTTAAGTATTTAATAGATGCAAATGGTTAGCGGTTGCCATGACGTAGTGGTTCGTTGCCGGATCAACAGACCAACTTTGATGTTCACTGCAACAGCTGTCTCGAGTCACTTACAATACTCAAGTTATAGACTCTCAAACCCTGTCTTGCAGAGTCGTCACAGAATTGTAGATCCCTTTACTTGTGAGTCACAAGTTGTGACAGTATAGTAGCACGCACGAAACTAGTGGTTCATATTAAAGGTTGACTGTGGCCTTGCATGGGCCGTAATATACCGGTTTTTCTTGCATTGAAGCGATATTGCTTATTTAACGTTATTTGCAGCCAATCAGGCTTTATATAGAGAAGGTTTGCACATCTGGAAAATTAAATCTTGTTTTACGTTATTCTTCATCGAATGTTATTGTTTATTTCAAATAAAAATCTTACATAGATATAATATAATCACGTCGTCACGATAGGTTCATAATTCGCTTCTAGTAAGAGCTCTTCTCCCTATCAGCAAGCAACTCCGACAACCACTTTACACATGCCTCTTTTGTATGCAAATTTACACTGACAAGAAAATTTATCATAGACAAAAACAAGTGGTAACCGCTTGGCACGATGTCCAATGTTAAAACCTCCCATTCCAGTTCCCAAAATTTTTTGGCGAGTCACTATAGACGTCTGTGAGCAAAATCTTCCTGCCCGTTAGTCCTGTCTTTTGAAACTGCCGACCATAATCGTTGGCGTTTTGGTTTGTCGTATGTGATCCACTTTTTATTACAAGTAATCATCCGCCTCAGAAATGGTTCGAACTTTTTACAATTCAGAGGGGATTCGCAGCTGGAAATTAGGTCCTAATGTTTTTTGTGACAATTCGTGTGGCACCCAAGCATCGGTGTTATATTCAATCCAGATCCAAATCTTTCCTAAAATGGTTCAGAAAGTATGGTTGTTGAACGATGATGCGACTGTTCACATGCCGGTTTATTTCGACCATTTCCATACATTTTTTCGACGGCAGGACTTCCGGAACTTGGCGCAACTTCAACATCTATTACATCAGGAATCACCTAATCATTGTTATTCCAAACACATTAATACAGCATTAGGTCCATAAATTGCACAATTTTTTTGGTTGCCTGAGTTGTGTTTGCATTTTGCACACAGCGAATTTCTTCTTTTGAAACTTCCATCTTAGTCGCGTTATAACTTGAAACCAGTTGTATTAATGTGAGTTTTTAGTACAAACTCACACATTTCCAACGAAAGCAGGTATGCAGTGATGCGCTGAATAGCATGTGTGATAAATAAAACTAAAGACATCCTGCATCCAATTACTTTAAGCCAACTAGATATTAGTGCTTCTGTTCTTTGAAATGAAAATATGACATTAAATTCAATTCTTTTTTCACATTATAGGTATGACACTCTATCACTTCACTTGAGGTTCTCATCAACTGTGCGAAAATGGTTTGCGAGCAACGCGTTATTGAATCCACCTGGGAGATTAGCCGAATACATACTAATCGCACCGTCTCCAGAAGTTCGAACTGTTTTCGTTAAGTTAGTTGTACTCTTCTGCCATTTCGCAGTCAATGATGAGCCATTACCAAATATTGAGGGCGGAAGCCTCTCAGAACAAATATTAATATGTGTGTTGAAATTACTGAAGGTTGAAGTAGCCGACTATGGAAAACACTTACCTCATTATTTCAGTTTATTCAATATGTATGCAGGACTTGGAAAAAAGGAAAAACTACACCTTTTAAAAGTAAGACGTAATTTGTTTCCGATAAATGTTTGATTTTTCCATGTTCAATTCTTTTTTCAGTTGAATGTTCCAACGCTGTTCATGCAAGCCGCTCTGGATGAGGTTCCACAAATAAAATATCAATATCCAGAGTTAAACAAGTTGCATCAAGTTGTATCTCATCTTATACGATGCAGTGATATTTCTGACAAATGTCAAAGCTCAAACCAAAGTGTGAAGCCAATGCCAAATGTTTACAAAGATCCAAGCTTTTCGTTTGAGGAATTGATTCCGCTATCGCCAGAAGCATCAGAGCTACTATTTGTTCGAACTGGGTAAGTGAACTTATATCATTTTAACATTTTTTATCATTGTAGACTTTAAGCCACATGCTTAAGATAAGATCTTACATTGAAGACAAAACTATTGCTTATGAGCTGTAAATGCAACGCTTGAAACTATTCACCCACTTGCGTAGGTTAAGTTAGGTAAAAGGGTGCACTTGCTGTCAGCGGCTCACCTAGACCACTATGAGCCCATTGTGCCCAAAAAGTTTGAACCCCGGAAAACCCAAACCCAAATTTCAGGAGTTTGTTAATCTCTATTTTCCTTAGATCATTCAGATCCGAGAAGAAGAATCTTCTTAGGGTTTCTTTCCTCCTAACGGCTAGTGCCGAACAATCACACAGTAGGTGCCGAATAGATTATATTTCTTCTTTGTCTCTATGGCTTCTACAAAAGTCGTTATGGGGTATTCCCAGCTGTGCTGCGTGATTTCCTTTCGCGCAGTGCCCTGTCACGACCCCAACGGCTGTTCGTATATCCCATCGACTTAGTCTTATGAGATCGGTAAATGTCCTCTTGTCGTAGACTGGCCATAACGAATTACCTGTAGCGCATGTGTCTAATCGACACCAACGTTTATTAGCTGCCTTCTTAGATTCAATGTCTATTTCCCTGTGCAAGGTGCTAAGGGGTTTGCTGGCCTCAGGTAGGGCCTGCGAGGAGCTTAGATGTGACCCAACCCTGGCCAGCGTATACGCCTTTTCATTACCGGAAATTCCCATGTGGCCGGGCACCCAACAGAAGGTCACCTTATTGGATACTGAAATATCGTCGTCTTTTGATGTACATTTTTACGAGCTCGGATCTTATCGATATTGACTGTAACGCTTTAATGGCTTCTTGACTATCAACACAGATACTGATTGTTTGTCCTGAAATATTTTCCTCAACAATCATATCCCCAGCATGTTTTATTGTAGCAATTTCCGCTTGAAAAACTCTACCGCTATCCTCAAGTCTGAAGGACCGATTAGTACCTACATTCATCTTGGATCCGTCAGTACAAATAACAAATTCATTTTCGGCACAGACTTTCCCCATATACCTTTCTTCCCTGCTGGGAATTCTCATAGATAATCTCCGCTCACAATTTAAACATGGTATGATATAGTCTAGAAATAGTATAGAAAAAAAGTTCCGAGTCCTGCAAAAGTCGATCCTGCCTCTTGCACTAGGTTAGGTTAGGTTAGAGCTGGTGGCTGAGCCTCACATAGATCGCACATGTCCATAGTGAAAAACCACAACACTGAATTAACCTAAGAATTAGCCTTTAATTTGTTATTGGGCAAAATGATTTGGAGGCGTGTGTAAATTTGAGTAGACGCCACGTCTTTTAGTGAGTTGAAGAAATGTTTACGTTGTGTATCTAGTCCTGGCAAGAGCTTCGCTCTCGCAGAGTAGGGGTTCTATAGGTTCACTGACCCCTGCCTCGCTGCAGTTTCTGCAGATGTCGGTGGAGGTCAAGCCAATATTATGAGCATACTATCCGACATCGCAATGACTCTTGAACTAACGGGCACGCTGCTTCCAGTTATGCAGACCAAGCGCTCTGGCATCCGCCATAGATTGGTCCTTGAAATGGAGGTTCGACCTTCCTTTTCTTCTCGAACCTGTGGGTTGTGTTTCGAAGATCCTCTTTGCTGAAGCGTTATCCTCCATTCGCTCGATGTGGCCGAGCCAGTGTAGTCGTCGTTTTCTGGCTTTTTGGACTACATCCACATCTTTGTACATCTCGTAGAGCTCGCGGTTTTATCTTCTCCTCGCATACGAGACCGAAAATTCGACGAAGAATTTTTCTCTCAAAAGTACCCTAAATGTGCTCTGCTTATACTTATCTCTATACCTTGAAGTTTTGTTTGAATATTATTTATGCGAACGGTGTTCGCAATCAACATACGAGTAGTTCTCAATTGATTGTTAAATGCTTACTTTTGTTTATTTCAGATACATCAAGAAATTAATCGAAGACACAAATGTCGGCGAAGAAGGATTGAAATTGATTCAATATTGCTGTTGGGAGAATCCGCACTTCTCGCGATGTATACTAACCGAACTACTGTGGCAATGTGGTTTCGCATACTGTCAGGATATGCGACATCATACGGATTTGTTACTTAACGTTCTACTCATTGAAGATACCTGGCAAAATCATCGAATTCATAATGCCCTCATGGGCATCGCTGAAGAACGTGGTGGTCTTCTTGAGACAATACTAAAAACAAAAACACACTACCAGAAAAGAGCATACCAAATAATCAAATGCTTAACGCAATTGTTCCACAAAAGCCAAATAGCACTGGCAATGTTGAATTCAAATCAACACATTGCCAAACACTGGGTAATGGCTGTAGAATGGCTGCAGGAAGAGCTTGATAAACAAAGGGGAATCGGATGTCAATATAACTACTCGTGGTCACCGCCCGCTCAAAGTAACGACAGTACCAATGGTTATATGCTAGAGAGATCACAATCTGCTAAGAATACCTGGTCATTGGCTTATGAGCTATGTCAGGAAGAGGTAAGCACAAATATTTAACACACTTTTGTTTTTTTTTTTTCTTTTTTCATAAAAGTTATGACATTGAAAAAGCTAAGTACCTGGTTTTTGTGAGCTGACGGTTGAATATTTCTTGTTTTGCTCTTCCTTCGATGCCTTAACGTTTGCGCAGTAATACTTTGAAATTATTATCGTCGTTGTGTTGAAACATATGATTTATGTAAAACTTACTTACAGCCTTACCCTAAACTAGCCTAGACCTTTGTACATACTTATTATGTATACACTTACCAACCGCAAGACAGCAACCGTCGACTCCTACGCTCGAGGTCGTCGGTTCGAAAAAAATATCAAACATTTTTTCACGGCTCCACCTCTTTCGAGTTACTGACAATGCTCAAAGAGTATAACTGTCTAGGAAAAGCTTCTCAATCTCGCCGTTCGGAGTCGGCATTAAACTGTAGGTCCTCTCCACTCGTGAGAGAACAATAGCACGCACAACACGAGTAGTTGCTGAGAAGCTAGTCCCAGGTCCACCTCGGACTGTAGCGCCGCCATTATTATTATTATATTACCTTTGGTGAGAAGGATTCATCAAGAGAGTTCCTTCTTCCTTCCATCACAGCCTCCAGCATTTTTAATGTCTTAACACATATTTAGCGGCACTGCTCGATACCGCTGTACTGAACCGGAGAAAGGATCCCCATGTCTGATCACACTTCGATGTCCAGCTTATAGAAGCTTATAGAAAAGTACTTCTAACCATACAGTGTCTAGTGCCTTCAGGCAGGCATCCGTGCAATGTTTCTTGCTGTTGTTTCACTGGTTATCTGATAACAATTATGACGCGGCATGAATAGTATCATGCCCCGCTTCGAAACCGAATTGATTACCTGGAATTATATTCCTGCCCACAACTCAATTAAGCACGACTCTATTCATGACCACCTTTTTGACCTTGCTAATGTTCGGAAGGAAACTAATTGACCAGAAATCACATGAATTTGAAAAATTATTTCTTCGTTTGGATATGGGTTGATCGGTGAGATCTCCAACATTGTGCTTCGGCATCTCCTTTCGTAACTGATCAACAAGTATACCACCCTGTTTAACAATGCAATGAGTAATGCACATCATCCAGAGTATTGGAAAACAGTTGATCACTTACGAAGGGAGATGCCATCGATTCCGACTAATTTCTTAACTGATTCGAAGAATTCATGGAGCCCCATTTTCATTGGTCAGATGACTAATCCTTAACTGATGGTAATTTCTCTCAACGTCATTTCAAGCGCTTGAAAGAAAACTGTTGGATGATCGTTAGCTACGACTTTTGCTTTCATCACAAGAACTTTTTGTTTTTCCTCTTGTACAACCCTGCCGTAGAGGCAGCGACACTACGACCTACGAAGATCTACTGTATGGACAAGAACGCAGCCGGTAGCAAATTTCGTCAGAGCTTGGCTAACATACCACTCTCTGACTTGACATATCACTAATTTTTTTTCTAAATTCTAAATTCTCTCATAAATTCATAGACAAATTTAAATTCTTTTCAGGAACAAGAGGAAACTAACGAATCTGACTCAGAAGTCAAAAATGATGATTCGATTGCGATGACTTTTGTTTTGGAAAACACAGCTGAGAATTCAGACATGATAACAACTTCCACATTTTCCGCGAAAGAACAACCAAATACAAGTTCTCAAAAACCACAACCGAATATTGTACCAACCGAAGAAGAAACAGAAAAGATCAATAGCGTAAATGTCTCTGAAAACATTAGTACAAGTCCTGAACTCCACAGTCTTAACAGTGTGTATACTAATTTGAATGAGCTAAGACTGTCACCAAAAGCGGTAAGTAAAAATTCCTGAGGGGAAGTCCTTATTAATTTTAAAAGGCTACACTTTTCATTGACCACTCTTCGAATTAATACATACAAATATTGCTTTTATTTATATATCAACAGAACACAGAATAAGGTAAAATTGCGAAGAAGTCATTGGGATCTTTACTTTGCGACAATTCCAACAGTACTAGCCACTCGTCAAGAAATAAAAAAGAAAACGTTTTATAATCTTGATGTTGTAATAAGAAATAAAAACTTAATATATTATAAAAGAGCTGAAACTGTTTGATCATGATATGTTTTCAACCTTTGCTCAAACAAATTGCTGGTGACTTCATCCTTGTATGGAGTTACAGTCCGGGGTGGGCCTTAACCAACATGCACCTCCAGCTATCCCAATCCTTCGCAAGTTGTCTAAAATTTCGCGCACCAAATTGGTTGAGATCCCGCTCAACTTGTTACAGCGTTGCATTGCTTTGCTGCATGTGCCTGTCTGGACTTATCAAATCAGGGACATTTTCTTGGTGATGTCGGAAAACCCAGCACATCAGTAGCGGCTTCTCTAATGGCTTTTTGAAAATGTTTTCATTCTTTTTCTATTGTTTGTGCAGGCGACGTCGAACTGTCAGAGAGTTCAGAGAGACTCAATCGGTAAAGTTCCTAGTGGTCAATTGCGATTGCAGCTTTCCGACGTGAAACTGCTGTGGTCTTCTTCGACTCCGTTGTTCTCTCGATATCCGTGTCCTTACCTTGGCTACAACAAGGAAAGGATCCGAGTAAATGCTGACTTCTCGAAACATCTGGGCATCAAGAACACTGGAGGAGTGTCTGACTTCGATTCCAATGTGATCAATCAGTTAACGGGCGATTGATCAGGGGACCGCCAGGTCCCTTTTTTGAATGTTGATGTGAAAGTTTAGTCCCATTTTAGCTGCTTCAATACAATCGTCTGTTTGTTTTGTTCGCACAATCACGCCGATGTTATCCCCAAAGGGACTTTTGAAAGATCCTGACTCTAGTGTTGACCAATAAGTTTTGCACGATCTTCTCAAGAAGGATTTTGAAATAAAATCAGACATCTTGTAGCCTGGCGTAACGCATTGAAGGTCTCGGGGATCGTTGCCGACACTGATATAGCAGCGACAATCACCTACCGTCAGTCTGCAATGCTTGGCAGGAATGATACAACTAGATACTGCGCTGTGTAGCTCGTATCTATGCACGCTGTCATAGGACTACTTGAAATCGACAAATCGGTAATGGGTGTCGAAACAAATCTCTTGGATCATTTACAGAATCTGCCGATGTGTGAAGATTTGGTCTATTGTGAATGTCCCTGGCTGGAAACCACACTCATACGGACCTATCAGATGACGAACGGTACAAGGGTCTATGGCACAAAACTCAGTAAGGCTCAGTTTTGCTGTGTCAATGAAAAAATTTGCACATGTTTGTTCCTATTGTGCAATCCTGAAAGTGAGTTTTATAGACACTCGTCGTGTACAAAATTAAATTTATTCACTCCAGTTTAGGCTGTGAATTAAGTGTGTACACGATCAAAAAGCTTACCACTGCGAAATTTAACACCGATCCACCATATAAACCCATACAGATTATATTCCTCGTGATGTTAGTGAGACTTATCCTGTGACCAATGGATGGTCTAAGTCTGAGCTATTACCGCCTTCCATCGCTGGCGGTCCCGACCACGATGCTTCCAGTCATCAAGATCAAATTGCCCCGCATTCTCAATTACTTGGTCTTTATACCGGATATCCAGTCTTCTCCTTCTCTAGCCAGGAGTCTCGGATTCAAACCCTTGGCTGGAGGATTGGTGTGCATTCTTGTCCAGCTAATAGAGTTCGCGGTTGTATCTTCTCCTTCATTCGCTCTCCTCACAGACTACCAAATATCCGAGACAGAATTTTTCTTTCGAAGGCACAAAGAATCAGCTCTGCTTATCGTTCAGCTCTCGGGTCCATATAACAAGATAAGAGTCAGGAGAGCAGCAGTTTTAACCCCAGTTGTTTGGATAAACCGAAGTAGCATCGGTTGTCAAGGGCGATTCTACCTCGAATCTCCACTAAGACGTCGTTTGTGGAATTCGCGATTTCCCTAAAGTAAACAAACTTCCTGACTACCTCAAAATTGTAGTCGTCGATTGTTACGTTTTGTCCTAGATGATGGACGACGTTTCAATTTTTACTCGATAGCATATACAGTGGACTCTCCCTAAGACGAATTTTTCTCTACCTCAAATTTTTTCGCCATATATATTTTGGCATTCCCCTCAGTTTTCCATACAAAAAACTATCCCCTAAGTCGAACTCCCTCTAACTCGAACAAATTTTGATATCCCGTGAAAATTCTGTCTGTTCTTCAATCGCAGTGAATGCTTCTACAACGGCTCGTTGGGAGCGCGCGACAGTGTCGATGTCGTCTATGTTAAAGTGCCCACACCTTCCATTTTTTATTCATAAAATAATTACATTGTTCCCACTTCAACAATCCGCATAGAACTCGCATAAAATGTTTGTCTTGATTTCTCATTACAAAAAATATATATAATTTTTCGTTTTCAGGTAAAACAGCAAGGCGGTAATATAGCGACAAAGCAACCGCTTTTTTCAACTTCATCGGAACACATGCCATGTTTACCACTAAACATGTCCGCAGCGATTTCATTGAACTTGAATAATACAACAACAATATGTAAAGAAAATAATGACAACAGTGAAGGAATATAAAATATATATATATATACATAAAAATAAAAAAAAATAAAGAACAATGTCTAAAATGCAGCGTTGCTATTCGCGATACATGAATTAAAATTTAAATTATAGGGAATGTAATGTACAATTTTATGTTTTCACATTATCAAATAAAATCCATTAAAACTAAAGAAAAGTAAAATAAAAAAATAATTTTAAGAATTTTTTCTGTATTAGAACTAGTTTGTGCAATTAAAATAAAATATTTAAAACTGACTTTGTTAAAACTAGAATCAACTGTTTATTTCTAACACAATAAATTGAATCTACATTTAAACTCTTATATAACCTGTCGTTTTCCATAAATAGTTTTACTAAGATCAACGGTATTCGTTTCATACTTCTGTACACTAACATCTAAAACCTAGAACTTTAAAAAATTGATTTTAATGGCATCAACAACCACTTACATATCATATTCATTTAGAAATTGCAAAACCTTGAGGAGATTATAGTGAAAGGTCTACCTAATATTCTTGTTTACAGTCGGATTCTAGATTTCAGGTTCTTACTTAGGCACCTATTACGGTTGTCGATTGTCGATCGATGATCAACAATTGTCGATAGTCGATCAGGTTTGGTATTGTGATTGTCGATTTGCCGAGGAAATTTTGTCCTGAAGAATTTCCTGATCGATTGTGACGCGAGAAAATGACAAAAATTAACAGTTTCTTGTAATACAAATGTATTTTATTCGCATTGTTGTATTATAAAATATAATTCTACTGAAATTTTAATATATCCGAATTTTCCCGAAGATAGATTCTTTGGGTAGGTGCGTCGACTCCTACGCTCGAGGTCGTCGGTTCGAATCTCGAAAAAAACATCAATCATTTTTTCACGGCTCCACCTCTTTCGAGTCACTGACAATGCTCAAAGAGTATAACTGTCTAGGAAAAGCTTCTCAATCTCGCCGTTCGGAGTCGGCATTAAACTGTAGGTCCCCTCCGCTCGTGAGAGAACAATAGCACGCACAACACGAGTGGTTGCTGAGAAGCTAGGCCCAGGTCCACCTCGGACTGTAGCGCCGCCATTATTATTATTATTATTATTATTATTCGATCGGATGTTCCGTCATCCGAAAACTTGGCGACTTTCGAGTCAGCTAGAATTACCAAAGCATACGGTACTTTTTCGATTCTAATGTGACCCACTTATGCTGCCTTGTTCTGCCTATCCTGATGAGTGGCTTTGGGTTCTGATCGCCTATACTGGACACAACGACAAGTTAAGGAAGGTTCAGCGACCAGGATGTATTATATAAATAGGTGGTGCACTAAGAAGTACTCCCTCGAATGCGCTTAATGTTATATAATGTTCGATCTTCACAACCTACAAATGGCAGCGTGTATATCCGATCTCATGCATCCTCTCTGTTGTCCAGAATATCTTAATGACCGACTATAATTCTACAAAGACTGGAATTCTAACCTGAGATCGTCGTTCAAACTGTCCCTTAGCAAAATTATTGAAACTTTTATCCCTGATAGGTATTTCTGGAAAGGAAGTATATATATTTCGACGAGACATCCATAAAGGGACAAGTGGAAATTCCACCGCCAACCAAATTGACCATATTAGGATTGGAGCGATTGGACGTCCAGATGTTCCGGATCATCAAGAAATCATTAGAGAATTTTTCGATCGAATCTCCTTTAACCTCTAACAAGGTCCTATCCGCCAACACCAAGTGCAGAAGACCAGTGGCAATACTGCCAAGAAGACATAAAAAAAACCCGCGACTAATGTGATAAGTTTCCTCCAAAAAGAAAGCCTTGGTTCGATGATGAATGTCATCGCATGCAGCATGCAATCAGGAAGCATACAAATCGGCACAACAAAGAAAGGCGAGGATCTGCGTGCGAAATCTACAACCAGAAAAGAAAGGAAGAGCGCTGGCTTCTACGGAAGAAAAAGCAATGAAAGCGCATGATCGAAGAAATTAAGAGATGTTACTGCAAGGATAATGTTCAGAAGCTCCACCAACAAGCATCAAGAGCGTGCCAAGTTAGTGTTTATTTATATAGACGAGCCATAAAGTACATTGTCTAGTTTTGGCATCCATGCAAAAGTCGCCCATCTTTGCAGATCGGTGAAGACTTCATCGAGACCTTTAATGTCAAAAAAAAGACTTAAACAAGGCGACGCATTGTCGTGGGGCTTTTTTAATATCATCCTCAAGAAGACCGTGCATAACTCAAAATGCTCGAATATGCCGATGACATTGATATTGTCGGAAGGACACAAGACTGAATAATTAAATTTACAGGTTGTACAGCAACATTGACCCGATCAATGGATCAGAACATCAATCTGGCCCGGAAAATCTTCGACCACAACCCCGAGGGATAATGCGGCAAAGACGTCTCTCCAGTAGCGTATACGGGTGGGAATCGGCCTCAGTCACCTGAACATATGTAACTGGAGCTACTTAGCAAAAGACAGTGCTGGATACGATGGATGTAGACGCATGTTGACTAAGGCCCAGGTCTCATCCATCTGCTAACACGATATCATGAATTCTGTTAACTATATAATCCATAGTCACTTCAGTCGGATGGCCTGGGCGCTATTCGTCAAAACTGAATGTCTTAAATTCATTAAGCCAATATCTAACGGTATTAATCAAAGGTGCATGGTTCTTACAAACAGAATGTATCTTTACTTTACGATCCTCACAAGTCTTCCAATCCAGTAAAAGAAATCGAATCAATGATTGATCGCTCTTTATCCAAATACACAAATCCAAATATATCTTTGTTCTGATACAGTTATCAGAACAAAACTACTCGATAAATCTGTTTGTCTGTCTGTATATTGTTTCAAAGATGACGTCAGTAATGAAATCAGTCGCTAAGCATAAGTACTAGCTTATCATACAGAACACGTATGAAGGGCCCGAATGCTGCCGCAGTAATTTAGGTTAGGTAAAGGTGGCTGAGTGCAGATTACACTTTCACCCATTGTGGTACCGCAAGAATCTGCTAGCTCCTATCCATTAACCCGTTGAGTGCCACATGAGACCACTTTGGTCTCACACGAATTTTGGCTTGCTGTGCCGCATGATACCAGAGTGGTCGCACAGTAGGTTAGCACACATTTGTGTATGCAGCATTGTATTAGACTCACAATATGTATTGAATCTAATGCTATTCTAAACTATACACCCAAGGGACTGTTGGGGTTGTCTTGGTTTTCGGCTGTGAGATCAATGTGTCACCATACGGAGTTTCGAACTTGCTATACTTGCGCGTATCATTGTTGTAATCCGACTACTTCGTCTATTATTGCATCTACCTTATTAAGAAGTTGCATCGGGTTTTCAGAATCCGGTGATACTGCTTAGCATCAGCATGTATTTATTTAAGCGCTTTATATAACACACTAAATAGTTTTATGGTGGGCGACGTGGCGTTATGATTATGTGCGACGACCGTTAGGTTAGGTTAGGTTAGGTGAGATGTGGCTTTTCTGTGTGTGCACCTAGACCAGAGTTGATCCATTGTGCTGCTACATGGTTTGATCGGGATCAAACCAATAAGTTGTCCGAGGGAAACCATTTGGAGCCTATAATGAAGCGAAGTAGATTATTAATGGGAACCGTACTAAGTTCACCCAAGTCATCAAAAAAGTAGGCCCCTAGATATTGACGTCGAATAGACGCCAGGGCCGGACAGAAGCATAGGAGGTGTGGGACGCTTTAAACTTCCTCCTCATCTAGGCAGCTTCTACAGAAATCATTAGCCGGGACACCTAGTCTGATGGCATGATTTCCTATGAGGCAGTGTCCTGTGATGACACCGACGATAGAGCTTAAATTCGATCTGTGAAGAGATATTAAATCCTTAGATCTTTTGGAATCCAGCCTAGGCCAGATTATCCTGGAGGTGTGACACGAAGTGCCACTCGCCCATCTGTTATCTATTTCACGAGTTGCCTCTAATGAGAGCAACAATTTGCAAGTTGTGAGGGGCATACCCAAGCTACTGTGTTTGGGAAGTAATGGCTGTGAAGTTGCGAGCTTGGCGAGTTCATCTGCTTTGCAGTTGCCTGGAATGTCTCTATGTCCTGGCACCCAGCACAGGCAAATGTTGAACTGGTCGGCCATCTTGACTAAAGATGAGCGGCAGTCTATTACAGTCTTAGAGTTCGTAGAGACCAATTCCAGGGCTCTGATGGCTGCCTGGCTGTCAGTGAAAATGCAAATATCACGAGCGGATATTACATTCCATTTGAGCCAAGACAGCGCTTCACTAATCGCCATAATCTCCGCCTGAAACACACTACAGTAGTCGGGTAAGCGAAAGGAGAGACTTATATTTAGTTCATCAGAGAAAACACCACTACCCACCCCCTCCTGGGTTTTAGACCCATCCGTGAAAAAGTGCAGGGAACCTGCAAAAGGTTTAGGATTATCATTCCAGAAGTCTCTATCTGGAATAATGGTTTTAAAAAGTCTATCAGGGAAGTAAAGTGGTATGGTCCAGAATTCTCGTGGGGAAGTTAGAAGAACTTAGTATAGTGGAGTGGCCAAATGGATTGTTGGTCCACTGGGAAGAGGCTGTAAGACGGATAGCCGTATTCTTTGCTAGTTGTTTGCCGAAAATGTCGATTGGGGATAGGTTCATTATAACGTCCAGTGCATCTGAGGGTGTGGTTCTCAGAGCACCTCCTATGCAAATGCAAGCTTGACGTTGAACTTTCCTAATGAGATTGTAGTGTATGGCTTTGTCTAGTATTGGCCACCAGACATGCACTCCATACAACAAAATGGGTCTAACGACGGTTGTGTAGATCCAGTGGATCATATGAGGTTGGAGACCCCATTTCTTCCCTAATGCTCTTTTACAAATGTAGAGAGCCAGCGTCGCCTTGCGGGTACGCTCCATTATGTTCGGCTTCCAGTTTAGTCTCTTATCTAGGATGAGCCCCATATATTTAGCAGACTCCGATAAGTTACAACTGGTGCCGTTAATGGTAGGGGGGTCGATCGAGGGGATACTATATTTACGTGTGAAGAGGACGATTTCCGTTTTGGAAGCATTAATGCCCAATCCGTTGACTTTGGTCCACGCCGAAGGTTTTGAGAGAGCATGCTGTAAGAGATCCCTTAGCACTGATGGATATTTACCCGAGACAGCCACAGCAAAATCATCCGCATAGGCTATCACCTTGCACCCTGCCTTATCTAACGACAAAAGTAGTTCGTTGACTACGATGTTCCATAGCAGGGGAGATAGAACCCCACCTTGTGGTGTTCCTCTGCTGGCAAGTCTGGTGGCTGTGGTAGAACCCAGCTTCGATATGATAACTCTACTGACGAGCAGTTGGTAAATCAATCTACAGAGTCCCTTATCCACGCCAAGATAAGTGCACTGATGATAGAGGATGGGTAGACATTGTTGAAGGCTCCCTCGATGTCCAGGAAGGCTACCATAGTGAATTCCTTATGGTGAAGGGATTTTTCGATGGAGCATACAAGCGAGTGTAGGGCAGTATCAACTGATTTGCCTTTAGTGTATGCATGTTGAGAGGCTGACAGTCTAGATGGGTCTATATTGCAGCGAAGATGGATATCTATGAGTCTTTCCAACGTTTTGAGTAGGAAGGAAGATAAACTAATAGGTCTGAAATCTTTGGGGTTTACATGAGAGCTACGACCTGCTTTAGGTAGGAAGACAACCTTCACCTGTCTCCATCCCAAGGGGATATGGGACAAGCTTAGGCAACCTTTGAGGATAGTTTCCAACCATGGAAGAATTAGGTCTAAGTTCAGTTGGAGTTCCGCTGGTATAATACCGTTCGGACCAGGGGATTTATACGGTTTGAAGCTACGAATAGCCCATGCTATTCTGCGCTTAGTGGTGAACTTCACGAGGCTACTGATGGGATAAACAGAACCCAAGGCTGAGAAGGGTGGTCAGAGCAGCTGGGGAAGTGAGTATCAAGTAGAATCTCAAGTGATTCTTTACTAGACGTAGTCCAAGTGCCGTCCTGCTTCATGTAGTAGCTTGGTATGGCAGGACACGAGGAGAGGATTTTTCTGAGTCTTGAGGTCTCCGAAATATCTTCTATTCTTCCGCAAAACAGCTTCCAGGATTTCCTTTTTGCCGTTTTCATTTTGGATTTGAATAATCTGAGGGATTCTTTATAGGATTCCCAGTGGAGCTCATCCCCGGAGGATTTAGCTTTGTTGAACTTCCTCCTGCTGGCTTTACGAAGATGTTCAATTTCACTATTCCACCAGTGTGGCTTGGAGTTAAACTTCCGTGTTTTGAGTGGGCAGGCCGTGTCCATTGCATCATTAAGGGCAATGGTGAACGAGTTGACTAGCCATTCCAGCTCATTGACGTCAGTAGGGGAGGGAGGTGCTCCCGAAAGGAATTTCCCTACGATACTTTTATAGAGAGACCAGTTGGTTTTCCTATAGTTCCTGACTGGAGGTTGCTCGGGGGGAAGACCGTTAAGGTCGAATTGGAGATATCTATGGTCCGAGAAGGAATGGATATCAGAAACCCTCCAATTACTAATGTAGTTGGAGAAGTTATTTGAGACAAGGGTAATATCAAGTACCTCCTGTCTATTTTTGGTAACGAAGGTGGGTACATTTCCTGTATTACATACAACTAGATTCTTACTTAGAATAAAGTCTAACAGAGACTCACCTCTATCGTTGTCGTTGGAGCTACCCCATAATTGATTGTGTGCATTGGCATCACAACCAATAATGAGGAAAGCGTTGCTGGATTCCGCCATAGCGACCGTCCTTGTGAGTGTTGTGGGTGGGATGGGTTTGTCGTATGCAAGGTATGCCGAAGTCATCCAACACGTACTCTGACTCAGCTCCAGGCTTACCACCGTGTTATCAGAGTCGCTAAGGTTAGAAATGAGGAATGAGTTAATGGAGCTTTTAACCATAATGCAAGATCTAGGCTTACCTGCATTTTTGGTGTAAAGCAGCTTATAGCCCGCTGTCCTGAGTACCAGCACCAGACCTTTCGCGGTCCAGGGCTCCTGGATCAGGACAATGTCCTCCCCATGTTTGGCTAATCGGATGAAAAGGTTGGCGGAGGCCGCCTTGGAGTGGTGAAGGTTAATCTGAATCACCCGCAGCATTGCGACTGATTACAGATGCCTCCACCACAGTGTCATTGGCCTCGTCCGAGTCGGAAGACATAAAGTCATCCTTCTCCTGGGGTTGACGATATAAGTTGGCGGTGAAGAACCGCTCAAACTCTGAGTCCGACGAAAGTGTATCGTCGTCAATGCCCAGAGTATTGAGCGTTGTCGTGAGGACTTCTTCTGATGCATCCGGTGGTCCGTTGTCAGTGGGGGTAGCACTTGTTTCGGCTGGACAAGTGTCTACCGGTAAGGGGGAGATCTCCGTGTTGGGGGCAGATGACGTGCCAGGTGCGACTAAATCTGTCGGGGGGATATCTGCCTTAGGGGCAGATACCCTTTCTGAGTCCTTTTTGTAGACCTTAATGGGTACCTTGCCGAAACCAAAGTAGATCTTGTACTCGTGTGCAGCAAGTTGAGCCAAGGAGTCCTCGTTGATGATGATGACCACCGAACGGGTGTCCCCCTTAGGCTCCTCCAGCCTGCCGACTTTCCAGTCACTTGTATTCAGTTTCGGGTTGCACAACCTGATAAGTTCCATTATGGACGTAGAGTCCGAGGGCTTGGCCGGAAGGCGGATGCGTGCCCTGGGCCTGCTAGGTATCTTGTCCAACGACAAGACCTCTAGGCGAGCCCCTGGCCACACCTCGCCCGCCATCCCTATGGCCTCGATAAGGAGGTCAATCGACCTTTGGTCCGCACAGGCAAGCAGTTTAACGTGCCCCTGGAACCAACCCCCGTCTTCACAGATTGGAGCAGGTCCTGGTCGCTCCCTTAAGATAGAGAGAAGGGCAGGGGCCAACTCGGCCTCTACCTTCCTCCATTTATCCGCCGAGATGCTTCCATCTGGATCTGCCTTGTCAATCACGCCAACGAGGGTATGGCTCTTCAGGACATCGCTGTACTGCTTGTCTTGTCTGGCAGTACCGGTGTTGTTTTTGGTTCTTTTGGGGGCCGGGGCCTGCACCGTTTGCTCCTCCATAGACCTATCGCGTTTGACCGCG
Source organism: Myathropa florea (assembly GCA_930367185.1). NCBI lineage: Eukaryota > Metazoa > Arthropoda > Insecta > Diptera > Syrphidae > Myathropa > Myathropa florea. The sequence goes on from OV884004.1 coordinate 23,139,053, forward strand.
TGAGGTACGGAGGTTCCCTTGGCGCAGGAGAGTCTATTTATGGCCCAATCATACGACTCTTTCTGTTTGCTGTTCCAGCTGTCTTTAGGGAAGGGCGCCAGCTTGTCAAGGATACGAGTGGCTGCGCGCCGCTCCCTGAAGTTGCTAGTACTAGCATCCGTTGAGGACAGATGGTGTTTCCTCGCCTGCTTTGTTGGAGCCGTACCAGAACCTGTCTTAGTGGGCAGGTTGCTGGCTTTGGATCCTTTAACAGGCGCGATTTTCCGAATTCGGTCCGTTAAGGTCCTTGCTGGCCTAGCAGCAGCATGCGCTTGTTTGCTCGTGCAGGGTTTATCCCGTGCTAGAGCTAATTGCGAGCCGTCTGGCAGTGGTTTTGCGGAGTCCGTGTTGGACGAGTGGGGGGAAGTTAGCCTCACCGATCCAGATGAAGGGCTGGGGTTCGGGAGGGGCGGGGTAGGTTTGCTAACCTGTTTCCCCACCGGTTCACGACTTGAACCTTCTTCCTCTCTTGGTTTGTTGTTGTCAGTATTTATGTTTTTATTGTTTTTGTTGTTAGTGTTCATTTAATTTGATTCCCACGAGTATCGGAGAAAGGGTGGTCCGCCTACGCAGGGCTCCGTGTACGTAGGTAAGGCTAGCTAATCCAGAGGTCGCCAAGTATCTGGATGCTCCGTACGCGATTGAGATATTTGTCTGGGCCCTCAGCCTGGTTGATCATCAGCACGGGTCGCATGACACCTTGATCCAGCCCAGGGGAGTGGGGTAGAGGGGAGGAGAAGAGGAAGGGATGAGGTGGGATAGAGCTTTATTACATCTTAGTTTTCAGATTTCAACCAGGACCTTTGCGACATGGGTGTCATGTCCGTCGCCATAGCTCACTGGTATCATTAATCCTACTTAAGCCCCAGAACCGCTGCAAGGTGTGTAATCACTCTAGGGTGCGACGACCGTTACGCACTAGACTTTCAAGTCTAGGTTCAAATCCAAGAATAAAATTGTTCTCGGCTCCACCTCTTTCGAGTCAATGAAAATACTCAAAGAGTATAACTGTCTAAAAAAAAGCTTATGAATTGTACATTGGACTTGATAAAAAAAATATTTATTGAATATTGTTATTTAAAATCGTTTTAGATTCAAAGGATGTTGAAAAAAAATTGTATTTTAGATAAAGAAAGGAAGATATGTAAAAATATTTCATAAACCTTTCGTAAAAATTATTATGTTGAAAGATTTGGCAACACTTTCCATAAAAACAATAAAAAATTGCTACTAGAAAATTCAGTGACATCTGAATAATACTATATGTTTGATTGTGTTCAGCACTGCACAGCAACATAACATCAGCTAGTGGAGGCGACATTGAGATAATTCAAGCTTTTTATATACAATTTAAACAAGTTAAACATGTTCTGACGCTTTTTTTCTTATTTCACTAAGTTTTTTATAAAGGAATCCATGGTATGGTAAAACATTATCTAAAGCATAATATTATACTTTTTATTTGTGACAACGTCAAAAGTTATCCTGGTTGGTAATATTTAGCCAATCCACACAAAACAGAGTTTTCATGATCCTTCAAATCGGACACATTTTGTCGGAATAACTGAAATCTGATAATATGCCTTTACAAAATGTCTGCTGCTCGACTTGTCGGATGATTTTCAATTAGTTTTTGCTCAGTGGACAGATTTACACCATTTGTAAAGTCAAGTCCGTCTGAAATAGATAATTTTTGGAAAATGATGGAAACCATGCGGTTATACACGGAGAATTGAAGATGGTTAAAACTGTTCTAAAACACATTGGTAAGTAATGTGAAATAAACAGTGGAAGAACTTCGTTGCGTAATAAATTTATTTAGTATCATTGTTTTCCGCATCTTCTGAATTTTTATTTATTGCAATTGTTGCTAAGCGTTTCTGAAAATTCCTAAAATATGAAATCGGGTGATAAGTCTGATCATGTAATCGGAAACGATTTCCATCTGTCAAGCATTCATCCGACCAAGCCTGTCTTACTTAGCGGATAATGTAAGCTCTTCTATGGGTATACGTTATTAATGTCATGTTTTATTTTAATAATTTGAAGACCATTCCAAAATGATTAAGATTTATTTTTTTTTATGAAACAATTAAAAGTAGGACTTTGTGTAAACAGCATCAAAACTTTATCCTCTGGTTAAATTTGTATACTTATGAGATGAGATAAAAAGTATAACCACCTCTGGAGCTGCATGAAATACATCCGAAGTTAAATTTTGACAGACTAATCTAACTATGGTGAGATAAATACAGCGAAATTGTTTCAAATTTGATTTTTTACAGTTAAAATTTGTACACAGCAAAAAAGTAAAGTCGTATTTTAAAAAATTTGTAACAGGAAAACTTTTTAGCGTAGTTTACAGAAGACTTAATATATAAAGCTTGTTTTATCGTTCCAATAATGTTATTCACCAACTGAACTCATTCAATTGCTAGTGATCAGATGTTCGAAATGCTGTCAATGGAAGTAGCCAAGGCAACTTGTGACAGTACTTTCCTTGCGAACACTTCCTAGTATTCAAATCAAATCCTAATCAAGATATTTTATAAAGTTGAAATAAAATGTTCATTGAAATTGTGTCGGTTTAACATCTCAATTTTTTGCACTGAAATATGACGGACATTCAATTTGTATTACATCCTTTACCGGGAAATGATGAGCAATTCATTGACAGGTAGAATAATATTTTTGTGTTTATTATAGTGAAGAAATCTGATGAAGTTTATTTTTTCCCCAAATATAAGTAGCTTATAATTACTATTTAACTGTGCAATTTGCTATTTATACATATATATTCATCAAGTTGTGTACATAAGTATATAAACTTAATTGAAGTTCATATATTTCGGAAGATTGTAATTAATTTATGAAATTCTATGTGACTGCATGCTACTCCCCAGTTCTACCGGTGTTGTGAGAATACACTGATTTAACCACTTATGATCATATGTATGTACTTACGTATGTACACATGTTCCTACATAAGCTCAGACTTTTAAGGAAGCATGCAAATTCTTTTGCATACACTTAAAGTTTTCGTGATATTTAAAATGTTTGCTCTTGTTCTTCCTTACTCCAAATAGTGCATACATAACTTAAAAATCGTATTTATCAAGACATATGAGTGGTACCTTTTATATAGAGAAATCATGGAGTATACATGTGATGATTATAACTCAAAACTCCATATTTGGGGGACAGTAATCGATTATGAAATAGAACTGGAGGAAATGCCTTTCTGTGTGTCCTCACCAGACTCAGTCTGTGACACATGGTTCCGATGACGATGACGTGCCTTTATACATACATATGTAAATGGCCTAGTCAGTATATCTTTAGATTCCTTTAGAGAAATGGAAAGCAATGGTGAGATAGAGGGAAGATTTTAAGGAAAATTGGGTTCAGCGATAGAAGAGATAAAAACATTGTTAGTTCAACATAACTTCCGACGTTTGGTCATAGCTTAATAACTGGCCAAGGTTGAGGGAAACTATGAGCTTATACTGCTCTTTGTATTTTTCATGCACTATTCATACAAATTGCAGTTTGAAACGAGCAAATTAAATTTACTAAGCGATATAATTTAGAAAAGTAAATGTTTTAAGTTAACGAAAATGTACACATTTATATAGATCATTGTAATATTCGTTGTACTTCAAGAATTTTGAATTTCAACCAAAAACCAGTATTATTATTAGAAAACAATAATAGTAAAGTGCGATTCATATAAACAGCAACCTGTGACTGCGATTTTTCAAAAATAATCACTTTTCAGCGTATATCAACATACCTTTTGGTATGTCAAAACTTCCGCATATAATTATCGAGTTTTTTTTATCGAATAAAAACTCAAGAATATTAGTATATCGAAATTAACAATTTTACGTTTTTTTTTGCGATTCAAACACTATTTACGAAACCGAGATCGGCATCGGCGATTTAAGATCGTATTGCTTTTCATTTTGGCTACTTAAGGGGCTGGTGCTTAACGTAAATACAGAATTAATTAAGCAAACGAAAAAAAAATAGACCACCACCTGAACGGTTTAAGCCTGATCCAGTGTTGAATGTATGAAATCGGCAACCTCAATCAATAGCTGTCAATAATAAATACAATTTGCGAATATATCATAAGTGGTGTTTGTTCAAATCCTGAGCTTTTGTTTACATATTCAAGAATTGAATCAGATGTTTGGCTACAATGAAGAGGTAATTGGAGAAGGAATTAAACAAAACGTCGGTGGATGTTTCCACAACGTCGCAACCAAGATATAGGAATCATAAAATAAGAAGATGGACGACAATGTATTTCTTTTTGGTGATATCCTACAGTTTCCTTTTAATTGCATGCGCTAATTTTGTCCATATCAGATGGAAGTACTTCATGGTGAACAATAGCTTTATAATCGCAGTTAACGGAGTATTATCTTCTGTGCTGTCCATTAGTATACAAGGTGACCAAATAAGAAAAAATAAAACAGGTGTGATACATAAAATGGATTATGGCCTCATTTTGAAGCTACATTCATGTCAATATGTGTGGAATAGCACGTCATTTAAATGACCGCCTCTGTTCGCTGAGTGCTTCAAGTGGTCGGTCCAATTTTTGATGACTCGTCCAAAGTGGTTGGCTTGTTAGTGTAGATTAAGAACTTGGTCTAGCCCCAGCGGAAATAATCGAGTGATGGTAAGTCGCACGATCGCGGCGGCCTATTGATGAACCCTCGTCGTCAGATGACCTAGTCGCAAAATGTCTCCTTCACAAGTTCGAGCGGTTCGTCGGTTGTATGGCATATAGCGCCGTGCCGTCTTTTTTTGATGTTTCGCTCGGGTATATCGATGTTGTCAAGTTCTAACAACCAAAAGTCGGCTAACATTTGATGCCCTAATCAGCTGATCTGCATTTCTGAGTCTCTTTCGAAGCAGGCCGCTACGTCGGCTGTATTTTCTTCATTTCGCAGCAATTTCTGTTTGGTTGTTGGCTTGAAGTCCAAAAGCGTGTACTCACGCGCAAACATTTCCACGGTGCGATGAATTGCTTGCACACTGAAGATATGATGACGACCTCACAACGAAATTCACATCGCGTATTTGCAGCTGAGCCGGAATTTCGATTATATTTTTTAACAATTTCCGCACGTTCGGCAAACGTGAAACGTTACTGAATATTTTGACAGCTGGTTGTCATTGGAAACTTTGACAGCTGAGGAAACATAATACCCAAATCGCAACAGCGCGGTCGCGCTGTCGGGCTTTGATATTTCCTGCAGAATACACGTTAATCATTAGTCAAGTCGGAATAGCGCGGTCGAGCGTTGACATTTCACAGACCGTAATATCATAAGTCCGAGCAGAAAGTTTGGATTAGAGCTACTCTCTACTCACTCAGCCTTTTTGACAGAAAAAAAAAACATTTTTATTCATTTGTGTTTTTACTTTTGGCGGGCAAAGGCAATTATTTGTGTAAGGCAAATAATTTTTTGTAGGAATTTTATCTGTACTAATTGCATTTTTTTCTTGTAAAATGTATTTTAGAAAGTGGATAGCTTCGAGGAAAATATTTTACTTATCGAGTTCTATTTCGATTTGGAAAACTGAGTTCTCGTGCTTTGACATAAGATTCTCGTAAATTCGATAAAATGCGTAACAATCCCTGTCAAAGTCCGAGCGACCGAATGCGCTGTTCCGATATGGGCTTAACAATTGGAGAAACTATAATTGCTATCTGATCACCCTTTGTTCACAGCGGGTGCCGTGTCTAGGTTAGATTCCTTTACATAGGAATCTAGTTCCAAAATCGACAGACGGAACTCTTGTGGCTTCATCTTAAATGCTCTTGCGAATGATCTCCATATATAAGCTTTTTCTGCAGTACGATTTTTTACCTAATTTATTTTTTTTTCTTTATTCTTAGGTTACGGGAGTCATCAGACAAGTTAAATAAAATTGGATGTACAAACCCTCCAGTTTTCGAAGGTCTTAAAACTGAAGTGAAGGAACTTGTGATTGGTCCAAACCATATTGGGGTTTTATTGGAAGACGGCAGGGCATATCGTGTCGCCTTTTCTATAAACTCCGATCAGCTCGATCTAAGCAGTGTTGATCCATCAAAAAGGTTAATAACATACTAAATATTTTAAAGTCGCTTCAAGGTAAACCCGCTCACGTACTCAATCTCGTCAAGTTTGCTGATTCGGGTTAAAAACAAAGGAGGATTTGCTTACGTAGTTTAATGACTGCTTCTTGCGTTAATAGATAAATCGAATTTGTAAAAAAAATTAATAGTTTTTTTCATTCAGTACCTTCTTTTAGAAATTCGCAGTATTTAATTTTTATCTTATTTTTGAAGTGAGCAAATTTATCTTTGAGCGACTGTACAGTTCGTTAATTCTTGAAAAAAATATGTCCTTTCTTCCGTTTTTAGTTCCGGAAATAACTTAAATAACTGTTCAAACAGTAATTCAAAAAGCGCTGTAAATGTTTCTACACGCCAATTGGCCAGATCTAGAGCCAAACTACTACGTTCTGGAAGTCGTTCGACACCAAATGGACAAGGTTCGAGAAGCTCGGGTGTCATCATCGGTGGGAACTCAACACGGCCATTGGTTACAGTTCCAGCTCCATTTGTTCCGGAAGAATTGATATCTCAAGCCGAAGTTGTACTTCAAGGAAAAAGTAGAAACTTGATTATTCGTGAATTGCAGGTAAGCTTACCTCATGAATTGGTAAATCTTAACATGTCTGAGCTTGCATTTCCTTTTTTTTTTTTTTTATAAATTCACATTAAACGTATAGTTTTGGTATCAATTTAGCATTTATTTTTGCAATGTGTGGTTATGTTTAAGGCGCCACGGTAGGTTAGGTTAAGTCTGGTGGCTGATCCTAGCATATTTGGTTTAGTCAATATCGATACCACTTCACCTAAGTGAAGTTGACCTTAGTGTGGCTATCAGAGCCTTTATTGAGGCAGGATGATTTAGAGACATTTGCGAATTTAATGAGAAGATGTAGCTTCATGAACGTTTTGTGTCTGCTAGTGAAGACTACTATCTCTGTCTTCTTTGAGTTTGCGTTTAGGCTGCTGTGTGCCAATTAGTCATTAATGTATAATAGTGTTCCTTTCATTATTTTAGTCATAGTATTAAAGTGTTTACCTGATACAAGTACAATGTCATCCGCATATGCAACTATTTTAATTCTTAATTGTTGAGGGTGTAGTGTTTGGACGCGCCTTTGAGGTGTGCCTCTCGTTGCCATGTTGAACTAATGTTTCCCCATTCAGTTGTTGTCTTTCCATTTCTGAATACCTTTACTATCCATCTGAGGAGGTATTGATTGACTCCGTCTCTGGATAATGCGCATTATTGAAAGCACAAGCAGGACCGTTTTAGTGGATCTACTTTTTTATTTACTGGGAATTCACAGCCTGATGTAGGAGTCAATAATCGAATAATAATAGTTAGACATAGAGGCGCGTGTCACGTGTCTGGACTTGCAACTTTTATGGATGAAGACAGCTAATGAGATTCGTTAAGGTTTAATTGCAGTGAAGTGAAGATATAGCACCATGTAGGGAGAATCGAACCATATGCTCTTAACCAGAAATCATACCCTCGTCCACGTCAAAATACACATTGCTGTCTTATTTCACGCACACTTAACTGGCGGCGATCGATTTCTGCTCGAAACAGTGCGAAGTAGCTCGTGCGTATTCACACAGAAGTTACAAATGCAACAAGTTGTCAACAAAATGTTGGCTCCGATCGATGGAATTGCAATTAATTTGCAATTTTTTCATGACGTTTTTTCTGGACTTGTTTTCAGAGGATTTCAGAGGAAATCCGGCAACAAGTAGAAAGTTAAAAGCCCGTCAGTTGTCCATAGGCAATTAGAGCCTACATACGAATTATCTGACAAACATCACTAATTTTATGGACCTTCAGGAAAGATGAATTTCTGGAGGGTCATACGTTTAACTTTTCAGTAGTATCCCACAACTTGTTGCGATGAGGAAAACTTGAGTCGCTGGAATTCATATAGTTTTGGATGATTGTTAAATATTCTGTTTATGGCCATAATTTAAGATTATTTATTCGTAGCTCATTGCACCAGAAAATAGTTCTTTCAAAAATACATTGTCTCCAAACCCTCTGTCAACTAGAGGGTAATGCGACTAATTGAAAGAGGTCATTGATCATGTCAACATTCTTCTTCTTTCTGTGGCGGGCTGGTGCTGAGTCTTAACCAGGAAGCCTCCCCACGCTAACACGATCTTTTGTTGTCTGTCTCCAACTGCACACACAAAATTGGTTGACGTTTTCTCTCTCCACTTATGTGCTCAACCTTAGACATGGACGTCTTCCGTAGCGTTGTTTCACAGGCTCAGCGTAGAAAATACTTCTTTGCGCCGGAGCTAAATTGTCCATGTATGTACTTCACATGGCCTAGCCATCTTCGGCGATCAATCTGTAGACGTCTGACTAGACTTATGTCACTGTACAACCCGTACAGTATGGGGTTGTATATTCTCCTCCAAAGATCAAAGATGGCACGCATAACTTTTTTCTTGAAAAGACTAAGGACTTTTTCATCTGTTCTTGAGATTGTCCATGTCTCCACGCCATAGAGAACATAGGACAGGGATGGTAATTGTCTTACACAAAATGAGCTAGATCTTTCGAGAGAGGGCTCAATTATTCAATTTTCTTTTGACCCAAAAGTAACAGCGATTGACAAGTGTTATTCTGAGCTTAATCTCAATACTTATGTTATTCGTACTGTTCACAGCGGACCCGAGGTAGACGAAGTCCTACACTACCTCGAAAGTATATCTGTCTATGGTGACATTGTGGCCAAGTCGTCGATGTTATGTGTCCTTTCTCGATGACGGCTCGCTGTGCGGCCCAATCGCGTTAATGTCGTCCGCGTATGCCAGCAGTTGTATAGAATTTTAGAAGATTCTGCCTCTGGTATTGACTAGTAAGTTCTGCACGACCTTCTCAAGGATCGTCTGTGTTAATCCTTGTTTGACATTGAAGGTATGGGTCAGTTTTTACAAATCTTGATGTATGTCGGCACTAGACGTGGCGCTGTATTGCTCGTCTTTATGCACGCTGTCGTATACGATCTTGAAATCGATGAGTAGGTGGTGTTTGACGATTTGAATTTCTTTGGTCTTTTTCAAGATGTGGTCGATGAAACCGCGCTGATAAGAACCTTTCAGATTATTTACGAATAATTTCAGGCGTTCAGGCAAAACGACGGAGAGTTCTTATAGGCGATGTTTAGAATATTTATTCCTTGAGTCAGTTTACCAAATTTCAATTAAACGTTTGATTGGTGAATTTGTCGACTACAAACTTCTCGCTGCGCACAAAACCTCTGATAAACTGGTATAAAATGTAAAGGACTTGTTCTATCTGTATAATAATTTTCACCACACGATTGGGCGGGGCTTAGAGTTTGTCTACGATACTTATCTTATTTACATTTTTTCTAGCGTACAAATTTGGATGTTAACTTAGCCGTAAACAATTTACTATCACGTGATGATGAAGAGGCAGACGATGCAGAACAAGCTGGCGACAACTACGCGCCAGATGATTTAATTTCACTATTGGATAACGGGTTTCATACGGACAATAGCAACGTAATAGTGGACCCATCGGATGGACTGTTCTCTGAAGAGATCTTCAGCAACTATTCAAGTATAAGAAAGTAAGAAATATTTTAACTGATCAAATAAATTACTTTTATTGTTACAACTAATCCCGCATAAATTGTTTCTAACTCCTGAAACAAGTTTGTTGTTTAATCGTATACGTAGTGATAGAAATCAAGTAAATTCTGGGAACTCTGAAAACTCTAGCAATACGGTTCGGGCCAATGCCGGTACGTCAGCTTCGGGAAGTCCTATGCCGTGTGGAAATAGTTCTTCAAATTCAACAACTGTAAATGCTGATTCATTTAGTCGATGGCGGGATAGGCAGTGCTACGGTCCCCGTAGATGGTTTGGAAGGGAGGATACTATTTGGGATAAAGATGCAGGTGAGTGCACTTCTTCATTAGTTTGTTCTGTATTAATTGGATCTAATCAAGGGTACTTATTGTTTAAATATTTAAAAAAGCAAGTTAATGAAACAAATCCCTTATCGATCTTACCAGTAAGACACTTGTCCTTACGAAAAAGGCAACTGAATGCTCTTAATGAAGTGCGTACATGATGATGAAACTAAATACCTCGTTCATTTGCTTTGTGAACTTTTTTTCATTTTTATTTCATAAAATGTTTCTTTTTAGAACTTCTTAAAGTTCTTCTTGGCACCCTGTCCCTTCGAACATTTCAGTCCGTTGCAACGCCAGCGGTCGGCATTCACCAATAGTCACAATGTTTCCGGCTTCAACGTCCCTAAAAGCGTCGCTTTTCGAAACGACTGTATTTACGTACAAAATGCAGGTAATCCCTGCGGATGACAATGGTCCTTTGCATTTTCGAACAACCCCGGTAAGACTTCGTCCACGAATCCTTACGAAGTGAAGTCTTTGTTACGTGACGAAGTGAGGTCTATAGATAGATATCTATATCCCAAAAGTCTCTGTACTCTAAATCTTGAAGTGCTTGGACATCTCGTCGAGAAACAGAATGCAGCTTAAAGTGGTAATTGAGCAAAAAGTTTCTGATTCGAAGGATTTATTTACAGCCTTTACAAGTACAGTTATAACGACCTTCGAAGGACTGACGAATTTGGTCGTTATAAGCGATATGTCGTTGTAAAAGATTTATTATGCTATAGGATTACATATAAAGGAGCTCATTCGGGACCTAAGAATCGGTCGTTATAACCGATATGTCGTTATAAGCAATTTGACTGTACAAGTGATAACATCCTAGCCGGATACCACGTTGTGTTTTAGTGAGCTCAGGTAGAGGTGGAAGAGTGTATCAGAGGTTATCGCAGATGGCGCCGTTCTCAGTGCTTTGCTGATTGAGATGCACACGAACTTTGAACGCAAATTAGGAGATTATAGTAGGCTATCTTTCCAAAAGCGATCTATCAGACAAAAATACAAGACAGTAGTTTTAATCGTATATCATAAAAATAACTCCATCGTAATGTATACAACACAACAAAATTTCCAATATCCTTTGCGACGAACGCGAATCTACTTATGTCAGCTGTGCGTTATTTGTTATAAATTTAGGGGTTGAAATAAGTGTTACAGAAATTACTGAAGACCTTTCGATTTCTCGATTTCATCGAGGAATTGATGTGAGAAACTAATTCTTTATCGTCGATATCTTCGATCTTCGCGCCGATGTATAATACGCTTTCACCGATACCATTCATTCATTTTCAATACTATACCTACAATACAATATCAAATTCTTCTTCAGATCTTCAAAATTTTAATGTATACTTTTCTCGGCTTTTGGCCAATACTTCCAGAACCGAAATGTTCGAAATATTTTTCGATCGAAATATCTCATCAAATTCTGTTAATTGGGTATTTTTTTCTATTTGTTCGTCTGTAAAACTTCAAGACAAAAAGTCTTAAGCTTGAAGCAAACCCTCGTAACAATCCGCATTAAAGTTAAATTCGGAAACATCAGCCTACACGATTCTACAGGGGGCAAGGATGACAACAGCAGGGATGACTTCTATGATCTCCTAGAAAGAACATGCGACTAATGCCCCAGCTACGACAACAAAGTCGTTCTAGAAGCTTTTAAAGCTGAACTGGGTAAAGAGGTATGCATCGGTAAGCACAGCCTGCACGATAGCACGTCCGAAAACGGGCTCAGGCTGGTGGACTTCGTCACGGAGCGAAACCTCTCTGTAACTAGCACGTGGAGGAAGTCAATGTAGTAATATCAAGACTGAAGTCTTACAAAGCTGTTAAGGCAGGATCAGGTCAGCCTGCTAAAGTCTTTCAAGCAGCTGGGGAGGATCTGCACCAGATTATCTGTATGCGGTCGGAGGACAGAGGACAACAATGAGTGGAATATCAGTATCGTTTGCCTGATCCACAAGAAAGGCGATAACTTTGACTGCGCCAACTATCGAGGGCTAAGCCTCCTTAACATCGCGTATAATATCTTTTCTGCGGTTTTGTTTGGATGCCTGAAAACTTCAGCCATCAATCTGATAGGACCTTTTTAGCATGCTTATGCAGAAGGGAATATTTGACACCTTCGACATCGTTCAATCTTTTCCTATCGATGTTCAAATTGTAGCTTATATTCGGTCTTCTTAATGTCTTCTTTGCTGTGATGATTCTGTTTACATACATTTACCATTGGGTTACAGATTTTGGTTACATTGTGAATGGATGTTTTTCAGATATCTTGCACCTTACGTTTATTGTAAATCCAGTTTTGTTGAGTTCAAGTTAAAACCCTGATTAATTCCGGTTGATAACGATACAAAATACATATGAAATGCAATTAAATAATGATTTATTTTTATTTCAAGATGGAAAACGTAAGGAAACACTTGGAAATAATTCCCCCTTATGGATATCGGAGGAACTGCAAGCATGGCCAGAAAGAGACGGACCGTTGCGTTTCCAAAAGATCGCATCACTTTATTCGGAATTCATTGGGCTCTCTGACAAAGGAGAGTTGCACCAATGGCGCTGGGCAGATGTGGATACCTACAAATCTGATGTAATACTTAAGAAACTTTATTTTTTATTTGAATTCTAAGTTAATTTTGAATTCATTTTCAGGTTCCGAATGTTTTTCACCCGAAGACATTGGCTCTATACATAAATGAGAAGATAGTGGCAATGTCTTCGAATTCCATTCGATGCACAGTCGCTTCGGAAACGAATCGAGTGGCCACTTGGATGGATGAACACTTGGGAAGCTATGGTCTGAAACTAGAGCATGCTATGTACAATTTTTCGGAACTATCGTTGGAGGGTATTCACTCGTTGTACACGTCAGCCCTGTTCACAGTGGCTCGTACAATGAATCACAATCTGTACTGGTGGGGTGTGCTGCCCTTCGAACAAAGGCGCAATCTTTGGGACAGATTCAGATCTAAAACAAAGAAACCCATCAAATCCCAGAGCGAGGAAATAACAATTGGAACACAAGTTGTGATGAAGAAATGTCCAATTTATCAAACCGGTTCCATTGGATTCACATACATCAATGGAATACCAAAAGTTGGTCAGTTACTAAACTCCGTGTGGGACTTCTCGGACGTTTGCAGGTTTAAGATACTCAGTACAATGCCTGCGCAGGAGAAGGTGGTAAGCACACCAACAGAAAAGGAGGCTCCAAAAACATCTCAGGTCTTGTGCAACAAGATTAGCACCTCGAGCAATAAGGAGACAACTGACCGCTTGGATATGCCTCCTCCACCGTCACCAGCTTCGAGCACATGCAGTGACAACGGTAGCGCAACTTCGCACAAGAGAACAAAACGAGTTGCACCAAAAGATGACACCGAAGCAAAGAAAGACGAAGAATTTTGGTTGTTGAAGGATGTGGTCTTTGTTGAGGACAAAAGTGGTCCGATTGGAAAAATCCTCAAAGTAGACGGTGACTACGTGGCCGTAAGGTTTGCGTTGCCTGGACCGAACTTGGAATCGAAAGAAGATGATTGGCAGCAGTGTAGACTCCTCAAGAAGGACGACGTACAAGTCGTCAAGTCAATAATCAATCCAAGAGGACCCGATTGCTTCCAGAAGACTCCAAAACGCTTGAATATCTCAGCGGGCAACGATGCGAGCAACTTCCAGCTTTTAACACTTGCGGTCGACATCAGAGGAGTGCATACAATTTCAAAGGTCTCTTCGAAGTTGTATTACAGTATTTACAACCTACACAGCAGCAAACAAGAGCAGAACTGTGTTTTCCCCACAGATTGCAACGTCTTCCTCGGGAACTCACAGTCCAACATCGCAATGTATTTGAACGACGATTCAAATGAAAATTGCACTATTATCTTAAGAGATGGCAACAAGACAATTTACCCCTTCGTCAAGGACTGCGTCGGTTCGATCAAGGACCCTCAGTGGCTGAATCTTCCCCCAGTAAAAACGATCGCCATGTCAACAGTGTCCCTTCCAATCGTTGGAATAAATATGAAAACAAAGGTGTGTATGACCGTGATGTTCTTGGAGACGCAGCTCTTGATGCCGTGCGTGCTAAGATGTGATCTGAAGGGAGTTATACTGCTACTAAGTCAACTGGAAGGAGAGCAAAACGGATTATTCTCTTTGATACTGAAGGAGAGATGTGATGGGGGTAGAAACGTACTGCACGCATGTGCTGTAATGTGCTCTCCAACTTCGAACAAAAATATTGATGACTCCACAAATTACTCATCCAAAGCCTCGTGCAGATCGCCGGTTTTGGAGAATTCAACAGCAAGCACTAGAGAAGGATGCACCATCAGCCTGCGGGAAATGATGAGCCGTCTAGTTAACACAGAGTCGGAAAGAAATCTCAGTGTTCCCCCACCGAGCACTGAAGAGTCCTACTTCCCCGTATCATTTTGGCAGTCTGACTATGAAACCAATTCTGGGGAAGAAGACTTTGCCAGTTCAAATGCTAAGGGCAATCCGAGTAAAATGCACTCGCCGGTGTATATAACGGATCCGAGTTTGAGGAGGGAGCAGTCGGTGTTGATTCTTCAGCAGATGTGTGTGAACTCTGCTCTAAGACCGCATTTACACAACTTGTTAAGCTCAAAGGACGCAGAGGGACAGACGCCTTTTATGCTGTCCGTTGCAAGTCGATCATACGATGCGGGGCTCATCCTCCTCAACGCGATACTGTCACTCGCAGAAGACAATGTTGCCATGAAGGAATCCATGATATTCCCGACTGGTTCGTCCGTAGACCAGTCCCCACTCCATGTGATATGCTACAACGACACATGCTCCTTCACATGGACTGGCGCTGATCATATAAATCAGAATATATTTGAGTGCAAAACTTGCGGGCTGACAGGGTCCTTGTGCTGCTGTACGGAATGCGCACGAGTCTGTCACAAGGGACATGATTGCAAATTGAAACGCACATCACCCACGGCGTATTGCGATTGTTGGGAGAAGTGTAAGTGCAAAGCGTTGCTAGCTGGAAACCAGAGTAAACGTTTTTCGCTGCTGTGCAAACTCGTCTCAAACACGGACCTCGTGACGAAATTCAATTCCCGAGGTGAATCAATACTTCTGTTCCTCATACAGACCGTTGGACGTCAGTCAATTGAACAAAAACAGTACAGAGTTGGAATAAGGTCAAGGAACACAACAAATAGTGGCACCAGAAAGGCGCAGTCCTCGGACATCGATTCGGAAATGCCAGAGCACGATCTTGAACCACCGAAGTTCGCAAAGAAAGCACTAGAGCGCCTACTCGTCGACTGGTTGGCTGTAAAGTCAATGATTATGACAGGGGCGGATGATTTAAATCAACATGGCAAAACTAAAAGCACTGAAACTGATGATAATTCAATAGCTTACTTGAAGTCCCAAAGTGGATCCACTCTGCTGGATAAATTCACTCACAATTTGTTCGTTAAGTGCAATCCTGAACACTTGGATATTCTCATATCCACACTGCTTAGGGAAATGCAGGATACGTCTGCAGTTGGAAAATGTGCCGAAGCCAAGTCAGTGGCTCGGCGTTTTGTCAGATCAGTTGCGAGAGTTTTCGTCATATTCAATCTTGAAAAATCTCCAACTCCCGATAGGAGGAAAAGCAATGCGTCGCAGAGCAAGCACATACAGAACTGCATTAAAGTTTTCCAAGCACTTCACATAATTGCGATTGAGGAGCTGTGCGAAGTTGCTGATGCTTTAATAGCGCCTGTGCGTTTGGGTGTTGTTCGACCGACAGCACCATTTGCTATGTCGTCATCGAACTTGGATGTAAGTTACTGAAATGTGGAAGGTGATGTCGGAAACATAATCCTTTTTTTAATTTTCAGAATTCTGAAGATTTGTTTAGTGTGGAGCCACTGGCACCATCGTCTACAGCAACAATTTTAACGAGAAATCTGACAATGAATGCCGTCGGAGAAACCAGCCCTAATTTGAATCTCGGAATAAACTATGGAGTCATTCAAGTGGAACATAGCAATGAAACTGAAGGTAAGAGACATGAAAGGTTAAAAAGAGTTGTGACATTCATTAAGTACAACAGCTAAATAGTTGATTAAATAGTTATCCGTCTACGGTTTGAGAACAAGAACGCCATCGCCATTGGCAGCAACGATTATCTGTGCCCAATAACTAGCACTTGCCTATGGGGGGGACTACATGAATTAGCATTGAGGCGGGGATTGAAGAGATTAATGAACAGAAAGCCAAAGTAAATGAAGGCGAATGCAAGAATTCAAGCAATCTATCCACACCTTCACCTTCTCTAACACAATTATTGAAACTGTGGATTAGGTTTTTCCTGTTCCGTGTGTAAACATGAACATTTTTTAACAAAAAATCTTTAAAATTATGATCGTTGTATGTAGTTGTTATATTTTACATAAAGTTGCCTATACACAGTACACTTTTGTTGATGTATTCAAATGTGTACAGTATGTGCATCAATATCTCGGTGCAGTCGTGTGAAAAAAATCAAAATATTTTATGCCCGAGTCGTATAGGTTTGTGCGTATGGTTCATTCACAGTCTAGGTTCAAATCCCAGCACAAGCAACAATTTTTCAAGACAAAATTGTCCGCGGCTCCATTTCTTTCGTGTCACTGACAATGCTCAAAGAGTATAACTGTCTAGAAAAAGCTTCTCAATCTCGACGTTCGGAATCGGCTTTTAAACTTTAAACTTCCCCTTCACTCGTGAGAGAACAATAGCACGCACGGCACGAGTGGTTGCTGAGAAGCTAGCGGTCTTTAGCGCCGTCATTATTATTATTTTCAAGTTATAGACCCAATATATTTCATTTCCACTAAACATTAATTAAGAATGATGTTCTTGATTGAATAAACGTATACTAGTTACAATACATTTTTCTTATTTCAATTTTAGCGGTTGGAGACAATCAAGCACATGTTGATTCATCGGCAAATAGAATGAGTACAAGCACTGAAGCACCAGAGAATTCAGAAGTTTCACGAAACGACGACAATGTCCCAGATGACGAGAGTGATAATGAATTTAATTTTAATGATGCTGAGACTGAATCGGATTCTGATGACAATCAAAGTAGCCAAGACGCACAGCGTAGTGTTCAGACAGGAGCGACAGTTGGATCTGAAACAGGTATGTACGAAAATCTATATAAAGAGGCAGTAAGCGACGAAATCGGTTTGACTCCTGACGGAAGCAAACACCCAGATTGTCGTCTTGTAAAGCCGATCAAATTTCGTCGAACTTAAACCGCTGTTCACTCCAGTCATGTGAGCACAGTACGGCGATCAGACTGAGGAAAATAAGAAAATGCTGTTTATGAAATTTATCGCTAGATTTTTCATTATAATTCATCCGAACTGTATTCAAAACAAATACAAATTACTTATCGTTACTTTCTAATATTTTTAGATGATGAATCAGGAGACTCATCTCCTCCTGAAGAAGAAGGTTCGGATGATGGCGAAACCGATGAGAATTCGGAGGAAGGTTACACATTTGTGGACAGTCAATTGGAAAGGCGAACTGTTAGTAATAACACTCGCGTTAGCACGGGTCCAACATCAACGCATTGGGCCATTCGTAACCGGGAGCAGGGCGGAAGATCGTCGGTACGTTTGCCAACAGGTTCAGGTTTGGTGTTCATAGACCCCCTTGCGTTGCGACGCACCACAATACAGAACTCATCTGTTCCTACACATTCACAAGAGCCCCATACAATGGCCACTACAGCGAGCAGTCTTGCTCGTGCATTTGGTATTATAATTCGTCAAATATCCGATCTATTTAATTCAATTACCTACATACTTAACCACGATATTGAGAGTCACCTTAAAGTAACATATGCTGAATCTGTTGAACTGCAGGTAAGACTAAGCGGGTAAGGAAATGTCCATCATAGGGATTAATGACATTTAAATGTTTTGCAGTCGTTGTTGGAGAATCGTCTTAAGCAAACCTGGAATTGGGTGTTCTCTGTGATGGATGGCACTGAAGCACAACTCAAATTTGGCGCTTATCTTACAAACTCAACTGATCCTGCTCATCCATTACACCCATTAAACCTGAGTTCACAAAATGTGAATCAAACAAATATTGGCATCAACATCTTGGGTGAGTTTTTGAGAATTTAAAGCATGTTTTGAAGATGGTATCTGTCTAAAATAATTGCAATCACTTTGGGGTGAGACAATTTTCTTAGGTTTGGCGTTAATTTGGAAGAAAACCGATATAACTCCTGGTTTACGTCATAATCAAACGGGAAACCGGATATTTTGTATGTGGAAAAGTTTTACAAATCTAATTCACATATCTGGCCGTCACAGTCCAGTTGTACCTGACCAAAAATGTAATTAGAAAGTGAACATATGCGTATGGTCAAGGGCAATTTCTAGCATGTGAACAGATCAGTAAGCATGCTAAAGTTTATGGCACCACTTCCGCGAAACTCCGATTATGTGGAAATGTCAGTCTTTCGGGGTCAACCGAGGCTTAATTGGTATAAGAGCAGTAGAGGTTAGAGGAGCCATGCAGCGTCTGCAATTACCAGATATGCTCACACGACCTTTAGGCGGCACTTTTTTCAAACAGTTTTTTTGAATAGTAAATAATACATTCACTTTACTGTTTCAATGACGCATAGTTCTAAGTATATGAATCTAAGCTAATAGTGTCCTCCAACCTTTATGGTCCTGAACACGCTACTTTCATTTATCTATACAAAGCATTCTTGCATCCGCTGTGCACGCTTTAGTCTTCACTTTCTGGGAGTAGAAAACATTCTTGGCTGGAACGTTGTTGCTCATGAGTTCGTCGTAAACTAGTTAGTGAAATCGGTGATTTTTTTTTATTTTCCGGAGTACAAACCTGTCTTACAGTTCATAGATTTGATATTTCTGTTTTCTTGAAACATTCAGATATTACTGGCAGGACAAGAAACAACATTAGGGAGTACAAGTATTAAGATGTTTAGTTCACAGAAATGGACTGTATAAACTAGCACCAAAGCAGTTAAGAAATTGCTAAATGAGCTGCCTTTTAGAATGTATGGTCACAGAACTGGCTTTTATTAGTTATTAAGACAAGCCTTGTCCGAATTTTAAACGGACAACCATTTTAGGAAACTCCAATTCAGAAATACTGTTTGAAGACAAGGACTCTGTCATGATTTGATTTATAAAAGTTTCTGAATTATTTTGTGAAATGTTGACAAACATTATGGCGAATAGAAATTGTACACCCTCGTATCCGTCTTAATTGCACAAGTGATAAAGGCTTTCTTGAGTAAGGTGTATTTTAAGCAGGTGTAGCCTTGTTTTTGGAAAAGACCCAAGAAATGCAGGTTATCTCTGCCTATATATATGAGGATAAATCAGGGTCGGTCACGAACTCGCCGAGACCTCCAATGTTTTTAGCAATGCGACGTGCTGTTATGTGACTTTTTCAATATCAGTCTTGAGAAGTTCGTGCTTAGCTCACAGGGCAACACTAGAGGCACGTTCTTCGAAAAAACTACACAACTGCTAGCATACGCGGATGATTTTAATCCGACTGGTGGAACGCTGTGAACAGTCAGAAGAGAGTAAAATGTGTCTGCCAGTAAAAGAGGGCAAAAACGAAGTACAGTGAAGTCTCACTTATATGAACTCTCAGATATATGAATTATTCCAATATACGAACCGCCAAATTTTGGTACTGGAATTCAGTTATATAAGCTGAGGCTCTAATAAATGACTGCGCCCAGGTACGATTTTCATATAAGTGAATTTCTCTTGAAATTTTTTTGGAAGTTAAAACAATTATTTTGTTTGGACAGAATTCTTTTATGTTTTTTTGCTTCATTCGTATTCGCACGTGAAAGAAAAAATATTTAAAATTTTAAACTGAGTAATTCAAAAAAATTCAAATAAATTATTTCAAGTTTTGTGAATTAACTGGATTAAATAAATATGTACTTCAATTTCATTTTTTAACCGGAAAAAATAATTTATTTCATACTATATACATGGTTCTAATATACGAACTTTTCGGTTATATGAACTGGCCCAACAATCATTAGTTCATATAAGTTCATACAAACAATATAAGTACTGAAAAAAAAACGCGGAACGACTCTTGCCAACCGCTTGATCTAGAGGGAATGAAATAATAGAGCTCTCTCACGAAAAACTATGCTGGCTTTGAACAACTCCTCGAACATTCCAGTACTGCTCTACGGCGTGAAGGCATGGACAATATCTAAAATGAATGAAGAAACTCTTGGTCTTATTGTAAGGGAAGTTCTGCGTACGATCTTTTGTCTGAACTGTACGAGCTGTACAGCGACGACTGCCTTTACTTAACCTATGCTCAAATCCATCCCGGCTGTAATATCAGGCAAAAAGGAATTATTAGTCCGTTGGAAAGACTTCGACAATATGTACTGTTTTCTGCAGAGATTTATATAGATTTTTGATATGCAACATTTTTCCTATCTTTAACGTGCTATTGTTGATAGACCAGTTCTGTTAGGCAAACTAACACTATACATTTCCAAAATAGTTTCCTAGCGGTGTTAATTGGGAGTGCTATGAAATATATATGCCCTTTCTAAAACTCCGCAACAATATCCTCTTGGATTAATAGGTTAATTAACCTGTTTCGTGGATCTGTTTGGCATTTAGAATCTCATTTCGTTCCGAAAATGTAATCTCGTCGGCAGACGAATGTCTGTAAGTAAGTTACATAGAAACTGTGTCAAAACCTGGGTCTTTTGTTAGGTCAAATTAAGTCTGCTCAGCATTTATTGTGAGAAGTCTTCTACGTCTGCCTCACGATCGCTCGTCGTCTCAGGAACAGAAGAGTTATATACATATCGTGTGTATTTGAAAGAAAGGGTATGTTTATATTTTCAATATATTGGCGTGCGTCGTTCTCTTGGTCTTTAACACTGGCTGTCACATTTGTTTGTTTTACTTTAGCCTATCAAATTGACATTCCAGAGTTTACACCAGTTTTTTAAAAATTTGATTGAAACCAAAACTAATCCAAAGAATGACTTAGAAATACAACTCATTCTTGAGTAGTCTCATTCAACATCGATTTATTTTTATTATTTTCTAGGTTCGACATCATCTAGGCGAGAATTTTTCACATATTGTCTCTCTCTGATGAGAGCTCATACATCAGAGCATCGTGATTCCCTGCCAGTATTGGACATCACAGCGCTCCGTCACATAGCATATGTGCTTGATGGTATAATATTTTACATGCGGAACGAGAATGGAGACAAATTCGAATTAAAACAGGAGAATAATTCATGGGAGACCAACATGAATGAAGATACAGACGACGACACCACAGTATTTATGCAAGAAAATACTCCAATCGAAGAGGAAGTAGTGGGTGATAGCCCCATTGCAAAGAAACATTACTTCTTCAAAAGATCTGATTCAACTTTAAGCCTGGGCTGCAGTGCTCCGGATCCATTTGCGTTACCTTTGGAAATGGCGCTTCCTCTAGCAGATAAGCCACATTTGCTCCAGCCAAATAGTAAACGCGAGGACTTATTCTCCAATTTGCCACTGCCAATAACTACGTACAACAAATCTTCAGTAGTTGCGGGATCCTCAATCCTAGAAACACCACCAACGCGCTTGGGTCTCTCCTTATACAATAAGCAGAATTCTTCTTCGGAGGAAGAAACATTCACGAGTAAGAAAAGACCCCCGTCTCCAGGCACATCTTCCGAGAAAGTGGAGTCCAGCAGCGGAAAAATTGACAACTGTGGCAACTTGTATGTCCAGCTTAAAAAGAAGAGCTACCTAGACCAACACGAGGGTGATGTGGCCAAGAAATCAGCTGGTAAGACGAGTAACTTAGATTTTCTGTTGATTTTGAGTATCATAACTTTGTTTGAATTGCAGGGGGAACACCAAAACCGTCGACCTCAAATGCCTCAAGCTCAGCTGAATATCTCAAGGCTAACAATGAACTCTTGTCGAAGAACACTTCAGACAATTCGGTAAGACCGGAGGTTATTGTTACCTCGAAAACAGCATTCTCAAGTAACCAACCCAATCCGAATGTGTACGTCGAATCTTCCGCCAGGACTGTCATCGTTCGCGCGCCGCAACCTGTAAGTGCTCATTGCTGGAAGTCAAAGTCCGATTAATTGATTTAAATTTTTACTCCTCAACAGAATGTTGGAAATATGAAGGATGCACGCACTGGCGCACAGAATACTTCAACCTTCGACAATCGCCAAAGGAAAAACTTACCGCAGAGAGGACAACTATTCAGGCAGAACACCTTGGCAAAACCACCGACATGGAACCTACTGCTTGGCAGATGGAAACTTTCACTGGATCTATTCGGTCGTGTATTTATGGATGACGTCGGCTTGGAACAGGGCTCCATTCTGTCGGAACTGCGTGGTTTCCCAGTGAAGGAGACCAGGTTTAGACGTCAAATGGAGAAGCTGAGGAATGGACAACAGCGAGATCTTGTCTTATCGAAATTAGAACGGAATCGTGATAGCTTAATAACGCAAACTTTCAAGGAGTTGAATACTCAATTCGGAACGCAGAATCGTCGTGTACACCCACCCTTGACTTTCAACAGAGTGAAGGTGACTTTTAAAGAGGAGCCAGGTGAAGGATCCGGTGTTGCCCGTAGTTTTTACACTTCAATGGCGGAGGCGTTGTTGGTGAATGAAAAATTGCCGAATCTAGAAGTGGCGCAAATTGGATCGTCGAACAAGTACAGTTTGCCTTTTTCGAGCATTTTGAGAAATCGTAGCGTCATGGGAAGGGAAGCTTCTTTACAACGCAAAGGCAATGGAAACAAAATCTTGTGGAAGAGCAACAAGGAAAAAAAGGCATTGAATTATAACGCCAAGCCATTTGTACCAACTGGAAATGTTCAAGGTAGGTAGCATTTATTTATTCGTATTTAGTCACATTTAAAAATAAGATCTCAAATTGATTAAACAAAAAGCATACAGTCTGTCAAATTTTTTGGGAGTATACCTTTACCTCTCTTACCTAAAGCTATCGTATTTTTAATATTTTTTTTTGTAGTCTTTTGAAAACGTTGAATGTTTTGAGTTTCTCAACACTTGTTGACACTAGCAATCGATTGGACAATCAACTGTCTGATTAACTTAGGGCTGAAATTTAAAATACGAAATGTCACAGAAACAAAAGTGATCATCGTCCAAAGAGAATGATAGAAACTCTCTTGCTTTTTTCTTTGTCACCAGCCAACTGTCAATAGAGGATCAATTTCATCTTAAACCCTCTCGTAAACTCAAGTCTGATATCAAGACGAATTTGGATTATGAATTTCTGACATTAATCTTCAGGATGTGATGCATTTCTCCGCAAGCATACACGTAAAACTCATACCAGCAGCGATGAAAATTTTAAAAAGCCATAATCCAAAGCTAACTTTTTGAAAGTTTTTGATGAACATTTACTCGATTACAGCTCCAAGCATATTAAATTTTCCAATTGACATCTCACTCTAGCATAGGAAACATAGGAAATGATATTGTTCCAATTAAACCAAATTCTGGGTGGTAGCATTTGTAGTCATCACTATTAACAGAAATAGACCTTTAATAGATTCCGATTAAATCAAACGCACATCTACCATCCAACCCCTCACGAAGTATCGCACGACTATATTCTGCGTTTTCGTTGCTTTCTTAAAAATCCTTTCACTACAGGCTTGTGGAACAGCGTAACAGGAAAACCACGAGTGTAGCTGAAGACATCCAGCAAAAGCTTATCCTCGCTGGAGGGGGCTTTGCTCCTTGATGCCCGGTTCGCTGTATGACTACCAAAAAAGACGAAAAGCCTGATCACCTTAGGACAGACGTAATTAACTTCTGGACCTTTCGCAACCATCAGTTCAGTACACAATCTGTCCCATTTCCGAGGAGATTGTTTTAAATTAAGAGGCAATTGCAACCCCAAATTTGTCGACATATTTTTCATCTATCTTTACAACGAATTTTGTAGCGTTTCCATTATTTTGTTGTTATAACCAAATCTCCAATGTTTCAAATTTTGTTTTAAGTATCTTGTTTTGATGAAAAACGTTTACCGTGACCAGTATCCATTGCATGCACAGTTATTTCGATGGTTTGCTAGATTTCCTGATGGCCGAGAACCTCAAAGAATGAAGAAAATATTAACAAAATCGGAAAAATTCTACGCTTTGACCGTTATGCGTCCACGAGACTTATTGATGAGATGACTCACATTCCGAAGAGTGTGATCGGAGAATGAAGAAAGTTCGCAGAAGAATCGAATCAAGACGATGCTCACTGTTTCCTTCAATACCAAGGGCATTATCCATAAGGAATTCGTTCCACGATTCCAGGTTGAATGCTGGAGAGGTTGTGGAATAGAATTCATTGTGTTTGACCGGGTGTAAAGAATTTGGCGGTTGATTTTTGTTGCACGAAAATGCGCCGTCGCACAAAAAACATTGGTGCGAGTTTTTAGCGAAAGAAAAACATCACAGCACTCGATCAGCGCCTTGCGACTTCCGGCTGTTTCTTAAACTCGAATTAGCATTGAAGAGGAAACTTCAGCATCCTCAAGACTATGCCAGCCCTCGACTACCAGACATGTTTTGACAAGTTTTGAACATGTGAACGAATTTCTATGTCTCGCAACTCAAACTCTTATTTATGTAAAGAATATTAACTAATAGAATCGGAGGCGTCCGCAATTAATGCTATTTTTGCGTTATAATATCGTTTTTGTATGATAATACATTTAAATCATCCCCTGATGTCGTAATTAATAAACTGAGGTTTGTTAAATTACTGTGTTTTTAAGCGCAAGTAAAACAACATGTCGCGTTATTGCGGAATTACGAAAGTTCCATTATATTTTCCACAGACAAATGTCTCGAAACTATGGTATACCTTGTATAAGATATTACACTCGAGTATACTAGGCCAACAGATAATTTTAAAGCTGTTCATAAAAAAACACGGCTAATTGTAGTGTCTAGAAGTTTTTCTTAATTTGATCAAAACTCACAAAAGTAGAAGTTGACAAGTCATTTTGTACTAATTATTTTTTCCCTTAGATTCAAACAATTCGTCGAATATCATAAATGAGCATTTATCGGTCCATTTACAACAATTGGGAGAACGTCTTCATCCAAAAGTAAGTATTTCCATTTATAAATATATTCACTTACCACGTTATGAAGTTTGAAATTGATGCTAACTTACGAGAACATTTTTAATAAGAGTCCAAAAATACATTAATATGAATATACAAAAAATATCAAGCTTTATGGTCATATAAATAAGCCGTTTCCGGGGTTCAGATTGAACTATGTTTATGCTTATACTTTTGCTTCATAGAAATATGAAGTCTTATCTAATGTCTAATAGCTAGGCGGGCGCCGTGGCCGTGTGGGTTTGTGCATCAAACGCACAAAACTTTCAAGTGTATGTTCAAATCACAGACCAGACAAACAATGTTTCAAAAAAAAAAATTGTCCACGTCTCCACCTCATTCTCAAGGAGTATAGCTGTCTGTCTAGAAAAAGCTTCCCAATTTCGCCGTTTGGGGTCGGCATTAAACTGTAGGTGTCCTTCACTCGTGAGAGAACAATAACACGCATAACACGAGTGGTTTCTGAGAAGCTAGGCCCAGGTCCACTTCAGACTTTAGCGCCGCCATTATTATTCTTGTTATATTATCTAATGAAGCGAAAGCGAGCCATTTCGCCTAAAAGTTGTAAGTTTGTTTATGTTTATGTTTATTAATATTTAAATTTTAATATAATTTATTAAAAAATTAAAAAATGAAATTTATTTTGATTTCAACAGATTGCCGCGATTACCAGTACACATGCATCTAAAATAACAGGAATGCTGCTTGAGACTCCACCCGCACAGCTCCTAATCATATTATCATCCGAAGATACTTTAAGACAGAAAGTAAACGAAGCTTTGGATGTCATATTGCATAAACAAAAGTCGGAATCAGGTAATTAAAATAACATTAATTTATTTTACTGAACTTAGATAATTTTTCGAGTGTAATAAGATGATAGATTATTTTGGTATAGAGTACGTTTCAATTTTTCAAGCTTTCGATTTCGGATGAGCCCTTCAAATTTGATTATTGCGATACTTTCTCTCTCGAGCCCCTCTTATAATCGGCGGCACCAGCTGTAAATTGTCTGAAACTGCCAAATATCTAAAACTTATCCTAAACAGGAGGCTCAGCTGGAAGCCGAATGCGTTGGAACGCCCCCGTAAGGCCACTTAAAAAATGGGGTCTTCAACCACATATGATCCATTGGATCTACGTTGCCGTCATAAGACCCATACTGTTGTATGGAATGCATATCTGGTTCCCCATTCTTCACCAACCTGTATACTGCAATCAGTTTGGGAAAGTACAATGCCAAGCCTGTATCTGCGTTCGGTCGACAACTGGCAACTAGCGCCGCTATATGTCTCCATACATCTTCCCAGTGGACCAACACTCCATATGGTTACTCCTCAATATTATGTTCTTTAAACTTCCCGACTAGTGGGCGCCGTGGCGTAGTGGATAGGTGCATCGATTCCTACGCTCCAGGTCTAAGGTTCGAATCTCGAAAAAAACAACGAACATTTTTTCACGGCTCCACCTTTTTCGAGTCACTGACAATGCTCAAAGAGTGTAACTGTCTAGAAATAGCTTCTCAATCTCGCTGTTAGGAGTCGGCAATAAACTGTAGATCCCCTCCACTCGTGAGAGAACAATAGCACGTACAACACGAGTAGTTCCCGAGAAGCTAGGCCCAAGTCCAACTCGGACTGTAGACCAATGGAAATGCTACGAAAATCGACATGACGTTGCAATTAGCTGTTGTTGAAAGTAGAACAGAATCATATCGACAATACATTCGCCTCCAACCGATTTTAAATAATCACAAGCAACGATTTGCTGCTTTGATTAAGGTTTGGTTTAAATATTCTTCTTCTGGCATTGCATTGCGCCGTGGACGTGGGCCTCAACCAACAAGCCTCACTAGCTGGCTAGCTATCGCCATTTGCACACACCAAGTTGGTTGAAGCCCCTCTCTAACTTCGTACGCCACTTTTATAGTGCCGAAGTTTCCTTCAACTGCAGTTGGTAAACACTTCTTCCGTAATCCACCTTAAGACATTTTTTTTTCTTTCGTGAGTCTTTAATCTGTGATTCAATATATAAAGCCGTAAAATGAAAATTAGTCGTATATTTTAGTTAGTAAGAGATTGAGGCTGTTATGAACGGCGGCTTCCCGGAATAAAGCATGGTCCATATCACGGCCTTGATAAATAAACAAAATAAAGATTTTTATTTCTCGCATTCATATTTAAATCATTCATATTTAAATTTGGCCTTTCTTATTATATTTTATGAGAACTTACCATATACGCTCATAAAACCTTGGCTAATAATACAATAATCAAAAAAATCAATATACAATCATTTAAACGTTTTTCAGTTGACTCAAAGAAAATAATACCTGTTGTTTTGTTAGAGCCAATCGATGACAACGACCCGCTCTTTTACTCACCTGGTAAATGCGGCTTCTATAGCCCGCGACAAGGATATGCTTCTTTTGAAAGAATTAATGCATTCCGTAATGTTGGACGGTATGTATAGAAATTGTATAAAATATTAGCAGACTTTTGAGAAAGTATTCATTTTTTTAGGTTAATTGGTCTTTGCTTGCTACAAAATGAACTATTTCCTTTGTTCCTGCAACGGCACGTTTTGAAGTACATATTAGGAAAACAAATCAGATTTCATGATTTAGCATTTTTCGATCCAACAATTTATGAATCGCTTAGACAATTAATTCAAGGTTCCCAAACCAGTGATGGCGCTGATGCTCTAAATAAATTGGAATTATACTTTGTGTAAGTCTGTTTAGCTCACAAAACCTTAAGCAACGATTACTGACGTTTACGTCTTCTTTTCCAAATAAAGAATCGATTTGATAAAGGAGGAGGGTGGCGGAAATGTTGAACTAGCGCCAAATGGGAAAAGTATTCACGTTACTGCTTCTAACATCTACGATTACGTTCGACGCTATGCAGAATTCAGGATGATCAAAACACAAGAAAAGGCTCTCGAGGTATAACTATCATCTTCAATGGAATAAAAACCATCAGTTCTCAACAAAATCTTTCTTTATATCAGGCTATAAAATCCGGCGTTTTTGATGTTCTACCCGAATGTGCACTAGACTCGTTGACATCTGAAGATCTGAGGTTACTCCTCAATGGTGTTGGGGACATCAATGTCAATACTCTAATCTCCTATACAACATTCAACGACGAATCAAGTGAGAACTCAGAAAAACTGTTGAAATTCAAAAAGTGGTTTTGGTGTATCGTGGAAAAAATGAATACCCCAGAACGCCAAGATTTGGTAAATGACTTCAAGCTTTTCTTTCTCAAATGTTGTTTCATATTACATATTTATTTATAGCTGTACTTCTGGACGGGCTCTCCTGCTTTACCTGCATCCGAAGAAGGATTTCAACCACTACCCTCTATAACTATCAGGCCCATAGACGATTTCCATCTTCCAACTGCTAACACCTGCATATCCAGGCTCTATATACCATTGTATTCAAACAAAGCTATACTACGTACAAAATTACTTTTGGCGATTAAATCAAAAAATTTTGGATTTGTTTAGTATTTAAATACAGTAAAATACAAAATATGTATCGTATAAATTACTTATTGTTTTTTGTTATTTGTTTACGAATCGTTAGAATCTAAGTTTTTTCACTCTTCCTCCGTCGTATGAGCTATCACATCAAGTTTCATGTAAATTCATGAGAGAACGGTCACTTTTGGATTAGACAACGAAAGCGTATTCAACCTTTAATTCAACATATACATTTCCGTGGGGCTACAGTTGGTGGTGAACCTGTTCAATAAGTTCGACAATTACAACGTGCAGATATGAAGAGTCGGTCGGATACTGCATTGTAAAAAGTAATCTCAACAGTCAAAAAAATATCTGCATGAAGAGTACACCTTGAGCGCGTTCCTCGAATATATAGGAAGGAGCTTTTAACGATGTTACCAATGATGTAATTCAAGCAATCCTTCAGAATGCAGGAGGCGATGATCACATCTGCTCATATTATCCCTAGTAGGTTAGTGCGTTGACTACTACGTTCGAAGTCTAGGTTCAATTCTCGAAAAACATTTGTTCATATATTCACGGCTCCACCTTTTCCGGGTAACTGAAAATGCTCAAAGAGTACTGTCTAGAAAAGCTCCTCAAACTGTAAATCCCCTCGACTTGTGAAGGAACAGCACGCATAACACGGGTGGTTGCTGTAGAAGGCCCCGTCGGACTGTAGCGCCACAGTACTCTTATTAATATGCTGCACGAGGAAGGTGACGGACGTTACAATGAGGAGTTCTCTCACCTTCCGTGTGGAAACGTGAAGAGATCGTAAGGACGTCGGAAACTACGTTTCTACGTACCTACGTTGGACAACGAAGCCATTCCAATATCATCTTTGACGGTCGGAAAAAAGAAAAAAAGGACGGACAAAATGTGACTCTTAAAAAAGGTTAAGTTTGTGGTCATAATTTTTGGCAAAATGTGAAATGACAAAAAATTAGTTTAATGCAAGAAATCGTCAGAAACTCGAGCAGTG
Source organism: Myathropa florea (assembly GCA_930367185.1). Classification (NCBI taxonomy): domain Eukaryota; kingdom Metazoa; phylum Arthropoda; class Insecta; order Diptera; family Syrphidae; genus Myathropa; species Myathropa florea. The sequence continues at coordinate 23,168,885 of OV884004.1, forward strand.
TGTAATCATCTTATTAATGACGGCGTTCAAGAAATCATGTATAACTGCGCTGAACATACCCACCGATTGGAATATACGAATGGTCACATCCAACGGGAATATTTTCCACTCAGAGAATTAGATATTTGACATTTGAAATGTCAATTGGTGAAGCTGTTATGATTATTTACTTGTGGAATTTGCGAACTGCGTAAAGAGATGTCTGGCTTCCGTGATTTTATTGGAAATTAAATTTGGCAGGCCAAATGTTAACCATTTCAAGGTGAAATAATCTTCGGGCTTTAATTTTTGTTAATTTGTTTGCCAAAAACCAGCCGTCATACGGTTTTTAAAATAAATAACAAAACACGAAGTTGCTCCAGTGCAACAAATACGAAGTTTGGATTTTATACAATGAAATGAATTAATCGAACCTTCAGCCATGGAAAAAGAAGTTACTGAATCTGGTAAGTTATGTTTTAATTTTTGGTATTACATTTAAGTATAGTGCGCAAATAGTTCTGACAAAAAAATATCTATATATACACATAGTGTACGTACAAGAAAACCGCATCGAGGATGACCCAATTAGCTATTGAAAACTTTGTCTACTTGTAATCTATAGAAAAACTATTAAGGTGTGTTCTGAATGAGTCGTGTAACATTTTCATGTCGTAATAGAACTAATTGAATTACAAAAACAAGATTTTCGTGCACATTACTCGTGTCGAAATGAAATTTTTGCGGTACTGCGTTCTGGGCACATGTTTCGTATTTTCAGCAGACATCAGATCTTGCCAACTAGATTCTCTTAGATGTGTACGGTTTTAAGGATGGTTTCTGATTATATATAGATTTCGATTTTCTAAAATATTTTGCATTTAATTTTATCCAACTCGATTTGTGTTTATTTTATTGTTGGTTTCAAAGTTTGCAAAACAACAACAATACACAGTTTTTTTTTTTACGGTTAAAGCTTACTGTCAAAATTGATCAGCTGTTTTATATTGCGCTGTATCTTATTTACCAATTAGTTCAAGAATGGCATGAGTATTGTTTTAAATTTGAACAAATCGTTAGTCGAAAAGTTATTTTAGTATTTTCACATTTGTCATCTGTTCGATTTTGAGATGAAGTATATCTGCAGGGCAGCATTTATCTTTAAAGGATTAAAATTGATTGTGAAATTTCATAAATTTAGTCTACGTTTCTTAGTTCCTCAGAGAGTAGAGCTGTGTTTCATTCGTATGAAAGCTTCGATTGATCCGTTTATGCTGTTATCCAGCGATTTGACAATTGGGTAATGTCCAATTGTTTTTGTTAGGAACCACTAGTTAATTGAATTTTTTAACTAAATACCACAAAACTTCCTCCCTATTGGCACCATGAAATTTTTCCAGACTCAATGATATTCGTTATGCATCGACTCATTCATGAGTATGTTTATTGCAGAAATCAAATAGTAAAGTATATGATTTCTGGTTTATTGGTTATGTTTTATGTGCAAAATATTTTTGTTGGTGAATTGACGTCTGTTAATTTAATTGTTCTTTTAGCTGTCAACAAAAATGTCTCGAACGGCAGCACAGACGACGCTTCGGGAAATGAATCTAATGAAAACTGCCTCACGGAGAGCGATCGACATGCAGAGTTTCTTCAAATTAAGGAAGAAATGAAGAGCAGGCGTAAGAAGAAGAAACGCACTAGCTCTTCAATGCATTCTTCGACATTTCAAGGTAAGAATAGTAGATCGTACATCTATGCATATTGGGATATCCTGTATATTTGTATTTATTGAGGTTTTATTAATATTACAGGGAGTATGGACTTATTATTTGTGTATGTAAAATTGCATGGTAATTTTGAACTGATTGGGCATTGCTTTGTGTATTGTGTGCGGTTATATGAGATAGATACTCCTCAGCACATTTCTTTGTATAGTCACTGCATATATCTTAATTAAACAGAAGAAATCCTGTAACTTTTTGTGTCCGTACATTTTTTAGGGACTGCGAACAATATTTTGCTCTTAAACTTTATCATCTATTTAATTTTCCGCGGAGCAAACGACATTTTTTCGCTGATTATGTCGTTTTCATTCTGTAGTTTTCAATGTTTTCTACGTTTCAATCAGAAACATTTCTTGATAACCTCTCATGCACTATAGACTTCTAAGGCCCTAGACCCTTAGAATGTTAACTAATTCCGACTCACTCTCCTTTGACACCTTCAGTACAAATGAGATCAAAAATGACAAGCAGATTTGACAAGTGCTTCTTTACCCCATTTTAAATGTATACAATGATCTGCACCCCATAATGGGAATGGAATGATAGAAGTCGTATAGAGCTACATTCTTTTCTTACGCGTTTCTCCAACTCAATTGGTATAGTAACTCAAAAATGCAAAAATAATTTGTATGGGATGTGATAGACCAAGCCGAAAGTTTTTCAAATTGAAATGGACTTTAAATAAACCGATTCGACTAACTCTTTCTAACAAAATTGAATATATTTGCCGAGTCGGTTGAGAAACATATAAAGATATGGTGATTTTAGGGATTCAGCCGGCTGCGCAGATGTTGCAGTATTTCCGCAAATGACTAATCAAATACTCAGGCCTGAAGAAACTAGCCTTCAAATAATCAGAGTGGTCTGCGACAGTGCTGCTCATTTCCCATAGATTTATTTTTTTTTAAACGAAAAAAAAGTTTTTTTTTAAATTCGTAAAAAACGCGGCTATTATTCAAATATTTAGCTGCAGGCCAGGTCAAATTGGCTGTACATCATAATTTTGTTGTTGCTGCAGCGCAGTCGCTAAATTTGCAATTTGTTCACTTATTCTAACCAATTGTGTTTTCAAAGTCGAGCGTCGAACAGTTCGCAGCTTTTTCATCGCCATCACTAGGATGGACCTTTGGAGATTTATACTGTGTTATTACAATCGCGGTTTAATTTTTTTTATAACGAACCGAATCATGACCAGATTTTACAATTCCCCACACAATGAACATTTGATTTTTGGCGGTTATGGTTTTCTACTGAGTTGACCAGTTGGTCTGACGTTTATTTTTCGTTTAGTATTTTTATTTCGTATAAAGAGTTTACATTGGGTTTGTTACCGTACATTACAGGATTTCGATAATATTATCTTGCCACTGAAGTAGTTAACACATTAGAGAAAAGAATTAATTTCCAATAATAAGAGTTTAGAAGGAAAATACGACAAAACCTTCTATATACAAAATATTTTTATAAATGAAGGCGAAAGGAAGGAAATAATAAAAAAAAAATAATTTTGTTAAGAACTTTGAGATATTCAATTCATATACATATGTATTCTTCTTCTTAGAGTTCCTCTCAGTTAGTGAGGTTGGCAATCATCATGTTAAGTGTTTCCTTTATTTTTGCTCTTCTATATATTTCAGTTACCAAAAGATTGAGTCACTCTCGTAGATTAGATATCCAGGACAATCTTTGTCTTCCTCTTCTTACCTCTCTTTTACGTTATTTTCTTCTTTTGATGGTAAACACAAGATCTCTCTTTTGGTTTATACGTCTTAGCACTTCCACCTTTGTTACTCTGTCGATCCAAGAGATACAGAGAATTATTCTATAAACCCAAATTTTGAAGGCTTCCAGCCTTTTAACTTCTCTTTTGTGTTTCTGCTCCATACAAGAGCACCGACCAGATATAACATTTTACTAACCTTAATTTCAGCGCTAAGTTATTATAACTATTAGTGGAAGCCTTCTTAATTTTACTGAAGGGTGGCTTTGCTTGCTCTATTCTGCACTGAATTTCTTAATTTGGGTACATGTAGTACATATGTTTATACATATCTTAAAATAAATGTTTTTACGTTATAATTATTCTACAATATATTTCTAAAATGCACTGTTATTAGCATAAATAAACATTTTTAAGTGGGTATATAGTCAGGACCGCATCCTAATGACTGTGTGAAGTGAGAATAATGTTCAAAATGTTCGTTTAGATGGTAATTTATGCAATTAAGATTGAAATGTGAGTCATTACTGTTCTGTTTTATCGGGAATGGGAATTTAGTTAATGGTATTTGAATTGAAATGAACGTTTTCTACTTTTATTATTATCTATCGTTAACTTATTTCTTCCTTCTATTTCCTACTTTATGTATTATGTATAGAATTGTACAAACTAACTGGAGAAATTCTGGGTGAAGGAGCATACGCATCTGTACAAACTTGCATCAATGTATATACGGACTTGGAATATGCTGTCAAAATAATTGAAAAGGTTCCCGGGCATGCACGTGCTCGTGTCTTTCGAGAAGTTGAAACTTTCCACCATTGTCAAGGACATCCTGCAATATTACAGCTAATTGAGTTTTTTGAAGATGATGAAAAGTTTTATTTGGTTTTTGAAAAGGTATGTAAATAAAAAGCTATTTTTTTTATAATGTCAGAAACTTATTCCCTGTTTCATGGTGTGTTGATTTTTTTTAAAGTGGTTGGCGGAGAACCGCAATGTCCAGAAGAATATTGGTGCCTTTGTTATAAGAATGGGTGTTTTTTTAGAGATTTGGAAAGATATGATGATATCATTTTTTATGCAACAACACATTCGATGGTTTGCGCTTTGGCATACTTTAGTCAGCTCTATGTGCATGGTTATTTTGGTAAAGGAAGGCAGTAGACTTTCTGTATGTGAAACACTCTGTCCCTAATTGAGTAATATCCTCTTCTAGTATTCTGTCTCCAATACCCTTGCTTTCTTCCGCTCATATAATCATCGTCTAATGGTGTATAATCAAACAGATCAAACAGTTTTTTGAAATGCAATGAAGATTCGGTTGACAATATCTTGATCCAAATTACCGTTGAAGAAATATGGTGCTCCAAAGTTGGTTTTAATGTGTCCCTTCCTCTCATTTCTGAACCAAAGTGGTTAAAAATCTGAAAAAAAATCACAAAAATTATTTCGATCATTCTGGCCTTAATAGTTTTGGAGATATTCGCTAAAAACTTTAAAACAATGACATGCGAATTTTGAAGATCTGAAAACTCAATTTCGCAGAGCTTCAGCGTAAGCATTAATAAATGATAAATGTCAATACATTGATTTGTGTATAAATTACGACTGGATGGCGCAGTTGGTTAAGTGCCTGCTCTAAGTAAGAGGGGTCTCAGGTTCAAATCGCAAAGTAAATTTAATACGCTTTTATCCGGTTTTTCAAATCTGGTCCAGTCACCATTTGCCGCTGGGATCAAATCAACGGCACTATCACTGGAGTGGTCCATCAGTGGTAGTAGTCTGACTGTGGGTATCCCAATGGACCAACATGGTCTAAGTATGCTGGTAAATTCACTAGCAGCCCCCTAACTTAACCTAACCTATCTATAAATTCAGCAACATCAATGATTGAAGTGAAAGATTTCCACTTTCGCACATAAATTCCATGCTGAGATCGACAACTTAACACGAGTGTCTTTCTTTGACGACATATTCCATAATAAGATATAATGTCGCTGAACTTGTCTGATCTAGTCATGCAATATGACGTTAGATTTCTAGAAAAAAAAACGAAGAGATAAATGTGATATTGTATTTTTAAGTATTATCCTTATTTCCTATCGAAGTATAACAAAAATAACAATTTTTATTACAGATACATGGGGGACCTCTATTGGAAAGAATTCAAAACAGCGTACGTTTTGTGGAGACGGATGCAATTGAAATTGTAAAGCAATTAGCGTGTGGACTTGATTTCCTTCATAAAAAAGGAATAGCGCACAGGGATCTTAAGCCAGAAAATATTCTCTGTGTGAATCGGGACAAATTGAATCCGATTAAAATATGTGATTTTGATTTAGGTTCTGGAATCAAACTTAACTCTGATACTTCTTTACCTACGTGCACACCACAACTATACACCCCGGTAAGTCATCTACTATTTATTCAGAGTCTAAAGCTCCAATTGGCTTTGAGGTTAAAATAACAAAAAATAAAATTCTGCTGTTCGTTTCTTTGTGCAATGCAAATTTCTAACAACTTTTTCTGTCGAATATTATATTGAAACTCAGAACTTTAGTTAGTCACCAGATATTTGTCGAATATTATAACTGATTCGCAGTTCTGCTTTTGACCTGTCCTGGTCTTATACAATAATTAAACATTTTATAAAGTGTGTGATATACTGGGTGGCTCATAAGACACGTTAAGATTTGATTTGATATTTGATGAATAACATTTATTAAAACTAAGATTATAGTTTGGAAATATGTTCACATTATGTTTTAAAGATAATATCTCTCAAATGGTGCCCATTGTTTGCTTTGACCTGACATGCTCTTTCCAAAGCATTTTCCATTAGTTTTGTTAAAATTTCGGGTCCCAGCGCTCTTACTTCTTCTCGGATATTGGCCTCAAGTTGTTGTATGACTCTTGGCTTATTGGCATACACCTTACTTTTAACTAGCCCCAAAGAACAAAATCTGGAACCCTTGAATCGGACGAACGCGGTGGCCAGTCACCGAGCATACTGAATGCGTATTTGTGAATCATTTGCTTTCAATTCGTGAACGAATTTAATTTTATATGGACAAAAGTGTAACTGCCTTAAAATTATTTGGCTGATAGAAGATTCGAGGTTTTCGTCAATACTTGCTTGCACATCATTTCGAACTGTACGAGGTCTTCCAACACGCGGAAGATCACAGACAGCCCCTTGTTACTGAAAACTGGGCCGACCGGTAAATTTTTGGACTACTGTGCGCATTTCGAACATGAAAGAAATTTCGATATAATCTTTGTGTCTTAATAATTGAATGTCGATTTTCAAAATAAAATTGAACCACTTTGGTTCTTTGTTCTGTACTGAACTGTTCATAATACATTTTCCAATTTTTTCAAAGTTAATTCTGAAAAAAATACATAAAGAACACAAAAATATTCAATAATTTAATCTTAACTTAATTTCTTATGTGCCACCCCTGTATTAAAATATATCTCGTTGCCTAAAATGGAATTCCTAAAAAAATTACAAATAAAGAGCGTGAAAAAACTCGGCCGAAAATGTTTCAAAAACAAGCCACAAAGCTTTGCGTTGATGCAACATAGGGTCAATCTCTTCTTTTTCTCGTTGCGTGAAAGAAAAGCGGTAAAGGTGCGAACCTCGTAACGTGAAAATATCTTAAAATGACAAGTTTTCTAGGAATAGCTGAATATATCATTTTGATATTCCCCAATCAAAATAAAAAAATCTGTACAGTGACTGATTCAAATTTATATTATATCATTTTTCAGGTAGGCAGTGCAGAGTTCATGGCACCAGAAGTAGTACAACTCTTTCTGGGCGAAGCAAACTTCTATGACAAAAGTTGTGACTTATGGTCATTAGGTGTCATAATATATATTCTACTTTGTGGTTATCCACCTTTCACGGGAAATTGCGGCAACAACTGTGGATGGACTCGAGGCGAAAATTGCGTTAACTGCCAGCAGCTTTTATTTGAATCCATAAAAGAAGGTAATTCATTCAAAATATATGTACATCTGTTTAATATATACAGGGTGCGTCATCTTTTACGTCGGTATGTAAACATTGAATAACTTCGACTTTCATCAACCGATTGGCTTGAGTAGACATGCTTTTGAAACGTCAGTACAATTTTAACCATGAATCGCTTCAAACCGAAACAACGTGCCGATGTACTAATTGTATTAACTCAACTTGCATATCGTCGAAAACATCGTGGCCAACAAACACTGTCTGACAACATTCATCGTTAGGTGTCGAATTTTTTAGAGCATGGTACGGTGGGAGATCGTCGACATACTGTGCTTCGACGCACAAGATGTTCCAATGAACTGTTTAGAACCCTCATGGAAAGAACCCTCATGTGTCGTGTCGTCACCCCGCTCAGCATTTTGGCTACAGTGGAACCACCACGCAGTGCATTTTAAAAGATGATTTGCATTTATTACCTTAAAGAGTGCAATTGACTCAAAGAATATTGCTGACAGAACGGCCATGTCGCTTGAAATACTGTCAAACAATCGCTCGAATGTTTGACACTGAAACTGAATTTTGAAAGCAAATTTTGATGACCGATGAGGCCAATTTCCCACTCTCTAGCGCCGTTAACAAGCAAAATAGCTGCATTTGGGGAACGCAGAATTCACATGAGGCCCATGAAACCCCATTGTCAAAAACTGATTCTTCGGGCCGGCATTCGAGTCAAAATCATTAGGGAATTTTTCTTCAGAAAAGGCAAAACAATCGATGGGAATCGATATCGGTTCATTTTGGCTCATTTATGTATGTCCACAAATGTGTGAAAAATGTCTGGACGGTTACTGGTTGCAACACGATAGTGTGTCATGCCATACTGCAAATCAAACGAAAATTTCCTAGGCGTGTGCTATCAAAAAATGCCCACTTTGATTGGTCATCCAGATCTCCAGATTTGATCCCTCCGGACATCTTTTTGGGTTATTTGAAAAACAATGTGTACGCCAGCAAGCAAGACCACTGACGAGCTCAAGGCAAACATTTGTGTCCAAATCATCGCTAAGACGCCCAAGATGCTAAAAAAGGTGATGGAAAGCGCAGCAGAAAAAAAGAAAAACCGTTTGCTGGTTTGTCTACCAAAACACATATAACCACGGTTTCTATCAGAATATGAATTAGGGTGGGACATTCTACTCCCATTCTACAACCAATTGCGGTAATCTTTTAATGAATTGGAGATGTGGTTTTATAAGTCCATTCCATTCCCATTTAATGTAAAGAAATTCTAAAATTAGTATTGAACTGATTCCTTAAAATTCTGTATAACTATTTTGGTACTCTATTTGTTTTATTCAAAAGGTGAATATTCGTTTCCCGCGCCAGAATGGAATGATGTTAGTGATGAAGCAAAAGACTTGATAAAGAAGCTACTAGTTAAAGATGCGCAGCTGCGTTTAAGCGCGGAAAATGTTCTAAACCATCCATGGATTGTTTCGAAGGCAGATCCTAAAAAGAAAAAGGGTTCTGGCAGCAATGTTCTGCAAACACCACGTAATATTCGCAGGTAAGCTTGTAAAAAATTTAATTAGAATCAATTTATTTGTAAATGCGCGAATTAAAATTTATTGGTTTCCTAGTTTTAATAAAAAATGATTAACAAAATCTGATTAGGAAAATATTGTAGAGGATCAGACGTATCATCTAAGAAAACAGCATCTTTCACGTAATACAGTTTTTATTGAAGAGCGTGAATGTGAATGTCCACGCATTTATACAAAACATTCACTTTACTCGTTTGAAACTTCAGGTCATTCATCTGATCAGTTGGCCGGCAGTTTTTCAACAAGAAGGAAATAGATATAGGATCACAAAGCACGTTACAAAGCACACGCTGTTGCCCAAGAATTGCTTCGCTTAATAATTTTTTGTCTACAATATTTAGGTCAAATGCCTATTCGGTTCTTTTTAACACTTTTCTGCAGATGTTTAAGGTTATAGCAACCTCCGAGGAAACCGTATCCTTTTGTCTATCGATTTGCCACTATCAGCAATTAGTTTGCGAATTGCTTTATATAAATCTAAAGCAGAAATCATCTTCAACATGATGCTCAACATTACAGCGGTTAATTCCCTTTGTCAATTGCAAAATATACACTTCTTCTGATAGCGCTACAGCCCGGGATAAACCTCGGCTTCAACCAACAAGCCTCTCCAGCTGACACGTGTTTGAAGCTTCTCCAAAATACTTCTCTCGAAAAGAACAAGAGCTTCTTCTTTCGCTTTCGTTATTTTCCATGCTTCGCACCACAGGAATGATCAGATTATGTCCTTCGTCCTTCGAGAGAGGGTTCTACTGCTTGACTCTTGAGCCCAAAAAAAAAAAACATGTTTGCTTTTGGCAAGAGTTATTATGCGTTTAATTTCGGTACTGTTGGTATACTGTAGGGTTGGCCAAATAAGAACTACCAATTACACGCAATAGGTCAATAGTTTTCTTAGCACTGTGCGGACTCGCTCCATCTTGTTGGAATCACAAATTAGGATGATGCACCGCCGATAGCCACAAAAAGTTGGTGATAATTGGTCTGTAAAAAGCCCCGGAAGTCGTTTCTTCTGTTTGATCCTCATTTTCGACGAAATATGGACCGATAACTCACCAAACAGTGCATCTTATTGGGTGTAACTGATGCTGGTGTGTTGCCCTTTAATGTTCGGTGCCCCACAATCCACAGCTTTACTTGTTGACGTAGGTAACTACTAAAATGGAAATGCGCTTCATCTGCCATCGAAACATTATTTAAAAAATCAATTTGTGTGGCTAATTGTGTAGAACGAATGGCGTTTCTTTTGATGAAACGAATTACGTTTACAAAATTTATTGCAGATCCTTCAGCCTCTCTAGATTTGTAGCGAAATTGTAAGCACAGCCATTAGACTAGGGGGATAGGGTTTAAGTATGTTTGCTGGTAATTAAATAACGATATGCTTTTTATTTTTTTAGGAATCAGTCAGCACATGACATATCTATGTTCGCCGAGTCAGCCATGAATGTCAAACGGGTAATCCTGCAACATCTGTCAATGCACGAAGATATGTTAACGAAGGAAAGATCCAACATATACATTGTCCCAGCCACTGTTACACAAAACTACATCAACAGACCCAGTCAGATACCAAAAATCAAGCAACTCGAATGGAAACCTCGCGTGGAAAAGAATAACAGATCGGTGCACAACAGCCTAGTAAAGAATGCAAATAACCCCGCAAATACAGTCGACACCAACAACAGTATAAACGCCATCACACAGAAGCTAAGGAACAACAGATCGGAGACCTTGAAACAGATCATCAATGAAAATTCAGTCGGTGATGATGGGCTTTGCGACAACTCGAAGTCAAATGCCGATGAAAATGAGGTGTTCAACGAAAACATTACAAAGTCTTACGTCAACGGCAACGTTAAGAGTTTCTTCAATAATATTGACTTCAGCAAATCAAAGAATACATTCAACCAAGAAAACCAAACGCGGGATTATCCAAGGAAGGAGATACACAGCCAGCAAGCAGACAATTACGAAAGAGGAAAATTGTATTCACGTCCTTCCATCAAAAGCATTCCAAATGCAAACAATTCTGTCTCTCTTCCGCCAAACGAGATAAAAAATGCTTTCAAGCTTCACAACAATATCCCAGTTAAAGCAAAAGACACCAAAATATGTGAACGCGAGTTCAAATCAAACAACTGGCGAAGTGACTGTCCATTTGTGGGGCTCTCTTGCCTGCTGCAGATGTGTAATCAGAAGCAAGTTATCTGTGACGTTAACAGACAAGATGCAGAATTGAAAGGCAAAATGAACGCGTTAGAAATATACAATCTGTCGGCACCTTGCGATAGTTTAATTATGCAGCGACGAATGCGTAAGTTTTATCACAATGTGCTATGAATACGTTTGCACCAGGCTTTCTAATCGCAACCATAAACGTGTTATGAGTGGTGGATAGCGTAAAGTGCCTTGAGCATATGAAGTGCCTTCAAAGATGATTATATAAATAATATGTAATTGACGGCGCCGCCAAAATCGAAAAATATATGTATATATTCGACAATTTTATATATTTTAGAATATTTTATAATAGAAGTACTCTAATTTTTAAAATAAAATTGCACATCTTTATATACATATTACTTCGAGTAACGATGTTTTATTTCTACCAATTATCCATCCTTGAAGTCTAGGGTTGACCGTAACCTTAAACTTCGTCGTCTACTGTTTTTTTGTTCCACTTGATTGCATTCACATATTTCCTTGACCTCTTGATCAGCAAGGTAATTTGGTGTTATGTTATTGAACTTTATATGTCAATTAAGACGAGCCGTCATATTTTATCGGTATCCATTTGTCTATACCAAATTATTAACCCACAAAGCTAGTTTGAATCTCACGAAATAGGAGCTGGTGCTCAATTCACTGTTATCATGGTTTCTCAACTAACCACTTTTCCAGGTACCACGATCTACTGTCAGTTGTTTAATCTAGTTGGTTAACGTTCCCCTCCGCTTGTGAGTGCTACCTTGGTTGTGGATGTCCTCTGTTGCGTTGTCCCATAGGTTGGAAGTCGAAGATTCTTCGGGTCGTTGGTTAATACACAAAATGGTCGCCATCTCTTAGTGCGTAAGTGCGACTCCTACGCTGAAAGTCTGGGTGAGTTCCTAATCGCAACATTAGCGCATTACTGCAACGTCAAGCGTTCTTAATTGCAAATATTTGGCAATGATGCTTTGCATCACGTTCTAAAATGCAACATGAAAGCAACGATGCGCAAACAAAAGCAACCAGCGCATCATAGATTATTGTGATGCGATGGATTTTTTTTTATTTTCCGACTCAATTGTCTTTTTCTTGTCTTAAATATATTGAAGTATGCTGGCATTGTAATTATAATAATAATAAAGGCGGCGCTACAGTCCGAGGTGGACCTGGGCCTAGCTTCTCAGCAACCGCTCGTGTTGTGCGTGCTATTGTTCTCTCACGAGTGGAGGGGACCTACAGTTTAATGCCGACTCCGAACGGCGAGATTGAGAAGCTTTTCCTAGACAGTTATACTCTTTGAGCATTGTCAGTGACTCGAAAGAGGTGGAGCCGTTAAAAAATGCTTGATGTTTTTTTTTTCGAGATTCGAACCGACGACCTCGAGCGTAGGAGTCGACGCACCTACCCACTACGCCACGGCGCCCAACATTGTAATTACCAACATTATAAACCAAATTATTTAAAAAATCGTTCCCAATTTCTTTAACATTTAAAAAAAAAGACAGTTGAAACACAAAACAATAAACCGTTCCGAAGCCCTAACAAAATGATGCGCATTTTGTTGACGTTTACAAACTCAGCCTCTAGTTTCAATTGAGGACACAACTTTCATATTGACTGCATCATCTATTTCAAATCACTAACACTGCTCAGTGGGCGCCGTGGCCGTGTGGGTCTGTGCGGCGACCCATACGCACTTGACTTTCACAGTCTAGGTTCAAATCGCAGCACAAGCAAGAATTTTTCAAAACAAAATTGTTCCCAGCTCCACCTCTTTCGAGACACTGACAATGCTCAAAGAGCTTTTTCTAACTGTCTAGAAAAAGCTTCTCAATCTCGCTGTTCGGAGTCGGCATTCAACTGTAGGTTCTCTCTACTCGTGATAGAAAAATAGCACGCACAACACGTGTGTTTGGCTGAGAAGCTAAGCCCAGGTTCACCTCGGACTGTAGCGCCGCCATTATTATTATTATTATTATTAACACTGCTCAGGAAGTCTGACTGTCAAGAAATGTTTCACAAACATCGCCATCTGCCCTCTACACGTGAGAGAACACTGGCGCGCACAAAACGGTTGGTTAGGCCAGGCATAACTAAATCCCGGACCGCAGCACCACTTGAAGAAGAAAATTATTTGGTCTGACGCAATGGACACAACCAATCGATTCCCATTCAGCTGGAGTTAATCTAAGTTAAGTTGTGGAAAGCACTTGCATTCTCTGCTCTCCAATTAGTAGTAATTAATATATTATTGAATACTGCTATGTACTAATAATAATAATGTAATGAAAGGGTCAAAGTGTATTCTTTTTTTGTCTATCTCAAGAAACGAGCAAGAGCTTCTTCATCTGATTTAGTTCTGGGCTACGCCTCTGTGCCATAAACCTAGACTAGAAAATGTGATTGACAAAAAGTTTAAGGATATAGCAACCTCGCATGATTCTGAACTTTTATTACACACACTGTAGGTAGACGAAGTGCTTTACGCTAGTGGTGGACATGTGGCTCAGCCGAAAAACTTAAGCCGGTTTTTTGCTAGCAGACTCCAGTTGCGCACCCCAAGTTCGTTGAGGTCCTTCTCTACTTGTGAGCGTAACCTCAACCGAAGACGTCCACTGTAACGAGGTGATGTTATAGAACCCAGCAAATTGGTAACAGTTTCTGTTTTGGCTTTTTGATAACGTTCCCATTCTTCTATTTTTTGTGCAGGCGGCGTCGAACTTTCGGAGAGTTTCAGGGAGACTTGATCGGCAAAGTTCTTGATGGTGTCTGCGATTGTAGCAAAACGTGATGTTCTTCTACGACTCAGTTGCTCTCTCAATATTTATGTTTTTACCTTGGCTACAACGAGAAAATGATCAATGTTGGCTTCTTGGAACGTTCGGACATCAAGATTAGGGGAGGAATGGCTGACGTCGATCGCAACGTGATCGAATCTGGTTGACAGTTGATTGATCATGGAATAAACTGAAGTAAATTCGATGATAATAAATTTTCTTTCAGTTAGAATATTCTAGCTTTTTACACGTCAAACACAAATAGAGCACTCGAAAGAAGAATGCCATTAAATTATTCAAATAATAAAAACTTTTCCGAATACTTTTAATGTACACTGTGTTAAAACATGATTTAAAGAAAACAGTTCAACCTTTCCAGGGAAATTGGAAAAAAATGTTGAACGTCACCAACGGACTCATTTTTTGACAAATGACAATGACATGTTGACATATGTTTTTGACAACGAAGTCAAATCAGAGTTTGCCGGATTCAATTTCAACAAATATTAGAATCACCACAAGCACAGCAATCTGTCGAGTCTGATATCTAATAAGAAATGTTGTGAAATAAGGGAAAAGTGTGAACATACAAATTGGGCTTTGTTATCAATATATTTTCAGGCTACAGAACCCCATATTTCTTTGCCTTTTGGTCTCTGTAAACCATTGGGGTTATAAGTAATAATTAAGTGACTTTCTCATTAGAGTTTTATCAGCCAACATGAAGACCTTTCCACGCTTTTGCTCTTTTCTCCGGACTAACACGAACTTGGAGACTGAAAGTCCCTCTGAGACGTTTACCAAGACCGATATCCTGAATTCTCGTAAGGAATTGATGCCGTACGTTTGCAGATTTAATTTGATTTCACATTCAATTGAATATGATACCACTTTATTTATTGCAGTAAATTACGCAGACCGGAATATATTTTGGGAAATTCTTCAACAAAAATTAAAACACTTTTCAAGGAATTGCGCAAGGTTGTGACAGATTCTATGGGCTCGGATGAGAAACCAGAAACAATTGACTATGTGATTATATATTTCCTGCGCCTCTTCATAGATCAGGAAGTCCTTCAACGGGCTCATGTAAATAAGATTAGGTCTGTTTTTGGGACAGTGTTCGATACGGTTACTAAGCATTTGTTTGAAGTAGTTAGAGCATTAAGCGAATGCATTGACGAACAGGATACTGAGGTGTTGCGAAACGTTGAGATTTCAGATACAGTTGATAAAATTGATTCAGTTTGGGGACTTCATGTGACAGTTAATCCAATAGTTTTTCACAGTGGAAACATTCTACGTCTTCAAGATATGTCACCAATCAATTCAGAAAAGAGAAATAAACTCAAACTCTCCATGGCATATACAGCCGAGGATCCCTCTGATTCATCAAATCAATATGAGCAGAAGCTAATGGAGCTTGCAAATTCTGCCGCATTTAAGCAGGTCTATGAACTGCTGAATGGTAAGCAAAATTGTGAGGAAATGCAAAATGAATTGCTCGAAATAATTGGTTTCGAGAACTTCGAGTTTGCCTCATACCTACTTGAGAATCGTGAAACTGTTTTGGCAAGACTTGGGCAATTTTATAAGGCCGAAAAAAGAGGTAAAAAGAAGGTTCCGATTGTTCAGAGACCAACTGTGGCGACTGCAGTTGTGGTACAATCCCAATTAGAGAAAGAACTAAATAAGCAAAATCGACGAGACGAGAAAAAGATTCAACGATTGCAGAAAAATGATAATTTAAACGAAAATCTTGTGAACACAACCATAAATCCAATGAAACTCAGGTTACTGCAGCAGAAGAAACTGATTGAAAGTGTCAAACAACAACCGATTTTGAACACCACTATCAAATCCACCAAAATAGTCCGCAGTGAAGTACCAGATTATCCTTACGTATTCGACAGTCAGCTGCTGATAAAGCAGCACGCTGCCTTTATCGGCGGTTCTAAACTGAGTCTGCCTGAATCTGCTGAAAGGGTTGACACTAAGCAGTACGAGGAGGTGAAAATACCAGCGTCTGAGCCACCAGCATTGACAGTTGGAAATAATCGCATACAAATTAAGGACTTGGATGATATAGGCAAACTCGCATTCCGAAACATCGAACAGCTAAATCGTATTCAAACCGTTGTCTTTCCAAGTGCTTACCACAGCAACAACAACCTGTTGATATGCGCACCCACAGGCGCTGGAAAAACAAACATCGCCATGCTGGCAATGCTAGCAACGATACGTGCGAATCTTGAGAATGGCGACATCAACCGTGATGCATTTAAGATTATTTACATTGCACCGATGAAAGCGTTAGCCGCAGAAATGGTTACGAACTTCTCAGAGCGCCTTAAGCCCCTGAAAATATCTGTTCGAGAGCTGACAGGTGACATGCAATTGACAAAGGCCGAAATGAAGAGCACACAGATTTTGGTAACAACTCCAGAGAAATGGGATGTTGTGACACGCAAAGGAGCTGGAGATGTGTCCATCATAAGCCTCGTGAGGTTACTGATTATCGATGAAGTTCACCTGTTGCATGGAGAAAGAGGCCCCGTTGTGGAAGCACTTGTTGCCAGGACGTTGCGTTTGGTTGAATCATCGCAGAGTATGATAAGAATAGTCGGACTGTCGGCGACATTGCCAAATTATATTGATGTGGCACATTTTTTACGTGTCAACCCTATGAAAGGTCTCTTTTACTTCGATCACCGCTTTCGTCCAGTTCCCCTCGATATGAGTTTTGTCGGAATCAAAGCTACGAGGCCATTGCAGCAGCTGACTGATATGGATATGGTCTGCTACACAAAGTGCCTTGAAATGGTTCAAAAAGATCATCAAGTGATGGTGTTTGTTCATGCTCGTAATGCAACCGTTCGTACAGCAACTATGATCCGCGAAATGGCACAACAGAAGAACCACACGGGATTTTTTGTCCCAAAAGACTCTGCGGGATATAAGCTAGCGCTGCGAAATGTGTCTAGGTGCAAAAATAAACAGCTAGCCGACTTGTTCCAATGCGGCGTGTCCATACATCATGCGGGCATTTTAAGAGCCGACCGCGGTTTTGTCGAGAAGGCATTTGCCGAGGGTTATATTAAAGTGCTTGTGTGTACTGCAACACTTGCTTGGGGAGTCAATTTACCCGCTCATGCTGTGATCATTAAGGGTACAGATATATATGATGCCAAGCATGGTTCATTCACTGATCTCGGCATTTTGGATGTCCTTCAAATCTTCGGTAGAGCGGGCCGTCCGCAGTACAACTCATCTGGAATAGGCACAATCATCACGACACATGATAAACTGAATCATTACCTTTCACTCTTGACAAATCAATTCCCCATTGAGTCAAATTTCGTTCAGTGCCTAGCTGACAACCTGAATGCCGAGATAGCCTCTGGGACTGTCAGCAATGTGGATGAAGCCATCGAGTGGTTGAGCTACACGTACTTGTTCGTTCGGATGCGAATCAATCCACATTGCTATGGCATCGAATACAGTGAGATTCAAACGGATTCTCTGTTGGAGGCCAAACGTCGCGCTTTGATTGTTGCAGCAGCAATGAGCTTAGACAAAGCAAAAATGATAAGGTTCAGCACAAAAACCAATGATTTCAACATAACCGAGCTTGGAAGGACTGCTTCGCACTTCTACATCAAGTACGACACCGTGGGCATCTTCAATGAGCTTCTCAAACCATTTATGACGGAGGCCGAGATATTCGGGATGTTGTCGCAAGCTCAGGAGTTCCAGCAACTCAAGGTGCGTGATGATGAGCTGGAAGAGCTAGATGAACTGCGCGCCTATAACTGTAAAGTGGCTCTTTATAAGTGCGCGGAACCTGTTCCGGAAAAGGTTAACGTACTTTTGCAAACATACCTGTCACGTGGTTTTGTGAAATCATTTTCTCTAGTGTCCGACATGCTATACATTGTGCAAAACATAGTGCGTATCACGAGAGCTGTTTTCAACATCGTACTGAGGAATAACAACGCCATCTTAGCCGGCAGAATGTTGCAAATGAGTCAAATGTTTGAGAAGCAAATATGGAATACCGAAACACCTCTCCGTCAATTCCCAACAATCACCCACGAGGCTTTAGACAAACTTGAATCCCGAGGCCTGAGCGTGTACAATCTTAAGGAAATGAAAATGATGCAACTGAACGAGATCATCCGAAATCAAAGATATTCTGCCAATATTTTAAAATGTGCCAATGAACTGCCCTTTGTCGACCTCAATATTTCCATTCAACCGATCACGCGGACAATCCTGAGAATAAGCATTGAAATGTGGCCAACTTTCACATGGAATGATAGGGTACACGGCAAAACAAGCGAAGATTTCTGGCTATGGATAGAGGATCCAGAAACAAATCATATCTATCACTCGGAATATGTGAGGCTTTCACGGAAAACCGTAATAAAAGAGCTTACGGAGAATCTCGTGCTAACTATTCCACTCAGGGAGCCCTTGCCATCGCAATACTACGTCCGAATCACCAGTGACATGTGGTTGGGCAGTAAGACCTTATATCCGATAAGTTTCAAACATTTAATTCTTCCAGAACTGAATCCACCGTTGACGGAATTGCTGCCTTTAAGACCGTTACCTGTGTCGGCTCTGAAAAATCCTCAATATGAGTCGCTTTATCCATTCACTCACTTCAATCCAATTCAAACGCAAGTGTTCTACAGTCTTTATCACACCGATCACAACATCCTACTGGGAGCACCAACAGGTTCAGGAAAAACAATTGTTGCTGAAATAGCAATTTTCCGAGCTTTTGAAAAGAACAAAAACGCAAAAGTTGTATACATTGCACCCCTCAAAGCCTTGGTCAAGGAAAGAATCAAAGATTGGAGTATACGAATGCAGAAGAAGCTTGGAAAAAATGTTGTCGAACTGACTGGTGACACATCGCCAGATATTGACGCTATCCTGCGGAGTCAGATTATTGTAACAACTCCAGAGAAATGGGACAGTATAAGTCGATCCTGGCAAACACGTGACTACGTCAAGGATGTAGTGCTGATAATTATCGATGAAATTCATTTACTTGGTGAGGATCGTGGGCCAGTCATCGAGGTGATTGTTTCTCGCACAAATTTCATAACTTCGCATACCAAAAAGTTCATAAGGATTGTCGGACTGTCGACAGCCTTGGCAAATGCCCAAGATCTTGCCAATTGGTTAGGCATCAAAAAGGCGGGCTTGTACAATTTCAAACCATCTGTCCGGCCTGTGCCGTTGTCGGTGCACATAAGTGGATTCTCAGGCAAGCACTATTGCCCTCGTATGGCAACTATGAATAGGCCGACTTACCAAGCAATCCGGACGTACTCCCCATCGACAGCGGCGATTATTTTTGTGTCGTCAAGAAGACAGACACGTCTCACAGCATTGGATTTGATAACCTACGTTGCTGGTGATGACAACCCGAAACAGTTTCTTCACGTATCAGACGCTGAAATTCAAGACATAATATACGACATAAAGGACACTAATCTGAAGTTCTGTCTCGCCTTCGGCATAGGCCTCCACCATGCGGGGCTTGCGGAAAGCGACAGGAAAGTTGTCGAAGATTTGTTCCTGAATCGAAAAATACAGATCCTTGTTGCAACTGCAACACTTGCGTGGGGTATTAATTTACCAGCTCGCCTCGTTGTCATCAAGGGAACCGAGTACTTTGACAGCAAGACAAAAAAATATGTTGACATGCCCATTACGGACGTACTCCAAATGATGGGACGAGCTGGTCGGCCGCAGTTCGACACCGAGGGAATCGCAGTCGTGCTGGTGCATGATATTAAGAAAAACTTTTACAAGAAATTCCTGTACGATCCATTCCCTGTGGAATCGAGCCTCCTAAATGTCTTGCCCGACCATCTCAATGCGGAAATCGTGTCCGGTTCTCTGCCAACCAAGAACGCCGCTATGGACTACTTAACTTGGACATACTTCTACAGAAGATTGCTTCGTAATCCAACGTACTACAGCTTAGAAAATTCTGAATACGAAAGCCTGAATCTATATCTCTCATCGCTGATAGAGAATGCCCTTTATGAGTTGCAAGCAGCTGCTTGCGTTTCAATCACCGGAAATGCCCTAGCCCCAACAATTTTGGGACGTATATCATCGTTTTATTACATTTCGTATCGAACAGTTAAGCATTTTCTAAGTGAAATTACTTCCGACATCAGTGATGAGAATCTTCTGTTAGCAATCTCGGGTGCGTATGAATTTGACCAACAGCCGGTGAGACACAATGAGGACATAAGCAATGAGTGAGTGATGAAGTTTTTATGTATGTACATTTTTGTGTGAGATTTTCTTTTTAAAGGGAATTGGCGAAACTTTGTCGTTATCAACCAGTCTCATCAACCTATGACTCGCCGTATACGAAGACATTCATCTTGTTGCAAGCGCATATTATGCGGCTACCTTTGCCAAATTCAGACTACTTGACTGACACCAAATTGGTCTTAGATCAGGCTGCGAGAATCTTACAGGTATGTAATACCAATAATTTGTATTTGATTTTTGGTAGTCAGACGATCTGGCTGCATAGTTTGACTAACATACCTAACACTCCCACTTTACTGTATCCCTACTGGTCCGCCTGAGAGATTTGCCGGTTGGACCTCACGAAGAAACGGCAGGTTTCCCGGTTTTGGATCACTTTTCGAAATTGTCAAAGACCAAAACTGTTTACCAAAGAGCACTTAAATTAGACAGCTGCAAAATGGCAAAGTTTCAAAGAGAATAACTGTCTAGAAAAAGTTTCCCAATCTCGCCGTTCGGAGTCGGCATTCAATTGTAGGTCCCCTCCACTCGTGAGAGAACAATAGCACGCACAACACGAGTGGTTGCTGAGAAGCTAGACCCAGGTCCACCTCGGACTGTAGCGCCGACATTATTATTATTATTATTTGGCACTCGCTGAAGCTAGACTTTAACAATGATTTTTTGTAATAAACGCGCTGGTTTTCTGTACTGTCCCTGTAACACTTCTTAAAAAATAATATCTCTAACAACCCACATACCGCTCAACTACAATTACTTTCTCTTGTTTATATTTTGACAGGCTTTGTTAGATTATGCTGCTGAAAGAGGATGGCTACTTGTTACACTAAGACTGCAACTTTTATCACAAAGCATTATACAAGCAAGATGGTTTGACGAGCCCAACATGCTGATACTCCCCCACGTGGATAACCTCAATATTTCAAGCTTTTATAAAATACCTCTAGACAATAATGAGAGTTTGTCTTTCCCTGTTCTAAAAAGGATTTGCAGTCAACAACGCGAGAGACTTTCGCCTCTCCGAGAGACCTTCGATGAAATGGAGATAGAAGATATATCACAAGTACTCAAAAACGCGTTTTTAACTCTATCAATAACGTTTAATTCCATTTTTTTAAAGGTTATTGAAGATCTTCCTGAAATATTTGTGCAATTACATCTACAAACTTCCTCCAACGATTCTAAAGACGATAACCAGAAAATTCTTTTAGAAAAATCGGATTGGGTCGATGTATTTTGCAACGAAGTAAGTGCCTTAGAAGGTTAATGTTGATATCTTGTGTTATTAAATTTCTTTTTTATAGACCTACGTTTTGTGCGTAAGTTTACGACGAAAAGCCAGAAAAGATAGCAATTCAGTATATTGCCCCAGATATCCTAAGCAGAAGAATGAAGGATGGGTTCTGACTCTTGGATCTCAGTCAAGCAAAGAAGTCTTAGCATTGAAACGGGCTACATTCCGGGGTACTCGATCGGTGCATCGACTTAACTTCCAGGTGCCCCCCGCAAAGGGCAGGCTCATACTTACCCTCTACATTATGTCTGACACCTACATTGGATTGGACCAACAGTTCGATCTGTTGTTAAATGTTGTTTAATTGCTGTTCACGCTATTTCACCTCTTGGAAGTTAATAAATTATTAAATTGTACATATTTTTTTAAATTAAATTGTATTTTTCTTTACTTTTTTTATAACTGATTCAGTTTGTAAATATTATAAACCACACGATAATACAGGTGCAGATTTAGTGAAGTATTTTTGCTTGCTTCAACACATCAGTGTAGAGAGCTCCCATTGTTCGTGCATGTATTCCTTAGTTTTTACAAACGACTGGAAAATCCGACTGAGCATCCAAACCGAATTGAACCGAATTGAAGTATATCAAACCGAGTTGGCAAAACTAAAACATACCGATCATAACTATTAACATATTGTACAATTTGTAATTTTATGTTAATAAATAATAATAATGCCGATTAGGAGGTTCTTTATCCAATTTGCATCCGCTATTATAGTGAGACGGTATCACCCTGCAGTTCCGCCTTTTATTTCCATTATCCTCGCGCACGCAGCAACAGGAAGACACGGAAAATGTCATGAACATGACGTTTGTTCTTCCCTTCTTGCTCCAGCTGTAGCCGTGAACGGAACGTTTCTCTTTCGAATAAAAGATGAATTTGAAAATTAACTGCTTTTTCATTTGACGCTGCGGACAGGATCACCTCTAGCAGTTTTAACTACTTCTCAAAAAATAAGGATTTCGTAGTAAAAAGAGGATTACTTCTCATCGAAAGGCAACATCATCCAGCAAGCCAATTCCCAGAAGACACAAAATTTCACGATCCGGCAGGCAATATCGGCAACCAGCAAACGACTGGCCGTGTTATATCGGAGTTGGAAAACACAGCTGCAGGTATTAACGGCGTTATGAAAGCTACATCTGGGTCAAGGAGCGGCAGCGAAAATCGGAATACCTCCTTGGCGAACTCAAAGTTGAATAACTGCAGTGGAAGACAACTCTTAGCAAAATTCTCCGGGCACAAAACTGTCATCAGAGATGATCTTTGGTGGAACCTCGTCGAAGTGGTAGCAAGTGGCTAATCCGATGAGGAACGAATTTTCGAGCTGATGGCATATTTAGTGTAGGATGCACTTAATTGGTTTGCGTCAGACGTAGCACCACACATGTCGACTCTAACTTGGACAACAGTACCTGAGTCACTTATTGCACGATTCGGGCAAGCGGTTACAAATCCTCCTGTTGAAGCTCAACTTCGCTTTTTTAAACCGTCAGAGACTGTTACAACTTACTATGAGGACAAAATACGCCTTTTGCGGCTTCCTTCAACGCTATCGCGGATTTCTGTTGTGTGCGAAGCCGAAGACAGCGGTCGACTGTCTGGCAATTGCACTCCAATTAGAAGCAACAGTTGGACAGCAGTCAACGCCAGAACCAAAACTACAACCGAACTCGAAAAGGGATAGAGAAATTGTACTCGCTACTCAATCATCAATAATATTTGATCTCAAACTCGATTTCTCGCGCAATTTAGTCTACAACACATATCCCACCGGTGAACGTCCACACATATGTCTCATTACTTACTCCAACTGATCCCCAGATCCAGAAGATACTGCGTGATTTCCAGCAGCTCTTCACCACAGAAAGCAACGACGTTGGGCGAATCCCAGCCGTTTTGCATTCCAACCGGCTATTACCATAGCAACCGCCCATAGCTCAGAGCCCATATTCAGATGCAAAAGTCAGAGAGAATAGGCAACAGATTACAACTCTCCTTCAGAAAGGATTCATCCGGGCTTCCCCAGTCACTCTCGTTCCTAAAAAAGATGGAACCCTACCGTCGAATTAATGTAGATACGATCGACAAAAGGAAACCTCTTCCACGGATTCAAGATGTCATCGACCAACTGACAACCTCACGTGTTTACTCAACCCTCGATATGGCATGCGGCTCCTCCTCTCCCTTTACACGGACGCCAGCGCCGTAGGCCTTGAAACTATCCTTATGCAACCAGGGGATGATGGGCAGAAGCAGTTAGTGGCATATCATTAACGCCGTCTCAATGCAAACGAACAGCGATACCATGCAACAGAGTTAGAATGCCTGGCAGTTGTTGACGCGGTGGAACGTTTTCACGTGTATGTTCACGGCCGACATGTCGACATTTACACGGATCATTCTTCATTACAGTGGCTTTTCCAAGTGAGAAATCGGCTATTCAAATGGTGTGCCGACCATTTCTTTCCGTTTATACTTACACCATAGCTGGAAAACTAAACGCAGCTGCGGATGCCTTATCCCTGTTAAACTTTTAAGTTTTATTAAATAACAAATACAAAATACAAAAACACAAAGTGAAATAATGAAGGAATACAAAGAAAAACTGGTATGATGAATTCAAGGAAAAACAAACTATGACTTCTCTTCTTTAAAAATGAAATGCAAGTGGTTATAAAAACGAATTCAAATTTAGACATTTCAGTTCTTAGAAGTACACTTATGTACGAATTAATAAAAAGCTATTTTGTGTACTATACAACTTTGACATTAATAATAAAAACTTTGAATTTACTCTAATACTTTCCCTTTTTGTTTTAAGGTCAAAATTATGAATAAAATAAATGAAGGAAATATATTTATGAAACTCCCATTTGATAACACAAGTTCTTCAGTCGTGTACAGGGTAATGGCTTCGTCATGATGTCTGCAACTTGTTCTTCTGTTGAAATTTGTTGTATACCCAACTTTCCTTCGGTCACTTTCTCCCGAACAAAGAAATGCTTGATTGAAATGTGCTTTGTTCTGCGATGAAACTCCGGGTTTTGAGCAAGTCTTGCCGCTGCAGAATTGTCAACTTGAAGAACAGGAATTTGTCTTAATTCCAGAATACCTTTAAATAATCTGCTTAACCAAATTACTTCTTTTGCGGCTTCGTTTGCAGCTACAATCTCTGCCTCAGTAGTCGAAGTAGCCACCATCGCTTGTCTTTGACTCAGCCATGAAATAACTCCTCCTGCATATGTAACAACCACACCTGAAGTTGATCGTCCGGTTTTAGTACATCCTCCAAAGTCCGCGTCGCTGAAGCACTCGAAAATACCTTTCTTTCCATAACGTTGGTACACAATTCCGTAATCGATTGTACCCGCGATGTACCGAAAGACCCTCTTTACACGAGCAACATCCTCAGTTGATGGATTCTCTAGTGATCTTGATAAAAATCCCACGCTATAAGCCAAATCCGGTCTTGTTCCGAGCATGAGGTACATCAGGGCACCAACTGCTTGCCTGTATGGAAAATTGTGCTTAGTAACTTCATCTTTCCCTGTTTTAAATGTTTCTGAATTCTTCAGCATTGGCGTTGAAATCGGTTTGCACTCTGAGAAACCAAAACGTTCAAGAATTCTTTTTGCGTGCGCTTCTTGGGATATTTTAATGTTGCCGTTTTCACGTTTGATTTCCAGTCCCAAAAAATAAACTGCTTCTTTTGAGGTGATCTTGAACTCCGTTTTCAACTCTCTAAGAAAAATGTCTAAGTCTTGACAATCTGTTGCTGCAACAATCCCATCATCCACATATAATGCTAGAATAATCTTTTTACCATTTCTTTCTCTAATATATAAACATGGATCTGCTTCGCTAACCTTAAATTTCAATTTCAACAGAAAACTTCTGAAACGCTTATTCCAGCACCTCGGTGCTTGTTTGAGTCCGTATAGACTTTTCTTTAACTCGCATACTTTTTCAGTCCCGTCGTCATATCCTTCCGGCTGCTTCATGAAGATAATCTCTTCAAGGTTCCCATACAAGAATGCGGTCGACACATCAAATTGTGTAAGATGCATTTGCTCGCTGGCAGCAATGCTTAAAATTGCACGAATTGTCCCAAACTTTGCTACTGGGCTAAATGTTTGACTATAATCAACGCCAAGGCGTTGGCTAAAACCTTTAACAACTAGTCTGGCCTTATATTTATCAATGCTACCATCAGGATTTGTTTTTAAACGAAAAACCCACTTACAAGGAATCACCTTTGCACCTTTTGGTAATTGTGTCAGCTTCCACGTCTGGTTTTCTTTGAGTGAAGTTATCTCGCTGTCCATAGCCTTTCTCCACTCCATACTTTGTTTGCTGTTGACAGCTTCTTCAAATGTGTCAGGATTGTCTTGCACTTTGATAAGTTCCTCTACCGCCATAACGAAATCTTCGAAATATTTTGTTCTTTTCAGCAATGAGCGATCTCTAAGTTGTCTTTCTGATGACTGTTGAGAATCTCGTTCTTCTACCTCTTCGAATTCGGGATCTGTGACTGCTCCAGATTCGTAATCACCGTCAATGCTCTCTTCTGAATGTTGAGTATCTTCTATATTGTCTTTTTCGTTATTTCCTATTGGCTTTATTTTCTCCACATCTCGGAGTGGTAACTGAACTCTTTCTTCGCATATACTGAGTTCCTCCTTGAATCGCACATCCCTAGACAAAACTACTTTATTTTCTTCCTGCAGATAAAGGCGATACCGCTCGTCACCATCATATCCTACGAGATATCCTTTAACAGCTTTCTCGTCCATCTTTCGTCGTTTTTGAGTCGGAACGTGAATATAACAGACAGATGCGATTATGCGCAAATGTTTTATTCTTGGCTTCTTTCCCATCCAAAGCTCGTAATGACTGACTCATATTTCTGAAGATTTTGACGTTCTATTCAGGATATATACCGCGGAATTCACTAACTCTGCCCAAATTAATTCTGGAAACTTTATGTCCGAATTTGAGTATTTGAAAGTTCTTGCCATTTCTATTATTGTACGATTTTCACGTTCTGTGCCACCGTTTTGCTCAGGTGTATAAGGAGCTGTAAGTCTTTGTGAAGTTCCGTATTTGTGTAGAATTTTTCGAACTTCTGCGTTATCAAACTCTCCACCATTATCACTGAGTAGCTCTTTTATCACATTGTCTTGTGATTTTGCATGTGCCAATACCTGCTTTAACACGTCTTTGACTTCTGACTTCCTTTTTATAGTAAAGCCATAGCGAAATTTTGTATAACTGTCCTTAAATACTACCAAATATCGTCTCTTTGTAAAAGATGGATCAAAAGGCCCACATACATCGGTTGACATTAATTCTCCGGGTGTCTCAGACCTCTTCCTGTTGCCAAATGGTAGTCGATGCATTTTTCCATAAATGCACGGCTCGCATATTTCCTTATCTGGATTGATCTTTATTCCCAATTTTCTCTCAAGCATTTCCTTGACATGTCGTTTATCTTGATGTCCCCATCTCTCATGATATAATTGCAAAGTTGAATTTTCTGCCATAGCAACATTTGCAACATTTGCTTTGGGACAATTGGCTTGATAGCTGCTTTATATAAGGTTCCATTTACCTCACGAGTTCCGCATACCATTGTTTTGCCATCAATTTCTAGTGAACACCTGGTTGCCGTAGACTTGAACACACTATTCTTATTTCTATCCTGGGCAGCTAAAACAGAAAACAAATTTCTAGATATTTTTGGAACATACCATACATCATTCAATGTTAATTTTAAACTCCTGTTATTAACAATCGAGAAAACTTGAACTATCCCTTTTCCCACTGCCTGAAGTGTTTCTTTTCCAGCGGCTTTTATATAACATGCATTCTCAAACTGTTTAAATTCTAGGAATAGGTCTGGGCAGTTTGTGACATGTTTTGTTGCTCCATTGTCAATCCACCAATCCGTTGGATTACACTCAACTGCGCAAATTTCAGTACAAATAGAAAAGAGAGCCACATTTGTGTCAAGCGCATTACTTTGCACATCACCAGCTAACTTATTTTTCGATGGTCGTCCGTCCGATATCCATTTTTTGCAAGTACGAACCCAGTGTCCCTTCTTTTTGCAATAATTACACACATCTTTTCTTTTTGCAAAATTACCTTGATCATCTTTTTCCTTCTTAATAGAATTTGTCACTAGCGCTTCTTGAACGAACTTTTCATTGTCTACAGTTTTTCTGAAGTTTCTTTCAAACATACATAACTGCACTGCTAATTCATCGAAAGTTTTCGCTTCATCCCTTGTCAACAACATCCAGCTAGACCGAAAAGTCTCGAATTTTGTTGGCAGAATATGCAAAATTTTACACACGAGTATTAAATTCGGCAAAGCGTTTTCCTTTTTGGCTAATAGTCCATTATTTAGTTCAACCCATAAGCTTTTTAGCTTTGCAATATGTGTGGATACATCTTCACCTGACGTCCAAGCAAAAGCAAAGAAATCAGTGCATATTTTAAATAATTGCTCTTTTGAAGTTGCTTCAAACTGCTCTTTCAGTGCTTCCCATGCATCACAAGCCGTCTGCCTGTCCATTATCTTTTGATAGACAGCATAACTAATTGAACTTGTAATCATAGATTTTGCATAGCTGTTTGCTTTACGAAAGATATCACTTTGTTCCTTGTGTCTCTTTAATTCATCTGCTGTAGCCTCTTCACCTAAAGGTTCTGGTTTCACCAATTTTTTGTCTATTACATCCACTGCTCCTTCGTGGTAATCTAGTAAATCTCTCATTTTTCGTTTCCAAATAGGCCAGTCCACTTCGCCTGTCAATGGTTTAATGTGTTTTGCTAAATCCATTTTTATTTTGTAAATGCTGCTGGTCCCATAACCTGTTAAACTTTTAAGTTTTATTAAATAACAAATACAAAATACAAAAACACAAAGTGAAATAATGAAGGAATACAAAGAAAAACTGGTATGATGAATTCAAGGAAAAACAAACTATGACTTCTCTTCTTTAAAAATGAAATGCAAGTGGTTATAAAAACGAATTCAAATTTAGACATTTCAGTTCTTAGAAGTACACTTATGTACGAATTAATAAAAAGCTATTTTGTGTACTATACAACTTTGACATTAATAATAAAAACTTTGAATTTACTCTAATAATCCCGACAACCAGTCTCATTGCTTTTTCGGGCGGCAAAACTCAAGGTCTGGCAATTGATACCATAGTCATGGGTACGTCTTCTTCGGATGAACAAAAATACATATATACAACTCGTTATCGACCATTATTCGAGATTTGTTTGGCCGACTGCAACTCAGCGGAATACGAGTAACACCGTAATCCAGGTCATCAGAGACATCTGCGCCGAGGTGGGCACAGCAGAAATTCTTATCAGCGACAGGGGACCAAACTTTACATCAAAGCGTTTTCGTCGGTTTCTCCGGACTTCGTCAATCAAGCATCAAACTACGTCACCCTACCATCCACAAAGGAATGGTTTGTGTGAAAAGACTAATGACACAATTGTCTACGCCTGGAGGCCGACAGTTCACCAAGAAAATGGCTCGAACTACTACCAAAAGTGGTTTCAAATTACAACCGTACACCTCACAGTGCAACTGGATTTCCACAATTTCTCTAATTTAGGGTTGCTTCAGACGCCGCTAAGGATTACATCCCGCTGGAAGAATCCCCTTCTGAAACAATAATCCGTCCAGACTCCATCAAAGCATTGCGTAAGGAGCAACTTGATTCAATTCACCAGCCATCAAACCTTAAGGTCGAAGACCTCGTCGTACGAAGAATTGCAGATAACCACCCGTCACGGCACAAGTTGTCGCCAACCTGCACCGTACCATACGTCGTACTTCGTCCACTTGGACCTGAAACATTCCGTATTGGATTCATCGTGGTCAACCAAATCACAAACATTACTTCACCTCATTCATCACAATTGCAGCGTTTTCAGCCACGTCCCGAAAACCTCTTAGCGTCATGGGAGTGAGACGGTATCACCCTGCAGTTCCGCCTTTTATTTACATCATCCTCCAATGGGAGCGCAGGCAGCGGCAGGAAAACTCAAAAAACTATAAATGTCATAAACATGACATAACAGGTCTTTTAAACTCGTATTTTTCATGAATGACGGATAAAAACTTTTTTAGCAATAGCACTGCTTGCATGTGTACTATATGTATATATAGTGAAAAAATATTAAAATTGCATTTAAATTGTCCCTGTAAAATGCCAGCATGAATAAAGTGTCATTCAAGCAACGATCACCAGAAATTGAGGAAAACATATCGAAAAAGGAACAAAGAGGAATGAAAACGGACTTGCTTCACCCGAGAATCCATTTTAAGAGTGTTGAAGAATGCTGCTTTTTGGCAATTATGGCGGGTTCTACACGAGCAATTCGATTGTTTTGACCTACAGTAACTATTTAAAAATAATATTGTAACTTCTGCTTATAAACTTAAAGAGCTTTGTTGCAAAGCTTCCTCTATCTTCTATTTCTTCGGGAGGCGTTACAGTCCGAGATGGACTTGGGACTAGCTTTTCATTTCTTTCGAAATGAAGAAGGAAACAGCATTACCATTGATATTCTTAGGTATAGAACGATGTTGACCAACTTTCTGTGACTAACAACAAGTTAGTCGAAGTCCCTCTCCACTTGGGTGCACCAACTTAATCATGGACGTTTTTATTGTTGTACTTCGCCTTTATTCACGCTGTCTTGAAGTCAGCCAATATGTGTCGCTGTCGATCTACATTTCTTGGGTCTTTCCAAGATTTACCATAGTGTACAGATCTGGTCTCCAGATTTGGTTTATTGTGGACTTCCATCACCTGAAACCACTTTGATAAGGACGTTAACAAACTCAGATCATTGGCAAACGATTTTAAGCTTTAACACGAAATAGTAGAAAAAATTTTGTGTGCGATGTTAATGTGACTTATCCTTCATTAGTGGGCGCCGTGGCGTAGTGGGTAGGTGTGTTGACTCCTACGCTCGATGTATTCGGTTCGATTCCCAAAAGATCACCTAAACAATTTTTTCACGGCTCCATCTCTTCTGAGTCACTGACAATACTCAAAGAGTATAACTGTTTAGAAAAAACTTCTCGCTCTCGCCGTTCGGAGTCGGCATTAAACTGTAGGTCCCCTCCACTCGTGAGAGAACAATAGCACGCACAACACGTGTGTTTGGCTGAGAAGCTAGGCCCAGGTCCATCTCGGACTTTAGCGCCTCCATTATTATTATTATTAGTTGGCGCAGTCAAAATGTACTCTTGTGGATTCTTGTGGATCAGGCAAACGATGCAAAGATTCCACTCATCGAACATTCTTTGCTCCGACTATATCTTATCAGATGAATTGATGCATGCCTCCAATTAGATCATCTCCTGCTGCTTGAACTTTTCAGCAGACGTTCCATCTATCCCATCAGCTTTGTTAGACTTTAGTCTCGATATCTCTACAAGGTGGCGCAATTTTGATTTTGAATTACTTTTTTACTAAATAAACAAAAAAGATTTTGAGTGATGGAAATCTTTATTTGGACCTTTACAATTTTGCCTCCCAAGTGGAAAAGATATCGCGCATATCGCCAAGTGGCTGCCGCCAGTGTTGATACACATTTGGGCCCGTTTTATCGCATTTTTCATCACTTTCCACAAGATTTTCGGTGATAACTGTTCGCATTCCTGTCGTATATTATGATGTATATTATCATGATGGGTAGGCGCCGTGGCGTAGTGGGTAGATGCGTCGACTCCTGCGTCGACTCCTACTAAGGTTCGAATCTCGAAAAAAAAACATCAAACATTTTTTCACGGCTCCACCTCTTTTGAGTCACTGACCATGCTCAAAGAGTATAACTGTCTAGAAAAAGCTTCCCAATCTCGCCGTTCGGAGTCGGCATTAAACTATATTATCATGATGGGTTGCGATTGTTTGAGGCTTGTTGGCATAAACCCGCGACTTCAAGTAGCCTCAAAGAATGAAATCTGGGATGGTTAAATCGGGCGATCTTGCTGCATCAAGGACCGCTTATCCAATTCCGGAAGTAAGAAGTGTCCGTCGTCTGGTTGATATTTCTCAGTTCTTAGCGAAATCGGCAGCCACAGCCGCAATATTCTCGGCTGGACGACCAGTCCGGTGGTGGCTACGCCCTGCATGGTCTCCTGTGGTTCCAGTCTGTTCGAGTCGAGTAGCTAAGCGGCGGAATGTTTCACCAGTTGGCGCGATACGATTAATCGACGTCGATATTCACGTTGCACTAACACCACCGACCGATTATTGGTAAAAAAAGTTGACACAATTACTCCACGCTTTTGCTTGTTTGTATACTGCAGCTGTCTAGTTTACAAGTGTCATATGTCATGTCGTAATTAGAGTCCGACCGAAGGCCAGTTTTCCGGCCGAAGCCGAAGCCGAAGCCGAACTTCGGCTTTTTCATCACCTTCGGCCGAAGCCGAAGCCGGACTCTGTTTAGAACATATTTTGCAAGTTCATTTTTACGAAATAATCCCAAATTGGCTTTTTAGCTGCCATTTTTGATATTCTTTTTACCTGAAACCAGTACAAATAAATTGCATGCTTTTGTACAGACTACTTAATAGTTTACCAATTTGCAAATGCAAAATCTTTTGATTTTAAAGCTTTAAACAAGCGCACTTTCAAAATACAAAATATCCGACCATAACAAAACAAAAAACACACCGTTCCTTGCAACTTCTATTTTTACAGAAAACAGAAATATCAACATTCGGCTTCGGCAAAATTTTCGGCCTGTTTTTGTTTGTTTTGGCCGAAGCCGAAAGTTTTGCCGAAGGTGATATTTATAGCCGAAGGTGGCCGAAGCCGAATGTTCGGTCGGACTCTAGTCGTAATATGACTGACGTACGACGCCATTTGCAAAAATTATAACATCTTCCTATAGGACGATTAATTTTGCTCCACCTTGTATTTCGACCGCGTCTAGATCGGGGGGACGAAATTCTTTCATATTGTAGCCTGAATTCAACCAGACAACAATTTTTGTGTCCTCAGCGGCGTTTAACAATCTGGAAAATAATCTTTCCAGATCATTAGTATCGACTGCGATTGTACTGCTAGTTGCCCATCCACTTCCACTTCCAGCCATTTTCAGTTTTTTTGCTCGACATTTATACACACTTGATAGTCATTTTACCATCCGGCAAAACATTCAAACATCAGAGCAATTATACTGTAAAATACGAATGTGGACAATCCGAAGATCTCCGTCGAACTACCGCCGCCTATCTTCAGCAAAAACTAAATATTTCACAGAAGAAAACAATAGAACTCCTTTCTTTCACAGCGTCACTGTCAGAGAGAGAAAAGTTTAGAATTTACCAACTGCATCCGTCGCGTCCGCATCAACGTTGGTATATAGATCAATTCTCATAAGAACGTGTGTACGTGGTACCTGTCAAAGTATAACTGACGTACACGCACGTGAAGTATTCTATTGGTGTTTAATAAGATAACATATGGCAGTCATATGGTAAAAAACTGACTGAAGGAAAATGCTTAATCAACATGGCATTAGCAAAACAGAAGTCAAAGTTGGATTATGATTCACATATACCCGCAGAGTTGGTGCCACAAATTATTTTGTCGTTTTCTTTTCAGGAAATTTACCCGATTCGTTTGCAGGCTCCAGTCTGTAAACTGAGTTAGTCTTCAGTCAAAATGAAGATAAGAATATGCTGCACATAGAATCAAATGATTGTCAAAGTCAAACACAATTGAACTGACAAATGAGCACAACGGACGCTCTGCTGTGCGCTGTCAATTTTATTGTACTATGCTAGTCAGGTTTCAACTTGTCAATTTGTAGTTGGGTGATGTTGTGGTGAGAAAAGAAAAGGAAGGGAAAAACATACATATGCGTCACTTCCATTCAGAATTGAAACCATTTTTCCAATTCGATACAACTCTCTTATTTGAGTCGAGTTTTTAGCTGCGTCCGACTCGGATTACGTTTTTGGCTGAATCTAGGGTTAAACTTGAATAATATGACAGGTAAAATCTGTTTCTATTACAAATTTACTTATATTTTCCAAGGTTTAGCTAATTCCTTTATTTTTGCTTAGACAGCTTAATTAGCCAACTTCAATGAAAGTGAACGGTTTTTTAAAATAGTCATTACACTTGAAACGACTTAAATCTTACTAACTTCAGGAAAATATTAATTTTTATTATAATAATGACAATTATTTATTATTTAAAAAAATATATATTTAATTTTCTCATTTTGAGTTTAGCAATATTTTAGCGATATACTCGAAGCCTTCTGTTGTTAGAGAAAGTGTTAAATCTCTCGATTTGCGTTTTTTTAATAACTTATATTCAACTTAAAACTTATATATTATATTAAAATATCTACGGATCTGATTTACGAATACAATCTTCTTCCACATATGTGGATGTTTACAAACGACTGGGAAATCTGACTGGTCAGACAAGATTTTCTGCGTGTGGAACACGCGAATCGATTCATTTGCATCATGTTTTCACCCAGCAACGTTCTGCCGCGAATTGAGTAATGCGCTTTTTTAAATACTAATATCTCATGAATGACGGATAAAAAAAAATTGTTTAAGGTTCATCAGCAATTTTTGCATGTAGTACTATATCTATGCAGTAAAAAAAAAATTAAAATTGCATTTAAATCGTCCCTGTGATCAATTTTCCTAAAATGCCACGCAGCATGCGTGAGATGTTACTCTATCAACGATCAAAAAATTAAGGAAACATGTCGAAAACGGAACGAAAAGGAATGAAAATATACCTGCTTCACCCGAGAATCCACTTTGAGAGTGGATTTTCGGTGGAAGAAGTCCGATTTTCGGTGCATCCAATCCATCTTCTCCACGCTTGCGAAAATCGTATATTGTATCTCCCGCAATCCTGCCTTCTTCCGCTCATGTAATCTTCCACTTACTCGATCACCAAAAAATGAGAACATGTCGAAAAAGGAACGGAAAGGGATGAAAACAGGCATGTTTCACCAGAGAATCCACTTCGAAAGTGATCCCCCTCTCTCTTGTGAAAATCGTATATTGTGTCACCAGTTATCCTGCTTTTTTCCGCTCATGTAATCACCCGCTAGGGTTGTATCAGGTTAGCTGATTGGATTGGCTCCAATCAATTTCGTTGCATGAAAATGAAACGTGTGAATTCACACAGTTGATGGGAATGAAAGGCACTGACTTCTTCTAGTTACAAATAAAAGCTAAAGGCTAAAAGTGGTTGAAGTGTGTAAATAATTCAATACCCAATTGCTTGCAATACAAGGAAAAGTTAATTGTTCATCTTTACAAATACAGCGGGGTGTTTTATGGCTTTGTTAAATTAGATATAGGTTTGAGAATCGGGCAAGTGTGATATTTTTTTAAGAACGAGAGTTCAGCGAACTTATTAAATAATAATTGAGAAAAAACAAATGTCATCAGGCGTGTCAGATCTGGTAGGTTGCATTCTGAAACACTTCCGTGTTTAGCGATATATAGTTTGTAATGCAATAATGTGTATCATTCATTGTTCTTGTATATTTTGTTAATTTCTCTATGTACGCGGATGTGTATCCGTATACATAGTCCATATTTCCAATCGGTATGTAGGCAGGACTATTACATTCCTATGCGTAGTAGTTTTTTTTTCTCTTCTCCTAAGAATGTATGATTTGAAACTGGTCCATTTTTATTTTTACATTTATTCACCTGCATATATATATAAGTTTTACATGCTATATTGCTGAATACAGCGCAACATACGAAAAGAAATTTATTAAAATATTTATTTTATTTATTTTCAGTTGAAAAGGCAACCAGCTTCAGGTAATTAAACCTTAAGTAGTCTTCGAGAAAAATGTATTCAAAGACGTCTATGTATTCATGTATATGTATTTACCACATATGTAATTGGTTCTGATGAATCCTTTCAAAAATTCACACCGCATCTAAGCTGGTAGCTAACAATTCGTAAAAGTCAGCGGTTTTTTTTTATTCGCATTTGACCGCTTTTGATATCATTTTAATTTGTGTATTTTATTTGCATGAAGAAAAAAACTACATCGAATAATGTATAACTGTTGAGTGGGCAAAATTTCAACGCGTTTTGGGACATCTTGTCAATACCGGACCAACACTTCAACTTTCGCAAGAAAAATTGGAATGTATTCATATATAAGTATTTGAAAACAAGAGAAAAAAGAAGTGAGAATAGATAGATTCTGAAAGACATTGCAGTACGAACTCTAGGGAAATCAATCAAATATTTTTTTTACGCCAATAACTAAAACATGCACAGTGCGGATTGCTAAAGTGAATCTGATGTTGGTTAAGTTTATCTAATAGTGTGAACTTCATCTGCTGAATCGGTTTTGTTTTTGTTTATCGGCAAAGAGAACGCAAATACATATTACATACAAGCGAGAATTAATTTTTCGTGGTTACGTTTCGAAAGCTGAAGTAATAATTTTACATCAACAATAAAATCTCCGACAAAAGTAATTATAATTATATAATATCCCTTCAAGTTCGTGGCTCCCTTTGCATAAATTTAAGTCCTATGTACTCGTACATATTCGTAAAATTATTTTCGAATTGGAATTGTATCTGCCTTGGAATATGTTCATTCTTGTGTCATGGAAGTTTTTTTTTTAACGTGCTAATGTGGTGTTTCGTTGTTATTTCGAGCTGCGAACCATTTTTATTTGTTTGTGGTGATTCTAAATCAAGCAATTGATTTTTAATAATATCTTAAATATTTAGATGCAAATTAAAAAGAGTTCGGCATCGGAATATCGTTTCCTGGAAGTTGTGGGCAATGAAGCTGTTGTTTTAGGGCTGTCCTACTTTTTTAATCGGGGCAAGTTGTCAAGCGAAGTGCATGTTTTTTTTCACATGTTTTGTATTTACTTTATTGGGATAACTTTCTAAAACGAGTGCCTACGGTGAAAAAAAAAAGTCCCTTGTGTGAATTTCGCTTGCAAAATGGGCCAGGTTAACGCGCAACTCGACGTGTCATTGATAAGTTTTGCTGCTAGGCTTGTGTCGCATCCAAATTAATCGATTTAGTGTCATTCGCTAAGAATCGCTTTGTTCTTGCAACGTGTGGAATGTTCTGCGAATGAAAATTTACCAAAAATTTAGTTGGAATCTAAAATATTAAAACAAACTTCACCTACGTCGTGATTTTTGTACGTATTGGCGTCGCCAAAGATTCCATTTTGATGGATCCATACAATGTTTATAAGTGCAATGCAGTTCGCATTTTATGGGCTATGGGGGAAAACAACTTAGGTCCACTAATCGATTCTGGGGAAAGGCGTAGCTATTCCTTCACTGCATGACCTACAATTTTGGTTGTTGTTTTTTAAGCAGTTATGTTTATCAGATTAAACCCAAAATATCGGTATTTGATTTCTGGCCCGCGGGAAACTGCAAAATGTTGTCAGTATGTTTGATTTCGATAAAGCAATTATCAGCTTTTCTTGGGGATCCCCCATTTATAAAGAATGCCGATAATACGATTTATGTTCTACTAGCTTTCAAATTATTATTTTTTTCTCAAATATGAATCTAGAACTCTTTCCTGTCAATGGCATGCAAGATTGTTGTCTTGTAATTAGGAACTATTTAGATTAACAGGTTCAATCAGTTCTGTTTTTCTAAGCAGAAATTTCACTATAGTGCAGTGAATGGACAATATTCATTAGAAGTTGGTGCTGCATGCTATCGACAGTGCGGGTGAGGAATCTAACCTGAAGGATTTATTGTAAGCGTTTGAGATATCAACGAGCTAAAAGGTATTCTATACTTTTCAGTTTTGCCTATTTCATGCTATCTCCCATTTCAAATAGAACAACAGAATCACGAACAAATTGTGTTTCTGTAGAAATTCCTCTCTGTGTAGCTGTTTAACCCGTCATTATGCAGACGAGCCGAATTGACTAGAAAGTTGCTCCAAAACGCAACGGATGCTACGTTTCCAAGGCTAAGGTGGAGACGTACAGTTTTATACCGATTACGAACTTAAGGATATCTGATAGAATTACTTAGATGAATAATTCATAGAACTCGTACCATTCGGCATATCTGGCAAACCGTTTGCCGAAGCGTTCTCATAGGAAAAAGGGACAAGTCGCTGGCCTAGAATTTGTTTGTTATGTTTAAAAATAAAGCGCGATAGAATATCCGTGCTTTTATAACATATATAGCAAATGTGTTCCACAATGGGAGCGCACCGCAACGCATAAAGTATCCAAATTTTAGCATCTACTGATTTTGCATGGCATTTTAATTAATTTGGTTGCTTTTTATTTGTTTGTTGGGTCGGTACTCTCAAAATGAGTGATAAAATGCGGTACACATGAATCAGGTTTTAAAAATAATTACTTTGGAATTTTCTGAAAACCGAATTCTACAATTTTAAGAACTAACGAAGCCACTGAATGGAAATCGACCCAATCATTGAAGATGGCTTTGTTTAAAAAATCAACATACAATTGCTATTCCAAAATGCTTTAATCAAACTCTTCGCTGTGAGTGGTCAGTAGGCTTTAGCTCTTGAGTCAATTGCACCATACATGCATGACAATGCAAATCTTCGACAGAGTATATTAAAACGAGTAAGGCAAGAGAACGCCCATAATTTGAAAATAAAGAAGGTCCTCAACCAACTTGGGTGTGCGAAACTTAATACAGCTATCAAATTGTCGTTCTAGCTGGGGAGAAAGGTTCAAGCACTGGTTCACCCCGGACTTTAGCAACACACGAAGTAAGACTTGTTTCATGACAGTTTGAGTTTCTCATATCACTAACTGTTGCAATCAGTCTGATTATTTGTTTTTATTTGCCAAATTTTCATTATATTTAGATGATTGCTCAACAATGAAACCGCGTTGTTCTTGTATTGCCCGGGTTGGTCTTGGGTCTAACTTCTGCAGCAACCACTCGTCTCCTCAATGTAACTGAATATACAGTCTTATGGCAACTTCAAATAAAGAAGAGAAGAGAAGTTTTTCTTTCAAATTGTGCAATTGTGTCTCCTTTGTCAGCATTGTGTAATGAATTTTTTGGACCTAGATTTCCTTCGAGCTTATGTTAGGTTAACCGTCGCGCTCATAATAAAAGGAAAAAAATATAAAGAACTTAATTGCATTATGAGAGCATTGTCTAAAAGAATGGCCTTGAGATCAGTAGCGAACATATCGAACCTTTGCTTCATAAATACAGGGTGGGCCAAATACAAGTTTCTTTTTAAGAATGCAATAAAATTAACAAAATTATATTTTTTCCATATATTTATTTGTAAGAACAAACATTCCCATTATTTATAAAATACAACGTCGTTCAAGTGGCTGCATCGGCTGACTTCGCTGTAGTGCATTCTGTCACCACAAATTTCCAAGACCTTATTCATAGTTTCGGGCTGTATCTCATGGATTGCTTGGATGATATTGGCCTTGAGTTCTTGAATCGTTTCCGGATTGTTGGCATAACATTGGTCCTTCACGGTTCCCACATAAAAAAGTCCAAAGGGGTCGCCAAGACGGCTGATAACACGATTTAAGAATTTAGTGCGGAAAAGATTGATTGAGGCATTGCGCGCCATCCTGCATGAAACAGGTCGGTCGTCCAAATCCATGTCTTCAATTTCATTAAAAAAAAGTCGGTCAACATGGCTCTGTAAGGCCCACCGTGGACCGACACGTTGTTCCTAGCCTCATTTTCGAAGAAAAATGGTCCAATAAGAGCACCACTCCACAATACTCACCAAACTGTCACAAAAACGTGCGGGTTTTCCGAGCCCCAGATGCGGCAATTTTGTTTGTTAACGTAGTCGCCGAGATGAAACTGTGCTTCGTCAGAAAAGATGATTTTTCGACCAAAATCGTTGTCCAATTCAAGCTGCAAGTGACAAGCGATAACGAAGCGGATGGTCGCGCGCCTTCAATTGCTGAGTCAATTGAACCTTGTAAGCGAATAATACGATATCTTTGTGCAGAATTCTCCTCAGGCTAATACGTGAAATGTTGAGCTGTTGAAATCGATGGTTGATGTTCGTGAATTGAATCTCACACTATCGGCCACAGCAACCACATTCTCATCTGTGCGCACCATACGACGACGGGGACCATGAGTGTTGTCCACTAGCACACCAGTCTCACGAAATTTTTGCACAAACTTGCGTACAGCCGTCGTGGTGGTTGCTTTATTTCGGCCAAAACTTATTTTCAAGGAACTTACTGTTTGGGCTACACAGCACTCACTTTGGAAATAAGTTTTCAATATTTCCCGACGTTATTCAAGCGTGGGCGCCGTGGCGTAGTGGGTAGGTGCGTCAACTCCTACGCTCGAGGTCGTCGGTTCGAATCTCGGAAAAAAAACATCAAACATTTTTTCACGGCTCCATCTCTTTCGAGTCACTGACAATGCTCAAAGAGTATAACTGTCTAGGAAAAGCTTATCAATCTCGCCGTTCGGAGTCGGCATTAAACTGTAGGTCCCCTCCGCTCGTGACAGAACAATAGCACGCACAACACGAGTGGTTGCTGAGAAGCTAGGCCCAGGTCCACCTCGGACTGTAGCGCCGCCATTATTATTATTATTATTATTATTATTATTATTATAATTATTATTTATTCAAGCGTAAAGCGATTTATTTCGGTCCGTGGAGGTATGATACTGACTTTCTATCAAGATTTCGAATGGGAAGGAGCTGTCAATGTCAAAATAACCTATGATTTAAAAAAAAAACTAGACTGCCCACCCTGTATAAGGTTAGGTTAGGTTCGGTTAGGGGTGGTGGAGCCTTACTTAGACCAATTTTGATCCATAGTGGTACTACTTACAGAATTAACCTAAGTGTTGGCCTAAAAGTCTTTATTGATACAGAAGGATTTTGAGGTTATTGCAAATTTGATGAGAAGATGTAGCTTCCCGGAAGCCATATCGTTTAGCGATTTGAAGAAAAGCTGTCCTAACGTTAGGCCAGAGCAGGGCAAAAACAGAGAAAGTGTTTCACTGAGCGCTGAATCTTTGCAGTTCCTACACATGTCGGCAGGGACTAGGCCAAGTTTGCGAGCATGGTAGCTCAACAGATAGTGGCCTGTAACGATAAAAACCAGTGTGCTGCAGTGCACTCCGGGTAACAAGATTAAGTGTTTGGTTTTGCGGATGTCGTAGTCTAGCCAGAAGATTTTAGGTACACGGCAAGTGTTGCTCTTGCTCCATATACTGCTAGCCACTTTATATGACTCGGTATCAATTTTGGCGAAAAACAAACAAATTGGCGCTGCAATGGTGTTTGGTTCTGTAGGGATTAGTATTCATTGCTTAGCAAGTTCGTCAGCAGTTTCGATTCCTGGAAATCCTTCATGTCCAGGAACCCAATATAATAATAATAATGGCGGCGCCACAGTCCGAGGTGGACTTGGGCCTAGCTTCTGAGCAACCCAATATAGAGAGACTATGTTATTTACACAAAGCTTTTGTAGCGAGTTGTAGCAGTTGTATACGGTTTTAGATTTTGTGTTGCTTTGAAGAGCTTGAGTGCGGCATGGCTATCCACCTAAATATTGATATGAGAAGATTCAGCTTTATTAGATAGGCTTTCCGCTGCTTTTTGTATAGCAACGAGTTCGGTTTGAAAAATGCTGCAACTATCATGCAATTTGTAGAAAATTTTGTGGTGTATCGTGGCGTTATAGACTCCAGCACCAACGCCTTCATTTTGCTTAGAGCCATCAGTATAAATGTTGATGCTATGATCTGGATCAGCACTGCGTACTTTCCAGCGACCCTGTATAAAGCTATGACAAATCATGCAGGTAATACGAATTTGAGGAAATGTTTGAATCAAGAATATTGACTCTTCCATATTCATTTTAGGCCAACAAACTCTACCACACCTGGTCGGTACTAAACTAAGAATTTAAATGCTCATAAAATTCATGAACTACACCAGACTTCTTGGAAATATATTCTAGTCTGGTGATAAGTCTATCTCTATTTTAGCAATAATTTTTAACCATAAAATTTAAAAAAAAAAACCTTCTTGTTTGAATGATATACATTCAAATCGAATTAAGAGCTGTAATGCACACTAATTTCTATCGCTACAACGTTGTAATCTAAATATTAGTTTCTGCAAAATAGAAGTCGTCATGCAAACTATTCCCGCGAATGTATAAAATAATCTGTAATTAATACGTATTCTAATTTGATCAAACCAGACAGAGATTAGCATACACACATTTAAACCAAACAAGAAGCGCGAAAGACTGCCGGCTCTTTCGTATTTTCTTAATGTCGGTTAGCA
Organism: Myathropa florea; assembly: GCA_930367185.1. Classification (NCBI taxonomy): domain Eukaryota; kingdom Metazoa; phylum Arthropoda; class Insecta; order Diptera; family Syrphidae; genus Myathropa; species Myathropa florea. The sequence goes on from OV884004.1 coordinate 23,210,920, forward strand.
ATTTCAAAAGAGAGATTAAGACTACTGCTACATATTTAAATGTAGAAATCAACGTCATTACTGAGAAGTTCAGGCACAATTCATACGATACGCGATTTTTCAAATGTCGATATAACTATTAGCGTTGAATTGAATTGAAGAACTCGGGTGTCACATAAGTGACATTAGTACTACGACCATAAATATCTATTGTACCCGTGCTTTTGGGGTATACATTTTTTGGTCAAAAATGTGTAAATTTGAAAGTGTGACCAAAAACCCTGCAGTGGCCATTAAGATATGATTACACTAATTCAGCGACTTCGCCGCATTTTTCTTTTTCGTTTTGCATAAAGACCTTAGACTACATGCTTACAAGGTTCAGTTGCCACAATAATTGACCTCAACAGACCACGCGCAACCACGTGCTTTCACTTTCATTCCGAGATGGATGTGGTTGTTTCTACAACAACCACTCGTGTTGTGCGTACCATTGTTCCCTCATGAGGAGTGGAGTTTAAGAATGACTCCAAATGACAAGGTTTGAGAAGAGTTATACAATTATATCGAAGTCTATGAATCTATGGGCGCCGTGTCATAGTGGGTAGGTGCGTCGAATCCTGCGCTCGAGGTCTTAGGTTCGAATCTCGAAAAAACACAGTTCCACCTCTTTCGAGTCACTGACAATGCTCAAAGAGTATAACTGTCTAGAAATAGCTTCCCAATCTCGCCGTTCGGAGTCGGCATTAAACTGTAGGTCCCCTCCACTCGTGAGAATACCATAGCATGCACAATACGAGTGGTTGCTGAGAAGCTAGACCCAAGCCTACCTTGGACTGTAGCGCCGTCATTATTATTATTATTATGAGCCTACACTTTGAACGTAGGAGTCGATGTAATTATCCACCAAACCATGACCTCTACTTGTTTTGCGTTCAACAGATCTAGTTAATCTAGTGACTTCTGAGATGGTTTCAAAGGGAGCTGTTCAGAAATTAGCTCCAAGAACCAACTTATTCCCAAAACCAAAACATACACATTTTCAATAGATTTAGAGAAAGTAGACTTAAAGACGAATATTTACATTATATTCTCAGTTATCGTAGTTTGCTGTAGCGCAGTGTGCAAGGTACACCAACCATGTGTTGAAGTAATAAAACCATTTTATGTTTATAATTGTGCAACTGAGAACACGATAAGATAATTGCGTGGCATGTCTGTGTTAATCATATGCCAAAAGTAACATATTGAAAGTTCTCAACTGCTTTTGTAACGCCCACGCTATCACCATGATGCAAGATTTCAGGTAACAATATCACCTTTTGAGGATGTTGTAGTCGATAGGAGAATATATAAAATGGTTTGAATTTTCGCCAGACGAGTTCTACTCGACCAATACCAAATTTGATAAATATATATCACACAATAAAATGTAAACGTGTACAAATTATCATCCAAAATATAAGTACGAATACTTTATCCTGCAAAATAAAGCTCACCCCGTGCACTTGCATGTACATCAACTTGTACATATGGTAGCTAACACGAAATGCATTGAAAATTTCAATGTTTGCAAAAAAATTGCTTGTATTGATTTTTTTCCGCAACCGTGAAAGCAGTTTGTTAGAAAAGAGAAATGCTCATCCCATTTTTTGGTTAGAATGAAAAAGAAATTGAGTATCACATATTTCTGCATGCAGGTAAAATGTTTCCCATTGGAAATCCAAGCAATATTGATGGGATTTATTGATTGAGAAAATAACACACTAATATAAATCAGTGCACGCAAATTGACAACCAGCTTCATTTGATTGTTTTTAGGGTACACACAACTACTCACTGCTATTAACTAAATACAGAGCAACCGCCCACCTGCAAATACATTCGACTCATTCAACATCTTGCCAGAATGGTAAATAGATAAAGGCGGCTTCGGAGTACCAAACTAGCCGCTTTGTTAGCAGTACATCAATTTGCAGAAGTGGAGAAGTAGATAGGAAAAAGAACAAAGCCGTATCCAACCAATAGAATTTATATAAAGGATCAATTCATCGTTCCCTTTATTGCAAACCTTATTAAGGCCATTTAAAACATTATTTGCCAAGAACACGCTTCTTGATCCTTGAATGGAATTCCAGAACATATACTGGGATTTTGTCAGGCACTACCCATCTCTCATTCTCAGATTCCTGAAGGAGACTGGCTTAGAGAGAATACTCTAGAAAAGATTTCCCGTGCTGTGTCTTGATTCCGGACACTTAAGGGTATTCGTAACCGCTTTTGCGCGCACAAATTATAAAAAAAAGAGGGTAACTCGTAATTGTGCTAAGGTATTGAAGGGGGCACAATAGATCTTAAAGGTCGCGGTGAAGTATACCCTTAACCATAATAATAATGATAACCGCACTTGAGATGCACTCTAGATCTAGAAAACATCTTGTTTTTGTTTTATTGCACTTGGATCAAATCCTTAACTAAGCACAGTTTGCTAGACATCCGAGATTGTCTAGTTGGGGAAAATGCTAGTGAATATTTCCTTTAATGACTCCTAGCGGCATGCGAACTGCATCAATTCGAGATCTTAGCTAGTCAGCTCATACGTCGTTCTAAGTTCGGGGATCTAGACAAAGTTGACTATATCACAACCGACATGATTTGATTTTCGGTACAGATTTGTGGTTTGTGTGGTTATGTAACTAAGAAGGGTGGAGGCTTTAAATATCGAGATGAGTTTAGCCTTTAGACTGGATGGATGGATTGCCAGTTAGCCTACAATAGATTATATGTAACTCAAGAACCCACGGACAAAGTGGTATTTTTCTCTTCAAGAAGCTTTACATTATATTGGTACCAGTATGTATTGTATGAATATAATTTGGCCCATTATTGCTAACCACCTGTGTTTTGTGTACTTTTGTTCTCAAAACAATGGAGGAACCTACAGTTAAATGCCGACTCGTGGCTCGTAAAATAGAAATACTTGAATTTTAAGAAATCGTATGAAATCACAATCGAAGCTTCGTAGCTTCAGTCACAAACTGCAATAAAAAAAACACAACACTTTGCTTCATAATATTGCAAACTTCTCCTATTCAGTAATAATTGTTTTGCATATAGATTACGTACGTACATTCATTATTTTTATTCGTTCGCATTACGCAAAAAGTTAACTTAAATGATTTTAGTAAGATGTCTCGATAATGAGTAATAGAAACTTCTGAGTTAATTAATAATAACCACAATACAATTAATTTTAAAATTGTTTGATACTTAAAGTCACGCAAATTCATTGAAGAAGCTATAGAAGATTGTATTACGGAGCCATATAACAACATGGGTCAAGGGTACTCCGAACGCTTAAGTGAATTAGAAGTAGTTTGAGAAGAATATCTAAACTATTTTTGCATTCTAACAACCAATGGATCAAAGTGTTATTGAAATATAAGAAATAAATAAAGAAAACAAACGTAGATTGTTATCTATTGATAATGACGTAAAGACGTTTTTAATTTTCAAGCAAATTAATTTAAAGGAGAGTTGTTAGGTAGGTAGGTAGGTATGAAGTGGCTTAGATGTGCACTTAGACCAGAGTTGATCCATTGTGCCGCCACCTGATTTGACCGGGACCAAACCAATAAAGAGTCCGAGGGAAACCATTTGGAGCCTATAATGAAGCGTAGTAGATTGTTAATGGGAACCGTACTAAGTTCACATAAGTCATCGAAAAAGTAGGCCCCTAGATGTAGGCGTCGAATAGACGCCAGGTCCAGACAGGAGCAGAGAAGGAGAGTTGTTACATGGTTATAGATTTTAAGCAAAGCCTGGGACAGAGTACTCATGCGGGAAAACAAAAATACAATAGTCAATACGGATGATTCTACTTTGAAGGATATAAATGAGCTAATGTTAAACCTATAAATATGTCAGGAATGCGGTGCTTATGATATTAATGATTGGCTCACTTGTGACTGCACTAATCAAGGCAACATATTAAAAGTAAATGAAGAGCAGGAAAAGCAAGAAGATAAAACAGAAGAAAACGTAAATTTAGAAAATGTTGCAGGACCATTTCATACGGAAAGTATTGGAAACAGCGCTCAAATTTTTCGAAAAACAAACAGAGTGATACTATGAGTTAAACCGAATCCGTTATGTGGCATCAATGAAGAAAAAAACTGACTTACGTTATGGCTGAAACATAGTAGTGCGTAGCCCCAGCCTACTTTATTTTACGGAGGGAGTGCGATGACGCACTGCGTTAATCGGTTGTTCCCTCCCTCTCTCCCAGATGAAAAATATTGCGTCAGTTGTTCCCATTTTTCAAATGTCAGTTTACACAAAAAACCCTCGCAAAAAACAAAAAGTTCTCAATTTGGAAAAAAAAAAATTCTCAACTTCGTCCTCACAGCGCACCCCTCTGTCAAAATGTTTTCGGCATGTTCGATAATCACTTGCGACGGATTACGTTTTACGTTTCCTCTCATCTATCTAATTTTTCACTAACGCAGGTTGACGCAATATTTTGTGCATGGCCATTGAATTGCGTGCGTTGAAAGACAACGCCGGCGCAAACGCACTATTGTTTTTCAACCATTAAGTGACTGAATGATTTTCTTCATACATTCGATTATCCGGATGCCTGCCGACAACAATTAGTCCGGAGTGGTGAATGGATTTTTAGCCTATTAGGAAAAATGTATGTTCAAGTGTCTACCCGATCTACATCAGATTTTACAACAAAGACTACTTAAAAGAGGCAACGGTTATTCATATGCGTCATGCACGGTTTAAGTATTTGTTAGCAACAATCGACAAAAATTGTAAATGCAGCTGTCATATAGAGAATAAATATGGCTTTTATGAGGTCTACTACTCACCGATTCAACTGCTTACCTATGAATGAAAAACGATGTTCTAAGAACACATTAAGACAACAGGATCACATCGGTCGGATATCTGGATTACAATGGCAGTTTTTTTTTTTTTTTTTTTGAATGCCAGAGTCGCTGCTGCAGTTGGTTGACGAAAGGTTTGCCACTGTATCCCCGATGCTGATAATATTAATATCCCTTCGCTGCCTGGGTACATTGTTGTTATCGGTTCGCCAAACGTTTCGGTCGCAACCACCAATTGCGCCGATCATGGATGGCGATAGTAGCGTTCTCAGATCCCGGAACAATTACTGTAGAAGCGGAGCAGTTTTCTTTGGCAATATGACAGGGTATTTAAAACAAATTCACCTTTAGCAATTGTAGAACCAAATAGTTTTTCAGCTTGAATGAATTTCAATTGATGAAATAAGAACAGAAATACCGCCTGCCAGGCAGAATATTCCAATTAATCCGGATGGTGAGAGAATAGAATTCCGCCACCCGATTTAAGAGAAGTCAATGTAGTAACATCAAAATTGCTTCTGGGGTAGATGGCCTGCCTGCTAAAATCACCAACTGTTGCTCTCAGTAAATCTCAGGACATTGTGTCAGTGGTAAGAAGCTCTCAATGCTATATAGATTATAGTTATATCAGACCAATAAACGAACTGCTAAGTTCGCTACCGCCCAGCCACTATTACCGGAAAAAAGCTACATGCCCTTTAGGACTTGTAAATTGTTGCTATTAGTAGATGCAGCTCATAAAACAAATAACGGATGGGCGAGAGGCACTACGTCCCACACCTCCAGAAAGATCTGGCCCAAGCTAAACATCAAAAGATCTAAAGATATAATCTCTCGATAGCGCCAACATAAGTAAAATCGTCGGTGTCATTACAGGACACGGTCGCATACTTGATCACGGCAGAAGACTAGGGACTCCGGCTAATAATTTTTGCAGAGGCTGCCTAAATGAGAAGGAAGTGGAGAGCATTCCACATCTCCTCTGCTCCTGTCCGGCCCTGGCGTATCTTCGACATCTTTAAAGGCGGCCTACTTCTTTGAGAGCTTATCCTACGCTACATCCTAAGCTCCAAATAGTTTCCCGCAAATGAACAGTTGGATTGATCTCAGCCAATCCGTGTGGCAGCACAATGGATCAACACTGGTCTAAGTGCACACTCGAGCCACTCTAAACCTAACTTACCAACTTGCCAAAAAAATATCTTCTAATCAGAAGGTCACTGTCAGTTTTGCCACCACCACTTCTTGGCTATCGCTGACAAGGCTTTGAGAGCATATTTGTCATGTTAAGCTTCTCACACACACGTTCCTTGAGTCATATAAGAACAATAGACCGTTCAGCACAAGTGGAAGCTACGCAAAGTTTCCCCGTGAACTATAGAATGTAAATTAATTTAGCATCACTGAGATTACCAACAAATAGAATTTATGTTTTAATTGAACAGAATTTAAGAAAGAATGAGTTTTTATATATAACAAATCTAATGACCGACTTTGGACTAATTCAAACTTATCTTATTGCAGAAAAACATATGGAAGAGAGTGATGCTATTCCCTGGAGTCAGCAAGTGGAAGAAGCTTTTTATGAGAATTTGCCTTCCACAACAACAGACAACAAAAGTTCGGGTATGTAAAAAGAATCCATTATTTTTTTAAGAGTATTACAACGTCTACTTCAAATAGGACTTAGTACGTCAACTCAGTTCCAAAATCCGCCTTTTATCGTTCGAGCAGAAACTTCAATTAACGAAAAACAAAAAAAAACTTATGCCAACGGTAATGTGAAAGGTAGTCAAACCAATTAAAATTAATAACTACTATTGCAGATAGAATAAAATAAAATTTAAGTAATCGACATGAAAATCGTACTAATCAAATGATAATGTATAGAGTAATTGGAATTTTTGAGAATTTTCTTTTCTTAACTCTTTTTCGTTTTTGTTTTATGATATACATATATGTATGTGTGTGCATACATCTACGAGCAATGTGTATGAAAATGGAAATAGTATTAATTTAGTTGTTCTACATTGACTGCCTTCTTCTTCCTCATCGCAAGTCAATTTTTAATAACAATTTAACTGTGTTCTGTCTTCTTCAAGATACTAAAAACAAATGCACCAAGCAACATTCCTGCAACGACTCTAGGTGGAATGCATGTAACTGCAGCGAGAAAGGAGCTAACATTTCAAAATTGTCGTATAACATAAAAAAGGACAACACTACTGTTTCCCAAAGAATGCCTAGAGATTCTCAAAAGGTAATTATATAAATATCCAATGCTTATTCATTATTATTATTGTGTATTAAAACAGTTAATTTAAGTAAAGATCATGGTAGGTAAGTGAGGTAGGTTGGAGTGGCTTAGTTGTGCACATGGACTTGAGTAGGTCCACTGTGCTGGCACGCGGGTTACTCATAGGTTAGTATGCTTGTCCACTTGTGGTAAACCATTTCTTTCTATAAAGCGCAATAGATTACTATCGGGTATCTCATTATGGTCGCAAATGTTGTCGAAGATGTAGTCTCCCAAATGTGTGCTTCTGAGCGACGCTAAAGCCTGACATGTGCAGAGGAGATGTAGAATATTTTGCACCTCCTCCTTGACCAGACAGCTTCAACAAAAATCGTTAGAAAAAGCCTCATGTCTTCTGGTGTGCTCACTTTGTAAACAGTGTCCCGTGATGACGTCTGTCATAATGCTGATTTTTGATCTGTCAAGAGAAATTAAATTTCTGGATCGTCTAGAATCTTGCCCAGGCCGTTCACTCCAAAGCGGCACGATGTGCCTTTCATTAGATCTGGTAACAACAGCCTTCACGTAGCAAGTGGCATGCACATATGCACATATTGAATGTGGTTGCATGATTGTCGTCCAGTTACCTGGGATGTTGCCTGTGCTGGGAGCTAGGCAAGAGAGATCATAATCTTCATGATGTATGTAAGTCTGTCATACACATTTCTTTCTTGAAGACTTTAATCAAATCAAATAGGTGAAGAGCAAAAAGGTCTATTTACCTATTTAAATAATCAGTATCGACACTGCATTTCTTGTATCCATCTGTTTATGCATCGTTCTGTTTATGTATATTTTGGTTTATCATTTGTTTAATTTTTCAATAGTGTGAGAACGATTCCACACATAGGGTAGACATTTTCGGGAAGAATTGTGTTAAACTGAAGGCTATCGTATGTCAGTGTCATTTAATAAACTGATTAGTCGACGAATTCTCGCTAAGGAGTTGTTTACAAAAATGAAGCTTACTTTCGCAGGCTATATGCAGAAATTGAGAAACTGTTGATTTTTCTGGTAATGAGGTAATGAGTTCCTTTCAATCGAAGCAGGTTGCGATTCAATATCAGTTATGAATAACATGTCAATGAATATTGCGATTAAAACAAACATTTCTTAATAACCGATGCTACATAAACATTTCATTTGATGAGAATAGTATGGAATCTACTCTAGACTGGTTGAAGTGGCCTAAGAGACCACTTTAACATTTGCTGGTCAATTGTGCTAAGACTTTACTCCAAAAACTGAATCAGATATTTCTAAATTTATCTGAATTTGCATATAAATTTTGCTGAAATTTACCTAAGACAACTAGGTCATTGATAAGTTGAATGCTTTGTCTTCGCAAACAAATAAATTAATGTTTTAGCGATTTTGATGTTTCCATCGAGATTTAGAATTTATTTTGGACCATGTTTTGCGAAACCTTGCTCAATATTTTCATTTAATTTGGAATTAAATTAATTTAGCTAAATCCCGAATAAATTTTCAGTGGAGACATAGCTTAAGATTCACCACGACAGTGACCTTCCACTACCTCATCTCATCTTTGAGAACAACTTCTCTGCTAGCATACCCTCCAAGTGTGACTGGAAATCTGATACTCAGACGCTGGACGGTCCTCTGCGTATTTTCACAGATGGATCAAAGACGGACGAGAGAGTAGGATCGGGTATCTTCTCCAAGTATCTCAATTTTAGCATATCCCTCCATCTTCCAGAACATTGAAGCGTATTCCAGGCTGAGACGATGTCAATAAAAGAAGCTCTGTCTTTGTTCAAGAACAACGTGATATCCAAGAAGGACATCACCATCTGTTCGGACAGTCAGGCAGCAATCAAATCCCTGAGCTCGGTCACTTTCTTCCCTAAGGCCTCCCTGAATTGGCGCCTATCTCTTAACGAAATGGCTGATCATTTCAATATTTTCCTTATGTGGGTGCGGGACACAGTGACATTCCAGGGAATTCTTGAGCTGATGATCTCGCCAGGCGTGGAACTGTCTCCACAAACTTTCCTAGTGGAGAACTTACGCCCATGCCATTCGCTACTGCTAAACACCTTTTAAAGAAACATACCTTTAAAAACACCAACCTAAGATGGTCAGATGTCACTACGTGACTCATCACAAAACAAATTTGGCATAGACTCGATTTAAAGCGTTCACTCTGCTTTATTAGAATGAACAGGTCATCTCAAAGGACTCTTACCGGCGTTATCCCAGAACACTGTGCCATTGGCACACACGGATTCCCTCATAACGACTTCTACAGAAGCTAAGGAGGCGAGAAAGAAATGGAAAGTATAACGCATCTCCTCTGCACCTGTAGCGCTCTATCCTGCCGAAGGAAGAAACACCTTGGAGCCTACTTCTTTAATGACTTGAGCGGACTGCACAAGCAAGCAAGCACACCAAATAGTTTTCTGGATAGGAGACATCCGATCCGCGTGGCATTACAATGGGCCTAAGTTGGTCTAAGTGTGACTGTCATCTGCAGTCAGCCACCTGAACCTAACTTAAACTAGCATAAGATTACTAACATAACGCGTGATTTTCAAAAGTTTCGATTTTCCATTCCAAATTTTTTGCCTATTCCGTGTTATTTAATTCTCTGTCCATCATCATTTATCGGGAATTCAATTCCTAATTCGTGAACATTTTTATATTCCACGACTTGGCTTCTTTATCATTTTTTTCTGTTCGATCATCTATGGCGCATTCCCATAAAAATAGTCTAAAGGTTCCACCAAGACGGCTTTACATACCAAATAAGAAATGAGTTCGGTGATCAATTCTTTGGCGTTGGGCAAAAAGGCCTTAATTCGGAAGCTGCAGTTTTTCGTAAAATCAAATTGAAAATGGATTAATTATTTGCAAATAGGGATTAAATTTGTTCGAAAAAAAGAAATTATGACAAATAAGCTTTGAAATGAAGTTGTGCTAAACTTAAGTCGTTAATACCAAACGAAAGAGAAAAAAAATTGACTTAATTTTGACTTACGGCCTTTTTGCCTAACGTCACAGCATTTATCTCCCTTTTTTGTACCGGTGAATTGCTGGCTAGATCGTCTGATTTTACGCCTTTAGACTATTTTTTACGTAGTTGTGGTCAAAATTTGCACGAAATCATTTTCAGAAAGTAAATGCCAAGCATTGATTTATGAACTCAAAATAAAACTCAAATAAAAACATTTACAATTAAGAACCAAACCCTTCAAGCATCACACTTTATTAATTAGCAACTCTAAGGTGCGTCGTTTTAAATCTAATAGCTTTTGTCCTCTTGTTATAATTTTCCACTTCGACTAAATAGTATATAGAACAAACTGTTTGCAACGCAGCTTGTCTAGACATTTTTATTTACAAATATATTGTAGATTATTTGTTCAGTCTGATTCAAAAATGCACATGCAACTACAACTGAAGCTCCCAAATAATACTCAGTGCAGACATTTGATGGGATTAACAAATTATATGCTAAATAATTTTGTTTATACTGAAAAGCTATTAGCTTCAAATTTTTGTTCGCAAAAAATGTTTTAATTTCGTTCTGTTCGTAATTTTATTTACCTTTTCGATTAAATGATTATGCATAACTTATGTACAGTAGATACAATTAGGTTGTTCATTCAACATCAATTTTATAAATGATTATTCGCATTAATATATCATTTATTTATTCTAACATAGATATGTAATACATAGCTTAAGGTTTGTTTAGAGAGCATTCAGTTGATGGTTGCATAATTTTCAGCCATTTTTTGGTAACACCAGTGGAAATGATGACATGAAAAAGGTTCCAAACTATTCGACTGCGGAAAATTCATCAGTGCTAAATGACTCAAATTCTAATAAGAAGAAAATAACATGGGCCTCCATCGCTTCTCAGCCAGCTAAGCCAAACAAAGTAAGTATTGATTTGTTTTATACTTCATTTTAATGACTGCATTGCATTATGATTTATACAACACGAACTATTTTGATTTGAGGAAGTATTTGATTCCGAGAAATAATTCATTCTTTCATGTACTTTAATGTACTTGTATTCGGCGATTCAAATAAACGAATATCATACATTTTTACACTCGGTTGAATGTTTGCGCCATTAATACTTGACCAAAGAAAGATGGATCGAAGTCTTCTTTGGAAGGTTTTGATTAAAGGATCTAGTTCCTTCCATCCTTGTTGAAGAACTTCTACGAGTTTTTAGTTTGGAAAAACTAAATCAATTTGGTTTAGTAGCTAACTCAAAAGAAGTGGAATAAATTGGAGGAAGTTTGATTGTTACCGTTGTCTGACTGCCAGGACCAGTGGGTTTAACGCTAGGCATAGATCGGGTGAGGTGGCTATGAGAGAATAAGCGAATATATTCCCGTAGAAGCCGTTAAATGTTGTATTTAGCAACATATTGCACGTCTAGGTAATATCCGGTAGCAAAGGCTAGCAAACCGTCTCATATTAAAATAAACTGGGCATGTGCGAGTTGAGCTCGCACTGAGAAGGTTCCGTCGCATAATATTGATGGATGATCTCTGAATATCAAACGACGTTTCCAAACGATTTCACTTGAACTTTCTTTTAACTTCAACCTAAGTCAACTATTTATTACTACATTCATACATCCAAACAAACAAGCATCCACCCATATCCAAGTTTATCCAACACAGAAAATCCCTTCCATCATACCCAATCAGTGTTCATGTCTGCGGTGTGCATTAAAAAAAACTTTGGAGCTCCATATTTTTCAAACGGAAATTTGGATCAAAAACTGTTGAAGCAAACCTCTACCTCATTTCAAAAGATCTGTCGATTGATATATAACTTGATGGGGTGCGACAATGTTTCAAAATCAATGGCAACTTCACCTGTACGGGATATACCCCCAAATGGCCCCACTTTTTAAATTTGGGTGCATGGGCAATGACATCTAGGCCTGAAGTAACTAATTCCAAAATTGCATGCCGATATCTTTATAAACTTCGTAGATAAAAAAGTGTGACAGACAAGACGGACGGAGGGACACACCGAAATTATAAAGGTTCCGATTTTGTAGACGGAACCTTAAAAAATATATAACCCAGGTACAATTAACCATAAAACTGCTATGAAGCGCATCAAGAAAGGACATGTCTAGGATGTTAGTATTGTTACGTATATTGCCCAATCGGAGACGAAGCCGCAAAGCTTGGCTTTCTTCGCAACATCCTGTCGCATTCGCATAATCAGAAACCAGAGAAAATGTCTAATTCATTCTGTTTGTAAATGCCCAGTCCTGACTAGATCCATGCATCGATTTATTCTATGGTGAACATATCCAAGCTTTCGTTTCAGAAATAGCATTTTAGCAAAAGTATTGCAAAAGCTAATTTTGTCCATTATATTTTTCGCGTTAAATTCATGAAGAATGCCGAGTTTCTTCCTGTTCTCATTTTTATGTTTATTTATTTATTTATTTATTTATTTATTTACTTAAGCAGATATTTTAATATATAATCTTATAAAATAATGCCAGCTACATAGGGGTGTATAAAGCAAATGAGTTAAAACAGTTTTGCGGTTAATGTCTAAATCCACAGCGATCTTTGTAGTGAAGATATGCCTCTTGTGTCCTAGTTTTTGAACAATTTTATAAGATTTTTGAATTGTCTGTTGTTTGACCAAACAACACACCAATTCTTTCTCCTAAGCAGGGCACTTTTTGAACATCTTGCATATCTCTATAATGTACAGTCGAAAAATTAAAATTTTTTTTTTCGCTACAAAGAAAAGCATGCGCTTCCACTAGGTATGCGCTCAAATCGACTCGCTCGCTTGACATGGTCTTCAACCTTAACCTCTTGGACTTCTTTGGCAAACGAGAAGTAGCAACCACTGCTATTCGTCCTAATGCCCCCTCGTAGTAGTCCAACTTTTCATACAGACGCTTCGCCATCCAACAAGAATTATAATTCCTACCAAAATAGTTTGACTATACCAACCCTCATTACTACCCAATAGAAGCTTTGGAATATTTATTTCTAACAGACACCTCTGTCGCATATATCTACTCGGATGGCTTCAAGACCGAGCGAGAGAGTCTGAAGTCATCAAGCATTAGCTCATGCTTAACGAAACATTTGTTTGCTTGTGTGCCACTCGTTAAACTCGCATCTGCTTAACGAAATTTTCCGAATCATTCATGAGCTCCATTATAGTCACTCTTATGTGGTTGCGTGTATTCGCCCATGCGCGTTTGATATTAGCTCATGCTCGCTCATGCCTATTATAGTTGGGCCTTTACATATCCAAGAAATTAGTCGTGCAATGTCACTCTTACAGGTAGCATTTTGTAATTTGCACAGTTCCTTTCGTAACACAGTTCTTCGTGATCCATGCTATCGATTTGAGGCGCAAGAAACTGGAACGATACCATTTCTGTATTCCCCACTGTGTCCTTTGGCTACAATAAAAATCTTTGCCAAACGACGTGGAGTAACGAAGGTGTTGCTGCCAAAAATTTCGCCCATTTTTCGAATACGAAAATTTTCATCGAACCGTTCCCATGTTACCACTTTAAAAGTGCTGACAAATAATTTGTTCTCTCTTGTTAGATAATAACGCTTAATTAATTGTGAAGTATATTTTCCAGAAAAATAACAATATGATATTGAAGAAGAAAGGCCCTGGTATGCCACCACCCCCAATGATTCCTGGAAAACACAATTTGGATATAAATGCTTGGGAATTTTCCAGTAACGTACCCTCAACTGACGTATATGGGCCCGTTTCCACACCTATTCCAACTAGTGAACATTCAAATTCGAATGATGATTCTGATACAACTACTCGCTTTAGACCTACCAATATTGAACAACAACAGCAGCAGCAGCAGCAACAGCAGCAGCAGCAACAACAGCAACAACAGCAACAGCAACAACAACAACAGCAGCAGCAGCAGCAACAATCAACATTTAGCCGCAAGCAAGTGAATCATTACTCGAACAAGCCAACAAAAAATATAAAAGTAAACAGATCGGTTGATAGTCGAGAACGAGAACGACACTATACACCAATGCCGAATGAAGAGCGAAGTCATAGCGTTGGTAAAAATGTTAACTGCATGCAAACGGATTCAATGAATAGTGAAAGCTATGAACCAAAAACCTGTGAAGACTCCGATGCAGTTTCAAGGGTTGAATCATCACCATCAGAAGCAGAAATTACAAGCCATATAGTCTTGAAAAAACTGAGAGATAGAAACAACTACAATCCTAGCGAAATAGATATGGAAAAGGCTGCCTTATCAAGGTATGTATGTATTAGACGTATTTTATACTTTTGTTCAAGCTCAAGAGATGTTTGTTGAGAATTTTTTGAATTTTGTACGAGAATTTCGTAAAGAAAACAATCCGAAATCTTTCGGACCGATGCACGACTGTCTTATTTTAGGCTCTCCAGTAAAAATCCTTGGTTTGGATTTTAGTTTTTTCATTTTCGTATACTTATCTTTCAAAAAATGCGGCTGCAGGGTATGTAGCCGTTATGGTGTATGTAGCTGTAACATACGAGCTTCAGCCTCTACGTTGCCGTTGTTAGACCCATTTTTATGTTTTGTGTAATGGTATGGCTGCGCAATTTGCGGGCAGCTCAACGATTACAGATTTTGCTGTTTCTCCTGTACTTGGGAGCGTCGACTATACCATGCGACAAAATCTATTTTCGCAGACGAACAGTTTCAAGAGTGCTTAAAGATCTCAGTGTGCATAAATTCGCTGGTCCGGATGGTATCCAATCGACATTTCTGAAGACATGTTCTTTTGTGCTGGTGAAACCACTGCGTAAGCTTTTTTTATCTTTTCTACTCTTCTGGTTTCGTCCCTTACAAGGTCGAATCTTCGTCACCCTCCTCATATCAAGCCATTGCATTAACGTCATGAAAGTATGGTTTTCGCAGCACTAGGTCCACTGGTGATTTGATGTCACATATCTCAATCTTTGCACAATTTATGCAAAAGCAATATCGTTGCCCTTGATATTTCTAAAGCATTTTACAGTTTGGCATTAAGATCTTTTGTCGGAAATGCGTGCGTATGGTCTGAATGAATTAGAAATTATCTTTCGAACCGTTCAATTAAAATTGTTTTGGATGGGTTCAAGTCTTATGTTAACTAAATAAATGCTGGTGTTCCCCAAGGCTCTATTTTGTCTCCGACTCTCTTTCTTATTTTTATAAATTATCTCCTGTCTGCTACATGTAATCCAATCCACTCTTTCGCTGATGACAGTACTCTCGGCTTTTCATATTCATTTCAAGACTCACGACACTGTCCTTCGGCCGCATAATTTCAACGGTAGCATATGTTAAGCACATTGAATTCCGACCTTGACAGCATCATGAAGTGGTAAAAACAATAGAGAGGAACTCAATGCATCTAAAACTGAATGCTGTCTACTGTCACTTAAACAAACCATTAATAACCAGCCATTATCCATAAATGGCGCTGGTGTCCATGAAATCGAAAGTCTATCCTTGATATGTGCATCAGTACAAAACTCAGTTGGAATGATTACGTATTCGAGCTCGATAAAAACGCTCTGAAATGTCTACGATGCAAGAAATTTTTTCTTACAGTCTGAGGTGGACCTGGGTCTCACCCAACATGCCTCTCCAGCCAGCACGATCTCTCGCCAACTGTCTCCAGTTTCGCACACCAAGCCGGCCGTGGTCCCCCTCGACTTGTGTGCACCACCTTGTACGTGGAGGTCCTCTGTTGCGTTGTCCCACAATCCCAGAGTCGTAGAAGCAAGAAATATCTTACCCCCTCTGATTTGGCTTCAATTTCTAAGGACTACATCCGCTCCAAGCTTGAATATAACGCTCATATCTGGTCTGGTGGTCCCAAGATCTCTTTGCACGTACTAGATAGAATACGAGCGATAAAACAGTAATATAGTGAAGTGTGAGAGCCGTGGCGTTGTGGATATGTGCGTCGACCCCGACGCACTAGACGTTCAAGTTTAGGTACACGTACAAGAAAGAACAAGCAACAATTTTTCAAAAAAAAATCATTCACCGCCCTACCTCCTTCGAGTCACTAGAAATGCTCAAAGAGTATAACTGTCTAGAAAAAACTTCCCAATCTTGCCGTTCGGAGTCGAAATTTAACTGTTGGTCCCTTCCACCCGTGAGAGACCAATAGCACACAGCATGAGTGGTTGCTGAGAAGCTAGGCCCAAGCTCACCTTAGACTGTAGCGCCACCATTATTATTATTATAATATCTCGAAGTGTCTATAGACTCGCTCGAACACCGTCGTAATGTCTCAATCTAACGAGTGAGCTAGCCAATTGGATTCCTTCCCTCCATGAACTCACTCGAAGAACTCATCTCGTCTGGAATTCTCATCACTTTACCGTTACGGCAATTTATAACTAATGAACCTCTCTTGGTTTAAGCGAGTCCCACTCTTGTTGGGAACAACTGCCCTTACTTATATGCCAACCATGTAGTACACCGATTTACCTTCCGTATTACTCGTATCACGTCTGTACAATACATATAGTTCCTTGTTATAAAGAATTCCAGAGTCAGACGATTTTAATCAAATTCTCGGATCTACAAATTTTGAAATTTTGATAAATTGAAATCAATCAGATTTGAAGCTCCATATCGATCTATCCTTGACTTGGTTCTTCGTTCTAAAACAACTTTCCGTTTGAAAGTGTTTATTTCTATGGTGAACTTCCATCCATTGATAAGCTAGTTAGGACATCGACACAATATTGATTTACCCAAAACATATATCATTAATTTCATATAAATTTCTTCCAACACGCTTAGAACTGTCCTCTGCACGATCTCTTCTGTTTCTAGTAGCACGCCAAGTTGGTTGAGTTTCCACTCAACTTGTGTGCACTGCCTTAGTCGTCATATATTGCGCTGCTCGACAGGCAATGGCTGAAAGCTGTCCACATATTCTAGATGGCCTAGGCCACTTAGATTTATAAACGTCTGGCCAGACTCGTCTCATTGTACAACAGTTTGTGGTAAAATTTTCACACGCAAAATTTTGTTGCTTCTCAGCAACCACTCGTGTTGTGCGTGCTATTGTTCTGTCACGAGTGGAGGGGACCTACAGTTTAATGCCGACTCCGAACGGCGAGATTGAGAAGCTTTTTCTAGACAGTTATACTCTTTGAGCATTGTCAGTGATTCGAAAGAGGTGGAGCCGTGAAAAAATGTTTGATGTTTTTTTTTTCGAGATTCGAACCGACGACCTCGAACGTAGGAGTCGACGCACCTACCCACTACGCCAGGGTTCCCAGACAATAGTCTTTTGTATTCCAAGAGTTTGTGATTTGTAAGAGTGTTTCTGTGTTTGGCGTCTGTGCTAATGTCCGCTTCATTTCACTTCGCTTTATTTTATCCCTTCAATAGTGTCACCTCAAAGCGAGACTAATTTGTGTAATATTCTTTTTACCATGAAAGCGAAACTCTTTTGTATTCTCTTTTTGAACTCAGTTAAATTTGAATTCAACTCGTATTGGAACCTTGTTTCGTTTCCTTAATGACTTACCGCTAACTACCATTTTCTTATCCTCTTTCAGATTTTTTGTCATCAAATCATACTCCGAGGATGATATTCATCGCAGTATCAAATATGAAATATGGTGCTCTACGGATCACGGAAATAAAAGACTAGACGAAGCATTCAAGGAGCGAGTAAAAGAAGGCGGCAACGTAATGCTCTTCTTTTCAGTTAACGGTTCGGGTCATTTTTGTGGGATGGCCCAAATGATGACATCGGTTGATTATAAATCCACGTCGAGTGTATGGTCTCAAGATAAATGGAAAGGAAAATTTAAGGTTAAATGGATCTACGTAAAGGATGTCCCAAATTGTCAGCTAAGACACATACGATTAGAGAATAATGACAATAAATCCGTAACGAATTCAAGAGACACACAGGAAGTTCCGAGCGGCAAAGGATTGCAAGTTCTAAGAGTTTTACATTTATATAAACATCAAACATCAATTTTTGACGACTTTTACCACTATGAGAAAAAGCAAGAGGAATCTGTATTAAAAAAACCAGCACAATATGATAATTTTGTACATCCATCGTCATCTTCAAACGTGTCCCATAACGATGTCAAAGATCAAAACAATGATCGTGTTTTCGGTAATTTTCGAGAGCGCATAATACCCCATCGTGGCGGACATCACAATTTTCTCGGAAATCGAAGGTATGGCAAGAGCATGGACATGCCACCGGCTAAAGACGACAAAGATAAGCCAAACAGCCAATCAAACGCAGCAGACCGTGAAGACAACGAAACCCACAGTCTTCGAAGGCATACAAATCAATGTGCAGAAAATTGTAACAATAGTAATTCTAAGCGTAACTTTAGAGATATTATTTTGCATATGAATAACTTCAATTGCAATGATAGTAGCGTTGTTGGAGAGAATAATGAGTCGAAATTAACATAAGCTATTTGTAAATGCACACGACTTTGAACATTATCATATATTATGTATTAGAACTATGAGATTAAAAAGAGAAAAAAAGATCCATTGCCACAAATAACAAAAGGAAGATACTTTATTTGTTTAATAAATTACGACACAAAGTACAATAGCGATTATTGATTGGTTAAATTAATAGTTTAATGTCTGTACAAACTGTGTAACACTTTTATTTAATATAAATGTATTCCTAATACATTCATATGTCAAAGTCTTTCTATGTGACCTCACATGAGATTCAACGTGATTAAAAATGTGTGTTGAAAATTTTGCTGAGACGTGAACCTATTGCTCGAGGAGAAAACAAAAACAAAAACAAAACAAAAAAACAAAAATCAAACCATAAGCTTACTTTTAAAACATAGTTCTTTGTAATAAAAAATATTTTAGTAAATCGTGCATATTTTTCCATTTTCAAAATTCCTTGCAATTGGCAACAGAGTTGCTTTTTTATACATAATTTACTAATTTGTGTAAAGACTTGACTTGAGTAGAAATGAGCTTTTAAAAAGAAAGATTCAATATTACACCAAAAATAATTCAAGTGTTACTATTCCTCGAACAGTAAATAGTTAAGAATAGAGGTAGCCATTCCTTGTTAGCAACAACACAAAATGTTGGGGGTCCATGTCGCCAGGAACTGTTCAAAGGTAAAATAAATTGACTTGATAACTAAACGGAGCTGTCCGGAATTTCAGATTAAGTGGTTGAATGACGTAATATTTCCTGGAGGTTAAGGCTCGTCTAAGAAGAATGAATTTGAAGGTAAGTCAGAAGTTGGAATTTTTCCTTTTTTTGTTTGATTGGGTGTATTGGGCGATATTTGATTAAAAGAATATAATTGATAGAGGTGGACAACACGACAATGCGGCAAAAGAATGAAAGATCATCCCTACAATATGAATTTAATGAAACAAAACAAATACAGCACAAACAGGCTGAGTTCGTAATCGCAACATTAGCGCAGTACTGCAACGTCAAGCGTTCTTAATTGCAAACATTTGGTAAGGATGTTTGCATCACGTTATAAAATGCAACATGAAAGCAACGATGCGCAAACAAAAGCAACCAGCGCATCATAGATTATTGTGATGTGATGATTTTTTTTTTCATTTTCCAACTCAATTGTCTCTTTCTTGTCAACATTATTAACCAAATTATTTAAAAAAAATTGTCGCCAATTTCTTTGACATTTTTACAAAAAAAAAGAAGCAATTGAAACAAAAAACAATAAGCCGTTCCGAAACGCCAACAAAATTAAAGCATCGTGATGCATTGCAACATCAAAAAATCGTTACGTGATCGCATTTTGTTGACGTTTACGAACTCAGCCACACTGTTCATCTCTAAGAATTTAGTTAAACAGTAAGCCACCAGCAATTTCCTGTCTTTAAGTGCCTATGATAGGGCCCACGGTACCTTAGCCTACTGTCCCAAGTGGACTTGGCCCTTATTACTGACTGCCGACTTTGCATGATCTTCAGTGTTTAAGAAACCTTTCTGGACAGATATCTTACTCTCTGAGCATTGTTAGTGAACCAAAAGAAATGCCGTGAAAATGAAAGTTGGTGTGTTTAAAATCGATCATCAACGTAGAAGTCGGCTTACTCATTACGCTATAACCGACCCCTGCTAAATAATAAAAAATACGACAGCCTAAAGAAAACTCAAAATTTTTTTAGACAGACACATTAAACATCGACTGTCGGGTTTTGAGGACTTGAGTGGAATTGTTTGGAATTACTATCGTGAAATAAGAAATGTTAAATGGAAAATTTACAAGAAATGAGACCTCTGTTACTGCGTCATTGATTGAGAGGTCAGTCTCCTTAAACGACTTGAAGGACCACAATTATGATCTACAAAACCCTAATCCCGCCAGTCTTACTATATGAGGCCAAAAGCTGGAGAAAAAGAATTGCAGAGCTGATTCTTAATGCCTTCGAAAGAAAAATTTTGCGTCGAATATTTGGATATTTGTCTGCGAGGAAGGTGAATGGAAAAGAAGATACAACCGCGAGCTCTACGAGCTGTACAAGAATGTGAATATAGTCCAAAAGGAAAAATTCTGTAGACTAAACAGGCTAGTCCACATCCAACGAATGAATACCAATGCTTCAGCTAAGAAAGTCTTCGAATCCGAGCATCCTGGTTCGAGGAGGAGAGGAAGATTTGTCCTCTGGTATAAAGACCAAGTGATCGCGGATGCAGAACAACTTGGTCTTGATTACTGGAAGAAGAAGCTCTTGGTCTTTAAAAAAATAAAGGTTCTGCGCTTAATCTCTGGTCCTGTTTGCGTTGATGATATGTGGAGAAAAAGATGCAAGCACGAACAGTACGGGCATGATTCTGGCGAGGTGTCTATAGACTCAACGCCTAAGATAGCTAGGTCATGTAGACCGCATGGACAACTTACCTCCGTCCCGAAGAATCTTCGACTCTGAACCTGTGGAACAACACAACAGAACGTATCCAGGAAGGATTGAGGTGGGACAGACTAGTGAAAATCTTTAGAAATATTTTCGAAACTTCCAAGGGACTAGAGCACACGACTTTAGTATATATATAATTCGGGAGACTTAATGATGGTAAATAGACTTCGACTCTACGCCCGCTCGACAGCGCAATGGAGAACCCCCACGAAACTACTCCATCCAAGTGGAGGACCAAAGCCAAATTAATAATTATAATAATAATTGCGCCGCTACAGTCCGAGGTGGACCTGGGCCTAGCTTCTTAGCAACCACTCGTGTTGTGCGTGCTATTGTTCTCTGTCACGAGTAGACGGGACCTACAGTTTAATGCCGACTCCGAACGGCGAAATTGAGAAGCTTTTTCTAGACAGTTATACTCTTTGAGCATTGTCAGTGACTCGAAGGTGGAGCCGTGCAAAAATGTTTGATGTTTTTTTTTTCGAGATTCGAACCGACGACCTCTGGCGTAGGAGTCGACGCACCTACCCACTACGCCAAGGCGCCCCAAAGCCAAATTGCGTACCTAATTAAAGAGGCTTGTTGTTTGAGGCTTAGGTCCACCCAGATTGTAGTACCATCAGATGAAGAAGAGGAAATAGAAAATAAGTGTGAACATACGAAAGACTACTGAAATGTTGTATTTGTAATTTTTGTTCTCCACAGATCAAATCGGTACATGCAAAAACAACGTACATATATAAGAAAACATCGAATGACAATCGGATCTTGGTTTTCAGTACAACATTTAATTCGATCCATCCATTTGGATTTGTATGAATATATTACGAGTATAGTAAGAAAACAGATAATTTGTTGGAATGGTGCGAAAAATATAAATCTATTTCTTTCATTAAGCGCAATAATACATCATACAATTTTAATAGTAATCTGGAACAGGGGCGGATGCAATTTTGACAAAGTCTGAATATGAAACCAGTCCGTTCGGTTTTACGTTCGCTTCCCGAAATATGTTATCAATCTGTAAAGCACAGAAATGTCAGATTTGTCCTATTAATTCAATTTTGTCATTCCTTACCTCACGCACAGACAATCCCTCCCCCCAATATTGCATTAGATGTGCTAGTTGCTTTGACGGAATAGTTCCAGTGTTCTCTGTGTCCATTGCTTGGAATGCTGCAATTACTTCGTCGGGTAGATTCTCAACTTTACTGTGACAATGCATCGTTTCCAAAAAGTCCGCAAAGCTCATTTTTCCATTGTATTTTTTTAAGTACGCGACTAATTCTTGAACTGTTGGTGAAAAACCGAGAGATCTCATGATGATCGTTAGCTCATCCAGTGTAGTTATTTGCCTTGAGTGTACGAATAGGTAAAAGCACTCACGGAACTCTGAGGAAAGTCAATTGATGTGTTAAAAATTTAAATTGATACTAAATAAAAAGGAATTCGATAGAATTTATGAGCTAAGCAAGTCAGAGTTGAAAACTGTGCACTCGCTCCTTAGTCTAATAGATAATATTGTTGGCCGAGTTGGATTTTATCCCAGCCCAAATTGAGAAGGCATCACATCGGGTAAAAATGACTGAGCGAGATGTTAACAGCAGATTCGAGAGCGCTTAATCTGCTCTCGAAGTTCTGTTTAATGTGCGGACGAGAAATGCGTAACACTTAGACAAAGTGACGAGTGTTTCACTACAATATCAAAACAATTGTGCCTTGGAAGGAGTAGTCCGTAAATAGATGTCTTCTTTTCAATTTGATAATTTTTTTTTACAATCAAATCAAACCCGGTTCCACATGAAAATAGGACATGTGACAATTGACGTCACTGTACGAAGGAGGAAATGGCAGTGGATTAACGTAGAAAACTCAATTGTGATCATTACCAAGGATCCGAAGAGTTCGGGAGCAAAGACTTTGATTAGGCGCTTTACCGACCACTTGTGTTCTTGATACTTGTTCAAATGGCAAATGGAATGGCACCTGCTTTATGACCAAACAAAATACGACCATTGAGGTTGGTAGTTTATGCGGTCAAGCGTGTACAAAGAGGTGAATGTAACCCGGAATGCTCGTCTCTTGCGGATAAATGGTGGTAATGTTTTCGCAAAGAGTATTTGCGAATTTCAGCTTCTTCAGTAAAAGCGAGAAACCAAACTCCTCTTCTAAATAATCGTAGATTAAAGAATGTGAAAAGGGTGTTTTTCAAGACTGTAAAGCTGTCATAGCATAGAGTCGTTGGATACTAAATTACGTTTGATGGTCAGCAATTGCTTAAGCTCAGACCCTCCATGGGCTGTTGTCCCGATGAAAAGATAAGTATTTAACTAACTCGCCATGGCATTGTGGGTCGAATCATACGCACTAGATTTTCAGTCCAGGTTCAAATTCCAGTACAGAAAACAATTTTTCAAAAAACTGTTCACGGCTCCACCTCTTCTGAGTCACCAACAATGCTTAAAAGCATTAATCTGTAGATCCCCTCCACTTGTGGGAGAACAATAGCACGCACAACACGAGTGGTTGCTGTGAAGCTAGGCTCAGGTCCACCTCGGACTGTAGCGCCGCCATTACCCGAGGACACAACTTGACTTATTGACTTATTTAACTAAGTCAACCTAACATGTTTTTCTTCTTAAACAGAGCTTGTATATTAGTCTTTTTCAATAGTTAATACTTCAAAGATAAACACAACTTTATATGTTTCCTCTCAAAAGGAACCTTGAAATTGCTAAACAAATTACAGTTTCTTATTAATTCAGTCTACTTTACCATCAATATCCTGTTCTTTGAAATGTAGTGCCTGAAAAAATAAAGAATAATAAAATTGTTATATAAATATACATGAAGTTGCAGTCAAATGTAAACACATACAAAAGGATAAACAAATCAACCTTTACCTACTGTGACTTAAATTCAAGACAAGTTCGATGAACTGCAAATTTTTAGCACGAAATCAGTAACAAAGTATTTAAGAACAAAAAAAGCAGAGAATTAATTGCTACAAAAAACTAATTAGTTACAAAATGATCTTTAAAAATGATTTTAGTATAGAAACATGTATACAAAATATTCAGCTTAAAAAAAGGCATAATGAGTGTAACACTATTAACGGATCGAATGAGTTCGAATTTGTGAGGGGAGCAGTGGAAGATGTTACGGTAGGAATACATGATCGGTGTACTGGACTGTTTTTCATCTATGGTAAAATTTGCAATTTGCACAACGTCGAAAAAGTCAGTGACTTGAAAACCTTTTTTATACATATTTGGGAAAAAAGCATATTTACAACTCTTAAAAAAATAAACTGCCTACATGAGAGGGATTGTTTTTGACGATATGCATAGAAGAAACTAGAGCAATGTAAGGAGTATAAAATGTTTTTGGTACGAGGGAGGTCACTAAACTAGACTCTGTAATTGGCCGAAGGGATCAGAAATGTTTAAAGAACAAATTGAAATAACCAAAAAACTGAAAAACAACAGAACTTTACATATGTAAGGAAAGTGAGTAAAGGTTTTCTTCTCATTTCTACAACTTTTACAGAAATGTTGCAATGCCTATAAGTGAAGGCTTTTCCTTCCTTCCTTACTGGTTGAGAAGTTTTTATAAAAAAAAATTAGTAGCGAAATTTTGCCGCAAATCACAAGAAGAATAATCGAGTACCTATGACATATTACGAAGAAAAATAAATATTAACTACTCGAACCGATTTCGCAAGAAACGATCTTTGACCAATAAGGTTGTTTAACCTACAGGAATGACTCAATCTTTCGACAATAAAAATATTTGGAGTTACAAAGAAACAGGCGTATCATAGATTCCCAATTCTCGGAAATGGATCTACTATTATTATTATTATTATGGTTGAGGGTATATTGCACCGCGACCTTTAAGATCTATTGTGTCCCCTTGTGTCCCCGCAAATACAGTTCTTTTCTTGAGTTGTTTTGAGGGTAATGGACTCCTATTGCGGATAGGTGAAGAAATCTGTTCTAGAGTATTCTCTCTAAGGCAGTTTCCTTCAGGAATCTGAGAATGAGAGATGGTTCTAGTGATTGTATTTCTTCTTCTGATAGTAGGTACTTGCCCAGACTTCTTTTTCTTTTGTGGGCTAGTGCCTCACAAAATCCCAGTATATGTTCTGGAATTTCATTAAATTCTCCACAAAATCTGCAGAGTTCTTCTTCTGATACCCCTAGATTCCTTAAATGCTCCCTGAGTTTACAGTGCCTGCCTGGATCTATTAGAAAACAGTTTAAAAGCTGTGGAGTTACATCGAAGATCACTTTTATTTGTTTGAATTGCTTCGCGTAACAGTTCTTGTTAATTTGTTATTATTATATTTCCAACGCCTAAATTAAACTATTGCGTTCAGTAATCTAGTCATCCAGTTTTAACCATTGAATGTTCTATTGTAAATACATACATGAAACATTAGTCTTGTTCATTGCCAGTGGTGGCAAGGGCTCTGCGCATCGATGAACATTACTATAGATACGCATGCTCATACACTTACCACATAACAAATGTAGAACGTGGCTTTTGTGGCGTATATTTATGAAAATGGTTTACTGTTTGATAAGTAACTATCAAACAAGTGTATTACACCTTGTTCAACTTACAAAACCCTGATTTGCTTAAATTCCTGCGTTTTTGAAAATGTAACCAGTTTTCATTTGATATCTTTTCTCTTTTGCTAACCATTCTAAGACACAATCACCTTATGCAAATGCACCCAGGCCATTGTATTCATAAATACATATTCATATGAAATATGAGAGTACATTACTCATTTACAAACACTTATGTTCACAAGTATGTACTTCGAACATAGGCACATAAAAGCAAGAAATTTTCCTTAAACAAAATGATTCATGATCTGAAAATCATGAGGATAACAATTGTTATAAATGTAAACAAATCTTTATGAATTCACTTTGTTAAACTTTTGGCTTTCAGTGTGAACAGATTTTCAAACACACATTACAACACAAATTGCGACATAAAAGTATACCTGGGCAAATCACATATTTTCTTTAAATAAAACCAAAGTATACAGAAAAAATGAATTAATTACCATGATCGAGTTTAGTGTACTGTTTAGAGGAACAAAATTTGTTGGTTAGTTATATTTACTTGTTGACAGATCACAGGTGAATTGTGTTGATCAGAGATCAGGTGGTTTAACTTTGAATGCAGAATACTTTAATTCACCTGGAATACCTGTCACACAAAAATAGTTTTTCCCATTTGAACACACACTACCTTACTTCCACGTACATTGTTAGGAGACACATAGTACCTGGTTGATACTGTTACTGTCACTCTTCCGCTTCGAGTAGCTGTCGAAATATTAACCGGTCAGTTACGTCGTTTCTCCATAGACATCATGAAATTGAAAAAGTCCTAATAAGGGCCCGTGAGGTCATAAAATATTTGCATATGCCGTCACTTCGTTAGTTTTCTGAAGTTAAATTCAGCAACAACGACTAATTGGCGCATGAATCTATGTGAAATTTGTCTACGAACTTCCGAAAGTCTTCTACGTTATAAGTTCAACTTAACACTATCCCATCTTAATCAACGGAGGTACGAGGAGGTTTATGGGTTTTGCATCCAAGAATAGGAATCTTCTGCTTATAGTCATAATTGGGAAAACTTCGTCGATGTAGTCTCTAGTGTTGAAGAATACAAATCCTCTGCCTTCTTGGATGGCGCTGCAGCTCAGGAAGAATCTGGATCTCGACCAAAAAGCCTATCCAAGTAGTATGATCTTTCGTTAGTAGTCTACAGTCTTATAGCCAAGTTTGTTACGATCTCTCTCTTAATTTGTGTCCCCTTAATTGTGGTCAAAAGTGCGTTGATGACTGACTTGAGTTCGCTTTTAGTACATCCCATTTAGAAAGTCTTCTCCATATTTTACCTAAATTTTTAGACATTTCTTACCTTCATCCGCTATTTTACTATTGGTGATGTTCTTGTGTTATGAAGTCGAAATAAGCGCTTATGATCACACAATGGGATAACGCGTACAAAAACGGACATAAAACACACGGTATAGATATTTCCTGAATACGCAATGACACTGAAGATTTAGTGCATTACAGATCAGGCTTAAACCGCGCTCATCAAATCACTGTTACGACATGACCTCGGTTTTATAATACTTCTCAGGATATTGTGACTATTATAGTAAAATTAGACTTCCCGTTCTGGGTCCCAGAAAAACTAGATAAAGTTGAGGTGATCAGTGTACGCATTTTAACAAATATATAAGTGTTTGTCTGACCGATGATAAAGAATTTCGCTCTGACAAGAAGCCTTTCCCAGCATTATACTTAGATCTCATATTGTCAGGAATTGTAGGTACACCTAACCTAGGTGGCATGGTAGCCCGTAAGGGAATCTCTGCCCGCTTGGATCGCGAATGGATCTAAATTAAAATAGTTTTATCCATGAATTTGCTAATGCTTCAAAAATAAAAAGCACAGATTTTCTAAGAAAAAAATGTATAGTGTTGCCTTCCATGTACCTGATGCAGGAAATTCCAAGACAGTGATGGATGGTCTCTTCGTCTAATTATCTCTACAGAAATCATTATCAGAAATTCTTCTAGCACGATTTCCCAATACATAGAGCTGCTATGAGAATGCTAATGTTTGTCCTGCTTCTGGACTTCTTCCTTTATTAAAGAAAATAAGTTCCATGGTTAAACATTAGTAACAAATCTGATGATCCTGATCTAGCTAACTCGTCAGTTTTTTATTGCATGAAATATCTAAATGCCCAGAAGCTCTACATAGTGTTACACTGTTTAATCATAGATCTGATAGATTTCATGTCTAGACTTTTGATGGTCGACTGTCTATGAATTAATTTCATCAAGTGCACTAGAATGATGTTCACGGAGTGCTAATGATTTCTCCGATAGATTTGCGACTTTAATGGCAGTGTCGTCGTCCGTCTTAGGCTGCAGTCACGCAATGAGCGACGGAAAAAATTAAAACACATGAAATCATATGGAGGCGGCCACGTAAGCACTGAGCGATTTGCAATTTTTTTAAGCGACATCGCTGGGTAACCAAGTCTATTTTAATTATTTTTAATCGATCTCTGAGCGACGAAATAAGAACATGGAGAAACTGAACGTAGAAAGTTTGATCTCAGCTGTTCAAAGCCGCCCAGTTCTATGGAAGGACAGCCACAAGGATTACAAAAATAAAAATGTCACCGAAAAGCAGTGGAATGAAGTTGGACACATATGTAATTGTTTTCTGAAATGATGAGCTTCGTAAAGCACAGTTGTTCCAGATCCAACTGAAGGGAATCTGCGACAGCCAGGGGATTATTCATATGAACGCGACTTTCAACTAAAAGACTACGACGAACTGAACTTGTAAATAACATATTTGCAACTAATCGCTCAGCGATGACGCTCAGTAAATGGCCACCCCTCGCTCAGACTCGTCGCTCAATCGCTCATTGAGCTTAGAGCTATCCGTCTAAATTCCTACGGCATATTGATTTCTAACCCTATCGGCATTCCAGTCTTTTATCATCATCATCATTTTCAGTGACCCGCATGTTCCACTAAAGAGGTCGTGGTGGCAACGCATGCACGAGAGATCTCCAGGCCACTCGATCCTCCGCCATCGACTCTAACTTATCAAGAGCTATGCCCAAGTGCAACCAGGTGAGTTTTTGGACTTGGTCCAACCATCTCGTCCTGGGTCTGCCAAGCGGTCGCCTACCTGATGGAATCGTATTCAAGGCACACCTCGGAAGTCGTGATGATGGTGATATTCGTGCTACGTGACGAAACCATCGAAGTACAGCCCTTTCCGTTCGAAGAAGCAGCTGCCCAACATTGAGTTCCTCGCGCACTGCCATGTTTCTCACCCTGTTTCGCGAGTAATTCCCACAACAGCACGAAGAAATCTCATCTCGGCAGCTTGTATTCGCGATCTTATTCTTTCGGTCATTACCCAAATTTCACGACCATAGGAGAGAGTTGGAACAAATACTGCGTTAAAAGCCGCTAACTTGGCTTTGAGACCAAGCTCGGCCTTCGTGATTACAAATCGACCAAGCTGTTTCGAAATTGACCCAGCTTGACCAGTTCTACAGGGAAGCTCAGCATTATTCCTCCCATCTCTCGTGAAGAAGACCCCGAGATACTTAAACTTCTCTACCTGTTTCAATGGGACTCCACTAACATGTAGAGTGCAGTGAACAGGCGTTCTGGAAATAACCAGTCTTTTCTATCCATGATAACTGATCCGTTTTGTTTAAAATTAATTAAGGTAAAAATAATAGTGTTTCGTTATTTTCGGCTTGTGGAGAGTCCCCATTTGCTCCTTGGTCCTCGACATAACAGCTAATTCCTGTCGTTAATGACATGTTGGTTAGTGACGTTAAAATGCGTGCATCTCCCGAGCGTCCAAGAAAATAAAATGTACAGTACGCTTTAATCATATATTTACATTTCAATATATAACATGTTTACACTATAAGTAGGTAGTTGACCCTTAGTCGTGTTAGTTAACCATTCGTCGCACTTTTACTGATTTACAATTGATTTTGAGGCTATGCCCAGCACAAATACTCTAGATCATAGTGTTGGTCGTGTTATGTGAAATGCAGACCATCAGAATTGAAGGTAAGCAAAAGAACCATAATATCATCAATATCCATTGTGCGTGCACGAGAGTTTTCCATTCCAAGTTTGTTCAAAATCGAACTGACGGTTTCGGGCAAATTCACGTCTGTCGTATCCTTAAAAGAAAAACATTCAAAATATTAAAGTGAAAGCACGATTACACATCGTCGTCTAACATACCATATTTCGCAGGGAACAGTATAGCTTATAGTTGTTTTCCAGCATCCCTATGACAGAGCTCTGTTTGAAGACGGCAGACAGGGTTTTGTTTTTGCGTGTAAATAATATTCTTGTTAATCCATCCCATTCTGAAAAGTTCACTGATGGGGGCGGGTTTTTGGGCTCTATTCTCACTACAGCAGATTCGACTTTCGGAGGTGGTCTGAAGTTGTTTTTCCCAACATTCATCAACATATCAACTTTTGCTAGCAGGCGAGTGTTCGTGCTGAGTCGGCAATAAAGCTTATCGCCAGGCTTTGCTACTAATCTCTGAGCGAATTCCTTTTGAAACATGAGAGTTGCACACCTGAATAGTGGCCTATGCAATAACAACTTAAAAATTAAAGGTGAACTGATCTGATAGGGAACATTAGCGATGCACACATCAAAGAACGGCAAATCAACATTGAGAAAATCCCCTATCAGTATATTGAGCTTTGATTGCATGGGTGTGCTCTGAACACGTTTTTGTAACTCGGCCGCCAGTCTGGTGTCGATTTCGCATGCTACCACCTTTTTCGCTTTTTCGAGAATTTTGACAGTCATGTTTCCTGTACCAGGTCCAATTTCCAGCACGATATCTGTTGATCTTAGTCCTGTTTTCTCAATCATGTTAGTTATAATTAAAGGATTTTTGAGAATGTGTTGGCCGAAACTTTTGTTGAAAACAATTCCTAAAATAAGGTATTTTTATGTATTAGCGTATGTTGGCATTTGCTTAAGACACCATACCTTGTTTCACAGGATTTAGTTCTGGTTTTGGATGAACCCTCGTGTTCTTAACTTTCGGCATTATTATTTATTTTTTAAAATTGAAATTCACAAAAGGAAAACAAACATTAACCTAGCATTCCACACTGCAACAAATGGATCCAAGATTATTAACACACAGAAATCAAACTTTTGTCTGGAAAATGAATTTTCCATCATTCACAAAAACAGGTCGACTTCCAGTCAGGGGTTACAGAAATTTTGAATTAATGATGTGAATGATACAGTCATTTTGACACTTGAGAGAGCGAAACGATAAAGCAAAAACAAATGAAAGCTAATGATTTTAATTGACGCGAAGTCATTGAGGCACAGCACCACGTAGCGGCATTTTTTGTCCCTGCCAATGTCTATAGAATTCTGACAGATCGTAAGCAGGAACAAATTTCCATAGAATCTTTCAACTCGGTCGTGATTTAAAACGATATTATCTATTAGAAAATGAATGCTTTTAACTACAGTAAATGTTTTAATGTTGAAAGCATGTACCAAAGTCTGGATTTAAGTGGTTGTCAAGTGATTATAAGAGACAGTTCAAGTATAATAGTGCTTCGAAAAATGTGAAAATTGCACTTATGGCAAGAGGAAATTGTTGTTTTTTCTTCTTTAATACAGCGTTTGTTTATTTAATTGATCAACAAACACAGTTTGCAT
This sequence comes from Myathropa florea, assembly GCA_930367185.1. Taxonomy (NCBI): domain Eukaryota; kingdom Metazoa; phylum Arthropoda; class Insecta; order Diptera; family Syrphidae; genus Myathropa; species Myathropa florea. The sequence goes on from OV884004.1 coordinate 23,242,340, forward strand.
TATGTACTAGTCACTTAAAATTCAATTGAACATGAAAAACATATAAAATTTCCTCGAACCCACGTGTTTTTCTTGCATTTTTCAAGCCACAATTGTGTATAATGTATCACTTGTAAACACTTCACAACCAACAATATCAAAAGCAACATATTCTTACTCGATATTCCATAATAAATTGTATTTGAAACTAACAATTTTATGTTAGCTTTTACAAATTTATTTCTCCACCAAATTTCAAGTTTCAATATAAATTTGTTCCCGCCGTTGAACTGTCAGATTTTTATATTCCCCGGTAGCTACAAAAAATTTCCGCCAGAAGTACTTCAAGTCGTAAATACAGTTTTCTTTCTTTTTAAACCCCCTTTTTTTGGAATATTTCATTTTTATTAACACACGACAGAAGACAAAATTTTAAACCAATTTGTGGGTCTAATATTCACTGCAAGTCTATATACATTTTAAAAGTAAATAATAATAATAATATAATAATAATGTCGGCGCTACAGTCCGAGGTGGACCTGGGCCTAGCTTCTCAGCAACCACTCGTGTTGTGCGTGCTATTGTTCTCTCACGAGCGGAGGGGACTTACAGTTTAGTGCCGACTCCGAACGGCGAGATTGAGAAGTTTTTTCTAGACAGCTATACTGTTTGAGGATTGTCAGTGACTCGAAAGAGGTGAAGCCGTGAAAAATTGTTTGATGTTTTTTTCGAGATTCGAACCGACGACCTCGAGAGTAGGAGTCGACGCACCTACCCACTACGCCACGGCTAGTTTATTAAACGTAGTTTATTAAAAGTAAATAAAAACTAAAATTGATTGCGGTATTACACGGAGAATTTTATGTTTCCATCAGGTTTCCATGATTTTCTTTCCAACTGTCATTCCGTTTTCCGCATGGTATTACACGAAACATGTTTTGATTCCTGAGTTTGACAGATGTCTTTAACTGTATTTTCGGTGTTTGACACTGAACGTCGGTAACAAATATATTTGAAAAGCTTTTTCACTCGATTAAGGTAATCTGATTGGAATTGGAATTGGATACATCTCGTATTTGCATATGAATTGAGAAGCTTTTGCTTCTGCCAATGTGAACCCCGGAGTCGTGAACGCTATGAAATAAAAGATCAAATTCGAAGAAACAAATTCGAAAAAAATATTTAATTTTCTTTGCAAATTTCTCCCTAGCAAATGTCAAATACATGCAAAGAAATACCTACCCGCACATTACCGGGCAACATTCGATGTTTATGCGGTGAAACTCTGGCTTAGCCGTCTACTGCGTTATACAAACCTCCCACCGGAGGTTTGTAGACAATTCTGAAAGCATTATCATTTTATAGGACACAAACTAGATTTTTCCTCAACTTCATTACACCAAAAGACTTTCTACCAGCAATTCATCCAGATTAGACTAGGTAATCGAACCACGGGCCCTGGATGAACTTCTAACATTTTTCATAGATGGCTCAAAACTGAGACATCCCAGGTACTTTAATATTGAAGTTTCCATATTTCTATGCGCTTCCCGCGTTTTTCATGTAGAAATAATTACGCTTAAGAATGCACTGTCGTGGCGATGTCGTGTGACTTTTTTTAACTGGTACTGGAGAAAATAGTGGGGTGTGCAATTGTAAACACGTAAGGCACTGTCTTCTACAAATCGGTTCAGCTTCTTGGTTGTGAACATGATATAGACAACATCGCAGGTTGCCAATATGCATTCACGATTTTCATGGCGATTATGAGGAAAAAATAATGTACCTACTGTCTTCGCTTTCTTCATAGAACACTTCAGAAGTTATCACTAGCAGCAGTAGTAGCGGCAGAAGTGAAGTTCCTAAAAAAAACAAACGATGCTGTAAATGGTGACAATTACGACGGTCACAGGTAAGAACAAATTTCAAGAGTAAAAATCGATCCGTCGTCTATCATCTTGGACAAAACTTCACAATTCAACTTCTTCTTCGGCTCAGCGGTAAATACTACAAACAACATCAGTACCGAGATTTAATGCAAAATAACATTTGCCAGCCGCCATTTTCTTGAGCTTAAAAGACAGCTATTGCTATATAGGACATTAACATCCCAGTCGTGCTCTACGGCGTAAGTAGGAATAATATCCAAAGCGCCTTTCAGGAGAAAAGTTCTGCGCGCGATCTTTGGTCCTGTTTTGCGTTGATGGCAATTGGGGAAGTCTCAATCACGAACTATATGGTCTGTACAGCGGCGTCTTCAGATCGAACGCCTACGATAGCAATGCCAAAAAGAGCACATAGATAACGCAGCTCCGCCTCGAGAAATCTTCCACTCCAAGTCTGTGGGACAATGCAGCAGACGACGTTTATGACTGAGCTAGGGTACATAGACGGAGAAGGTCCTCACTTAATTTGATGTGCGCAGTGGCTGGAGAAGTCTAGATCTGTGTGCTGCACAATGAACGACATGCTCTTATGAAATTTTATATCTTCAATATCTATATACATAAAAAAATGGTTGCAAGCGCGTTGTGACTTTATAACTCACGAACGGTCAAACCGAATTCGATAACATTTTTAGGGGTTAGTTCGTATGGTCGTGTAGATGGCTTGTCCAAAGCTTGCACGAAATTTGTCGACGCGTTCGTGATTTATGACCTTTTATTTAAACATCTGATTTTGTCGTAGGCGCCTATGAGCGTGTGCTGTGCGTATATTGTGTGCTGATGTCACCATGATGAAACAGCAAATACACGTTGTAGCGCATACACGCGTACACATTGACAGCTGCCAGTGAGTGATCATATTAAGGTTCTTTTAATCGAACTCGCATTGTGAACGGACGTAATCGGTAAAAGTCGCATTTAATTTTTTTTGTTTATTGAACAAAAAGAGTTTTGCCGCGTAAATCTGTTTTGTATTTTTTCAAACTTGCAGCTAAATATCATCAAACAATTAATTAATTTTTTTATCGTTCGAATTCGAATGTATATGAGCACATTTTATTCTCACTTGCCGGTAAGCGTTGTTGTTTCGTTGTTTCTGGTATGCGAATAATTGAGTATTGAGACAATGATGTTTAATAAAGTGTGTATGCAAATCCTAAAGTTTAGTTTAGTTTATTTCATCTACCGAGTTATATGAATTAATGTTATGGTAATAAAATTGTAGTGTCTGTCTGTCTGATTGTTCGGGTTAATATCTGAAATGGCTGGATCGATTTCAATGAAACCTTGCAGGCATGAAGAGTAGGTAGTCAAGAGGGTCTTGCGCTTTTTTCATGCATTATGGGTTTATACGAATTCAAGTTATGCAACCTATGTCATTATTCAGAGTTTCATATTCATCATGCCTAAAAACGATACGGTAAATTATGACAATTTTCCATGGTAAGGTCGGGACCTTGGAATAGAGATGGCGGCGGATGAGCCCTTTTAGGGCCAACGGCGGCGCTCACAGCCTGCAAGAGGCTACCGACACCGGATCCCTCCGGACCCCTTTGTCCGGGGGCTAAACAAATGGACCTGTCCTCCCAGTTGGAGGTTGTGCGTGGGGTTAACTTCCTCACCACGTAAAAAAGTAACGAGTTGAGAAGCAACAATATGCCTCGGATACGGACGGATTTACTGTTGACGACCCCAGCAAACGGAATAAGGACAATGACTTTCGGTTCTGCACGTGGAATGTGAGGTCCCTGAACAGACCACGTGCAGCCGATGAACTCGCGGAGGCCCTAGACTGCTATAAAGCAGACGTTACCGCAATCCAGGAAGTGCGATGGGATGGGCCGGGCAAAAAGAGGATGAAAAACTGCGATATCTACTACGGCGACTGTTACAGAGAGCGAAGGCAGCGATTATTTGGATGTGGATTTGTTGTTCGAGGCAGACTTAGGCAAAAAGTCTTAAGCTTTAAGTACATAAGCGAGCACCTCATAACAATCCTCATCAAGGCTAAATTCGGCAACATCAGCCTAATCTGCGCCCACGCCCCAACGGAGGACAAAGATGACGATAGCAAGGATGACTTCTATGATCTCCTAGAAAGAACGTACGATCAATGCCCCAGCTACGACACCAAGATCGTTCTAGGAGATTTTAACGCTAAGCTGGGTAAAGAGGACATCTTTGCTAGAGTCATCGGTAAACACAGCCTGCACGACACCACGTCCGAAAACGGACTCAGGCTGGTGGACTTTGTTACGGGGCGAAACCTCTCTGTAGCTAGCACGCGGTTCCCACACCTCAACATCCATAAAGGGACCCGGCGGTCCCCTGATCATTCAACCGTCAACCAGATTGATCACGTTGCGATCGACGTCAGACACTCCTCCAGTATTCTTGATGTCCGAACTTTCCGAGGCGCCAACATCGACTCGGACCATTTCCTTGCCAGCCGTGATCCCCCTGGACTTATGTGCTCCACATTGTACGTGGACGTCCTATGTTGTGTTGTCCCACAGGCTCAGAATCGAAGACTCTTCTGCCCGGAGCTGAGTTTTCCATACGCTCTACATAGCCTAGCCATCTTAGGCTTTGGATCCGTAGATGCCTGGCTAGACCCATGTCGCTGTACAGCCCATGTAGTTCGTGGTTGAACCTTTTCCTCCAAATGCCATTAACGCAAACTGGACCAAAGATCGCTCGCAGAACTTTTCTCTCTTAAAGACCAAGAGACTGTTCATCCGCTTGAGATATTGTTCATGCCTCTGCACCGTAAAGCAGAACTGGGATGATTAATGTCTTATACAAAGTCAGCTTGGTCATTCGAGAAAAGGCCCTATTACTCAATTGCGTATTGAAACAGCGGTTAGCAAAAGTTATTCCGCGCTTGATCTCAGTGCTGATGTTGTTTTTACTATCTACCGTGGAGCGGAGGTAGATAAATTCCTTCAATACCTCAAAGCTGTAGCTGCCAATGGTGAGGTTCTGGCCAAGTTTTGCACTCGTTTACCGCCAGACCCATTTTAGCCGCTTCCATTTCAATGCCAGCAAACGCATCATTAACGGCTCGTTGTGTTCGCCCAATCATGTCAAGAGCTCTAATGATAAATGATTATTTTTAATATTATTAAGACGAACGCTCGCTAAAATAAAAACCTCTTAAAACCCTTGTAAAGCATTGTGCTGCGAATGCTATTATGCAAGTAATGCATAAAAAGACGGATGGCACTCTTCATAATTACAAACCCCTCAACTTTACTGTTCCTCCGAAGAGGGGTTTGAGGGTTAAATGATGTACTGTTGTACTGTGAAATAAACGGGTATTAAGGATGAGTATTTGAAAGGGTGGAATAATAAAAGGGCTTATTCACGTGAGCATGTGATAGAACAATGAAAGACAACAGATTGTTGTCTCTCAGCGATTTTGTCAGAGGATCTTGTGTCTGCTTAACCAGTTGCATGAACATGTATGTCGACGTGTTATAATAGCGAATTATGGATGAGAATTTTGATTAAACTATAGGTCATGGTTATTTGTAAGACATTTTGGGATGTTTTAAAAGAACCTGATTGGATTTTGAAAAAACATCGGATCAATATTTTGGAACAGCGGCTATATTTGCATTTATATTCAATGTATAAATTATGCTTTAAAGATGGTTAATACGAATATGTCACCCAATTGTTGAAAATTATTTTTTCCTTCAGGGTGCAGGGAGTATCTAATTTCGTGGGTTATCTTGCAACGTACATGGGCAACTGAAGTGTTCTGTTATGAAGTTTATTTTCTATCGAGATGAAGTTATTACGGGGAAGAAAAATCAATAATTCCTTCGCTTTACGCAAACTCAAAAATGTTCTATACACACACGCACAGATGCAAAGGAATTTCTGTATCCATTTAATAAAAGGCCTCATCTGCTCAGTTTGATAGTAATACTGGTTAAATAAACTAAATCAAGAATTTTCGCAACATTCGCTCTTTTCAAAAATAATTATTTTAAGGGTTAAACTAAATATAAGTGCGCAATAAGATTCGAATAAATTTGATGTTTTGAAATGCTTTTCGATTGCAAAATACTCTCAAATGTATTTCAAGTTCCGATAAGCTGCTGACAAGAATGAATTTTCAAAGTCATTCGCGAAGGATATACGAGAAAAGACTTTCGAGATAAATTCCTAAATGTTCGGATGAGAAACATGATAAACTAAAAGTAAATGTATGTTAAAAATCATAAAAAAAAATGTAACTGAATAAAGTATAGTCTAGTGTTTATTTGAAATTATTTGAAATTCAATTTATTTTTGCTTGCATTTCCTATGTTTTTCCATATCGCTTGCCTTGAAAATTCTCAAAAAAAAAAAAAAAACAAATTTGGGGAAGTTTCTGATAAACAAATACTTGGAAATATACGAAATTGGTGCATTGGTAAATTATTTGCTGTTGAAAATCCATAGTGCATCCATCAATAGAGCGCATGTAAAAACATATCACATCGTGACAAGTGTTATATATTGTAAAAGGTCCCGTTTCAGGATATCCGTGTGTTTATGTGTATGTTGAAAAGTGAGCAAAAGGAAAAATATGGTGTGTAATAAGATTCGTCCTACGTAATACGAAATTCGTAAGATCACTCTAAAATTGTATATTATTTATAATCACTTCTACGTACACACATGAATGGGTTTTAATCAACGAAATTGGATGGACTAAGTGGGTGTCCTTTATTAGCGTATACACAGAGTGTGTATACAAGTATGAAATTATTTTAGTAAAACGAACTCTTTCAATGGCATGAATACCTTTGTGATTAAGATTAAGATAAACTCTCTGTCGTGATTGAAATTCCATAAAAAGGATATTGGTATACATTTTTATTTGAAAATCATTTATTTTATGATTTATCGACGCATCGGTGAATGAATTTAAAAAAAAAAGAAAATAATTGTTATGAAAATTTTAAAAAGGTGTTGTTTGATAAAAAACATACAAAAATTCTCTTGGAAATTTTTAAAGCTTGTGGATGTTGGCTTTTGATGCATAAGCTATTTGGGGAACTGAGTTGTATGAATATTAAACATTTATTTTCGTTGGCAATAAATTCAATTTGAATGCTGTATTTTCTTGTTTTCTTGTTGTGTGGGCAGGTAAAATTTACACCTTTTGTTCCGGAAGTAATTAATTGCATCAACCTATTTCCATTTTCGACTTCATTTCATCTATGGTTTGTTAAATTTTCGAAAAGGAAATGACTGAATTTTCTGAAGTTTAAGCAACAGAAACTGAAACGAAAAAAAAAACTGGTTTGTGTTATTTATCCACGGTTGTATACCTTTCATATGTATAAACGAACAGTTCACATTTTAGTAACTTCATCTATTGTATGTTCGGACATCAATTCGGTAACTTACGAACAACTTTTCGCATATATACTTTAAAACCCTTTAGTTATTAAATTCCCAAATTCTTTCCCTATTTGGACAATTCTCAATATTTCTTTCTTATTTACTTTTACAACGCATTTTTTTTTTATTAAACAGTGTGGACCAAATACAAGATTTTTTTTTAAATGCCATAAAATGAACAAAATGAATTTTTTTCCATGTATTATGGCTTCATTAGTAAGAACAAACAGTCCCAAATACAACGTCGTTCAAGTGGCTGCGTCGGCTGGCTTCGCAGTAGCGCCTGTCAACCCAGTTTTCCAAGGCCTTGTTGATGGTTTCGAGTTGTAGTACACGGATTGCATGATATTTTCTTGAATGCTTGAATCGTTTTCGGATTATTGGCATAACATCGGGCCTTCACGGTTCCCCACAAAAGGCCAAAGGGGTCAAATCGCAGCTCCGAGGCGGCCAATTGACATCGCCAAGACGGCTGATAACACGATTTGGGAATTTGGTGCGCAAAAGATCAATTGTGGAATGGGCTGTGTGGCATGATGCGTCATCCTACATGAAACAAATCCATGTCTTCAATTTAAGTTAACATGGCTCTGTAACGCTCTGTCAACGGTGGCGTTAACCGAAACGTTGTTCCCAGCCTCAATTTCGAAGAAAATGGTCCAATGATGCCACCACTCAACAATCCGCAGCAAACTGCTAATTCTTCTCGACAATAGCGTGCGGGTTTTCCGATACTGCAATTTTGTTTGTTAACGTAGACGCCGAGATGAAAATGCGCCTCGTCAGAAATGATGATTTTTCGCCCAAAATCATTGTCCAATTCAAGCTGCTCTAAGGCCAAACTGCGAAGCGATAACGAAGCGGATGGTCGCACGCCTTCAATTCCTGACTCAATTGGACCGTTGGTCTTGGACGAATAATCCGAGATCTTTGTGCAGAATTCTCCTCAGGCTAGTGCGTGAAATGTTGAGCTTTTGAGATCGATGGCGAGTTGATTTTCGTGAACTGAATCTCAACCTCTCGACCACAACACAGCAGTCACATTTTCATCTGTGCGCACCGTACGACGACGGGGACCATGAGTGTTATCCACTAGCATACCAGTCTCACTAACTTTTTGCACAAACTTGCGTATAGCAGTCGCGGTGGGTGCTTCATTTCGCCCAAGACATCTTTTCAAAAAACGCACTGTTTGGGCTACACAGCACTCACTTTACTTTCTTCAATGCAAAATTTACCAATTTAATCTGTAAACGCCTGGTTTCATCTAAGAAGGTCAAGTGGTTGTTTTAAAAATTCTTTGGCAAAAGCAACTCGAAATTGAAAGTAATCCATATCAAAAAAAACTTTTCTCGAGCAGCGTACATGCAAGACATGAGCTCATGAACTAGTCTTACTTAACATTTCCCTTCAAGGCTCATCTAAACTAAACATTGGTTTCTCCAACAACACCTAACACATGAAATAACTTCTCCTTTTTAAGTGGCGCTAGATTACAAAACTAATACCAATGTTCTCCAGTAACCACTCGTGCCGTGCGTTCTATTGTTTTCTCACGTTTGTACCTACAGTTTTATGCAAAGTTTGATAAGGTTTTCGTAACGGTTATACTTTCTGAGTGGTGTCTTGAGAGAGGTGCTGGTGTGGAAGTAAAAGTTATTGTGTTTGGAATAGCTTGGAATGTCTCTATGGCTCGTCACTCCATCGTCTGGTCTAGAGATGACAAACTAAAACTATTGTAGTTTAAGAACTGCATACTTATTCATTTTTAAAAAGTATTTGAAAGCTTGTTTTAAATGAAATAAGTTATTTTAAATTAGGCTAAGCAAAAAAAATGTGGGCGCCGTGGCCGTGTGGGTTCGTGCGTCGACCCATGCGCGTTTGACTTTCACAGTCTAGGTTCAAATCCAAGTTCAGACAAACAATTTTTCAAAAAAAATTGTTCGCGACTCCACCTCTTTCGAGTCATTGACAATGCTCAAAGAGTATAACTGTCTAGATAAACCTTCTCAATATCACCGTTCGGAGTCGGCATTAAACTGTAGGTCCCCTCCACTCGTGAGAGAACAATAGCACGCACATCACTAGTGGTTGCTGAGAAGCTAGGCCCAGGTCCACCTCGGACTGTAGCGCCGCCATTATTATTATTATTAAGCAAAAAAAAAATGGGACATGATACTCAGCTATATTCAAGATGTAGCGACATTTTCCTGAGGGACGAAGCTCCAGAGATCAGTTTATCATTCCAGATTGAAACCGACACAAAGAGGGTGCTTGTCGATTTGCATTTCTTTGGTTTTTCCAGGTTTTGTAGTAATGTGAAAGATAGGACATCTCCTTCTCGGATCTACACTGAGAACTAAGTCATAATATACACTGTAACTCATGATTCAGGGCTCCGACAAGTGTTACAGTGACAGAAAATGAGACAACACAGTGATTCAACAACCACGTGAGTCTTGTGCCGATGGATCGGTGACTACTTTTGGCGATTTCACTTCTCCTATTTCACTTTTTCTATTTCATTTCTTGTGGATCGAGCAAACGACGACGACAAAAACGATCGATTTCACTCCAGATATCTGTTGCATGTGCCGAACCAGATCATCTCCAGCTGCTTTAAAGATTTCAGTAAACGTTTCGATTGGGTGGGGGCCAGAATTCTCATCTATCATCGTCCGAATTGAGTACAACATTCTATCTGACAGCGATATTTGTGTCTTTATCGCCATTTAACAGAAATTATTCTTCAAAAATGTCAGTATCCACTGCGACTCTTCCACCAGTTGTCCACCCTTGTCCCGATACTGTCCGAACTTTATATACACTTGATAATAGTTTCACCCATCTGGTAAATCTTTCGGACATCCTTCCTACCATAGCATGTCTCCATCTCTTCGATCACACTCTTTCTTTTTATTCCTTAGAAGCCGGGTTTCATCCCTTTGTTTCTGTTCGTAGAGCTCACTAACAGCTCACGTAGTTTGTTGCAGCGTTGCCTTGTAGGCTTCTTGTTTTGCTGCATGTGACTGACCGCACTCGTTGTCAAACCAGTAGTTTATTTGGGGTCGTAAAACCCAGCAGCAGCGTTTTGACAACTTTTCTATTCGTTTTCTATTGTTTGTGCAGACGGCACAAAGTGCCTGATTACATGAGCGGAAGAAGGCAGGATTGAGAGGATACAATATGCGATTTCCATACAATATACGATTTTCACAAGCGAGAGGGAGATGGGTTGGATGCGCCGAAAATCGGACTTCTTCCACCGAAAATCCACTTTCAAAGCGGATTCTCGGGTGAAGCAGGTATATTTTCATTTCTTTTCGTTCCGTTTTCAACATGGTTTCCTCATTTTCTGGTAATCGCTGATCGAGTAACACCTCACGCATGCTACGTGGCATTTTCGGAATATTGATCACAGGGCGATTTAAATGCAATGTTAATGTTTTTTTCACTGCATACATATAGTACTACAGGCAAACGTTTCCGCTATACCTAAACAAAAATTGTTTTTATCCGTAATACATGAAAAATACGGATTTAAAAGAGAGCATTACTCAAGTCGCGGTAGAATATTACTGAGTGAAAACATGATGCAAATGAACCGATTCGCGTGTTCCACACGCCGAAAATCTTGCCTGCCCAGTCGGATTTCCCAGTCGTTTGTAAACAGCCACAAACGGATTGACTACACAAAATACTGTCGCTATCATGTTCTACAATCACTGATGCATATTTGATTATGGTACTTTGATTTCATTTCTAGCCTTTTTGTGTTCGAAAAAAAACACATTTGTTATTTGTCAGAGAGCTTCACAAAATAAAAAATTCGAAACAGAACGGTCAAAAGAGGCGTGATTTAGAGTCGGTGTTTATATTCGAAGTTATTAATTTTTTTTTGTAAATGGTTTAAAGCGATGGCAGATCTACAGCCTTATTCGGCTTTCGTTTTCTTCGATGAGCAAACTATACTGGAGTTCCATGTACTAGACATGGGCTGAGTTCGTAAACTGCCTATATGATGCGAGGCAACGATTTTTTGATGTTTCGATGCATCACGATGCTTTAATTTTGTTGGCCTTTCGGAACGGCTTATTGTTTTGTGTGTCATTGTTGTGTGTGTTTTCTAAATTTTAGACATGAAAAAGAGACAATTGTGTCGAAAAATGAAAAAATTTGTGGTGGTTGCTATTGTTTGCGCTTTCATGTTGCATTGTAGAACGCGATGCAAAGCATCATTGCCAAATGTTTGCAATTAAGAACGCTTGACGTTGCAGTACTGCACTAATACTGCGATTACAAACTCACCTATGTTTTCCGAGGCTGCAGTTTACAAATGAGTAGGTGAATGTGCCCAATAAAAGATTTAATACTTGTTGGGTTATTTATTTGCTCAATTTTTTTATTACTAAATAAACTTTCTTTAATTTTAAGGAATCTAAAATATTATTGTTCAAATAATCGTTTTTTCAACAGACTTTAGAGGTTTCTAATAATTTAAAATGTCAAAAACTAATACAACTAGTGTGATTTGTAGTTGGATCTACATTCATGTAGAATAATAATAAATTACAAAAACAAATAACGTTAAAATAAGAATGCGTTTATCGGTAGTTATCTTTTAGCTGTAGTCGTATATAAAATTAGCTTTTTTTTTAACTGAACACTTTTAAAATAGTTCCTAATTTTTTTCAGGAAACGATTGCTCACATGTTGACACTACTTTGTCGTATAACATAAGTTGTATAATGGACAAAATATCAACTTCATTCATAATTTTATGTGCATCGGCGAATTTTTTAAAATCACTTTCACAAATAATTCAAGGTATGTTATGTAGAAACCATAATGCTATTGTAATTAATTAAATATTTTGTTTTAAATATTAAATATTTTATTAAATTGTTGTATTTATTTTTTAAATGTATTGCATTTTTTGTGCATTTTGTCGGTTATAATGACAAGTTTAATAATTAGATTAGGGATTAGCGGTGATCCAATAAACTGTTTTGTTCAATTAACCGGGGCGTTTGACAAAAACGGTTGAATTTCGAAAGAGACGACTATGGGAAAAATTTATTAGTGATCCAAGCAAAAATGAATTTGAAAAGAAAAACGAAACATGTTGCAACATGTCTCCACAGATAGGTTGGTCTACAAGTGAATGTAAGAACATTCTTTTGAAAAAGCTGCGGTCGAACCAGCCATGCATATGTCCATTGTTTAGGTACAACAGCAGGCACTCGAGTTGCGCATCAAGTGTGTGTTCTACTAAAAAAATTTACGGGATGTATAGTTATTTATGTCAACATCGAATGGAACGAAGTTTGGGAACTTGACGTAGCATGTTTATAAACTCTGATCACTGATAGAGAATAGAGAAAGATGGTATAATAAAATGAAAGTTTGTTTGTCCGGGATAGAACCATGTATCTTTAGCGTTAGAGTCAACTGACTTACCCATGAGGCTACGGCGACCACTACCACTTTTTCAGACCTCAGAATAAAACAGAATAAAAATAAATCATTGAGAGCCAAACTTGTTTCCCCTTAAATGGAGGTTTTTTTTTCATAGTTTTCCTTCAAGATTGCTTTAAATTATTCTACTTTATATCATATCTAAACAATTTTATTTTCAGCAGTAAGGTTTTCTATTTAACCGTATCTCTGTGCAAGCTAGAGCAAATTATACCATTGTCAAAACACTGTTACACTATGTAAGAAATAAATATATCTATCTATCTATCTTGAGAGCCAAATTAGGTCTATTTTAAAAACTCAGAACGTTTTAGCATACAATTAGTGGGATACCAATTCGAATGGACAGTTCTAAATTACTTTAAGGGCACGATGACGACGTTTCGCTCAGACTTCTGTAAAAACAGGGTCTCGAAAGGCTCATGAAGTCAACTGCTGCTTAGTTTCAGACTTATACGCGCAGGTTCATGACTCGTCATCGGTTATTTGAAGCACTGACATCAATATTTGTTTAAACTCTCTGATCAAATGACAGGAGTCTTTTTTAAAGCGATAGTTATTATTATATTATATTATTCAGTGTATAACGAGAAGAAATTCTTTCGATTAGGCAAACGAAATTAATACTCGCAACTGCCCCAATATTACGATAAGTCATATAATGATCTCACATTGTCGTGTTTGTTTAGGCTGAATGGCTGGTTAGTATGTACGTAAACATAATCAGCATAAGCATATTTTAAGATTCTCCGTCCTGTAGCATTCGATTATTTGATTATACATGCATAACTTATGTTTATATACATTTCCTTTGAATTATTTTACAGATAATAACCATGTCAACTTGGACCCAGATCCTGAATTTATTGGCACAATTAACAATGTTACATATCCTGCGGGGCGGGAAGCCATCCTTGCCTGTACAGTAAGAAATCTTGGAAACAACAAGGTTGAACATAATTTTGAATTCACACCACCTGTTTTTACAATATAACGTTATTTATTTCTAGGTTGGATGGTTAAGAGCCTCGGATCAGACCGTTCTGGCATTGCAAGGACGAGTCGTAACTCACAATGCTAGAATAAGCGTCACACACGAAAACTACCATACATGGAAAATCAGAATAAGCAAATTAAGAGAGAGTGATAAGGGATGCTATATGTGCCAAATTAATACAAGTCCCATGAAAAAACAAATCGGATGCATCGATGTTCAAGGTTAGCATGTTTAGCTTTTTTATTTGATCATATAAAGGCCAGCAGTTTTATGCCGTTTCTAAAAATAAATTTTATTGGCTCTTTAAATATTAGACCATGGTCATTGACTTTAGGGAGGTGTTGCCTTGAGGTGAGTGGTACGGCAACGGCGACAACAACTTTATTAATTCCATATAGTCTTCTCCCATTTATGGATATATTAATTTCAGTGGACTCTTCTTGTAGTTCTAAAGGGTACATATTTTGCTGTCTGGTTTTTCAGTTTTCCGTTTCTGACAGCCCACGCGTGATTCACGACATGTGTAAACGTCCAACATGCTCAGTTAACATTGCCATCTTATCATAAAAAGACACACCCGTAACGTTTAAAAAATTATGAGTTTTATCATCAAAATTCGTGCTCTGTGAAACATTTTTTTCATCAAACAAGAAATTCAACTCATAGTGACCAAATTTCACACTACCCTCGTGTTATTGGACATCAAGCCAGCTTCCTATATAAGTAAAAGTGCGCAAAGAGGAAAATATTTCTGTCGTATCCGCCAGTTTTAATAACGATCATGATTTGTCGATTCGTTATCATTCGCATTAATTGGGATTGTGTTACTCGATTATAAAAACGATTTTACGCAAGAACCTTGATCTAAAACCTTTCAAAATACAGCAACAACTGAAGCCGAACGACCTGCCACAGCGTCGAATTTAGGTTGAATTTTCCTTAGAAAATATGACGGAAATTCTGTTTTTTTTTATCAAAAAAATGTATTCAGCGACAAAGATCATTTTCTGTCGAATATTAATAAACAAACCTGCAGTATTTGGTCTAATGAGCAACCTCAGGCAATTCAAGAGCTTCTAATACATCTGGACACCCAGACATGTCCGACGGAATTATTGGATCGTATTTTTTCGAAAATGACCGCTGTTGTTCAATGATTTCGTAATTTTTTTTTGGCCCAAATGAAGGAGTTCAACTTGACCGACATGATGGTTCGCAAATCGATGGATCAATTAAGAAATCAGGTCGGTAAGTAATTTTAGACCGGTGAATTGGCCGGCTAGATTTTGCGATTCGACGCCTTTAGACAATTTTTTTATGGAGATAAGTCATATAACTCGAGTATGCCGATAAACCAGCGTCAATTGTAGCCTTAAAAGACAACATTAGATGTTTTATTAGCGAAATACCGGATAATATGCTCAAAAAAGTGAATCTCTGTAAGAATTAGTTGTGGTCAACTTACTTACTTACTTAAGGTGGCGCTAAAGTCCGGGGTGGACCTGGGCCTAGACCAACAACGTCTCCAGCTAGCTCGATCTTTAGCTATCTGCACCCTGTTTCGCACACCAAGCAGGTCGTGGTCCCCTTCGACTTGTGTGCGCCACGTTGTGCGTGGACGTCCTCTGTTGCGTTGTCCCACAGGCTCAGAGTCGAAGACTCTTCGGGCCGGAGCTAAGTTATTCATACGCTCTACATGGCCCAGCCATCTTAGGCGCTGGATCCGTAGACGCCTGGCTAGACTCATGTCGCTGTACAGCCCATATAGTTCGTGGTTGAACCTTCTCCTCCAAAAGCCATTAACGCAAAAAGGATCAATGACCCTCTTAGAAATTGAGGAGAAACATATGAATAACATCATCAGCCAATTTAGCCACTTGATAGCGAGTTCGGAACGGTTCAATTAACCCACAATGGGCCTAACCCAACCTAATTGAAACAGCAATCCGAAGTCTGTCACACGTACTTTACCTAACCCTTCTGGTTTAAATTAAATTAAATTCCAAACCATTTTACTTTACTTCTTTTACAGCATTTATTGAATTGTAATTTGAATTCAATACTTTCATTGTAATTCTTCCAGTTCCACCGGATATACTAAATGAAGAATCGTCATCCGATCTTGCTGTTCCAGAAGGCGAAGATGTGATTTTAGTATGCAAGACAACAGGAAATCCGACGCCTAGAGTCATATGGAAACGGGAGGATGGGGAACCTCTCTTAATCAAAAAACCTGGAAGCAGAGATCACTTAAAAGGTAAATCCTATGTTTGATTTTATTTAATGTACGTTTTCTGTCATCGTAACTTTTTTTAAACATACTTTTTTCTTATTTATTCTTCGACACGTCCATCAAATAAAGTTTCAAGTGTTTTTAAAGTATTTTGATTTTATAAATTATATATTACTACTTACAGTTGACTCTTATACTGGTGCATCTCTGAAACTACTCCGCTTAGAAAGGCGTCAAATGGGAGCGTACCTATGTATTGCCTCCAATGATGTTCCACCGGCCGTAAGCAAACGCATATCACTAAGTGTACAATGTAAGCAAATAAAATTTTTTAAAATCTTTTCAGTTTTCGAATTCTATTTTCATATTTGATCCTATAGATTAAGTGTATCAATTCTAAAGGCTCATTCGTTATAGACTTTAATGCGCTTAAGCTTATGTCAAAATCGAACGAAAAGGACACTCAAATTTTACCAGGTGGTCTATATGCCCATAATGAACTTAAATAAACTTATTCATCTGTCATTTAAAAATTAAAAGAAACCCTTTTCTTCTTGTTATCGTGCTACAGTGGGGGATAACCCTGGGTCTCAACCAACAGGCCTCTCCGGCTAGCACGATTTAGCCAGCTTTCTTCGCACGCTGAGTTGGCTGACGTCCTTTTGCACTTGTGTGCACCATCAGTTTCGTGGGTGTTCTCTATTGCCTGCAGTTTCAGGGGCGCGGAGTCGAAGACCCTTTGAGCTGGAGAAGTGTTGTCCATACACTCTACATGGCCTAGCTATCTTTGAGGTTAAATCCGTAGACGCTGTACGCCCATACAGTTCATGGTTGACTCTTCAAATGTCATCAACGTAAATAAGACCAAATGTTGAATGCAGAACTTTTCTCTCAAAAAGGTAAGCGGCTTCTTCATCTGCTCTTGAGATTGTTTCGCGCCATAGAGCCGGACAGCCATGATCAAATTGTTATATAAAGTCAACTTGGTCCTTCGAGAGAGGGCTCTACCACTCAATTGCCTCTTGAGTTCAAAGAAACTGCGATTGGCAAGAGTTATTTTGTGTCAAAAAAATCTCATCTCATCTCATCTCATCTCATCTCATCTTCAGTGACCCACATGTTCCACTAAAGGGGTCGCGGACGATTGGATGCCGCAGTTGGTTAAGTGCCTGTCCCATGTTGGAGGGGTCCCAGGTTCAAATCCCAGTAAAATCGAATCCGGTCCAGTCACCATTTGCCGTTGGGATCAAATTAACGGCACTGGAGTTGGATGCTACTTGGCAGTACAATGGACCAGTTTTGAGTCTGCACGCACGAGAGAACTCGAGGCCACTCGATCCTCCCCCATCGACTATAACTCATCAGGCACTATGCCCAAGCCATCTCGTCCTGGGTCTGCCAAGCGGTCCCCTACCTGACCGTTAAATTTTGCAATGGGTGAAATAAATATCCTTTTTAAAATATGTCTTCTAGAAAAAAAGAAACGATCCTGCACTTTCCAAAAATAAATTGGGTTAGAAAAGAACTCGAACTATTTTTATAATACAACGGATCACTTTTCTCTATACACTTACTTACGTATTTGTTCGTATTTTACTGTACTGAATTGATTAAATGATCAGTAATTTGATTAAGATTCCAAAACTTAAAAAAAATACTGCGTTTACTACAAATACTACGCTAACTACACTAACTACAATTTTATTTATTTTTGTTATCAATAGTCGCACCAATGGTTCGCGCTCCGAGCCAATTATTGGGAACCCCGCTAGGTTCCGATGTTCAACTGGAATGTCATGTAGAAGCTTCGCCTTCTCCAGTTTCGTATTGGCTGAAAGGGGCTCGCATTTCCTCTTCGAATGTATTTAACCTCCCATCTTCAAGTCCGATTGATACTAGTCAGTCCTCACCAGAAATGCTCCTGGATGGGTGAATAGCTGAATTCACGCTGAATCAATTATTGATAATTTTACATTTTTATTTTAGCCCCAAATACGGAATAACTGAAAAACGAGATGGTTACAAGGGTGTAATGCTCTTAGTGGTAAGATCATTTTCGATTGCAGATGTCGGTACTTATCACTGCGTCAGCACTAATTCGCTTGGTCGTGCTGAAGGGACACTTCGACTATACGGTTTGTAATTGCCATTTAATCCCAAATTTTTACGTTTCTAATCAGAGTTGTTATTTAATGCAGAAATAAAACTACATCCGGAAGTTTCATCTTCAAGTGACGATAATATAAACTACATTGCAGGTACTTAACAAAAAGACACATGGTTTCGGATTGTATACAAAAGATATTATTTTTAGGTCTAGAAGGTGCTGCAAGAGGCAAGAGTTGCTTTGGACCTCAAACTTCAATAAGCATTTGTATTAATCTTATAATAGTACTGGACATTGTCAAACGATACTTATGTAGATGATATGACACTATCTTATGGTTTTAAATACGTATGTACATTTACAAAGACATAATAAACATTCTGAGGCAGTTATAATAAAGCCATTGGTGAAGTCGTGTTTCATGTTTGACTGATTAAAAAATCCATGAGTGAGTATTTCTTAATTCAGAATGTGCATTTGTTTGTAGAATGTCATTAACTTTAGTCCTGTTCAGTTTTAACCTACGCTTCGCTATTTTAAAAAAGCTGAAGGTTCTACAGCTATTCATAGCAAGTAAAAGTCTGTAAGCCTAATTATGTGGTTAAATCAGGTACAACTCGAATCTTGATATACGAGTATGAATCTATCAGTCTTAGAACCTCTGTCTAGCTGCTTCCCTTTTCTCGGTAGGAGAAACTTACAACTTCAAGGTGGAGACTGAGAACTTAATGAGCACCACACGACAGGCGTTCAAGTTGGTCGACTCTTGTCGTTTTTTTGAGTCGTGGTCTTAGCCCAACCTTCTTACAGTTCGGACGTGTTTTCTTCCGTCTCGTTAATATTGCAATTTATTCTCCCCCAGTTCTGCGTACCTGCAGTTTTCGGTCTCCACCTTTATTTTTGTGCCCCCATTTTTCGTTTCACTGACCCACCCAAACACCCAATACAATGTCGCAGCTCTGTGGTATCCCCGACTGTGCATTTAATGATACCGACGCGGAATTAGTGCAGTGTAACGGCTTATGCGGCAGTTTCTTTCATATGACGTGTATTGGAATTAGCAAACGCGCTATCGGGTACGCCAAAGATTTTGCCAATCACTTTCGGTTTTTTTGCGACGAATGCAAAAACATTTCCTCGTCCCACTTAATGCGCGCTATTAAGTGTATAAGTGACTCCATCGCGTCTTTAAGAAACGACAACAAATTGCGTTTCAAAAACTTAATCGGCCATCTATCGAAACTCGATGAAATAAATAAAAGTTTTGATGAATGGAGCAATTCCAATGAGTTGTCAACTAACTGGTGCAAGAACAAACTACACAATATAGACAAACAACTTTTCATCATAACAGATTTACTCAAAAATGTTCCTAGTGAATCGGTGAAAACTTCTACTTTATCGTGTAGTGACATAGCTTCCGCCCTTGACTCACGTCTTCCAGTTATTAAATCGGTCATCCAATCTTCCTTAGGAAATCTTAAGGAAGATATCCAATCGCTTCGCATGCCCGTAACGATCTCACCTTCACCTCAGCAAACTGACCTGGTACTGGATGACCTGGTATCCAAAATTAATAGTATAGGTAACGAGATTGCTGTTAATCGGTCAATTATCGGTGATTTAGTTGACGATATCAGGGCGGCATCATGCAAAATAGACAGCTTGCCTGATCAATTCCAACCCAACCGCTCTTACAACACTTCAATACAGGCCGAAATACTTGAAACTACTGCCAACATTTCGCCGCCTGCACATCAACCTTCCCCCCCTCCATCTTCTCCGGCCGTACAAATGCACACAACAGCTTACAGACCACCTAATAATCGTCCTAACTCGGAAGTCATTCATCGTTTTGGTACAACATGGACCGTTTCAGAATGGAATAGAAGACTCGAAAAGTTGAGAAGCACCAATGCCAGCCTTACCACCTTCATCATCAATGGCGCTCCCCAAAAGGCGAATGCTCTCTGGGTACGCAAGCTTTTTCACCAGAAGTTTTCCATCATCGTAGAAAGCTGCAAAAAGATCTCCCCACCAAGATCCAGAAACCACAGCTGTTTTAGAGTTGACATTCCGTCTAAATACGAATGGCTTTTTTCGACCACCACCGGCGATGCATTTCAGTTGTGCAAAATGGCCATGTCCAAATGGTTTATCAATGACAACAAGAAGCCCGGCAACAAGAGACAGGACAACAAGAAGCAGGTTGAGCGTGGTATTAAACCACCTAGAGTTAAGCCTAATTGGAGTTTTAAAGCGGGAGTTTTTCCCTTTTTTTCCCCTCGCTTTGACCACTATAATCCTTCAATTTCAATCTCTCATCCGAAGCCTCTACTCAAATCACTCCACCCTCTATGAATTACCCAAATTTCATTCACTCCCACACTCTCAATCCTTCCTCAAACTCTTCGTCATCTACTTCCAGCAACAAATCCGCGGCTTCCGCGCCTAATAAGTTCACTTCACCTCCTACAATATCACCTCCTATTCTTGACCCAATGCTTCCTCCCTCCGTCAAACTCGCGTCGAAACTGGCGGACCCCTCGTCAACAATTAACGACCTAGATGGGAGATATACCATGTCAAGATTACGTGATCACCGGCTTTTTGAAAACGTTCGTCTTTATTTAGCATATTTGCATGATAAACCTGACTCCGTTTGCATCGACGGCAAGACAAAGACTAATCTCATGGTACTAATTCAAAAAGAAGGCCTCCCAACCGATCTTCCTGCTTTGAGAAACATCTACAATCGTTTTCACGAAAGTTTCAACATTTCCTCTTCCACTGTTTCTAAAGACCTTTCAACATTTGCTTCTCATATAGGTACCAAACGTCTCTCGTACCTCCAAAAATCACGCAGTAATTTCAAGGATTATTTTCGCCCCTAACTCCTACCCAGCCCCTACATCTCACTGTGTTAGTAACACCCGACAGTTCCTATCAATTTACTATCAGAACGTCAGAGGGATTCGCACCAAAACCTCAATGATTTACCTCAATTCTCAAAAACTGCCGTATGATATTTTTGCCCTTACTGAAACTAACCTTAGCCCGAATTTCCTAAATTGTGAATTATTCTCTTCCGATTTCGAAGTTTTTCGGGCTGATGGCCACAATAACAACGAGCTTCCCACAGGCCGTGGCGTTCTTTTAGCCATTCATAATCGTCTCGATGCCACACTCGTCAAGGTATCAAATGACAATCCTTTCATATCCGTATGTGCTAAAATAACAGTATCCAAGCGGTATGTATACATTCTCCGCTGTTATATCCGCCCTTCTCAACCCATCCATGCATACCAGCTGGCTATTGATGCGGTCGACTCTCTACTCGATGTCGCTGACCCCGGTGATGACTTCATTATTGTTGGCGACTTTAACCTCCCCTACTTGCAATGGGCGCTGTCAGAGGACGAATCATATTTCGTTCCAACTAATCCCTCCTTAAACACGGAAATTCTGCTTACCGATCGTTTTTCTGACTCTGGACTTTTTCAGATCAGCGGTATCACCAATAACCTTGGTAGGCAGCTAGATCTTATTTTCTCCTCAGATGCCCTTAATACCCTGGTCACCGCGAGTAATCACCTTCTCTCCACACTTGACCTCTACCACCCCCCTCTCGCCCTTACATTTTCTTTCGAACTTCACATTAATGCCGTTGACTCTGAAAATGTTCCATCTTTCAACTTTCGCAAAGCAGACTTCGTTAAGCTAAACGACCTTCTCAATAATATTAACTTCGGCCTCTTTCTTAACAATCTTACCCCCATCGATATCGCTCTCGAATACTTCTACACAGCAATCTTTGACTGTCTTCTCCAATCTGTACCTTATCTGACGCGAAAAAACTGCACATCTTCCCCTCCTTGGTACAATAAAGAACTCCGTACCCTTCGCAATATCAGAAACAAAACTTGGAAAAGTTACCTGAGAACCAGATCTGGCTTAGATTTTACTTTCTACCAACATGCTTACCTCCGCTTCTCCACCCTCTGCGAATCACTCTATCTCGATTACCTCAACAAAATGCAATCCAGTCTAATTAATGATCCTAGACGCTTTTACCAATTTATTAACGCGAAAAGAAAATCTGATGGTTTCCCTACCTCTATGAAATTATTGAATATATCATCTGCTGACCCTAAAATGATTGCCAACCTTTTTGCAAATTTCTTTAGCCAATCGTTTAGTGACCGCTCTCAAGAACCTGACCTTGATTACTTCAGCTACCTGAATAACTGCCCTCAGACGACTCTTGTCTCAATTAACATAATTAGCGATACGGTACGCGAAAAGATTAATCAACTCAAGGATGACTTCTCCCCCGGTCCCGATGGTCTGCCCGCCATATTCCTTAAGAAATGTGTCAATGGTCTGTATCTTCCACTTACTTCTCTCTTTCGTCTCTCGCTTTCCCAAGCCACTTTTCCAAATTTATGGAAGGACTCCTTCATTTTTCCTATCCATAAAAAAGGGAGCAAAAGCGACATTTCTAACTATCGCCCCATAGCTAAACTCTCGTCCATCCCCAAGCTCTTCGAAAGCATTGTATATGACGCATTGTATTTCCACTGTAGATCTATATTTTCCCCACATCAGCACGGGTTCCTTAAGGGTAGATCTACTACGACTAACCTAACCGAGTTCGTCTCTAAGACCCTGAAATCTTTAGAGGAAGGCAAGGAGGTGGATGTTATTACCACCGACTTCAGCAAAGCATTTGATAAAGTCTGCCACCTTACTATTTACCTAAAACTCAAAGCCCTGGGTTTTCCACCATCCTTTATATCTTGGCTGAGATCGTACCTTGAGAATCGCCAGTATAGAGTTATCTTTAGATCCTCTGCCTCTGATCCCATTAACGCCACTTCAGGCGTTCCCCAAGGCAGTCATCTTGGTCCACTGATCTTTGTTCTAACAATAAATGATGTTGGTCATATTATTAAATATTCTGATCTGTCTATTTACGCGGACGACATGAAGATTATTAAGACTATTACTACCCTCAATGACTCTCTCTGTTTTCAAAGTGACCTAAACTCTTTCTACCTCTGGTGTGACAAAAACTACTTGGAACTAAATGTCAACAAATGTCAATCTATAACCTTTTCTCGTAAACGCCTCCCCCCTCCCAATAGAACCTATTACTTTCTCAACGAGTCAATTCCCTCAGTCTCCTCAATACGGGATTTGGGTGTCATCTGTGACAGGGAGCTAAATTTCTGCTTGCACATTGATCACATTATACTCAAAGCCAACTGTTCTCTGGGTTTCATAAAACGCTGGTCTAAGGAATTCTCTAATCCCTACGTAACAAAATCCCTCTTCATTACCTTTGTTAGACCCTTACTTGAATATGCCAGCCAAGTCTGGTCACCCTTTCAATCAACTCACTGCCGTAGAATCGAAAACGTGCAGCGCAGATTCATCCGTTTTGCTTTACGCGGTCTCCCATGGGCTGACAGGTTTAGACTACCTCCCTACGAAGACCGGCTAAAACTGATTAGTCTGCAAACCCTAGAAAAACGTCGTGAAGTCGCTGACATTCTCTTTGTGCATCAGATTTTTACTGGTTTGATAGACTCCCCTGAATTACTAAGTATGATATCCGTTCATACTAACCCACGTAATCTTAGGTCTGTTCCCCTTTTTCGTCTCCCTCTTCACCGCACCAATTATGGCCATTTCGAACCAATCTCCAGAATGCTGCGGCTGGCCAACAATGCTCATAACTCCCTGGACTTTCACCGCAGTTTATCCTCTCTCAGAAATTCTCTCTACTCCTTATGACCCCCCCCCCCCACACACACTCACACTTAGTTAAGGTTAGTTTAAGTTAAATAGGTTAAGTTAAAATTTGTTTAAGGTATAGTTTTAAGGTTTTATGGCTTGTATTAAGCTTCAAAAATCAAAATTAAAAAATTAAAATTAAGTTGCGTTTTAGTATCGGAATTTAACTAACCGTAGTGAAACGCTTTGAGAGTCGTTCTACTTATGTTCCGCATATATTTCACAGAAAAAAATTACAACTAAGATTTATATTTTTCTTTATTCGAGTGCAAAAGTAAGTCTGGTAACATTGAAAAATAATATTGTGAAAAATATAGACAGCAATTTGATGTGTATGTCGTGGAGTAGTGATGATGGATAGGAGAAAAATGCATTTCCCACAGAGTCGACTAGTTCGTTCAGGGCAAAAATGTTTACTGTAGCTTTATCTGTTTCAATGAAGTACTTTTGCCTGAACGGTCGTCCCCCAGTGGCTCCTGCTTCTGTTTAATTCAAAATTAAATTTTTTTTGCTTTAAATTTTGCATCGCACCACCTAGCATTCGCTAGGGTTGCAGATGTTGTCAAAGAAATTGGTTCCCAGATGTATGCCTCTGAGTGACACCAGAGCCGGGCATGTGCAGCAGAGGTCTCTAGACATGGTCCACATCCTTCTCGTCTAGACAGCTTCTACAGAAGTCGTTAGGAAAAACACCCAGTCTTTAAGCGTGCTCACCTAGGATACAGTGTCTCGTGATGACGCCTGTCATGATGCTGATTTTTCACATATAAAAAAAACACAATTTTCAAATCGTTTTAAATTCAGCCTAAGCCAGGTTATTCTGAAGGCGTGGCACATTGTGCCTTTCACCCACCTATTGTTGGTCATGTAAGTTGTCACCTCTCGTAACAACAAACTTCATGTAGCAAATAACGTGCCCAAATTGTTAAGTTTAGCTAGTAGTGGTAAATAAGTTGCATGTTTGCAAGTTTATCTGCTTTGCTATTGCCTGGATTTTCTCTATGTCCTGGCACCCAGCACAGGCGAAAGTTTCGGCCATCTTGTCTAGAGATGAAGGTCTGTTTGTTGATACTTTTCAGTTTAAAGACACTAGGGCTTTGATGGCTGCCCGGCTAATAGTAAAAATGCAAATATCGCGAGCTGATATTAAGTCTCACTCAAGCCAGGACAGTACTTCGCTAATTGCCATTATTTTTGACTGAAAGATGTTACAGTGTTCAGGAAGGCGGAGGGAAATACCGATGTTTAGCGGCATGAATTAAATATACAAACAACGGCGACGTAGACCCACTGGTTCATACGCGATTCTAGAATCATTTTTACTCGTGTAGAGAGCCTGTGTTTCCTAACTCCCTCGTGCTCTTCAGCTGAGATAATTATCTAGAATAAATCACATATATTTAGCAGTGTTTTTGTGCTTGAGAAGATACAATTTTGCTGTTGATATTTGTGCATAAGTTCTTTAGTACGGATGGATGTCAATCGCGCACATGTCTTTTCTAGTAACAGTAGCAGTTCATTGACCACTCGGTTCCACAGCAAATGAGAGAGAACTCCACCTTGAGGAGGTGCTCTGCTGGCGAATCTTGTAGCGGTTGTAGATCCCAACTTAGCTTGATCTCCTTGTGAGCAGTTGGTAGATCAGCATACGGAGGCATTCAATAAAAGACTCGTCAGTACGTTTCTTTGCAATTGATTACAAGACTGTAATTACAGTGTGCATAAAGAAAATTTTACAATTTGTTGATAAAATGAATATTGTGGATAAATTTAGAACTGATGAAAATGAAGAAAGTTTCCTTAAGAACCCAGAGACGACCAGTTAAATTATGTATGTAAATTCAATTTGTAACCGTTTCAATTAAAAACACATAGAAAGAAGAGTGGTATTACCTTTTTTTTTATCAATGTAAACAAAATAGAAAAGTTGAAGCATCTATTAAAACATGATATTTCAGTGCAATAAAAAAAGTGTACTTTAAAAAAAGAATTAGATACAAATCAATGAAAGTGAATAGTTTCAATCAAAGGTGAACATAATTATGAAGTAGGTGTATGAAGGTGTAAGTACAGAAATGAATTGAATACACAAAATTGAAATTGCTAAATCGATGGTCTTCATTTTGTGGTAAAACCTTTAGGCGGGAACTTTAGCCACTACTCGTTTTATTAATTCATCTACACGTTCACTCATGCCAGCAAATATTTTTGGATGTGGTCCTATCATTTGAATGAACGATCCCACATCGGCCGAAACCTTTGAAGTATAAGAAAAGACAAAAAACAAATTAATCGTTTACAAATATAATGAAATTAAAGAAAAAAACAACAACCTAGACTTCAAAAGTTCGCAACAGCGCGTTCGCGCGGTCGGGCTTTGACATTTTCTGTAGAATACACGTAAATCATTAGCCAAGTCGGAATAGCGCGGTCGGGCGTTGACATTTCACAGATTGTAATATAGTAAGTCCGAGCTGAAAGTTTGGATCAGAGCTACTCTCTACTCACTCGGGCTTTTTGACAAAAAAAACAACAATCTTTTTCATTCATTTGTGTTTTCACTTTTGGCGGGCAAATGCAATTTGTATAAGCAAATAATTTTTTGTAGGGATTTTATTTATAATAATTGCATTTTTTTCTTGTAAAACGTATTTTAGAAAGTAAATAGCTTTGAGGAGTATATTTTACTCGTCAAACGCGCGAGTTCTATTTCGATTTGGAAAACTGAGACATAAGATTCTCGTAAATTCGATAAAACGCGTACCAATTCCTGTCAAAGTCCGAGCGACCGAACGCGCTGTTGCGATCTGGGCTTTAATCATATTCGTTGATTTTTGTTGGTAGTTCAAAGCCGTCGAAGCGATATCATTACTCACGAATAACACCTTCGTTTGTTACATTTGTTTCGTATTACAATCAAGTTTACTGACTATTGTAGCGATTTTCTTATTTGCAATTACCGTTGAGCTGGGATCTTTTGGGCAAAGCTTCATGCTAGTTCCTAAGTCTAAAGAGCTTTCACATTTGCGGCGAACTGGGAACTGTGAAATTCGCGAATTTTGACAGTTCACATGGAATTCGCCAGTAGTAGCGAATTGTCAGTGTGAAATTGAAAATTTCAAATGTTGGCCTCCAAAGATTTTACGAATTTTTTATTCGTGAATTTGTGGATCTTAAAATCTGTTTAACAATACACAAAAAGATTGTTGAATTCACAGAGAAAAGAATCGAAATCGATATTTTTTTTATTTAAATAATATTTTTTGAGATTTTATTTCATGAAAGAACTCGATAATTCAAAGCGCGCATTTTGCCATACCAAAAAGTGTACATTTTTGTTGATGAATAATGGTTATTTCGAAAAATTCGCGTTCAAAGTTCGCGCTTCATGTGAAAGGGTTTTAAACGGTTCCTAATGACTGCGTCACACAGCCTTGCCGTAATTCTCTAATTTAACTATTCTCTAATATCAAAACACAAATAGAATCACAAAAAATGATCAATTTGATTGTATGGCAAGACAGAGTGCATTGTTTACGTTGATTTTGTTGGTCTCATTGCTTTCATTTTTAACAAACGTAAGATTGCTAGCGTAGGCGCCGTGGGGTAGTGGATATATGCATCGACTCCTACGCTCGAGGTCTAAGGTTCGATTGCTGAAAAAAAATCTATATTTTCAAGGCTCCACCTCTTTCAAGTCACTGACATTGCTCAAAGATTAAACTGTAAGACCCTTCTACTCGTGAGGGTACAATAGCACGCACAACACGAGAGGTCGTTGAGAAGCTAGCCGTCGGTCCACCTCGGACTATAGCGTCGCCATTTTTATTATTATTAAGTTTGCTAGCACAACGCAATATTTCAGGCCATGCCATTATATTGCTTATGTTGGATGTTAAACGTCAGTCGATGTTAACACCGACGCCGTATTGTGTTTCAGGCATTAATGCCGCGTTTCACTGCCGTATACAAGCTCTTTTCATGTGAAAATAACCTTCAGCATAAAACTGTAGGTAACCTCCAATCGTGAGAGACCAATATAACGCACATCACGAGTGGTTCCTGTAAAATACATGCCCATGTCCACCCGGACGAAAAAAATTTTAAATTATAATCGACGGCTTACGGATAGGATTTTTCGGCGCATTTGTGTCCCTAAAATTTTCCAAACTTATCGCTTAAACTCTGTACTAGTTATGAAGCTTTGAAGATTATTGAAATGTTTGATCATTTTAAAAAGTAAATTGTAATCCCCATTGTCTTTTGGAGCAACAGTTTGTTTGCAGCTAGCGATCTTTTAAGTCTTTCCTTTCAGATTTGTTTTTATTTTAGAGTGTTTTTTAATTTTCATTACGTTTCGCTTGTTGACCGGAGAATGATCGAAGCAGCAATTGAAAGGTTTTTCAACTTTAATACCATTGGTTGATAGTTCCTTTAAACTTCCAGCACTTCTAAGACATCAATTCACTAACTAACTAACAATACACTAACATTGTGCTCCACACTCATAGAGCAATATGCATTTCTGTGACATGCATCTCCACCTCCAAAAAATAAGAAAAAGTTTGACCCAGCAACTTGAATAGATATCAAAATCAATTTCCTTAATCCGTTGATTTTATGGTTGTAGGTGCGTTAATTAATTTGTTAGTGTGTTTTGAGATATCATTCATTAGTTAGTCGATTAGTAGTCAGATTCTCTCGTGCCTTACCTCTAAGAAACGAACGAGAGCCTTAAGTGATCGAAAAACTTGCTCTTCATTTGGTTTATTATTGAAAAATTGAAGAATAGCCATTGAGAGCTCCACAGCAACATCATCGAAGACCTACAAAAGACAGGAATACATTTGTGAAAAAGTGTGTACCTTACATAAATGAAAAGTAGAATTGCATACCACAGTTTTAACATCTTTAATCGATAAATTGTACAAGATTGATGTGCCAATATTCTCTAAAATGGGACAGTTCGAAAGCAAACAGTGAGCCGTAACCTTAGTGGTAACTGCTATATTTGAAATTGTCTGATTGTTGTATTCCCACTCAGATATGTATAGCAGCCATTCAGAGGGACTGGAGTTTTCGAATAAGTTACAAATCTGCAAGCAAAAAGTTCAGTTGTTAGTGTTTGCTTGCTGGAAATTTGAATTATTCCTACAAAAGTAGCCCAAACTTGCTGCTCATCGGGAGAATGTTTATCAAAATCATGTGCAAAATTCATTAGTGTGTGGTCTTTTCTGTCTTGATGCAGTAAAATGATTACGTCGTCTTTTAATGCCGCATACGCTAGTACCCTTAGTAAGTGTATTCTTGTATCTGGTGAAAAGGTTGGCTCCCTCAGAATACGAGCTGCAATAAAAAGAAAGTCAAAATATCTAAGGCATTACCGAACTAACGTGTTTCTTACCAACAAAGGTCAAGAAATTATCACTTAACGCCCAGCAGCCATCATCTTCGATTAAATATTGATGGAGCTCTTCCATTGCAATTTCTTCTTCTTTGTATATCTTGCCATCCAGTAGTTTGACTAGACTTTCGAGTTCATTATTGATCTAGAAACATGGAAGAAATACTTTTAATAGAAAGACATTATTCAACATTTACATTGTAATCATTCAATCAGACCTTGTTGGCCAGTTTTTCGGTGTGAAGAGGCTAAATTAGAGCTAAAGCCACTGTGGCGTAAGTATGTTGACTTCGGTTCGGTTCGGTTCGATTCCCGACACTTAAATTGGTAAACTTTCATATTTCACGGCTTTACCTCTCTCAAGATGCTAACAATACTCAGAGAGCATAACTGTCAAGAAAAATCTTCGCAAACTTCCCTGTTTGCAGTCGGCTTCGAACTAAAGATCTCCTTCACTCTTGATAGAAAAATAGCACATACAACCAGACTACTAGGCGCAAGTCCACTTCGGACTGTGTGGCATCAATATATATGTATAGGTCAGAACTCGAAAAATTAATTCAATGAATCAAAACTCCGAGGTTGACGTTCTCCACCCTGAATTAGTTGGGTTCAGGAAGAGTAGGAAAACTTTGTCCTGATCGAAAGGCTCAAGGTTAATTAAGCCCCTTTCATAACAGGTCAATCCTTGATTGTACAACAATCGGTGAACATATTGGACATCTCTACCTACCTTCTTATTTCTCTTTAACATATAAAATTAAGAATTGGTACTTAATATACACAAATACATACGATTGTCGGACCGGAAGGTGTAAGACTTTGGAGAGTTCCGAATGGCCCTGGACCGAATGGATCGGAACGAGGGACAATGCAGTACAACAATTTGCCAAGAGATTATTAAGATTTGCGGGACCCAAACCAAAAGATGACAGTTATCCTGATACAGAGTGGAGCCCCATAAGAAGCTTAAACAGAGGATGTCAAGGGCGGGAAATAGGTGAAGACTTTTTTTTCTTTTTTTCGGAATCTTTTTGAAACACTACTAGAGCACTCAGACTCAAAACTGGTCCATTGTACTACCAGGTAGCAACCTACTCCAGTGCCGTTAATTTGATTCCAACAGCAAATGGTGACTGGACCACTTACTTGGGGCAGGCACTTAACCAGCTGCGCCATTCAGTCGTCTAGGTGATGACTTAGTTCGTAAATTTAAAATCTATCGGTCACTGAATTAACGATGTCCAGATTGATGTCAGTTGAAAACACCCCGGAAGATGAATGACCTAAGCAAACGCCAGGAATGCTCATCAGTTCACCCTTAAGCCTGCTTTCGGAGGTACAGTTAAGTTTAGAGAGTCGTTTTTTAGCCGCACCACACGAATATGGAATGCTCTTCCCAGCCTAATATTTCCCACCCACTACAATCCACAGACATTTAAGACCAATGTGCACAGGTACCTCCTTTCCCTTTCTCCCTCTATACCTTCGGCCCGTGCTGTGTCTTGATTCCGGACACTTAAGGGTATTCGTAACCACTTTTGCGCGCGCAAATTATATAAAAAAAAAAAAAAAAAACGGTTTAAACTAACCAAATCCACAAGTCCAACAAAATCTGGAAAGGCGAGACAAATAGTGTCATAGGAGGCGGACATACTGTCGAGCAGGATGTCAATTAAGCTGTTTCATCTTAAATAGAGACGACAGATGGACAATCTGCAAAATGAAAGATCTATCCCCCCAAAATGCAAACATCCTCTAAGGCAGTGCAGCCTGGATCAAATGGGGTAATACGAAGACGAAGTCAACCTATGTGAGTAAAGGCTTACCGCAGTTGTAAGCAAACCAACGCTGAAAAAGGTCTTAAAACCTTCACTCAAGCAAGCAATATTTTCATGCGAGTCGCAGACATTGGTTAAGAGGAAGTTCTCGATGTCACTCTTTATAAATACTCCCTTGAGTGCTCTGAACCCTCTTCTACATAAAGCAGGCGATATTGGATCTGGTTATTTGATCTCAGTCTGGAAGATGACCTCCCTAAGGCAGGGATTCAAACTGAAAGTGGATTGGATTTACGTCCTTAAGGATGTGACAGGAACCCAGAGCAAATAGTGCAGCCTTGTCAGTCTGTATCATAAGAAACCCTGGGTGAAGGACATTTCCAATGAGAACATCGGCCACGCCAGAAAATTAGATAGGGGAACACATCGATAGGTTTCTGGTGGCATCAAACTGACGATATGACGCCAAGGGTGGAACCGAGACCGATTAGACTTGCAAGAGGGAAAAAACTAAACTGTAGACTGGATGGCCACAGCAAAAGCAAACTAGGAAAGACGCACCTTGGAAAGCTAGTCGGTAGAGCGACTAGATAAATAAATAGATAAGTCGGGCCGGAGGGGAAGCCGTGTTAGGAAAACAAACTCTTACGTTTTCAATTGAACTTCCATCATATCAGGGAAGTGCAATGAGGAGGACTTTGATCACAACGTAGTGTGGAGCACCACCAATGATAACCAAAGAGGAGAAATTTATGATGAGTGGGGATCTAGCTGTAGTTGACAGGGGAACTGAACCGAGTTCAATGGATATAAGGCGAAGCGAGATGATTGATGTAATCTTCTGAAATAGCAATATGCAATATTTTTGTATGTCCGTGGTATAACGGTGAAACTTCAGCACAGAAGTCGACGCACATAATTCTTTGTTAATACTAGATCTAGAATACGCACAACACGAGTGGTTGCTGTAGAAGCTAGACCCAAGTCCACCTTTGACCTTCAGCCACAATATTTATAATATGGACGATGAACCAGTCCTCCCTTAAGCAGACGTTGGCGTTAACACAAGGATTCGAGATCAGAGAAGAACTGTGGAGGAGACTCAATCGTCTTTCTGGCAAAGATGAATTGATGAATAGAATAGAGTAGAAGAGAGAAGAAAAAACACGCAATACGGAAGTCTGTTTCTGCATCTCCCGAAACCTTACCCAGCAAATAATCGAACGTACAAAGAAATCCAGGAATATATTATATACATATCTAGGAAACCTCAACTCATAGATTTCCCCTTTCTTCTCCCAA
The DNA here is from genome assembly GCA_930367185.1 of Myathropa florea. Classification (NCBI taxonomy): domain Eukaryota; kingdom Metazoa; phylum Arthropoda; class Insecta; order Diptera; family Syrphidae; genus Myathropa; species Myathropa florea. The sequence continues at coordinate 23,274,769 of OV884004.1, forward strand.
ATGCCTACGCTTTGTCTGCAAAAGGGATTATACAAAATCATCTTTAGAGAGCGGTAATTCATAAGAAAAAAGCCAGAAATGTATACTAGACATCTAATGAAAAAATAAAATCCAATTGGCGGCCAAAGCTATAATCATCATAATAATGCAATTTTGTGTTCAGTTTATTAATGCAAAAGTTCAATGCCATATTTTTTTACGCAGTACTTATGAATTGCATCAGAAAAATTCGGGAACTTTCCGCCTCAACCGGAAAAAATATGTATTGACTGCAATCTAAAAGACACTCTTCAAGATAAATAAGCACCCACACAAAAAGAACAGGTAAGAATGCGCATAAAATTATTTATAATCAACGGAATATAAAGTAAATTAATTCCCCAAATGTTTGAATGTATTGAGGCATCATCCGTTGAAAATAAACGAACTTATGAAGGAAATGTACGTGATAATAATTTACCGTGAATTTTAAATGTACACCAGTGCTCTTTTATTAACAAAAATGTGTGTCTTATCTTCTTTTTTTCACACATGTCACTTATTTTTACCGACTGGCACTTAAAATTTTGATGTAAAAAGGCGTTGTTACTTTTTTTAATTATTTGCAGGCACCATGTATAACTGTTTATCTTAAAAGATATTTTTATAAATGAGGAGCAATGCTTTCTTCCAGATTAACAAAAAAAACCATAAAGAAAAGAGGCATAAATAAAACGAATACTAAGTAAATTTCTATAACCTCAAAGACATTCGCTAAAATTATAAAAGCGGATGGTTTTGCATGCGGGAACTATGCAAAACGCATCACAGTTTTGATAAATGCATTCACCATAATATTTTCAATAGAACCAAAAATAGCACTTTTTTTTTAAATACTCACATCAATATTTTTAAACACTATTGCAGGCTCTGTGTTTTTCTTTTTTGAAAGGCTCTCATCGTTACTGTTAGCTGCATCGTGCTCAGATGATTCGGAACCGGCACGTTGTTCATCAGACATTTTTTTATCAATTTAATAACAATATTTCTGAAAAGAAGACGATATTTTCTTATTTGTTTCAGTATCCACACTTCAAAGGGATCTTGCAATCTTTAGAATACACTCATTTAATTGTATATAAACATCTCAAAATCAAAGTATTAGAATATCTATTTTTAGAGAAAAAAATAACTTTATTTTGTTCACCGAATTAAATTTTTGTTAAAATTTGCTTCTATAGAATCACTTTCAGATACTTGAATAGATGAATATGAGGGAACAAAACTTGCGTTCGATTTTGTACTTATTTAGCTTCTGAAAAACACTTACTCTCTTCGGCAATGTTAAAAAATAAAAACGTGCTTTATCTTACACAAATTTGCTTTTTGTATGAGAGAGAGTGTTTTACACTTTCACGGCATATCCACTGAATATTAATATACCTCAGATAGAGACATCGTTATTTTTAGACCACCAGTGTTTGGATGAAAGTTCCATTTATGTTCGGCGATCTCCAATGCTTTCCTGCGTTTTCACATGTACACATGTGCACATGTAAATATAGTCTGATGGTTAATTTTAATTATGTCAAATTTATTATTAAGAAAAGGGTTCTTCATTTAGCATTTAAAACATCGGTTCTATACCTCAAATATTTTACAAGATCGAAAAGTACCAGGAAACGTTTACCATTATGAACTTAACGGTTAGTTTTTGGAACATACATTGGAATTTTGTGCGGATCTATATACTATCCAAAATAACACAACATGGCATGACCTGGAATAAACTATGTGTTCTACTTGTGCTGAAGTAGATACACAAAAATAGTTTGAAATCATACACCCGATTCTTTTTGGGTAATGATACAGTCCGGGAAGTATCCAAACTTCAAACAGCTACGGTTATCTTTTGCCAGCTGTCAACAATATCGTACGCTACGCCAGTTTTCGAATTTTGTTGCTCTTGAAGCCTTACTCTCTACTTTGCCCAGCAACCATATTGCTTTACATTTCAAACAATTAATAATGAAGCCTTTGTCGGCCAGTCGGCAACATAACCTAATCCAGTCAGAAAAAATTACAAGCAGTACTTTTTTTGTGATGTAATGAACAAAACACGGAAAAATGCTTCTACCATGAAGCCTTGACAACATTTGAGAGAATCGGATATTTCACTTGTTAACGACGTTACGAACGCAACCCCAATTCTCACATTTTAAGCTGTATGATTCTAAAAGCTATTAAGTAAATGATATGTAAATTGAATAAGATGTATATTTTTTGTCGAAAATTTGTATGACATTTTTGTATAAATTTGGCAGAATTACGTTTGTTTGGGCGGTCTTGGGCTTAGTGGCAAAAGCCAACAACCTTGAATCTGACATTTTGACAATTACGAAATCCACCGAAGTAAAATGAGCCTTGTCGGTGAAGATGATTTGTAAATACAGTAAAAGCCGCTTTTAGGTTAGGTTAGGTTAAAGGGCTGCTAGTGAATTCATCAGCACTCTTAGACTATGTTGGTCCATTGTGATACCCATAGTCGAACTACTCTACAACTGATCGACCGCTCCAATGATAGCGCCGTTAATTTTATCCCAACAGCAAATGGTGACTGGACCAGATTTGAAAAACCGGATAAAAGCTTATTAACTTTGCTTTCACTGGAATTCGAACCTGGGACCCCTTTAACTTAGGGCACTTAACCAACTGCGCCATCCAGTCGTCAAAAGCCGTTTTTACTAATGGTGAAAAGAGGTGGTTATATGAGGCAGTCGTTACGTTTGATTGATGGAACTCGGATCTACAAGAAAAGTTTACAAGTTTTGCTTCTTGTAAAGCCGAATAAATTCCAATAACATTCAATAGATATACAGATGCTATATTCGATGACGTTCTATTGGCCGATAGAGCACTGCATAATATAAAACATAAAGCATACAAAAACAACCAAATTAATGAACAGAAGTCATTATAAGAGACTGGTCGTTATAAATTAAATTATAAGTAAAATTTTGCTCGTTGCTTTACATGAAAATGGGCGCCGTGGCATAATAAGTGAGTAGTCGATTACTACACTCGAAGTCTGGGGTAGATTCCCGAAAAAAACAACTTTGATATTTTCACGACTCCACCTCATTCGAGTCACTGACTCCTCGTGTATAACTGTCTAGAAAAAGCGTCTCAATCCCCTCCACACGTGGGACAACAAAAGCACACACAACAGGAGTGGTTGCTGAGAAACTAGTCCCAGGTCCACCACGGACTGTAGCGCCACCCTTAATTCTTTTTTCTTTTTCAATTAGTTTTATATTATCTTTTTTTGTATACCACTTTACCTCTCAATTTTGGGACACAATTTAAAAAAATGGTTTATTATTTAAATTATGATCTTACTTTTTTTTGGGATTTATAAACACTAAGGCTATGTGTCAATTGAGTTAAAAGTGCGGCTGTATAAAATTAATCCACTAAATTAAAATGTTCTCTCCCCTTATAGCTGTGAAGGAGTGAAAAGATAGCTGGAATATTTCTTCTTCTTCTACTTGTGCCTCTACAGTTCGGGGTGGTCATTGCCCTTTTAGCTAGCATGATCTTTTACTTGCTGTAACCCATTACGCAGGCTAAGTTGGTGGAGGTCCCCCTCCTATTGGGTGCGCAACCTTAGACTTGGACGTTCTATGTTTTGTAGTCTAAGGGTTCAGAATTGAGGATTCTCAGGGCCAGAACTAAGTTTTCCATGCCCTCTCTATGGCCTAGCTATCTTAGTGGCCTAGCTATCTTAGTCGTTGAATCCGTAGACACTTGTTTCGCTGTACAGCCCATACAGTTTGTGGTTGGAACTTCTTCCCTAAATGCCATCAGCGCAAACAGGACCAAAGTCGCACGCAGAACTGAAATATTTACAATTCGATTTCATTCAAATTTGATTTGTTATAATTTAAAAATATAGTAATAATATATATAAAAAATTGGCCTAGGATTATAATTTTTGTACGCTTAACGAATCAAAGTTTATGATGCTAGAAGTTTATAATTCAAATTCAAGAAATAAATTGTTAAATAAAATAAATTCAATTTGCTTTTTAATTTCTTTTTAATTTAAATTTTTTCATTTAATTTAAAATAAGTTCAAGTTTCAAGTTCCAAAACTTTACTTAGAAAGCTTTTGATTTACAACATTTCGCAAGGGAGATGACACCCTCCTTAGTTAATCTTCCAGATTTTCGATTATTCTTTTATGTTTTACCTCGGCAAGTTGCCATTTTTAACACTCAAAATTATAGTCGTAACGACTTCAGCGATCAACAACGAAACCCAATCAACATAACGATGTCGTGTGAACACAAGAGAAACTTAATGAAATAGCATAACAGCAACCTCGTGGGTTGTGTGCTAATGCCTTGATTACTCATTTTGATGTTTCCTCATTTTCTTTGATGTTATTTTTTTATTTCATTTAATTTCTTTTGATCTCCCATGAAGTGCAGATTAACAAAAATATCGGAAGAAATATCTTGTACAAAGGAATTGACTACAGAGTTATCAGAATTGAACAATATACTGTCGGTATCATGCTCCACAGTTGTTGATCCATAATCCAGTAATTGATGAAGGTCCCCTAACTCCGTCCATGAGCCTCAAAAAATTAAAAGTGGAAACTAAAAAAAAAAATTTAACTTACGAGTCAATGTGTGAATCCAAGTATGCACAAACGTGTTCAATTAAATAAAAATGGATTTTAATTTGTCATATTTATTAATTAACGGAACATTACATTGCAGAGATTAAATTCCAATTTATTTATATGTACACTCTTTTAGATCGAACTTATTTTGTCTAATTTTTGTGTAGTGACCTAACGAACAGGTCCGAGAGTTGAATGATCTTTTGACAATACACAAGTCTGTCAGGTATTTACGGAATATTGATTTTGCAACAATGTGTGTGATAAGAGAGAAGTGTGTAAACTTATTGGGAAACCGGCATATTGACGAGGGGTTTTCCAGATTATAGTTGCACATCGTGAGATACTTGATCTTTGATATCGTAGTCCTCGTGAATCGTTTGTAAACTTTATCAACGGGGTATTTTTTAACCAAACATATTTGAGTCTGCGGTTGTTAAATTTGTTTAATTTCATAAAATGACTGAGAAGACTTTAAGTGTAGAGAAACATCTGCGGTTACAGGAGAAACGAGTGGCAGCTGTAAGCAAGGAAAAAGAATCTCTTCAGCGGGAACTAAACAAAAGTATTTTATTGCAGTAAGTCGCGTTCAATGTTTATTTAATTTCTGTATTCACTTATTACTTACATGCTGAAATGAAACTACGTATTTTCCATTCCATTCATTTGGTGTATATATGGAGTTGATCCGTATTAAGGTCGTATCTGCCTTGGTTGGCTTATGAGCCGAAATTTATTCTATATTTAGTAGTAAATGCTTAGGATATAAAATTACACATTTCTGACAGATACATAGATACCTATTCTGGAATTCGATTTTCAATACGTTTACATTGTTAAGTGAAGTATAAAATGTTCCATTGCATTTGAAGGGGACCCAAGCACAAAAAGAAAATGAGATGCTGCTGAACAAGTTACTCAATCTGTTGCATTCCATTAAGATTCGAATGTTTTCTGACTGGACATTTTTCATTTAAATGGAATCCCCATGTTTGTTCATCTTAGATTTGCTGTACGAAAAGCTTGCGCTATATAAATGTGCAATTTGTAAAATCATTAAGAATTTCGAACTATGGGTATATACAATGGTGGTAGGAAGAAAAGTTCTATGGAAGCGTAAATAACTTTATTTACTACGTTTCTCTAAACAGTCTTCAAACTTTTTTTTTATAATTTTCATAATCCATAGTACTTGCCTCAAAGTTCAGAGTGTGTATGTCCAATTGGAATGTTGTCGTATAGTAGCTGTGTGGGGTGTTTTATCACTGTCCGAAGATGACATGGCAATTCTTTCACGAGCAACAGCGTATGGTGGGTTATTGTCTAGTTGGAATGACAAATTGTCCCAATGTCCAATTTTTTCTGAATTTTCAAGTACTAATAGAGACCCAACGTCTAGGATAGCTAGGCCATGTATAGCGCATGTATAACTTTGCCCCGGCCTGAAGAATCTTCAACTCCGAGCCTGTGGAACAACGTAACGGAGGACATCTGCGATTAAGGTTTCGCGCACAAGTAGCGACACATCAATCAATTAGATTTGCGTAGCTGGTGTCAGCTAGGGAAAGATTGTGCCATCAAGAGAAGCTTGGCTCAGGTCCGCCCCGGATTGTAGCACCACCAGAAGAAGAAGAATAGGTTAGGTTAGGTTGGAGTGGGTGTGTGTGCACTTAGACCAATGTTGATCCATTGTGCTGCCACACGGATTGACAATCCAATTGTTCAATTGCGGGAAACCATTTGGACTTTACGACGTTCCGTAGTAGATTGCTAATCGGAATCACTAAGTTCGCATAAGCTCTCAAAAAAGTAGGCCCCAGATGTAGGCGTCGAAGGGACGTCAGGGCAGGACAGGAGCAGAGGAGATGTGGAATGCTCTCCACTTCCTTCTCATTTAGGCAGCTTCTGCTGAAATCATTAGCCAGATTCCCTAGTCTTCTGGCGTGATCTTCTATAAGGCAGTGTCCTGTAATGACACTGAACATTTTAGTTATGTTGGATCTATCGAGAGAGATTATAGGAAGGAGAGTAAGAAGAATAGCTCTTCTACAATTGTCCATATTTAATTACTAATCCCCGAAGAAGACATATATCCTCACATCGCCACACTTATTGCGAAGCACGGTGGCGACTAAGCTATGTTATAACTCAGATAATTTTCCAATCTGAGTGAACGCTTTGAATTGAGTTTTGGCCAGATGTGTTTTGTAATGATGCACGTTGTGTCTTCGGTCCATACAAGATAAGTGGTTCTAATTGTTAAAATGCTCAGCCATCTCGGCAGCAATTCTGGAAGGTCTTAGAGTAAAAAGTTACCAAATTCAAGGAATGAATGTCGCCCTGGCTATTCGAACATGTGATGATGTACCTCTTGGATATCACATTGTCGGTAATCAAAGAAAAAGCTAGAAGAGGCTTTTTATAATGGTTTATAATGGTTCAAGACAGGAAGACGCTTCAATGTTCCAAAAGATAGAGGGAAATGTTAAATTGAAATCCTTGGAGTAGATGCCTATTCCTACACCCTCATCCATCATGAATGAAGTCCTATGCAAAGAATGCTGGCTGAGAAGTTTTTCTCAAAGAGATGTTGTGTTAGTAGGAGAGTATTTTGGGAAGGGAACTAGAGTTTATTAAGGTTAAAAGTGTTTCCACTTTCAACTTTACCTAGTCGCTGGACTTACGGCACCGGCGATGATCGTTCAACTTTAATTCTTACACCAATTAATTGTGTGAATAAATATTCTTCCTCAAAATTGTCCATATAGTCAGCGGGTACAGGCTCTTCTCTATGAAGTTATCTGACTTCATAAGTCAACATTGACTTGTGCCATTAAAAAACAAATACGAAACAAACATGATCGGGGTTCAAATATAATTTTAAAAGTGTTTAATGAAGTGACAAAGTCGTGGTCGGGAATAATATGTGATAAATAAAACTTGTTTTTGTTCATATTTTAAATGAAGAAAAAAATATTTTATTTGTATAATATTGTATATTTCGACTACGGTGTCAATATCTGATTGAATATCGGTTGGTGACCGGTACCTTCACCAACTGCTGCTACCTGTCTTCAAAGTTATCCAATGGAGAAAGGTATAGAATTATATGGAGCGCATCGGATGGTATTGTCTTTAACACTCCACTAAAGCGTGCCGATCTATGCAAACGGCTAGGAAGTTTCAGATTATAGCTTTATCAAGAACTGTGCACCATAATGCAATTTCTTCAATTGTTTGATCTAACTATTGCCGTGAATAACCAATATACCATACGCGGCTGTAGTCCCCATTTGTATTTTTAAACGAACATGAATCAACGGAAAGGAGTGAGCATACTCAATGACAAAGGGACTCCAAAGGAAAATATTTATCTAAGATTTGTTTCTTTCTTTATTTTCATATTCTATATGCACTTGATTAATTATTTAATTGTGCAGTTGTATTAATGCTTTTGCTGTTTGGAGCATCATTGTACTTTATATAATGAACTTGTAAAATAAAAGAAAACATATTTAATTGGTGCTATGTGAATAATGAATAACATTCGCTTTATGGAGACATTCAACTTTTCAAATTGTAAAAAAGTCCTCTTGAGTTGATCGATTTCCATTAGAAGTCATAGAAGTCATTATTTTCTCAATATTCTGCAACGATTATGTGAAACAATACTCTATTATTTTTGCGAGATAACTCCAGTGAAAAGAATAAGAATAAAACACAGGCCAACATAATTCATTGTACAACACAAATAAATGCTCCTTTTCAGTACCAACGGTATTTGGTAAAAAAAAAAATATATTGCATTTCGGAATTGTAATAAAAAAGAACGATTATTTCCGTGCATTTACGTACAATAAATCCACTTTCCACTTGATTGCCTTTTTTTAAATAACAAATTATTTATTTTATTTACACTACAAAATTCATTGTATTTTTTTAAAAAAAAATTGTTTATTGCATCGCAGTAGATTCTTAGATTAGCTTGTTGGACCTCCACGGGATTTTAGAACAGCTAGTAGTCGCCGCGGCATAGAACAAACCAGTTTCTGGGTGAAGTCCGCAGGTACCCGATCCCATTCTATTTTCAGAGCTTCCTTGAAGGTTGCCTTTGAACTTATCGTGTGTTTATGCATTTGTTTCTCCAGAAAGTCCAACAACTGCTCAATGGGGTTTAAATCTGATCTCTGTGGCGGAGAATTCAACTGTCTTGGGACATAGTACAATAACCACTCTTTGACTTTTCGAGCTGTGGGTTTAGGGTCGTTATCTTGCTGAAATATCCAGCCAGGATTCAAACCCAATTTGTCCACCGATGGCTCTAAATTCTCCCTCATTATATCCAGATACATGTGCTAGTCCATATTTCGTTCAGTCACCGTCTAGCTCTCGCCGCGATACCATCGTTTGTCTGATTGCGCTCTCGGTCACTTTTCTTCCTCGCCTTCCGTTATTTACCGATAACAAACCGCCGTTACCTTTCTTTATTCATTTACATTTCTTCATATTAGTGAAAAAACAAAAAAAACAAGTGTATTGTGACAAACAACTGCCCAATTGCCTCTGGGCCACGTGTCCTCTCGGGCAATCGGTTTAGCGGTCTCGATGTGGACTTGCTATCCGAACCCAAACAACATAAAAGGAAAAAAAACAATTACACACCCATTCAAAACTTTAGCTTTGATAATGTGCTACCAAACCACGTTGTATCCAATAACCCTAAATTTATCATAATCTCGTCTCTAAATGCAGAAAAACCGCTATCATCTTACAGCGTCTTCCTGCTTAAAAAAGCAATCGATAATATAAGTACTGCTTATGACAATATTAGCCAACTCCGTGATGGGAACCTTTTGGTTCTAACTAAGTCACAAAAAATCGCCGACCTATTTCTCAAACATAAAACCTTGTCCAACATCTGCCCTGTCTCCATAAAGGGTACAGCCTACGCACCCTGCCTTATTAACGTACCTGAAACTGAGATAATTCATGAGATGAAAGCGCAAGGTGTGACAGATGTTTTTAAATTTAAAAAAACTATAGACGGCAACCAACGCGCCACTGGCCTCGTCCTCTTTACCTTTGACCTCTTCCGCCCTCCTACTTCAGTTAACATTGGTTGGTATAACGTTAAAGTTAACGAATATTATCCCAATCCAATGCGGTGCCAAAATTGCCAATTATTAGGTCACACCTCAAAAAGATGCAAGAGGAACCCTTCTTGTGTAACTTGCAATCTTCCACCCCACGACCCCGATAACTGCACACGTACCTCATGCGCCAATTGCCAAGAAGATCACCCAGCTTCCTCTAGAACTTGCAAACGGTACTTACAAGCAAAGGAAATCTTAAAAATCAAGACGATTAAGAAGTGCAGCATGGCTGATGCCCAAAAGACATTTCAAGAACAAAATCCTTCACCCGTTCTTTCCCAAACCTACTCTGCAGTCGCAAAAAATGTACCTCAACCAGACAAAGCCGGGTCAAACCTAAATAATTCTCCATTACATAATAAATCTTTTGAAAAAAAATAACTCACATACCTCAACCACTGTTCAATCCCATATTACACCACCAACAAACACTCATAATAATAACACAACTGCTCATAACAAAAACAATAACTCCAAGAATTCACCCAACACTCTCACCAACTCCACACACATTAACTTCATCGACAACCAACCTTCTACATCTACTTCCAAGACCCCTGAAAACCATACTTATGCAAACTCTCACAATTTAAATACTATCTCACACAATCAAAATCAAACCAGCCTTCCGAATCCAAAATCTCAAGAAACTGCAGAATCCAGCGATTCACCATTATCAACAATTACGCAAAACCTTATCAAAACCCACCAATATTACACAATACCTACAGATATAGTGGATGATGATGATATCTAACACTAACCACCATTTAGCTCATCGTTCGGACTCTGTTTTTCAGCTGTTGAATCAGCTTTAGCAGCTGGGCCACAGAGTTCTCCACACTACCCCCAAAACCTGTCTAACCCAAATCTTCTACAACATAATTCAACTTATAATATACGAAGTTATTCTTCAATTGTTAACTCTTCTCTGAAGATTCTTCAATGGAATCTTAACGGTTTTTTTTAATAATTGCCACGAATTGCAATTACTTATTAATGACCTCAAGCCCTCTATAATTTCACTACAGGAAACCCACATTAAACATAACTCCCAACCTACCCCACCTAAACAATACTCCGCTTTTTTCCACAATCTTGATTCAATCACCTCTTCAAAACAAGGCATTTGCCTTCTGGTCCACAAATCCATCCCACATAAATTTCTCAACATAAATTCTAGTATATCAGCAATAGCGGTCGAAATAACACTAAAAATTAAACTCACGGTAATCTGTTTATACATACATCCCGAACAACAGTTCTCGTGTAATGATCTCGACGACATCCTGACCAACATTAATACACCTATCATAGTAACAGGCGATTTCAATTCATGGAGCCCCTCCTGGGGGTCGCCCTCCTACAGCAAACGAGGTAAAACAGTTGATCGCTTCATTTTAAACTCCAGACTCGCTATTTTAAATGATGGTCGTCCTACATTTTTCTCTTCTCATAAAACATATACCCATGTCGACTTAACGTTAACATCTCCCTCCCTTATTCCACACTGCACATGGACCGTTTCCGATTACCTACACGGTAGCGACCATTTCCCCATAACAACGACTTTGTCACTTGGATCAAACATTGCCCCCATAAAACACCATAAAAAATTCATACTGAATAAAGCTGATTGGGAGCTGTTTAATTCCATAGTATCAAATGAAATCTTGAAAAGACAACACACTCCCAACATAAACAAGGAAGCAGCAATCATTCACAGATGTATTCGTTGCGCTGCAAATGAAGCAATCCCCCAGACTAAAGAAAAATTGTGTCATAAAAATGTGCCTTGGTGGTCTAATGAATTGTCTGCCCTTCGCCGCGAAAAAGAAAAAACCTGGCGTCTATTTAAAAAATACCCAACTGATCCCAATTTGATACTTTATCGCAAAGCTAATGCCAAATTCAAGAGGGCGGCAAAGGCAAAAAAAATCGAAAGTTTCGAGAAGTTAACTGCTGGAATTAACCCAAACTCTACGCCAAAGAAAATTTGGGCTGATATAAAAACCCTCACTGGCAATTACACCCCCCATTCTATTAAAACGATTGTAACCGACTCTAACACTATTACTTGTCCTTTACAAATAGCCGAATTTTTTGCAACATCTTGGGAGAATTCAAGTAACGATTCCAACTTCCACCCCAACTTCATTCAAGAGAAAAACTTACTCCTTCAACAACAGCTTCCACCGTACAACATTGATACCACTTCAAGTCAAATAGAATCACCTATCAAGATGATAGAATTTGAATGCTGTCTACAAGCCGTCAAAGGTACAACACCTGGATTTGATCGAATATCCTATGGTATGGTAAAAAATGCTCCTCTAGCTTTAAAGACAAGATTATTGGCCCTTTATAACCAAATCTTTGACGAAGGTATCATTCCGCAAGCATGGAAGATGGCTAATATTATTCCCTTGCCAAAACCTAATAAAGACCACTCCTCATTTTTAGGATATCGACCAATATCTCTCCTTCCCTGCACTGCGAAAATTCTAGAGAAAATCATCTCCAAACGTCTTTTTTGGTTTCTTGAAAATAAAAAGCTCTTACCGCCTAATCAAGTGGCCTTCAGAAAAGGTAGAAGTACTACCGATGCACTTCTGTATTTAGATGACTTCATTTCCTCAGCCATTTCAACAAGGAACCACGTCTCAATTCTTAGCATTGATTTCGAAAAAGCATTTGATCGCATCGGGCTTCATGTCATTTTGAAAAAACTTATCCAATGGAAGGTTGGACCAAAAATGTTCAAATATGTAAGATCGTTTGTCACCAACAGATGTTTTCGCATAACAACCAACAATGTCTCTTCCGCCACACATAACCTTCGAAATGGCATTCCCCAAGGATCCCCATTATCTGTTGTACTATTCATAATTGCCTTTAACGAAATTAGCAACATAATTAATGAATATAACAAGGTTCACCACGTTTTATATGCAGACGATCTAATACTCTTTTCAAATTGTAAAAACTTAACCTTAACTGGTGGCCTTTTTTCAGACATCCTTGACCGTCTGTCAATATGGGGTAATACGTCAGGGTCTTTAATTTCTGTTGACAAAACCCAAACATTACATATATGTAAAAAATTAAACTGCCCAAAACATATTTCGGTACAACTCAACAACAAATATATAAGCAATGCCAACTGCATAAAGGTACTCGGTCTACTACTCGATTCAAAACACAACTTTAACAGTCACTGTACTTACACCAAGAAACATCTAACTCCTAGATTAAATATAGTTAAATACCTATCTTCAAAAAATAGTTTCTGTAATATCAATACTGTCATTAACATCACTAGATCCATTATTTTATCAAAAATTGATTACGGTTTGGCTATTTATGGTAAATGTTCTAAATCCCGCCTTCAACTTATCTCAACACCATACCATGGTGCGGTCAGAACAAGCTTAAGAGCCTTTCGGACAACTCCCATAATAAATCTACTCACGGAAGCAGATCTACCCCAAATTACGGAAAGGTTCAATCTCCTCTCCTCCCAGATCATGCAAAATATTAATTCCCCGTTGACTTCTCCCATTCACGGAGTAGCGAAAGCCTTACTAACACGAAAAAAGAAGCAGAAATATCCGTCGACATTAGCCCAAACAATATCCTCCGCTAAAACCCTGGATATCCCAATAGCTATACAACAAAAAAGATATTCATTCCCTCCCTGGTTTCTTCCGGATGATGTAATAATCACCGAGTTAACAAACTTTCCCAAGGCTACCACTAACAACGCCATGTATATAGCTCTTTTCTCCGAATTAACCCACAAATATAAACACCTTGGATGGAATTTCCTATTTACGGACGGCTCTAAGACAACTATCGGGACATCATTTGCGATTGTAGACGGAAATGGTTTAATCATCTCCAAAGGACTTTTACCCTCTTTTTCTTCAATCTTCACAGTCGAGGCCTTCGCCATCCTTAAAGCCATCGAAGCAGCTTGCAACAAAAAAACTATTATCTTTACGGATAGCCTATCCTCAATTGTTGCTATTAAAAACATTAACAACTCTGCAAGCATAATAGTATCCATTCGGGATAAACTTATCGCTAAGAGCGCCAACCTTAAACTTGCTTGGATCCCGGGTCACGCTGGCATCAAAGGCAACGAGGAAGCAGACGCGGCAGCAAAATCAGCTATTATGGAACCCCTCATTAATTTCTATAGTTTCAATAAAAAAGATATAAAAAGACACATCGTATCAAATTGGAAATACAAAAGAAAAGTCAATTGGTCCGGCTACCAACACTTGTATAAAGAAATTAACCCCACTGCTGAAAAAGCCATCTTTCCAGCGAACGTACCTATCAAAATGTTACAAACTTTCATTAGACTTAGAATGGGGCACACTTACATTAATCATGGACATCTTATCACAAAAGAACCACCACCTTTCTGCTACCTTTGCGTGGAAAAACCACACTTGACTGTAAAGCATCTATTAGACTGCAAACAAATAAATACAATTTGTCATCGGAAATTTAACCAAAGTCTTAGGGAACTCTTAACTACCACAAGCGAAAAAACATAAAAAATGTATATCATCTCATGTCAGCTATTAAACTAAACAATATCTAATCATCTAGCCGTAGGCCATAGCAGCTAGCGCTACAAAAATATTATAATTTATTTATATATTAATATGCTAATAACATAACATAACATATTTCGTTCTATGAATATCAACTTAACCACACCGGACCAAGCCATGCACCCCCATACTATAACACTGCCTCCACCATTTTTAATTGTTCGTCGAAGATTTTTTATTTCCAACGCTGTGCCACTCTTTCGCCAAATTTTCGATGGAACATCGTGACCGAAAATGTACTTGCTTTCGTCAGTGAACAGCACTTTCTTCCAAAAAGACAGATCATCGTCTTTCTGTAAAGTTGCAAAGTCCATTCGTTTCCTCTGGTTGGCTGCACTCATCGACGCTATCTTCCTCGGTGTTCTCGCAAAATACCCATGTTTGTTCAGGGTTCTTTCGATTGTCTGCGTGCTGACTTCTTTACTACAGGTATCCGAGACTAGTTTACGTTTTTGGGTCTTTGCGACCTATGTATAGAATGAATTTCCGTAGAGGGCCTGATCTTCGCACGTACTCAACACTTCCCGTATTTTTAAAGGTTTCTAAAATATGCTCTATGGTTACGGTGGCCAGTTTTGCAGATTCAAAAAAGAGGACAATCTTAACATTTCTAAAAAAACAAAAAGCGTAAAGAATGTCAAAAAATGTATCGAATGGCCTTGGATGACAGTTTGCGCTTCATTCACAATAGCAAAAACGAGACGACAGAACTGAATTATTCAAACCAGTGCTGTCTACTTTTTGTGTTTAACTAAGTTTTCAAAGAAATTAAGAGATATTAAGAGGACAACTTAATAAAAAGAGGACAAATTACTGTCCTCTTCAAAAATGCACAAAAAAAGGACACAGTACCGAAAAAGAGGACGGATGGTCACATATTTTATTATTTAAATACAAATTGACTACCACTTGTTGAAGATCTACCGAGGTTTCTTAAATCAAAAACATATACAGTACAGCTTCGCTAATCCGGACACATAAAGTTTCGGGGATTTCCGGAATAGCTATGGACAACCGACAACTTTTCAAACATCTTTTATTAAAGATAGAAATTTATATGTATGTACATATGTATACACAGTGTACGCATTCCAAAAACATTTAAGGAGCAGGGAAGTACGTGTTTATTTTTAGCTGCAACGCTTTTTTTAAAACATCTTTTCGGCTTTTTCGCGTTACCTTTTTAGTAGAAGGATATCCATTTAAGATGCATTACTTTGTTCCCCCACTGATTGGCCCTGGCAATCAATTTGCTTGTTTCATTGTTTGAAATTTTCGCAACTTCGTTGTTGCACAACTACAGGCGTCACAACGAGTAGGGGAATTCCTATAATTGTATGAATATACATATGTACGCATGTATGTACATAGAACAGAGACAAAATATGTACGCATTTTAATACTCTGTCCGGACTGAAAAGGTAACATTTTGAAAGTGTCCGAAATATAGAGGTTTCCGGACCACTGAAGTGTCCGGGCTAGCGAGTGTCCGGACTAGTGAGGCTGTATTGTACTCAAATTTAACTACACTTAGTAAACAGAAAACAGAAATACTTAATATGTACAATAAAAAAATAACTTGTTTCAAATGAAGTAAAATTTGTGTTTCCTTTGGATTCATTTTTAATTTATGATACCTGATTTGAAGATTTCTCAATGGAAAACAAACGCTATACATTTTTTTTTTTTCAAATACAATCGGAGCTGCTCAATCCCGAACAGGGTACTTAGGGTGACAGACCTGTAGTCTTGAGTAGGGCGGAGAATAGTCCAACGGTGGAGAAAGTCATTTTGGCGATTGAATCGCTGAAAGTTGGCAAATCCGCCGGTGTGGATGAAATCCGGCCAGAAATGCTTAAGGCTATGGGTAAAGAGGGAGTTTTATGGCTCTCTCATGTCATTAAGGTGGCTTGGGAACGCGGTGAAGCACCTGGTGATCGGCAGACTGGGGTGATTGTCCCTCTCTTCAAAAGAGGGACAAGAAAGAGTGCTCCAACTACAGGGGCATATCTCTTTTAAGTCTCCCAGGTAAAGTCTACGCTAAGGTGTTGGAGGCGCGTTCTAGAGCTATGGTCGAATCCAGGATGGGAGATGAGCAGTGCGGTTTTCGTCCCGGCAGAAATACAACCGACCAGCTTTTCACTCTAAGAATGGTATTTGAGAAGGCTTGGGAGTACGTCAAACCGATCTACAGTTGCTTTGTAGATTTGGAAAAGGCATACGACCGAGTTCCTCGAAGTAAACTCTGGAGTGTTCTGCAGGAGTATGGGATTGATGGTTCTTTGTTGAGGGCCATTCAGTCTCTATACACAAACTGTAGTAGCTGTGTTCGGGTTAACGGTAGTAAATCAACACCTTTCACCGTGGGCGTTGGACTTCGCCAAGGGTGCGTTTTGTCACCTCTCCTTTTCATTATATATATGGACTGAATGTTACAGCGCAGTCAAGGCGAGGAATGTTTCACATTGGGAGAGTTGAGGGTAAGTCATCTTCTTTTTGCAGATGACTTAGTCATCCTTACATCCTCCCAGATAGAACTCCAGCGCGCGCTAGATAGGTTTGTGGCCGTATGTGCTGATGTTGGGATGAAGGTTAACGTGGACAAATCCGAGGTTATGGTTATTTCCAGAACCCCTGTTCAATGCACTCTACATGTTAGTGGAGTCCCATTGAAACAGGTGGAGAAGTTCAAGTATTTCGGGGTCTTCTTCACGAGTGATGGGAGAAATAATGCTGAGCTTTCCTATAGGATTGGTCAAGCTGGGTCAATTTTGAAACAGGTTGGTCGATCTGCAATCAGGAAGGCCGAGCTTGGTGTCAAAGCAAAGTTAGCGGTTTTTAACGCAGTATTTGTTCCAACTCTCTCCTATGGTCATGAAATTTGGGTAATGACCGAAAGAATAAGATCGCGAATACAAGCTGGCGAGATGAGATTTCTTCGTGCTGTTGTGGGAATTACTCGCCGGGATAGGGTGAGAAACACGACAGTGCGCGAGGAAGTCAATGTTGGGCAGCTGCTTCTTCGAACGGAAAGGGCTGTACTTCGTTGGTTTGGTCACGTGGCACGAATGTCCCCATCATCACGACTTCCGAGGCGTGCCTTGAATGCGATTCCATCAGATAGGCGACCGCTAGGACCTAGGATGAGATGGTTGGACCAAGTCCAAACACTCGCCTGGTTGCGCTTGGGCGTAGCTCCTGATGAGTTAGAGTCGATGGCGGAGGATCGAGTGGCCTGGAGATCTCTCGTGCATGCATTGCCCCCGCGACCCCTTTAGTGGAACATGCGGGTCATTGAAAGTGAGATGAGAAGAGATACAATCGAGCTCGCATATTGCGACAGTGAAGGGATCGGCGACATTAGGTCGTACTAACCGGACGACGCACAAAACAAACTGAAATGCGTTCATAGCAATTTGTATGCGAACCTAACACGTTATCTCTACGTCATAATATACGGTTGGTCGTTATAAGCTAAGTCGTACTAAACGGATTTTACTGTATTGCATTTTATATAGATCGCTATTACGGTTGTTGATTTCTGTTTTTGGTATTGTGAATATCGATTCTGATAGACTCGTCGATTTCACGATGTACTATAAAACAGTTTCGTATAGTCCTGTAATTTTATTCACATTCATATATCTCAAAGATAACCAAAAACACTTCTTGTAAAATGTCGCTTGGTAAAGATATCTGCACATATTAGTTGCTTGGATCCGTGTTCTGTTTGAGTCTGTTTGCTTCAAAATAGAATGAAAGAGTTCCCGAAAAAGAGCGTATGATTTCCCATAAGATAGAATAAGATGGGTTGTATGCGTGGTCTATCTGATGTGCGCAGAGCTTGAAATGACTCACGTTTATTAGCTATTATTGGGTTTTTGATTGCGAGACCAAAGTGTGACATACATATTATCACATCATCTCTTCTGCTGGATTGTGGCAAATATTGCCATCGATA
This sequence comes from Myathropa florea, assembly GCA_930367185.1. Taxonomy (NCBI): domain Eukaryota; kingdom Metazoa; phylum Arthropoda; class Insecta; order Diptera; family Syrphidae; genus Myathropa; species Myathropa florea. The sequence goes on from OV884004.1 coordinate 23,293,180, forward strand.
AAATTCAATTTTCGTTTAGGTTGGCTTACTTATAAACGCGAAATTAATGTTCTTTAGAACTTTAACACAATAATTAAAAGATTGCGATGTAGTGTGGTTAATGTAACAAGGCCTGATTTGTTTCTGCCTCGCATTTCTGGTTTCAGCATATCATGTGTGGCTGCGTAATTATTAACTTGAAATAGCATTCTTTGTATAACATAATCTAATGGTAGCATAAAAGTTATGCTACTGTCGGAAGCTCTAGCGTATTCCCTGTACAATACTTAGCATTTGTATGCAAATTGCACATTAACTTACATACATCAAACCATCTATTACATAAAAAAATATAATCCAATATATGTTAGTGGATACGTATTTTTGGCCGACTACTAGCAAAAAAAAAACACTGCTATTCGTCTTATGGCCTCCTCCCAGTGGACCAATACCCCATATGGTCACTCCTCTATACTAAGTTCTCTAAACTTCCCGACTAAAAATCTAAACCACGCAACACCCCAATACTTTCCTGATAGGAACTTTGGAATGAAATTCCTAAACCATTTGCAGGTTCCCTGCACTTCTTTACGGATTGGTCAAAGACCCATGGATGGGGTTGGCAGTGGCGTTTTCTTCAATGAACTAAACATAAGTGTCTCCTTTCGCTTACCCGATCACAGTAGCGTGTTTCAGGCGGAGATAATGGCGATTAGTGAAGCTCTGTCCAGGCTCAAACGGAATGTAATATCCGCACGCGATATTTGCATTTTCACGGACAGCCAGGCAACTGCAAAGCGGATGAACTTGCCAAGTTCGCTACTTCACAGCCATTACTACCTAAACAGAGCAACTTGGGTATGCTTTTGAAGATGCAACTCATAAAATAAATAACAGATGGGCGAGTGGCACTACGTGCCACACCTCCAGAATGATCTGGCCTAGGCTAGATCTCAGAAGATCTAAAGAACTAATATCTCTGGATAGATCTTACATATGTAGGTATAATCGTCGGTGTCATCACCGCACACTGCCTCATAGGAAATCATGCCTTGAATGCGTGCCTTGAATGCGATTCCATCAGATAGGCGACCGCTAGGACCTAGGATGAGATGGTTGGACCAAGTCCAAACACTCGCCTGGTTGCGCTTGGGCGTAGCTCCTGATGAGTTAGAGTCGATGGCGGAGGATCGAGTGGCCTGGAGATCTCTCGTGCATGCATTGCCCCCGCGACCCCTTTAGTGGAACATGCGGGTCATTGAAAGTGAGATGAGAAGAGATACAATCGAGCTCGCATATTGCGACAGTGAAGGGATCGGCGACATTAGGTCGTACTAACCGGACGACGCACAAAACAAACTGAAATGCGTTCATAGCAATTTGTATGCGAACCTAACACGTTATCTCTACGTCATAATATACGGTTGGTCGTTATAAGCTAAGTCGTACTAAACGGATTTTACTGTATTGCATTTTATATAGATCGCTATTACGGTTGTTGATTTCTGTTTTTGGTATTGTGAATATCGATTCTGATAGACTCGTCGATTTCACGATGTACTATAAAACAGTTTCGTATAGTCCTGTAATTTTATTCACATTCATATATCTCAAAGATAACCAAAAACACTTCTTGTAAAATGTCGCTTGGTAAAGATATCTGCACATATTAGTTGCTTGGATCCGTGTTCTGTTTGAGTCTGTTTGCTTCAAAATAGAATGAAAGAGTTCCCGAAAAAGAGCGTATGATTTCCCATAAGATAGAATAAGATGGGTTGTATGCGTGGTCTATCTGATGTGCGCAGAGCTTGAAATGACTCACGTTTATTAGCTATTATTGGGTTTTTGATTGCGAGACCAAAGTGTGACATACATATTATCACATCATCTCTTCTGCTGGATTGTGGCAAATATTGCCATCGATAAAATTCAATTTTCGTTTAGGTTGGCTTACTTATAAACGCGAAATTAATGTTCTTTAGAACTTTAACACAATAATTAAAAGATTGCGATGTAGTGTGGTTAATGTAACAAGGCCTGATTTGTTTCTGCCTCGCATTTCTGGTTTCAGCATATCATGTGTGGCTGCGTAATTATTAACTTGAAATAGCATTCTTTGTATAACATAATCTAATGGTAGCATAAAAGTTATGCTACTGTCGGAAGCTCTAGCGTATTCCCTGTACAATACTTAGCATTTGTATGCAAATTGCACATTAACTTACATACATCAAACCATCTATTACATAAAAAAATATAATCCAATATATGTTAGTGGATACGTATTTTTGGCCGACTACTAGCAAAAAAAAAACACTGCTATTCGTCTTATGGCCTCCTCCCAGTGGACCAATACCCCATATGGTCACTCCTCTATACTAAGTTCTCTAAACTTCCCGACTAAAAATCTAAACCACGCAACACCCCAATACTTTCCTGATAGGAACTTTGGAATGAAATTCCTAAACCATTTGCAGGTTCCCTGCACTTCTTTACGGATTGGTCAAAGACCCATGGATGGGGTTGGCAGTGGCGTTTTCTTCAATGAACTAAACATAAGTGTCTCCTTTCGCTTACCCGATCACAGTAGCGTGTTTCAGGCGGAGATAATGGCGATTAGTGAAGCTCTGTCCAGGCTCAAACGGAATGTAATATCCGCACGCGATATTTGCATTTTCACGGACAGCCAGGCAACTGCAAAGCGGATGAACTTGCCAAGTTCGCTACTTCACAGCCATTACTACCTAAACAGAGCAACTTGGGTATGCTTTTGAAGATGCAACTCATAAAATAAATAACAGATGGGCGAGTGGCACTACGTGCCACACCTCCAGAATGATCTGGCCTAGGCTAGATCTCAGAAGATCTAAAGAACTAATATCTCTGGATAGATCTTACATATGTAGGTATAATCGTCGGTGTCATCACCGCACACTGCCTCATAGGAAATCATGCCAGTAGACTAGGTGCTCCGGCTAATGTTTCTGCAGAAGTTGCCTAGACGAGGAGGAAGTGGAAAGCGTTTCGCACCTCCTCTGCACCTGTCCGGCCCTGGCGTCTCTTCGACGCTATCATCTAGGGGGCTACTTTTTTGAGAACTTATGCGAACTCAGTGAGGTTCCCATAAGTTATCTACTGCGCTTCATCACACGCTCCAAATGGTTTCCCGCTAACATTGAATTGAATTGACCTCAGTCAATCCGTGTGTCCGCACAATGGATCAACTCTGGTCTAAGTGCATACTCCAGCCACCTAAACCTACCCTACCTACCTAGTGGATATCTGCATCAACTTCTACGCACGACTCTGCGAATAACTGACAATGCTCAAAGAGTATAACAGTCTAGAAAAAGCTTCCCAATTTCGTCGTTCAAAATCGGCGTTAAACTACAGGTTCCCTCCATTCGTGAGGAAACAATAGCACATACAACACAAATGGTTGCAGAGAAGCTAGGCCCAGGTCCACCTCGGACTGTAGCGCAACCATAATATTATTATTAATATTATATCTTAATTATTCATAATTTTATTTATTTATATCTTCTCATAACTTTTTTTTACAGAGAGAAACTCAAAGATGTGTGTCGGGAACAACAGAAACTTATCAAATCAATCAGCAATGAGAGACTGCAACAAATACAAAAGGAAGAACAGCGTCACAAGGAAAATCAGGAGAAATTCCAGGGCTCTTTGGACGAAATCAATAAAATGCTAGCCAAAAATAACGAAGAGAACCTAAGATTAAGAAATGAAAACATTGAAATGTCACAACAGTAAGTGGAGTCTAATGTACAATAATATGTATGGTGATAGATACATAGGCATTCTTAAGTTATTTCGGCATCTAATGCATACTTATGTTTTGTTTATTTTACTTTATTTCAGACTGCTGAGCCTCACCAGACAATGCGATACAAGAGAACAGCAAGTTAAAGGAATTGAAAACAAAATTGAAATCGACACTCAATTGCATGAAGCCAAATTAAAGAAAATTCAAATTGAGTATGCGATTGAAAAGGAAACATTATTTCAGTAAGTTCGTACAAACTTTAGATTCAAATAAAAGAAAAAAAAGATGTAGTTTCCCAAAAGTGATCATCGCAAATTGTTTGAGAGATGTTACGTATTTGTTGAATTTATGTAGAATTGTCGTGAAGCTATGCGAACGCATTCGAATTAAATTACATAGGGTTCTCAATGACTATAATCTCAGTTCAACATGCTCATCCAACAAAATGCCTTACAAAACAATTGAGGTTTTCTTGTCCTTGTTGCTCAAGCTTCCGCAGTCAGTACAAGGTGGCACAAAATTAATCATCCAATTTTGTTTTTGAATTACTTTTTTACTAAATAAAAAAACCTTTAAGGGCTACAATTGTCTGGGACTTGTTAGCATAAACCCGTGAATTTAAGTAGCCCCAAAGAAAGAAGTCTGGGATGGCTAAATCGGACGATCTTGCTGGCCAAGTCAAATCGCCAAAACGAAAAATTACGCGATCAGTAAACGCTTACTTCACAGTATCCATTGTGGCTCGTGCTGTGTATGCGGTTGCACCGTCTTGTTGAAACCACATGTTCACCAACGCAGCGAAATTAACATGGAAACAAAAACAAGGATGGTGAAATGCTACGTATGGTCAATCCTGTTATACGGTGTTGAAACTTGGACGCTAAAGTAAAGAACCACAAAGAAAATAGAAGCTTTCGAAATGTGGCTATATAGAAGAATACTGCGTATATCGTGGACGGACAGAATAACAAACGAGGAAGTTCTAAGAAGAGCAAATCGGAAAAAGAGTAATGTTCATAGTAAAGAAACGAAAACTGTAGTATCTAGGCCACATACTTAGGAACAGCAAGTAACAACTACTGCATATCATTCTCCAAGTAAGGATAGAACGATCGAGGTGGGGGAGGAAGGGGAGGAGCAAGAACAAGATGGACAGCAAATCTGAGAGAATAGCTAAATCTCTCAACATCGGAACTATTTAGAGGAGTAATGAACAAACAAACGATCAAAATGATGATTTCCAACCTTCGGACCGGAGAGAAACCTTAATAAAAAGAAGTGTTCGCTAGTAACAATGATTGTATTGCCAATAGCGTCCAGTAGCGGCTACGCCCTGCATGGTCTCCTGTAGTTTCAGTCTGTTCGAGTAGAGTAGCTAAGCGCCGGAATGCCCAGTTGGAGCGACACGATTAGGACGTCGAAATTCACGCTGCGCTAACACCACTGACCGATTATTGGTAAAAAAATCGACAGAATTATTACACGCTCTTGCGGAGTATAGTGCTCCATTCCTTGTCTGTTTGCATACTGCAGCTGTCTAGTTCACAAATGTCAAATATGATTGACGTACGACGCCATCTCCAAAAATTATAACATCTTCCGGTAGGATGATTAATTTTGCGCCACTTTGTACTTTCTCTTTACTGGCTGTATCCAGTTGCGCACACTATGTTGGATGACGTCCTTTTCCGCTTGTGTGGCCACATTAAATTCGCCGTCGTCTGTTTATTACAACAGAGCTTTCCGTTAAAAGAATATTATGTCCTTTTGTTTCGTTTGGTAAGAGGGACTGAGTTTATAAATTGTTTTTAATTTTGGTTAACATATGTAAAATTCAATTTCATCGAGGTTTGTGATGTAAATTTGTGTATGTATGATGCCCAACATAGAGTGTGGAGTGGTGGTTTCGTCCCAAAATCAATGACGAATTGCAAACGCATCATTAATAACCTGTGTACTTCTAGCTACTTCTACACACAGAAATTATATCGCTCCATTTTTTAAATTGTATAGTAGGCTTCTTGCCTCAATTAAAAGCAACAATTCCTCTGGAGCTTAGTCCATTTTTCACACAAACTCTGGAGTAAATAACTCCAGTGCAGAAAAAAACAACTGCAACAAAATTTTGTCTCAGACATACAATATCCCAGCTTATTGAGAGCGGACGCGTTTTTCTCCTCCGTCATTATGTCTTAGTCCTGTCGTATTCGGTATGTGTTGCTCCATAAGCCGTCCGAGATGAGTTTGTCCTATTTGGTGTGTCTTGGTCCTATGCGAAACCATTTATTTTCGGCTACTACGACAGGGGTACGACTCGACAAGTGTTGGTGTTGGTGTGGGTTGGCTCGTACCAATGTATCCTTGTCGAAATCGACACAAAAACGTTTTGTCGAATCCCATGTAGTTTCAGCCTTAGAGGGATATTTTTGGGCGGGTTACATTGATATTGACATAAAGGAACTCCTAACAAACTAAATCTGATTTCATTTCCTTATGATTTTAACTGCGATTATGTAGTCTACCACAAACGTGAGGTCAAATTGAAACTTTCTAAATAGAGTTGTTTTCTTATACAAGTGAATATTTTTATTATAAAACATATTTTTTTAAAACCCATCAAAACTGCAACGTATGCCTTTTTAAAACTAATTCCTTGCAGGCAGAAGGAAATACTTGCCAAAAAATTGCTGGAAGCTGATGCTATGCTAAAGGATTTCAAGGATCGAGAAACCGTTTTAAATGAACAGATTGAAATGTATTCAAACAAATATGAAGGTTTTCAAAGCGCAATACAAAGATCCAATGAGATGTTCGATAAATATAAGAAGGAAATCGAAACGGTTTGTAGTATTTTCTTTCAATTGTTAATTAATTTTTGATAAACGATTTCATTTGGTTATAGCATGGTTTGTTTAAACACTTAGCTTACTTTCTTATTGAATGTTTTTTTGCATCATTCTGTATTATGATCTTAAATCGAATATCCTTATTTTCAGATGTCACGAAATACAAGGAAATTGGAAAAAGAATTATTGCAGTGGAAAAGAAAGTACGAGCAATGCAATGCGGCTCTGATAAATATTACAACAGAAAGAAAAAACGAACACGCCGAATCCATTAAATGTGCAAAACAACTTGAACAGCTTAAAAAGCTGCTGAGAACTTTGCACGTTGAGAGAACAGCATTATACAAAATTCTATCAGAAAATAATATCGAAACACCAAACGTACGGAACCTCATTCCTGACACAGAAATCACCGAAAACTTGCCTGAGAGCAGTAAATCCAATACGCTCGAGGTCGTAATGACAGATTTAAAAGATTCATTACCCGACGTTCAGGAGAAATTGAAATAGTGTGTACTGTTACAAAGAGCACACACGTTTTTCATAGGTTATGTCACTGTTGCGATTATATGTATAAAATATATTTAGATTTAGTTGAATGAGTTTTATACGAGCAAATAAAATAATAAAATTATCGGTTTTGTTTTTCCTTAAAAGAGCGAAACGGTTTTATTTTACTCCTCGGCTGCCACGACAGTATACGACAGTGCGACCTGACTTAGAAGCCTTCGGACTAACACAATAACTTGTATTTTTTTACCAACTTACTGGAAAATAAGTTAAATATTTGTGCGCTGTCTCAGAATAAGCGACCATGAGATAAATCGCTTAAGCAGCTGTGCTCTTCGAGGCAGTTGTGTTTCAGTGAGGCCCAGGTCCACCTCGGACTGTAGCGCCCTAAGATGAAGAAGAAGAAGCTGTGTTCTTCGAAATAAAATCGCCTGGAAACTCAATCGTATAAAGTCTTATTTGAAGTCTAAAAGAATATATCTATTGGCCCTCTGAATCTGATTCTCAAATTCGAGGCAGAACAATGATGGCCAACCGGTCTACGTAGGCAGTCATACAAAGGTGCCTAATCAGTCGATGTAACGCAAACGTGATCGATGTTGTACGCGAAATATTTCTCTCGAAGTGGCCTTTATCCTTTGCGGGTTTGACTACATAAATCTAAAGAAAGAAGAAATTGCACAAATGACGAGTGTAATCTCGTCACAGATAAACAGTCAATAGGTGATATGTTTTAACAGAAATAACTACTTACAAAGCATGAACAAAAGAGAGTGGTATCATGAAACCCCAATTAAAGTTGCTCAAATACCCGCACCCAATTTTTGAGTAGACACAAATCAAAAATCAGCTAAAGATGAGCTGGTAGATTCAGGCCGAGTAAATCTATCATCGGCCAAATCCTTACACTACGGCAGATCATGGGAAAGACGCAAGAAATGCAGATCGACATTCACCACTTATTTGTCGATTTCAAGGCCGCATATGACAGCTTGCATAGAGACGAGATACTATACTATATGTCTAATTACGTCGTTCCTGCCAAACTCGTTAGACTAAGCAGGATGATGATTGAGAATTCTCTCGGTGCTCCATCAAGGTCGGTAATGATCTCATCGTCACCTTCAACGGCAAAAACGGACAAGGCGACGAGCTGTCATGCAACTTTTTCAACATCGTACTTGAAAAGATCGTGCAGAACTCACTGGTGCACACAAGAGGCATGATCTTCCAAGAGTTCGTGCAACTGCTGGCATACGCGGACATCAATGAGGCCTATGCAGGCATTGAATCGGAGGCGGCCAAAATGGATTTAGTGGTGAATAAGGGCAAAACAACGTATATGCTTTTTTCAAGGAAGGACAAACAACATCGACGACTGGGTTATAACGCTATCATAGGAAGATATACTGTCGAGGTAGTGAATGACTACGTCTTCTTCTCAAGTAAACAGTACGAATACCATTAGCGCAAAACAACTCTTGCAAACTCTTGCTGTTTAGCTCAAGGGGCAATTAAGTCCCCTCTCTTTTAAAGGACCCATGTCCTGCTCTATGGCGCGGTGACGATGTTACGATCTCAAGAGTGATGAAGAAGCTCTTGGACTTTTCGAGGAAACAATTTTGCGTGCGACCTTTGGTCCCGTTTAGAAGAGAAGATTCAACCACGGACTATATGTAGAGTGCATGAACGACACTGCTCCAGCCCGAAAGTTTGCTGACAACGTAATATTGTTTCCATGAGAAACAAATATTGTGTCAGTATGTTTCGCTTATGCACTGTCGAGACCGATGGAATTGCTTAGCAAAGTTCTCGCTTTCCGGCCGGACGTTCCCGATAGGTGTAGGGTTACATTCAGACGTAACTCGCGTAATTGGAGAGTTTTGTTGACAGAGGACCAGCTTCATCCCAGGCTCTATCGCCTTTAGGTTGTGTTCTTTAACTTTTATAGTAGCCCCAATATTTAGAACCCACGTGAATGCACAATAGACTTCTGTTGGTCTAAATGTTGCTGGGAGGGGTAACAACATTCAACTTAACCAAACCCTTCCCTCTCTCAACAAAATTAGTCCCAGAGTTTATATGATTACGCGCAAAAAATCTTCTGCTTGGACGAATGGAATTCCTGTCCGTCTTTTTTGTCATCCAAGCAGCTTCTGCAAATCATGAGAAAACATTCGAAGTCTTTTGACGTAAGCATCTATAAGCCAACGACCCGTGATGACACCAACCATTGTACCAGCTTGCGATCCCCTGAGAGATAACAGATTCATTAAACGGCATCTTATCTTGGCCAGATCATTTTAGACGTCTGGCACGTGGTGCCTGTAGTTCAGCCACTAAAACCAACAATAAAAACCAGAAAAATAAATTTCGCTAAATTTCATTTATTTCCGGGAATTCGATGAAAACAATACGTTGTCACACAGTGTACATGCTTATGTGTTTGCAAAAAAAGAGAGTTACTAATTTTGTTTTATTATCCAACATTTATTAATTTTCATTAGACAACTTTAGATCTTTCATGTGTACTAGAAATTGGCGAAGATACAAAAATATATTTGTCAATACATTTGTACATATGGATAACACTCTAGATGACATAGAGTCGCTTTTAATATTGTACCAAAAGGAAGGGCCGGAGAGAAATCTAAATGAAATGATTTACATTCGTGGATCTCGTTTTCTTTTTTTTTATTTATTTTCAAAACTGTTTGAAGGTTATTCTAGAGTGATAATTTTCACAATTGCTGCTTTACAATATATCTGGTGTAATAAAATTAAATCTCAAATATACCCTAAACGGAAAGAAGAAATTTCAATCAGTTGAATTTGGAATAAGAGAAAAAAAAACTGTATTAAAACAAACTAAATCTGTACACCGTAAGAGGCATTCTTCATGTATCCACATTTCAAGTACATTTATTTAACTTATGTTTGTAACTTCCTTTAGTTAGCCCACCAGTCGGGACCTGAAGCATTATTTGTATGTGGTTGATTGTAGCTTCCTCCGTATGAAGGACCGCCAGAATTTCCACCGAAATACCCAGAATTACTACCACCTTCAAGAGAGGGAAAGGAAAGGACAGTTAAATAAAGATCTGGCAGTTGAAAAATAAAGGAACTTACCATAATACGATGAATTGCCATTGCTGCGGTATGATGTACCCGAGCGATTGGTGCTCCCACGGGAAGATGAACCAGATTGTTGACGATAATCGCGAGAGCCAAATGCACCACCATATCTATTGTTGCCGCCACCGCGGTTTGATGATCTCTTGCCACCACTGTGTGATCGATCTGATGCCATCATCTCCTCAAGGAAATTCGGAATTTCTTGTTTTGTCTCAATCAATAATTCCATCAAATCCGTGCAAATATTTCGATTTTTTTCATTAAAGAAACTTGTTGCAACCCCAAGGTTACCCATTCGGCCCGTTCTGCCAATTCGGTGAACATACTCTTCAACGTCTGAGGGCAAGTCAAAGTTAATAACATGCTTCACGTGTGGTATATCTAGACCACGAGCAGCTACTGCTGTAGCCACCAATATTGGACAATCACCGGATCGGAAACACCTCAGCGCTTCCTCTCGCTCTTTTTGTGTACGATCACCGTGGATACTTGTAACAGGATGATTGCATTGGTATAAAAATTCCTCAAGAGCATCGGCACCTTTCTTTGTTTCAACGAAAATCAAGGTCAGACTGTCCTTTGAATATTCCGGACCTTCTTTGATGGACTGAAGTAAATCCAAGAGATATGAACGTTTATCGTGTTCATATACCCATAAAATTGTTTGAGTTATATTTTCAGAAGTGGACCCAACTCTGCCAACAGCAAGGAAAATGTAGTTGTGTAAAAAATCACTAGCCAATTCCTGAATTGCTTTAGGAAATGTTGCAGAAAACATAAGAGTTTGACGTTCTCCGGTTGCTGGCATATTACTGTGTTCAACGATTCTTCGAATTTGGGGTTCAAAGCCCATGTCAAGCATTCTGTCGGCTTCATCGAGCACTAAGAAGCGAATGTTGTCAAGGCAAACTTTCCCACGTGTTATCATATCTTCCAAACGACCGGGTGTGGCTACAATCAAATGACAGCCGCGGTCTAATTCTCGCATTTGTTCTGTAGTGTTATTGCCACCATACAAAACAGCTGGACGCATTCGGGAACGGTAGGAAAACTTCTTTGCTTCCTCGAATATTTGAGTTGCCAGTTCCCTAGTCGGAGCTAAAACTAATCCCAATGGATATTGCTTACGTCTGCCGTACATTCGATTTGCTTGCGGAGGCATCGATACACCATGTTCATACATTTGATTGAGAATCGGTACCAAAAAGGCGGCAGTTTTACCAGATCCAGTTTGGGCACATGCCATTAAATCCCGACCAGTTATGATTATCGGAATAGCATACTTTTGTACCGGCGTCGGCTTGTCATATCTAGCCAACGCTATGTTATTTTTAATAATCTCCGTCAAGTTGACGTCATTAAACGTTGTGATATGTGATGGCACCTGATTGCCCGTCGCTTCCACGGGTATGTCTTCGTATTTGTTAAAATTGATACCAGTGTTAGCAGTGCCAAAAAGTTCGAGCTCAATGCGCTCATCACGAGGCCCGAGAGAGGTATAATCAACTTCGGTTCTCTTATCATCTTTCCATTTTCCTCCGAATGAATGTGGTGGACCACCACCACTAGTCTCGGGTCGACGTTCAGTTTCCACCCAACGATCGTTTCGTGGAGTTTCATCCTTACTGTTCCTATCGCGAGGACGATCGTTACGAAAGTCATCACGACGCTCTCCCCTCTCCATGTTACGATTGTTTGGATATCGTCCGGCGCTTCGACTCCAATCGTCTCTGCGAGTATCGGATTCGTCTACAAAAAAAAATAATGTATTAAAAATATTGAATTAAAAATATCACCAGTACGTCGTTAGAAGTTTATTTTTCTATTTAATTATGCATACAATATGGCTACGCGTGTGATGAACCATTTTACTACTTAAAACAATGTAAGCGAATAGATTCTATTGCGAGGCAGAAAAACTCGACTCTCGTTTATGTTCCCTTCAATGTTGTATAGGAAGTAACAGACTTGGGTGCAGCAATTGGCTGTTGCCTATGAACGCGGTTATTAATTATCATGGAAATGAATGTCTTTTAAATTGAATTCTAAGTGAGATTCTATGACATTCATAGATGTCTACAGCAACACGATTGGAGGTGTGAGACGTTAAAGAAATATCAGAGTAGTTTTTTTTGTTTTGATTTCTTGTACGATAGAGATGATGACTGATTGATCTGGATGGAGGAGGGCTATCTTTATTGGGTTTAGTTTAGAGAGAGTTATCTCAACACTACAGATTAGGGTTTTGGAGCGACATTCCTTATGGACTATTCTCTTCGAGTGGACTGTTCCAAGCAAGTACAAACAGACAGAAAAGTTACTTGAAAGTTCTCTACGGAGTTACTACCTCGAAGAATCGTCTACATTGAGCTAGTAGGAGTTGATTGGAGCAGATATTCGTGGATACCCATATACGTTCAAAAACGAGCGAAAGTACAGGAGCAGGGGTCTACTGTGTCTTCTTCGTAAGACTCCTGACACTAGGTGACGATTGCAGTGCCTTTCAAGCAGAAGTGGACCAATAACTGAAGGAGCACCATGTCTCAAAGATCTCAACTTCACCGACCTATCGATAACCACGCACAGCGACAGCCAAGGGGTCATTAGGCTAGCCTCGGATATTCAGACATCGAGTTGTGCAGACTTAACGTCTAAATCTCTACTGTAAAGACGATGACCCTATGTTGGGTACCAGGACATACAGGAAATTAACATAATCGTAAAAGATCCTTTGAAGCTGCATAAGTCTCTAGCAAAAAAAACGGTTATCTTTCTAAAGAAAGTGTTGGAAAAAACAAATAAACGACGCCTGAATCTATATATTTGCTTAACAACGCTAGGACTGTGGCTTGGGTTAAACAAAGGCAGATTTTAGTCAATGGAACAGCTCAGTCTCTCGAATATAAGCATTGTGATTGTCTTTACCGCACATAGAGCAACAGACACCCACACAATTTCATTTTTTGCGCATACAAAAGTGTGACGAATAAATTTGGCTGAAAGTAGACAAGGAGAGGAGGCATCGGCAAATATCCCAGACTCAGACCTACTCCAGTACTGCAAGGTCAAACGTTATAAAACGCAGCATTTTGGCAGAGGTGCGATGCATACCGCTTTTGAACGCCGTTTAGCTCATGTAATGCGCAAGTAAAAGCAACATTTTCAACGCAAACAGATCTGCTACTACAGTAAAAAGGTAGTGTGCTAAAAAAACGCGCATTTTTTTAACGTTTAGGTACTGTCTTTAGTCAGTGAGAAATATTGGATCGGGAACTGCATTCCATACCGTCTGAAAAACCAGTATCAGAACTGAAATGAACGGCCAAAAGCAGGCTCAAGGTTAAACTGACAAGCATTTCTAACGAGACGGGCATTGCGAGTGAATTTTTGAAGAAAAGGAATACAATTAACGCGCTTTCTTTAACTCATTTCTTGAAATAGCGATCCGTGTTCATGTCATTCAATCGACTTCGCTTCATTGCCTTATGAATTTTATCTCCCGCTTTTTGATTCTATCCAGCAGGTGCATAGAGGTCTTCAAGGTACCAGATTATCTTAAGAAAAGGGCAGACAAAGCAGCAAAAGCAGCCCTAAATGATGCACTTATTCAATTCCACATATACAACAAAAATAAATATAAAAAAATCGTTATCGCATATATTGGAAATCCAAGAGGAACTATTGGAATGGATACCTTCATCACTACTTTAGAATCAACCCCCAATCAAACAAATCTACCTATCCGAATAATATACCTCCTAGTACGCTAAGATGCTACGAGTATACAAGACTCCGACTAGGCCATACCAACATCACTCAAAAATTGGAAAATAAGATCTAATTTGTGTATTTATATTACGTATAAGTATACTTAATAACTCTTGTTTTATGATAACTACAACAGGCCGAAACTAGGTTCCGTAGTTTAAGATTAATCATGTAATTTATTACTGCTTAATAAAGTTATAATAATAATAATAAGAATATGGCCGCTCTACAAAAATTGGGGACGCTTGGCGTCCGAATGCGGTTTTAATTTTAAGATCCAAATTTAGCTCGATGTTATCTGCAATTGACCGATACATATATAGTTCCCAGCATAGATTATACTTCCCGATAATGAAGCATGGTCTAGGAGATGAAGCGGACTTTCTTAACAGCTCTGTAAGTTGGAGGTGAGCTTATTTCACTTCCAATCATTTGCAATCTGTATGACTGCAGTGAGAGAGAAGACGTATTTCATTTCATAGCGATTTCCCCTATCGAAGAAGAATTTCATCTCAAATATTTTGGAGAGACCACGCTGAATGTGGAGAAAACGCTGAATGAGCATCTTAAATGGAGTTTTGGTTGCATGTGTGAAGGCGCTCAGGTATGAAAAAAAAGAAAGCTTCGAATAATTTGTAATAATTGTAACCTTTCTAATCCTGATTACTTTATGCGATTATGTGAAGTTCTAATATGAGAAGCCTTAATGTCAGTCTGATAGGTGACCTTCAGTGAGGACTAAACTTAAATAAACTTGAAAACTTTATGTAAAAGTATCAACCTACCATTTTATGAAATACGTGCTTAATTTACCTAACTGATCATATTATTTTCTTCCAAGAAATGTTGATATGATTTATGCCACATTGATTTCTATTTGGTTTTCTCTTGAACGCCTTTTGGAAACGTGGGTATGTATAGATAGAATTATAAACAAAGAGAAAAACAGACCCACATTGTCATCGGTGTTGCGATTAATAGCCCGTGGATCCCGTTAATACAAAACAACAATCCGAATAATTTTTCTGACCAAAGCCGTGGATAAAATAATCAAATGAACAAAAAGAAACCCAAGGAAATATGAAATGACATGACCAAAGACTCGAATTCAACTCAAATTTAAGTTCAAAATTTGTAGAAGTCTTCAAAGACGGAAATAACGAAGTTGATCTATAGAAATCTTTGATTCATATCATATCAATGTGGATTCTAGAGTTGATAATACTGGATGTACTCTTAGTGCCTGATTACATGAGCGGAAGAAGGCAGGATTGAGAGGGATACAATATACGACTTTCGCAAGCCAGAGGGAGATGGGTTGGATGCGCCGAAAATCGGTCTTCTTCCACCGAAAATCCACTTTCAAAGCGGATTCTCGGGTGAAGCAGGTATAATTTCATCCTTTTTCGTTCCGTTTTCAGTATGTTTTCCTCATTTTCTGGTGATCGCTGATAGAGTAACACCTCACGCATGCTACATGGCTTTTTCGAAAAATTGATCACAGGGACAATTTAAATGCAATTTTTTGTTTTTTGCACTCCATACATATAGTACTACATGCAAACATTGCTGCTGCACCTAAACAAAAATTGTAACTCATGAAAAATACGAATTTAAAAGAGAGCATTACTCAATTCCCGGTAGAACATTACTGAGTGAAAATATGATGCAAGTGAACCGATTCGCGTGTTCCACACGCAGAAAATCTTGCCTGCCCAATCGGATTTCCCAGTCGTTTGTAAACAGCCACTTAGCGAATCGAGAAGCCACTTTAGCAACATTCCCATACCGCCGCGGCATAATGGGAAAAGTGCGGTTCCACTTGAAAGTCTAGCTTCGATTCGCGACACAAACTTTCATTTCATGGTGAGAGAGAGGTGGAATTCCCTCGATTCGCTGACAATGTTTACAAAATATAATTGTCAAAAACAGTTGGTTTCGTCCGCTAGTGCTTGGGGAAGCCAGGCCCAAGTCCACATCAGATTGTGGCGCCACCATACATGTACATATGAAATATCCACACAATCCCTCAATACTTTTATTTTTCCTCGTTAAGCGCCAATAAAAACTACCAGTTCCGTAAATACCTCTTCCATACTTGTGAAAATATTCCAGTTAGATCTGCTCCCAATCAAGCGTTACACTTGTCTGTATTCCTGGGCACAGTGACTTTGAACGTAATGGGAGAGAATGAGCTAGCACGGAGAGGATCAGCTCACAACAGCTTTCAGGCCGAAAGATTAGTCTATTTTACGACAATTTTGCTGTCATATCAAGAAAAATTTGGTCCAGTTACAAAGAAACTACAACTATAGATCTGCTTAAAAAGATCGGAAGTAGGCATATGTAGAACGATTACCATTGGTAGACTATTGGCCGATTGGATATCGTCAGATCAGGCTAGGCAAATACCCAAAACATTTTCTGTCCTATTTACTGTCCCATTTTCTGTCTGGAAAGTTACGACAAGGAAACTCTTATCTACATTCTGTCTAATTGCCCGCTTTTGACAAGGATCAGGTAGCGTGATCTTAGCAAAACTCCTTTGAACGATCTTAATGAAGTATCCAAGAAACAGTGACATAATTCACTCTTTAAAATCTATTAGTTACACCTGGTTTTGCTTCTTCAAGTACATCTTTCATAATATTTTAATGAAATACAAAAGACGTAGCGGTATTGAAACGGCACCCCATAGTGCTAATTAGGTTTTTCGTAAGTTGTCTTATCTACCAACCTCACGATGACTATCTTAACCCTTTTATTTGTTACCTTCAATAAATTGTTTCCAATTAAATTGTGTTAATAAAGTGACCAAGCAGAGTTTGATATTCATTTTTCTAACAGAAAGTTTTTTTCCGGAACTTTATGGATAAGTAAAGTTGTGTATAAGTAAAGTTCATCGTCACAACACATGAAAAATTAAGTGTCATCGATTGCAATCTTGAAGAAAATAAACTTTCTTCGATAGATCCGGAAATGATAAGTATTATCTTGATTGGAGGTGGATTATTGAACCTAAACAACGTGATACATTGACTTGTGACGTTTATCTTGTTGGAAATCAGTAAGCGGAAGGGGAGCGGAATGTGTGTCTTTTTATAGAATGCTGTGAAATTAATGAATGAAGTTCAACTACCGAGCATTTCGAAGGGCGGTTTGGAAGAAAACAAATCTGATTGGTTTTTTGAATGGTGGCTGTAGTTTATTGGGCTAACCCTCTGAAGTGTAGGAAACAAATAATAAAAGTATTTGCACAAAATTACTTAGTTTTCTGAGTTTATACATACCACATGATTTATTTTTTTAAATTCTAGTCTTCAGACGTATCGTACGGACAATCTCAAAACCAGATGAAGAAACTACCAGTCTTTTCGAGAGAAAAATTCTGCATTCAGTCTTTGGCCCAGTTTGAGTTGATTGCATTCGGGGAAGAAGATTGAACCACAAACTGTACGGGCTATAAAACGACATGAATCTAGCCACCCGTCTACACCACGCAGAGCACATAGACAGCAAGGCTCCAGCCCAAAGATTCTTCTACTCCGTGCCCGTGGGACAACGCAATAAAGAACCTGTTGGACAACACAACAAAAGATCATCTAGAGAGGCTTCTTGTTTGAGGCCCAGGTCCAGTCCGGACTGTACTGCCATCAGAAAAAGTCCTGACAATAGGCCTGTTCAAGCAATAGCTTCTTAAATTTCAAAGAGTGGGGAGGGGGGAATTCTCTTAGAATGTAAACATTTTGAGAAGTAAATTAACTGAGCACAAAAATCCTCCAAGTAAACTTTGATTGAAAAATGGTTGACTTTTTAACGAATTGTTCCTTTTTTTCAAAAAAGAACAAAATGTTTTACAAGACTCAGATGACGGGGAATCATTTTAATTGGAAGTTATTAATAAAAAAAGGAAAAGAGAATTTTTGTGAACGACTTTATGAAAGTAATTGTTCCATCATATTCTAAAAAAATAATTCCAGACACATTTTCGATTCAAAAGGTCTTTGTTCGAAAGTCCGAATCAGCGGAAATCTGTAAAAATCGCACTAAATTGACAGATTTGACAGACTGCTCAAAGAAATACCCGCAGCTGGAATTCGCAACATAGACAAATAGCATAAACCTTTTGTTTCCCCCTTCTGTGGAAAACTACGAAGTAACTGCGTAGTCGAACATAATTTAGTTACTTTTACCAAAATATCAAAAAAATATCTCCTTTTTAGCATGATAATCGTATATTCACTTGGGAATATGTCTACTTTCTTCAAACTAGTCGCGTAAGTGTAATAATTGTCCTTGCAACATGAACTTAATGCTGTGACCCCGTTAATGGGCAATTATTTAGGTCACCAACAACAACACTCAACACTATGCATGCATTTTAATTATAAACCGAGATAGCTGCGTATGATTCACTATATTCAATAGATCAGTGCTCGCGATAAAGCAACTTCTTAACATCGACATTCCAAAAAGAAAAACAAAATACTGCCACATGCGATTAAATTGTACTTAACCCGCATACATTTTCCAACAAAAAAAAAATTAAGAAAACCACTACACAAAGAAATTGAACCTATAAGATAATATTCCAACAAACAAAAACTAAAGGATGTAAACATTATTAAACGAGAAAAAAACACCAACTATTCATGCATGGATACGGAATAAGGTTAGGATGTCAAACGAGAGGAACAGCCAGCATCAAACATAAATTACATTTCTACACAAATGTGTACGTATTAGGTAATAACATATCATGTATTACTTAAGATTCATTTGTTCTTAATTTTCTCTGCTAAAAAACGGATCTTGAGTATTTAAGTGTGTATACGAGAATCCATTTGAGTGGCTAAATGGATTCCCTTCAAACAAACGAAAAATAATAATAATCATAAAACTCACCATTTTGAACATTCTCATCACTTTTTCTCTTGGAAAATTTACCGAAATCCGAGCCTCTATCAGAACGATCACGATTATTAGAATTTCTATTTCCCCTTTAAAAAAAAAAGAGGAAAAAATTAAAATAACTACACAAAACAAAACATAATGCGTGCATAATTTGTTATAACAGAATAGCACACATAAAAGAAAGTTATGTATGTAAGAAGTACCTGCGAAAATCGTTCCTGTACTCTCCTCTTTCCTTATCGTTCTTGAACTCTTTGTCTAATTTCTCTTCACGTTTATCCAAGGAATCGTTATTGTTGCTACCACGTAAATGCGGTGGTATATACCTTGCAGCGGAAGTTGAATTAGATTTATTTAGGGGGCTTTCGCTATTAACGTTGCCGCCATTCAAGTCCAGACCAGCAATCTAAGAAAAATGTATTCATGTATGTAATATTATATATATATGCAGTTGTTTATACGTTTTATTTCACCATAAATATTAATAACCAAAAGAATATTTTATTCATTTCAAAAGATTTATTTCGCTTAAAATAAATTATTATTCCAATATCATACCTGCTGTTCTAGACCTGTGCCATTTTGATTAATAGCATTACTCATATTACTATCCAGTCAGTTGCTTTTTGATTTTCTTCCCTATGGGTGATTTTCCTATCGATTTTTTTTTTCCTCGAAGTAATGAACAATATAGGGTGCGAATTAATGAAAACTAAGGACAGAAATTCCAATAGCAATTTATGTCCAACTAATGGTTAATGCACTTTTTAATGACTTTTAAATTTCTTCACCAAAATTGACGATTGACGGAAGTACAATCTTCGATACTCCTTTTTATTACAGGCTTAAAGTTAAACCAAACCCAAAGTAAGATTATATACATACATGAACTAATAATGCATACAGATATATAATATATAACCAAACTGAATTGAAGATGATGCGAAAATGGAAGAGCCCAGCAAATGAATCAACGTGGGAGCGGACTTTCATCAAAAATATTCGCGCAGTACTTCGATTTTGAGATTTGATAGTGGCCTTACAGACTAAACTGACTTTTTATTCAATCCAGACAAACACCTTGAAGAAATGTATTAATTTGTTGCTATTTTCGACTGTTAATTGTTTTCCAGAATTATAAATTGGCGACAAATTTTTTTTGTGAAAATAATTTAGCATTGAACGCAAACCTCGTTCAGTTAAGTTTATCATCGGCAGCGATGTAAAAGTTTGCACATACGAGCGCTGAACACCTTCGCACTTTACAAGGGCAATGAAAGTATTCAGTAGTATAGAACAAAGCAGCGCTAAGATTTTCTTATAAGAGGTGAAGCTCTCATTAGACGCAATTCAGCTTTCACGAAATTAAATGTGACCGTTCACACTCAGCAAATTTATGGTCAAACATCAATTTCAAAGATGACGATGATAACAACGGACAAGATTTTTTTACAGACGAAAATAGATGTGAAAAATAAAAATTGTTGTTTATTTATGCAAAAATTAATTTGCTATAATGAACAACTTTAAATATTCAATATTGAGGTGTTTACGTGATTGCAAGTGGGACAGAATTGGCCGAATGAACTAAAATCACAAAGTTTAAACACACAAACGACAGTCTCACCTTGTCGGATAATTTTTATATATTTTTCATTTTATATATTTTTCAAGACCGTTCGACAAACAATCGCCCATGTTCTGCATTTCGAGTGAAATGAATTTGAAATCGAATTTCCATTTCACCCGAAGTGAATTTCCACGTTCTGCATTTCGATTGATTTCGAATTTTTCGAATTCACTTTCGGAAAAAACAAACGTTGCCTTGGCTTCGGCAGGCAAATGGTTTTTGTTTTGGCTTAGTTTTCGTTGTTTCGACAGGCAATTGGTTATTGTTTTGAATACTTTTTCGTGTTTCGAAGTGAAATGAAAAGAAGAATCCTCAGGGAAGATTCCTATAGATCATTCTTTTTTATTTCTAAACAAGGGTTTGGCATACAAAATTAACCTTCTTGTACATCTTGAGAGAAATAGCACAACCAGCTTGCAGTTTTTATATTTTTCCAGGAAAGCAATTTTATTCAATAGTTTCATATAAGAATGGCAGAATGAAGAGTTCCTTACAAATCGGGATTTGCCTCCATAAATTTCACAAAAATACCAACCCCCTTGAATTTTTTGTTTTCCCCTAAAATGAAAAAAAATCATTAAAAAGAAAATGAAAAATCTGAATAGTTGACGTATTTAATCAAATTTCACTGCAAATTCATAGCGGAGCTTAGCAATGAATTCAATTCGAGTAAAAACACGAGTAAATCGAATTGCAGAACACCGATTTTCATTTTCGAAATTCAAATTCACCACCACCATTTCGATCGGATTGCAGAACCCAAATTTTCACTTTAACAGCTCGAATTCATAAAAAGTGGAATGCAGAACATGGGCGACTGTCTGTTAAATTTTTTTTATTGACCGATGAAAATCTGTGCAATACTGTGCAAAAATGTGTCTATTCTGGAGTTTTTCTTAAGTAAAAACTCAGTCGACACTTAGAATAGAAAGCGCCATTCGATTTTAAATAGTTCCCACTTTGCATTGCTGTGTTGCAAATATTTCTGTGATTTACTTTCCAACTTTTATTTTGTGTTTGACGCGAAACATGTTTGGGTTTCTCAGTTTTGCTCGTTGCTTTGCCCTTAGTTATATTTTCAGCGTTGAAAATCGTTAATAAAGTTAATTTAACAGGCTTTTTCAATCGATAAATGTAATCTGGATGGCATATCCATGCCATAAAAAATGGATACATCTCAAAATTGTATATAAATTGGTAAGCAAAATCTTTCGTGGGCGCCGTGGCGTAGTGGATAGGTGCGTCGACTCCTACGCTTGAGGTCGTCAGTTCGAATCTCGAAAAAAAACATCAAACATTTTTTCACGGCTCCACCTCTTTCGAGTCACTGACAATGCTCAAAGAGTATAACTGTCTAGAAAAAAGCTTCTCAATCTCGCCGTTCGGAGTCGGCATTAAACTGTAGGTCCCCTCCGCTCGTGAGAGAACAATAGCACGCACAACACGAGTGGTTGCTGAGAAGCTAGGCCCAGGTCCACCTCGGACTGTAGCGCCGCCATTATATTATTATATATAAGCAAAATCTTTCATACATCACAACACAACCATTGAAATCAGAGAGCTGTACGAAGCAAATTAGAACAACCACGGAAAAGAAATGAGGACATTTTTAAGTAGGTACTTGCCCAGACTTCTGTTTCTTTTGTGGGCCAGTGCCTCACAAAATCGCAGTATATGTTCTGGAATTTCATTAAATTCTCCACAAAATCTGCAGATACCTTCTTCTGATACCCCTAGTTTCCTTAGATGCTCCCTGAGTCTACAGTGTCCCGTTAGGAAGCCTGTTAGGATACGGAGGTTATTCTTGCTCATTTTGATGCATTGCCCTAGGAGTTTCTTGGCTTGCTTCATTCCACAAGCGTTATTCCAGGTTTCAATCCGAGTCCTTCTTTTTAGTTCCCTGAATTCTTTTCTGAGGAGATGGTCTCCTACAGCGCAGAATGGTTCAAGGCCTATGAAGGGTTCTGATGCTTCTGGAGCAGCAGTTCCTTCATCAGTTCTTGATCCGTCTGTATACCATTTTACCGTGTTGCTGCTCAGTCTGTGGACCATGGATTAATTGCTCCAGTCCCTTTTGGTGCTGAGCTTGCTGGTAAATTTCTTTTGGAAATTGAATTTCCTAATCACGTCATCCTTCAGAATGGCCAGTTGTAGTTTGCAGAATGCAAAGGAGTCAGCTCCAGTAGCACCTCCATTGCCGGAGTTGGGCAAGTTCTCATGGCTCCTGTAATACAGAGGCATGCCAACCATTGGACTTTGTTGAGTGTCTCCCTCGCGCTGATTAGATTGGTTCCCCCTGTGCAGTAAGTAAGGAAAACATGTCGAAACGGAACGAAAAGCGATGAAAACATAACGGTGAAAATGCCGATTTTCGGCGCATCCAACTCATCTTACTCTCGCTTGTGATAATCGTATACAGTCGAATAGCGATGGTTCGTGCCCCGATAAATCGAAAACTCAATAATTCGTAACCTGCGGTAATTCGTAAAAAAATGCTGTTCCCTTGCCATTTTGAATTATCGAGATTCGACTGTATTGTGTCTCCGGCAATCTTGCCTTTTTTCGCTCATAAAATCACCCGCTAAGTCCATAAAAACAAAAACTCAATACTTTTTGATACGATACTGTGAAATAATCGTTTAATTCTTCATCTTTCGAAACAAATAGTCATAAAATGTCACGATTCAATTGAGTGTAAAAGAAAAAAAAGAGATATTTTACACGATAACTTGTGAGCCGCGACTTAAATGAGTGTAAAAGACAAAGATGACAGGGAGCATAGTAGCAAACACAAGACTCGTTTTCTGAAATGTTCATGACTCTTTTTGAAGTTTCCTCTTCTCATTGTTCGTAATTTTTCTATTTTGCTTAATTTCTTTTCGTCATCCAAGAAAACTATTGATATAAGTATCTTGGACAAGTGAATTGATTTCAGTGTAAATAGAATTAAACGCAATATTGTCGGCATTAAGCTCTCTAATCTCTAAGGTGTTCTGATTTTATGTTCATCTTTATTGGTCGAAAGAAACATAAAAATTAGTTGTTTGTTAGAGACCTCTTAACACTTCTAAAGAGAAAGTAAAAATTAAGGAAAGTTGTCAAAAAAGTTACCGTGTGGTAACATGAGCCTCACAGAATGATATTAGAAACAGAACTGTCAAAAGGGGTCTAGACTTATAGTCAACGTGCACATAATGACACAGCACAGGAGCAACCCCGTAAGTTGTGTGCAGAAATTGCCTTTACAAATGACTGATTTCTGGTCTTGTAGCGATGCCTCAACAAGTCTCTTTGAAGTTTCTTCTATTCTTTGCTCGTTATATTTATATTTTGTTTCATTTCTATTAGTTCCCTATGAAAGACAGTTCACAAAAAATACTGGTCAAAGAAATTATAATTAAAACTAAAAATCGACACATTAATTCACTAAAAGCACTATCAGATAAGAGTCATGAGTCAAGATACACTGTGTAATTGCGTGATCCTCAAAGATTGAAAATTCAACACAGAATAGAAAAAAACGACTCACGAATCACCATGCAAATCCTGACATGTCAAGCAAATGAAAATCATTGCATTATGACAATAACTGTCAAATGTCACACTGACACAATTACAAAAGAAGAAACCTCCCTCTTCTTTTCCATTGATAACAATTAATCTAAAATCTAGAAGAGAAATCTAGGCGCCCAATGGAAAACAGAATAAATTTACGCCCCTGAATGACGTGACACAGATAGTGTGTGAAAATATTGGAACCATTGGTTGTTGTGAATGAATTTTCCAAGCTACAGCTGTGTATTTCGTTGTTGATTGCTGTTGTTTTCGGACTTGTTAAATGAAAGTTGTTATTAAATTGTTTTAAAATGAATAATAATAGACAAACGAATGATGAGAGTTTTGTGTCGACATTTAGGTCAATTTTGGAAGGTATCATCATCAATTTCTGCTTGGACGTACACATTCATTAATTCAAACTTCATTTCAGATAACATATCCGATTCCCTGACCGAAAAAATTGAATGTAATCTGAAGACGTATGACAAGGATATTGAAAAAATATGTAATTTATTTTACGAAGGCTTTATAGATTCAATTAATGAACTTTTGCAAGTAAAGTCTAAAGTAAAAGTGCTGAACAACGATGTTATACAAGTTGACACTGCTATGGGTTCCATATCCACCAAATTTTTGAGTACAGCGGAGAAAATTAACAAATTGCGTGTCGTCGAGAATAATATATTTAAATCGATCGAGTTACTACAAAAGTGTTTACCGGTGTTTGAGTATTGTTCGAAGTTTTCACATTACACCAATCAGAAGCAGTATTATGAGTCACTGAGGATATTAGAGTCGTTAGAAAACGATTGCCTGCATACTGTGGAAAGGTATAGATTCAGTTCTCAAATGAGAGATATTATTCCCAAACTAAAAGAAAACATTAAGACGTCTACCGAAGCAGAATTTCGAGAATTTCTTGAGAACATTCGAAAATTTTCATCGAAGATTGGTGATATATCTATGCGATACACCAGACAGATGCAGAAGAAAGACATAAAGAACATAATCCTTGAATACAAAACCAGGCAGAACGCATCATCTGCATCAGCCGATTCGAACATAAGTGCCTACGATTTAATAGATTTCTCTCCAATCTTCAAGACGTATCGAATATACAGTGAATTGGGGCATAAGGACTTTTTCGAAAAGGATTACCGCCAGCAGAGGAGAGACCAGATAAAGTTGGTCCTGCTTGCCCCACGAACAATGCACAACGATTTGGAAATCTACAAAACGTATATATCATCAGTGATTGGATTCTTCGTGGTGGAAGATCATGTTCGAAACACTGCAGACGAAATAGCATCAAAACTGTATTTGGAGGAACTTTGGGCAAATTCATTGAACACATTTGCCACTAATCTCAATATAAATATATGCCTTTGCACGGATCCCAATATCTTGCTTAAATTGAAAACGTTAATTCTACTGGCCATACGGAATTTGAAATCTTGTGGCTATGTTGCAAGCCATCTGTGGGAACTTTTGTATGCTATTCGGGATCATTATAACGAAGTCCTGTTGCAAAGATGGGTCCACATATTTCAGGATATACTGGAAAAGGAGAACTTCCTGCCGCTTGAAGTCAATTCAGCAGAGGAAATGGATGCATTGTTGGAAAAGTTTCCCTTCAATTATGAACTGAGCGAAATCAACAATTTCCCAGCAGTCTTCCCATTCTCCAGTATGGTTCCGAAGGTTTTTAGTGAAGCCAAAGAATTTATGTACGCCTCGATGAAGTTTTGTGAAGATCTGCCCTTGCTGCCGAATGAAATTGCTATTACTGTAAGGAAGGCTGCGAATCTGTTGTTTACAAGAAGTTTCAGTGGTTGCATATCGGCCTTATTCCGAAATCCAAGCTTAACCCTTCCCCAAATCATTCAAGTGATTCTGGATACAAAGTACTTGGACAAAGCTGCACCGTATTTGAACGATTTCATATGTGAAATGACTGGCACAATGGAAAATATCAACCAAATGTCGACATCAATTTTCCAAGCCAGTTCAGAAGCGGAAAGGGAAGTTGGAAGGAGAATATGTTCAAAAATAGATGAATTTTTCGGTATTTTGGATTATAATTGGTTGCTTATAGAACCAACTGGGAGTGCCTCATCATACATTACCGACATGATTGCCTACTTAAGAAGTACGTTTAATAGTTTCAGCCATGTTCTTCCGGTGATTGCCCGAAACACATGCATAAAGGCTTGCGGTCACGTTTCGAATAATATTCTCAATCTGCTGTTGGACAACAACGTTAAGCAAATAACAGGAGCGGCGTTGCAGCAAATAAATTTGGATCTCATGCAGTTTGAGTTCTTCGCTGCATCAGAACCAATTCAAGGACTCGCGGATGGCGAATTAACCAAACAATTTCAACACATTAGGCAACTATTGGATTTGCTGATAATGGAAGAATGGAGCACGTATTTACACGACTATGGAAAGGAAGAAAACCGTTATTATATGGTTGAGCCGAACACGGTTATAATTATATTAGATAAAATGAGAGAAGCTGATAAGAAGACAGTGTTTTCGGTTTTGAAAAAATCCGAGAGGGATAAGAAGAAGTTAAGGGAAACCGTTCAAAAGCAACTAAAAGCTTTGGTGGGTAAGCAAGTTCCGTAGGAATGTGCCCGAAAATAATACAAATAAAGATTTACATGTATACATATACGGTCCATGTTTTTTGGAATTTAAAACGCTTTAGATTAATGGCGTTATTCACTTCGCATGAGCTATACTTTTTAAGTGCGTTGAATTTGCAATCTGTGATCATAATTTCTTCAGACCGTGGGCTGTTGATAAAAGCACCTACAGTGAGTGTCATTAATATTCGGTTTTTTTCCATTAATACCTTCAAATTGTGATCTTAACCGTAAAATCGAAAGTATAGCACAACATTGATCCATAATGAAACCAGCATTGTTTTGTATTGTAAATTCGTTTTTTATTTTAACAAAACTAGAAGTAATTCAACAAACAACAACAAGAAACATGAAACAAATGTTGGAAATCAACGTTCCATTAAGATTCGGTTTTTTTAATAAAAACCTTAAAAAATCTTTTAACGCGGATATCGATGAGACTGGGTTTTCACGAACTCGGCGATCTAATTCATCCCATAAATTTTCGTTGGATTTCAGGTCCGGTCGGGCAGTTGTTAGCCTTTCGTTAACGACACGAGCCTTGTGAATACAAAATTTCCCACACCTTTGGAAGAAGTACAGTCCCATGCCATTACGTGGCCTTCCCCATGCTTGACAGTTGATTTGATATTACTGCTCCTGATCTCCTCATTTGCCTTCCGACATAACCTAACTGTTCCATCGGACCCAAAGAGATTGAATTTGCTTTCATCCGCAAAAATCACGTCTTCCCGCCAGTTTTCTTCCTTATTCATGTGTTCTTTCGCGAATTCACAAATGGCTTTTTCCTCGATATTCGTCCGTTATAACCACTAGCTTTGATGGTACGGCGCACAGTAGATGTCGATATTATTATTATTATTATTATTCATTTTATTAAACAGTAAATAAATTAGAAGTTCAATAATTAAACTAGAATTAGCTGCCAGGGCTGTCTACTACGATAATATAAATAGATAGATGTCGATATTAATTTTCCACAATCATTCTAAATGTCGTTCACAATTTTCGGTGCGCTTAAACGGGTACTGCATTTACTCTTCCTTATAATTAGCCGCTCTTTGCTCGTTAACTTTTTTGGTTGGCCCAATTGTTTTATTGTTTCAATCCTACCCTCATTCTAATAGCGGCAGATAATACTCGTATCATCTACAGTATTTGGTTTAGTGGTAGGTTTTTCCGTTTTTGTAGCGCAAAATTATCAAATTTCGCTTTTCCAAGCTTTAATTTTTTTCCTTTACAACCCATTTTTATTTATTTATTTATTTAAAAGTAGTAGTCTATAAAGTAAATTTATAAATTCTATTAAGTAAAGGTATTTGGACAATTAATGCCATGTAATGCCGTCAATATCACAATTTTTACATTTTACGTACATTTATATTTGAAGATACATTTTAAATTTTTTCAATAATTCATAATTTCTGTGATATGATGTAGCAGTTTTAATGTTAATTATTGTATCTTTATTTGCTGGGTTCAAGACTTCGGCGAGCTTCATGACATCTATTTCGCCACCAATTTGACTGGACCTCAGGAAATCAACGGAAATGTGCCATACAGAGGTACTACAGTCTTGACATAGTTTAGGAGGCTGTCGTTCGAATATATATTTGCAGCTAAATAGTGGTTTATCGACTATAATTAGGAACAGCTTGACGCATTCTCCTATCGTAAACATACTATTGTAGGGAATTCGTTTAGCTTGTTCGCGATGTGACCTGAGGAAACATGTACTGTTTCTCCATAATTTACAGATTTCCTTATTTTGAGATGCTGCACATAGGTTTCGAGCAAGTTGGTAGATATTAGGGATTTCTAATACGAGTGGTAAGTTAGAGGCGCCTCTTGCTGCTAAATCCGCTGCCTCATTTCCCTGGATTCTCGTGTGCCCTGGGACTCAGGATAGAATTATATGCCCACCAATCTTGTTTCTGACCGACCATAATGAGGGGGATTTGTTGGATGCGCTTTTTAGTCGTTTCAGAATTCCAAGTTTGTCGGAGCAAATTAGCGTTTGAGCTAGTTTTATAGCCTTTTCAATCCCTGCTAGTTCGGCGATATAGCTTCCTGCTGGATGTTGCAGTTGTCCTTGATGAAGGATTACTATTTGGCCACAACTTTCCCATTTTATTACTGCGTATGAGCAGTACGCTTCTGTGCACGACACATCAGTGTAAAGAATCCGTTCCGGGTTGATTGACTCTATCATTTGTGTGTGTATTTTTTTAAGGATGTCGTTTGTAGTAGTAGGTCTACTCCCTAGGTGCCTTTTTCATAGTGGTTTGCTATCTGGTCTTGACGTGTATTCCTCTCGTTGGCCCTGATAGCAAGAAGACACAATTGATGCTAGGCCCATTTTTGTTTAAAAACTGCAATATT
This sequence comes from Myathropa florea, assembly GCA_930367185.1. NCBI lineage: Eukaryota > Metazoa > Arthropoda > Insecta > Diptera > Syrphidae > Myathropa > Myathropa florea. The sequence goes on from OV884004.1 coordinate 23,322,343, forward strand.
GATGTCCACATACAGATATTCGAACTAAATGATCAAATCATAAACCGTTAGCCAAAGCAGATGTCAAATTTTTATCAAAAAGAACAAAAGCCGAATATTAATGGAACGTTTACATTTGCACTCCCTGCGTTCAAAAGTATATCGCTTCAAGCAGTAAGGCATAATATACAAAATTGTTTGTGTTTTTTGAAGAGATTAATGTATAAATTTATAATATTATAAAATAATAACAGTAAGCGTAGGACAGTATGAAAGTATTTCATTAAATGGCTTAAGATAATAAATTATTTTATATTCGGATTAATAAAAACCGAATATTAATGACACTCACTGTACGTGCATCGCGTGTTCTCATCGATTTTGTTCCAAATGTAGCCTTCATCTTTGTTCGCTGGCCTTCATGTATTCATGCTTACAAAATATAACAAAGCATTCAAGATCCAACCTAATTTAATCTTTTCACATTCCAAAGAAAAGGGGCATTGAATGTTCCATTTTCATTAATTTCCTAATATAATTCGATTTTTACTGTTTAATGAGACTTATTTTCTGCATTGAAGATATGGTACATCTCTAGTGTTTTTCATTTAGTTTTAAAGAAATCAATACTCAGTGGTAACTTTAACACTTTCTCTGATGGAAGGACATTTCAAAAATAATTATTTTTTTTTAGAAATTAAAAAAATTAAAAAAATTATTTTTTTTAGCAATTAGGTTAAACAGAAAAATTGGCTGATAATTTAATCTTTGTCTATTCAAATAAATTTTCAATTTTAAAAAATGTTAACCACGATCGTCAATACAACATTCTTACAGACCAAATTAATATTCTCAAAATAAAAACTCATAATGTACTTCGTTAATTTCCCGGTATAAGTTAATTTCTTTTATATACAAAGTAGAAATTTAAGGAGAAACAATTCTGCTTCGGGGCTCCGTGGCGTAATAGGTACGTGCGTCGACTCCTACGCTCGAGGTCTAAGGTTCGAATCTCGAAAAAATATTTAGCATTTTTTTTACGGCTCAACCTCTTTTGAGTCACTGACTGTCTAGAAAAAGCTTCTCAATCCCGCCGTTCGGAGTCGGCATTAAACTGTAGCACGCACAACACGAGTGGTTGCTGAGAAGCTAGGCCCAAGTCCAACTCGGACTGTATTACTATTTCTGCTTCAAAAAAAAACAGTAGATTGTTCGTTCCCCAATTTGTTTCAAATAAACGCACTCACATTCTAAAGTGCCATTCACATGAATCCCAGTCCCCGACTACGACTTTTCAGAAATATTCACTTTTCAAATACTATGAATAAAATTGTATACTTTTTGTTTCGATAATATGTGGTCGCAGTCCGCACATTTGCGAAAAAATAAATCCAGATTTGCTACCCGAAAGAAATTCGGGTGAGTATGTGAGTATTTTGGTGAGTAAAGAAATTGCAGGTACATGTTTTGCAATACTTTCCATCACCATCCCACATCATGTGCAATCTCGTTAATTGATTTCCCATTATTTTTCATTGTTATGATCACTTTCCTGAGGTCAGGCGTACATGATGGCCGTCAGCCCATCTAGTCGAAATAGTATTCAAATATTTAGCAATAAAAACGTTCAGATTAACTTACTTAACAATGTCTATTAATGAATTTTCAAAATCCTGTCCAAAGATTTTGTCTTTCTATTTTTGAACAGTTATAACAACATGTGCTAATTCTTTCGCCACAAAAACTTTAGTGGTCCCAGAATTATTGAGCGGAATCAATACACAAACACTTGTAAGTAACGGTTCATTTCCAATAAAAATAGGGTGACACTGCGAAGATTCTAATAATGTTAAAATTTTTTAGAAAGACATAAGCTGATGTGAAGAGACGCTTAGTTGAATAAAACTATGATGTGCTAATTCTCTGTCTAACACTATATCTGGGACTCTTGTAAATAAAGTATAGAAATTTTCGGATTTCGCAGATCGCGATCCATGTAATTACCGCTTAAAGCTTAAACAGATGAAACGAACAAGTACATCACGATGATAATACATCATTTGTGATGTGAACGCGCTTAAATGTCAATGTGACATAAATTATCCACTAATATTCGGTTTTTAAGGTTCCGTCTACAAAAACGGAACCTTTATAATTTCGGTGTGTCCGTCCGTCGTGTCTGTCACACTTTTTTATCTCCGAAGTTTATGAAGATATCGGCATGAAATTTTGGAATAAGATACTTCACACCTAGATGTCATTGCCTATGCAGCGATTTTAAAAAGTGGGGCCATTTGGGGGTGGCTCCAGTACATTTGAAGTTGACATTAATTTTGAAAAATTGTCGCACCCCATCGAAATATATATATATATATATCAATCGACAGATCTTTCGAAATGAGGTGGAGGTTTCTTTCAACACTTTTTTATCCAAAATACCGTTTGGAAAATATGGAGCTCCAAAGTTTTTTAAATGCGTCCCCACCTGCCATTTCTAAACCAAAGTGTTTAAAAATCTGAAAAAATCACAGAAACTTGGTTTCATTGAGTACTTTCATTTAAAACAATTGCGAGCATTCTGGCCCTAATGGTTTTGGAGATATTGGCCAAAAACGATCAATCATCGACATGCGAATTTTGAAGTTCTGAAAACGCAGTTTTGAAGACATCAATGTAGGCATTAAGAAATGATAAATTTCAAAATATCGATTTATGTTGAAATTTTGAAATATCTAAGATTTAAAATAAGTACAATTTTCATTTTGACACATAATTTCATGCTGTGTTCGGCCAGTCTATTCGTTGATGAGCGTTATTTTTTCGATCTCACCCAACAGAAATGAACACACACACACCGTAGGTATGAGCAGTGATTGGATATGTGTATGATGGAAGGAATTTTCTGTGTTGGATAAACTTGGATAGAGATATAGGTATATTTAGGGATGAAAATTTGTTTTTATGGATGTATGAATTTATGAATAAATGGTTGATTTAGGTTGAAGTTAGAAGAAAATTCAACAGAAATAGTTTGGAAACGTCGTTTGATATTCAGAAATAATCCATCAATATTATGCGACGGAAGCTTCCCCGTGCGAGTACAACTCACACTTGCCCAGTTTATTGTTAATTGTTTCCGCTACCTTAACATATCTGTCGAGTTACGTTCAGAAATCAACTACAGTCGGGTCCGGATATTGCGACGGACAAGAGACTGGCGACATAAGGTCGTACTAACTGGACGATGGATGGCTCAGTTGGTTAAGTGCCTGCCCCAAGATCGAGGGGTCCAAGGTTCGAATCCCAGTGAAATCGAACCTGGTCCATTCACCATTTGCCGTTGGGATAAAATTAACGGCACTGGAGTAGGTTGCTACCTGGTTAACTGGACGATGCACAAAACAAACTGAAACGCGTTCATAGCAATTTGCATGAAAACCTAACATGTTGTTGTGTCTACCTCGCAATAAGCGGATGGTCGTTATAAGCAAACTTGTACTAAACGGATTCTACTGTATATGATTGACTGATTTCTGGTAACGTCTTTTTATTCCAAATTTTCCTTGGAAAACAATTTGTGCAAGTTGTTTGTGCACAGAAGTAAACAATTTTGTGATCTTGCATATTAAATGTCGAAATATACCAAAAAAAAGCTGAAATTCTGAATGTGAGGCTAAATACTGTGTTCGAATTCACAAAACAGAAGGCAGAATCGAATACAAAAAGCATTTGGGTCAACCAAAAAATTCCAGCCTACGAAGAAATTTTGATTGTTTTGAAGATCCAAGAACAAATATCCTCTAAAGATTGCGAAAGGACGTTTAGCTGAATATACCAATAAATAAATGGTTATAGGGTCGTCTAGCAAGGTAAAGACAAAATGTTAAATAGGCAAATTCTATTGAAATATGGCATAGAGTATCAAAATAAGGAAGACATTTGATGGGATGGTCTTATCGTATAAAAGAAAATATACAGAGTCAGAAGGTTAATGGAGTGGGGAAACCGGAAGTAGAGATTGAAAGTAAAAATATCTATTTTCTACCATTTTTAAGCGACACTGTACAATACGGAAACTTGTGATTTCGTTCTATGCTAAGTTATTTTTAATTTCATCAATTTTTTATCACAGGAGTCTGTTAAGCAATCAAAATAAAGTAAAATTTGTATGTTTATAAAACGTGTTATTATTCCGAAATAGAATTTTAGCCACATATAAAATATGCAATCAAGGGCTCTTTGCTCTTTGCAACTTAAGTGGCACATAAAAAGTGAAAATGAACTTAATTTATAAATAAATGGTCCCCTAAAGGAGTGAGCATGAAGTAGTTCCTGCACCCTAGTTCTGGAAGTAGCCGTTTGTCAGTTCAATCCGATTGGTTCGCCGCCGCCATTCTTAAAGAGAGATTACCACTTGTACATAGTCACTCTCTCCTCTCTTGTTTGCAGCCGCCAACGAAATGTTAGAGTTTGAAACCCCATCCCATCTTCTATCGAATGTGCACAGCCTTCATATTTGTGAGAGTAGGGGTTCGAAGACAGACTGGCTGCAGACGATTGTGTATGCAGAATTCGATGCAAAAACCTTTGAAATCATAAATATCGTTTGTAAACCCATTGATTGCGCCAATAATCGAAACTGGGACCGATACTGTTCAACATATACACCGCAGACCAACCACCATTAACCAGCCAATTGTTGTCTATTTGCAGATGATTCACTGACGTCTTTCAGTTTGTTGTCACCACTCATCGCAGCACAGATGATCGAAAACGAGGAGCCGGAGGATCTACAGATGCTACCAGAAGTGGGGCATTCATATCAACATCGATAACTCTGTCCTCATTTACCTGTGAAGACCCTCAGGCCGTGGCAGCAGAACAACAGAGAAGTATCGGAGATATTGAAGATACTCAAAATAGAGTTAACTAATGGAAGTGCAATCGCAGCGAAGAACAATGCGAAATATGTTGGAGTGAACTTCACCGAATGGCTAAAGTTTAACAACCTTTCGAAGCTGACCTTGAGAACTTTGGATTCCATCGTATATGGGAAAACCAAAAACAAACTTACCCAGAAGTCGTATATAACGTAGGAGTGGACGCACCTATCCACTACGCCACGGCGCCCACATTATCGACATCGACATTACCACTGGACATTACCCATCGAAAAAATTAACAATATCATTGTAAAAATTTTTTTTTCTAAACCTTTGCAAACAATGTACTTTCGTTGGGCCCCTAATGTTTTACACTTCCACTCTCGTCTTTGTATATGTTTTACAAGAAGCAGAAATCAACTATATACATGACTAATTTCGAACCAGAAGTTTAGAATAACATTTTGAAATCGCTTTTAATTGTCAATAATCGATAAATCCCTATAACACAAGATGACAGCATTTTGTTTGAATTGTCAGAAAGCAGATAGGGCCTTAACATTGGGGTTTCAAACCAGGAAAGCCCAATATGGAGACTACGACAAATCTTGGGAAAGAACCAAGAAATGCAGATCGACACCCACAACCCGATCTCTATAAGGCAGTGTGCATAGAAATGAGACATCCACTGCCATATCTAGGTTTGACTTTCCTTCAAAACTCGTCAGGTTGTCCAAGATGATGCTGGAGAATTCTCACTGCTTCACCAAGAACGGTAACGAACTCATTTAGACCCTTGATGTTAAAAAATGTTTCAGAAAATGCGACGCGCTGTCGTGTGAATTTTTCAACATCATTTCTAAGAAGATTGCAAAATTCACTGACCAACGCTAGAGGCTCGACATTCCAAAAGTCCGTACAATTGCTAGCATACAGGGACGACGTAATTAGTCGAACACATCAAACCAACAACGATGCATTTACTGGCATTGAAAAAGCGGTTAAAATGGGTTTTGTGGTAAAAGATGCCAAAAAGAAGGGAGAGAAGAACGAGAAAGGACGCACAACATTGACGATGATGATGATTATAATATGTAATAATAATAATAATGACGGCGCTACAGTCCGAGGTGGACCTGGCCCTAGCTTCTCAGCAACCAGTCGTGTTGTGCGTGCTATTGTTCTGTCACGAGCGGAGGGGACCTACAGTTTAATGCCGACTCCGAACGGCGAGATTGAGAAGTTTTTTTCTAGACAGTTATACTCTTTGAGCATTGTCAGTGACTCGAATGAGGTGGAGCCGTAAAAATAATATTTGATGTTTTTTTTTAGATTCGAACCGACGACCTCGAGCGTAGGAGTCGACGCACCTACCCACTACGCCACGGCGCCCGATAATGATGATTAAATAACTAAAATATCATTAGTGGGCTTTCTATTCATTTGGCTTCTCTTATCGCGAGGTTTCATCAAATTTCTCAAAACCTCCGAGGTTTCATCGTACATCTTAGGGGTTTAGTAATCTCGCGATTTCGGTGAAATCTAGTGGAAATCCCGTTGAGTTCATCTGTCCGTGAGAGGTTATCAAACCAGCTAATGACACTTGAAAAGACTTCAACTCGGTGGGAACGATCTATTCAGGTTTCAGTAAAAGTTCATCCAAGCCACGCGATTTCGGTTCGGTGGGAACATAGTATTACCTATTTCTAAAAAAACGTAAAACAATAGAGATTTTTAACCTTTAAATTCGAGTATTTATTTTCATACAAGTTTGAAAATGAGTATTATATCTCTTGTATGGTACTTGATGTATCACAATTTCATATCAGCTCAACGTTCTTCAGTCCTGGTCTGTTTTCGATCCTCAGGCAGAGCAGCAAAACTGTTCTACTCCCAAACTACAGATTCAATCCAGTCAATGTAGAAAAACACACGAGTGTATATTGCAGGAACTCCCTCAACACCGCACGCCTGACCGGTGGATGTTATTCCAACCACGCTGTACATGCAGGGATATAAAGGATGAATGATTTGAAGCGGCCCACCCGAGTCGCCTTGGCAAGTGTCCCGTTGCCCCGTTTTGGGACCAGCGCATATTTGCGTCCTTTCCCTTACACCAACAGGCCATTTATCGCTTCCATCCTCTGAGTAAACCTCATTGCACTCTGTTTGCTCAAACGGTTCTACCGTAGCCTTTTGGAGATGCGATGTAAATGGTTTCGCAAATTCTTTAGCCCCCCAGCCGGTTATAATTAACTGTGATACGTTGGAATATTGTTGGTAAGGCAGGCACGCAGGTCGCATGTAAGAGTTAATTTCTACTGGTGTTTTTAATTTCACCAGTGCAATGTCGTTGTACTTGATGGTTTCATTGTATTCTGGGTGAATAATTGATCTTTCTATGACAAAGTCTTTTGGTTGGGCATCATCAGCCGTAGACTCAATGTCTAAGTCTCCAAGCCGGACAATATTTATTTGATCACTGAAATAAAAACAAGATACAAATGATTAATAATTTATTGGGATGAGTAGTTTTATTTCAATCTATAATGAACAATGCTTAATATGTAATTTATATGTAAATTAAATCAGATTATACAAAGCGAAGTCGTCATGCGAGTTTTTCATATGCATTCTTCAATCGCACCTAACTGAAACGTCAACAAAAGAGGCAAGATCTTTCACAAATCTGTGCAACTATTTGCCTATGCCGATGACATTGAGATCATGGGAAGGACACAGCGCCCTGTCAGTGGGCCTTTTGTGGACATCGACAGACTAAGATGGGTCTTGCGGTGAATGAGGGTAAGAAACACGCTCACTTGCTTAATACCGTCAAGTTCGTCAATCTAAATTTTCCTTTTTTATGCAGTGCTGTTTCAGAAATTTTCAGCATTGCATTTTTTTTTTCGAAGTGAGCGAGTTAGGCTTGGTGCGACTGTATATGTTTTCTACGAAAAAGGTTCACCAACACAGATATTTTGAACGTCACTATAGACAGCTATAACTTTGAAGTCGGTTTACTTAGGCCCCAAAGTAAATTTAAGCAATGACCACTCCAGAGATAAATCGAAGGATTAGTCTTGCTAATCGTCTTTAGGCTTATAAGGCAATTGAAGAATAAAGCCTTCCAATGACCTAGATACCTTGATAATCGCAGTCCTGGTGGATGGCGCAGAAGCATGGACACAAACAAAAAGCGGACGAGTAGGTTCTTGGTCGCTTTGAGAGGAACGTCCAGAGATAAATCGAAGGATTAGTCTTGCTAATCGTCTTAAGGCTTATAAGGCAATTGAAGAATAAAGCCTTCCAATAACCTAGATACCTTGATAATCCCAGTCCTGGTGGATGGCGCAGAAGCATGGACACAAACAAAAAGCGGACGAGTAGGTTCTTGGTCGCTTTGAGAGGAAAGTCTTTCGTATTATCTTCGTCCAGCAAGCAATGATGATGTTTGAAGGATACCAAACAAGGAACTTTACGGACCATACAGCGACATCGACTTGATAAAATGAGTTCCAATCTTCCGTTTCAGATACAGCGAATGGGCTCCTGCCCGGAAAAACTCTTCAAACACGAGCGACAATGTGGTAAAGGTAGACTACGTCACAAGGAATGGACCTTAATCAGATGATCCTGCGTAAATGAAAGCAAAAATCGTGCTGGATGGAGAAAGATGTTGTCTGCAGCAAAATTCCACCCTGGACTGTAGCGTCAGCTGAAGAATCAAATATGTAGATCAAGCAATTGCATTTCGTGGAGAGGCTTTGACAAGCTTCCTTAGCATTCATTTACGTTGTGCGTGTTATTGTTCTCACACAAATGAAACGGTATTTTATTTCACGGCAAATCCGAACGCAAATGTCGGAAAAACTTTCTCCGAAAGCATTATCAGTGACTCGTCAGAAAAGTGCCGTGAAACGGAAATTGCTGTGATGCATCAGTTATCGAACTTCGGAGTTCAAGGATGCATTTACCCACTTCGCCACTTTGACTGCATATCAGATACCATATCCTTATAAAATGGCTTAATTTTTTACAAGGTTGAGGACTTATAGTTATTGAACTTATATTATTATCGTAAAATCGTAAATCGCAAAAAAATTGGACAACGATAGAGCATTCTTCACCAATATATATTTTCTTGTTGACAATGCAAATGCTCGATATTCTATCTTTGTGGTGGAAACTCTATTGAATGAGTAAATTTAGTCTTTAGGATACATAATTAAGTTCAAGGAATTCCCTTTGCAGTTTTATATCACGAAAAGTTCGTGACTACTTTCCAAATGCAATTCGTTTTGCGGAAACTTTTTGAACAGCTTCATTGACCATCCCCCTGGGTTATGACCCTAAAGCATTGTCTAATCTATTTGACAGAAATCAAATATGTAGTAAGGAAATATCCAACTTCGCCCAGAATTACCCTTTCTCTATACGCACGTTCAGACACACAAATTTGTTGATACCATCTGCTTGACGACCGTGCTTGATGGAACAAATTGCAAATGTGCTCATACTACAAGTCGGCAGACATGTAGTTTGGTAGACAAAACATTTTGATTGCGGAAAAGGTCTGAACACATATGTATTGAACAACTTCAGACCAATTTTCATTTCTGATTGGAATTTCAGTGAGCGAACATCAGCGGAATAATAAAATGAAACCAACTGCGGAAAAGGAGTTTTGGTTTGAATTTTTTGAACTATATAGGCAATTTCCAGACGTTTTGGAAATTAAGTTTGATAAATATAAGAACAAAATTTTGAAAAAAAAAATATGATGTGTTACTGGACAAATATAAAAAAAATAGACTGCAATGCAACGGAGTATCCTCTCTTTTAATATATGGACTCATTTTCACCAATAATTCTTCGTACGTTGCTGCATCCATTCGCAAATAATAGCGAAAGTCGTCCGGAAAATTTTCATTTAATTCTTTTAATAATATTACAGAAGAAATAGTATTTATCTTCTTTAACCATGGTTTCACCCAAACTCTTCTCTCTAGCTCGTTCCTCATTTTCTAATACTTCGTCGATCAATAAGATCGAAAGAAGAGTCCGCGCGGTCATGTTCTATGAGCACTTCAAAGTTACTGTCAAAACTGAAGTCTGTCAAGCATATTTTGTTATTAAAAAATCATATCGTTTCAACAAATCTGCTTGTCTGAACATGGTATGGTACAATTTGTGACGTTTAATACACGAGTTTTAAGAAAACTTTGATTTTGCTTGGGATTGGCTGAAACACAATAGTGCGTCAGCGTCAGCGCTGTCTTTCAACGCACACAATTCAATGGACATTCACGAAATACTGCAGCAACCTACGTAAATGAAAAATGTGAGAGGAGAGAGGATCGTAATAAAACGTAAAACGTAATCCCAACGCACGTCATTATTCAACATGTTGGATATTTTTTTACAGAGGGATGCGCTGTGAGAGCGAAATTGAGAAATGCTTCCCAAATTGAGTTTTTTCCCAAATTGAGAACATTTTGTGGCAACTGACATTTGAGAAATGAAAACAGCTGACTAAAATTATTTCAACGACAAAACTAATTTGAATGAATACGCCAAATTAGCAACAAGAATCACTTTTTTAAATTTTTTAACTTTCTTGGCATTCATTTTCCGCAATTAATTCCTTTAACGTTGAATTGTTTGACCAGAATAGTTTTTGATTTGACATTTCAGAAATTAAAACAGCTGACGGAATATTTTTTCTTTGGCATTTGAGAGAGAGAAGGAGGAGCTTATTAACGCAGTGCGTCAACGCACACCCTCTGTAACATGAAGTCGACTAGCGCAACGCACTATTGTGTTTCAGCCATTACCTATTTTTCAATTTTTCAATATCATTTAAGTTATAACGAATATTCAGCATGTAATAAAAAAAAACATTACAAATAGCTCAAGTGAATGGATTTGAAATAACGTTCAAGTAACGAACAGTTTTTCAAATTTATTGTGTTTATGATTTAGACAGCTCACATGTATTCACCGACGAATTCACGGTACGAAAAATTGCATAAAAAACACACAAATAAAATCAAGGGGCAAGAGAGGTAGAAGTTGGATATCTCTTAACTATTTGATTTCTGGTCTTAGAGATGTTTTGTGTGATCTCCGTGACGTCGTTTCCTACGCTGACCATCCATGGTTCGTCTCGAATACATTTACTTTCATTTTTAGAGCACAAGATCAAAGTATACCTATCAGGAACTGTTTTTTTTTGTTTGTTTATTTAACCACTTAATCAATATTATACTGTTCAAACTCTGAAGTTCGGATAAGAAATTCATCAGAATTTTATGCAAGGCCCACTTGAACTTGAGAGAGCGCTCTATAACTCAATGGGCTTGAGTCGAAATTAACAGCAGTTTACAAAACGGATTCTGCGTTTGATTTATACACTGATGATCTTTAATGATCCATGTTTGAGCCATCATCTAACAGTAATCGAGATCGTCTGTCGGTTGCTATTCTCAACGCAGTGATGTATTTCTGGCCAGATTCCGATGAATATCACATAAATCTTATGCGATATAATGTATTTAGCTCCTCATAGCCACCTTTTGGAGTCCACTTAAAAGACCAACCGTGATCCATTGCTGAAGAAGCTAGGCATGTACCTTACATAGTTAGTAATTGCCGGATGCATTGTTATGATTATTGGAAGAAAATGGAAACTCTACATGCATTTTGTTTAAATTGTTCACATAAATTACCATTTCGCTTCTTCAAAGCAATGAGCAGCAGTTAGAACGTAATTTGGACTTATTAGTGTGCCTCCGCATATCCACTCCGCTTTTGCATTTCCATCTTTACAACCCAACAGCGCCATATGAGGAAACTCCTTGGGGTTTGCATTTTCACCACTTACCACCAATGGAAACGTATTCTGCGAACATTTGGACACAGTTTTCTTAATTGTCTGAGATGTTGCCGTCAGTGGAGTGAATAAGTTCTCAATGTCAAATATTAGCGTTTTATACAGCTCACACTCTGGAAAAAGTACGAATAATTGATGTATAAAAATTATTAAATTTGTTTGAAAATGTTTAAAAAGATAAGAGAAGGGGAAGAGGATCATATTAACGGCGCTCTACTGCTGCAAATAGGCCATCTAATGTAAATGGGGATTACAGAAGAATGCCTATATACAGCAATAGTCAGACCTGGTCTAATGTGGTGGACAGCTATTGATAAAGCTGTCAACTGCATCTTTCTTGACCGTGTGTAAAGACCGACATGCATTTTTTGTCAATGGAGCTATAAGGGCAACTCCATGGGCTGCACTGAAAACAACCCTGTACCTTACTCCACTTGAGATGTTTGGAAGACATAGTATCCCGCACAGCGGTTAGACTTACAACACTTCATCTGTGGTATAATTACCACATCGGTCACACTACAATTCTCAACAAGTTCCTTTCCCACGACACTAACCTGCTATTACCCCAGTCCCGCTTAAAGAAAAATGCTATATCAGCATCCCCTCCAGATCTGACTAGAAGTCTAAAAATTTGACGCTGGACGGTATTATGCTGGTCTCGTGCGCATTTTCAGATGGATTCAACACTGATGAGGAAGTAGAGTAAGATGTCTACTCTAAGGATCTCTACATCAGTATATCTCTCCATCTATCAGGACAAGGTTCCTCGAACATTCACCGATCTTTTAACGAGATGGCTTAGCATTTTAATATTCACCCATGTGAGTGCCGGGACATACATGAGCTGCACAAGGTAAAGAAGGATTGTTCTTCTTATATTTTGGCGCTACAGTCCGGGTGGACTTGGGCCTCAAACAACAAATCTCGCCAGCTAGCACGAACTTTTTCTAGCTGTCGCCAATTCCACACCCTTAGTTGGTTGAGTTCCCACTCCACATGGATGAGCCACCTTAGACGTGGACTTCCTCTATTGCGTTCTCCCACTGGCTCGGGGTCTCAAACTCAGTCTGAAGAAATGTTTGTTGTTCAAGTCACATAAGTACCAGTAAAGATATATACACCGAAAAAGTGAAGGTAGAAGAGGTAATAACAGTTAATGCTACTCAGTTTAGCGATATGATAATCAATTTTTGTGATTAGATTGCTAGATTTGGATTTAGACGAAATGTGGTTTCAACAAGAAGTTGCCACATGCTATACAGTGTAAGAAAAAATTCTAACAAATCATCTAATTGACACCACAGTCTAAGGCTTATGCAAACAAGTCGATGAGAACCCAGGCCCTGAAGGAAAATTGAACGCTTTCTAAATGGAATTTAGCTATTTTTATAGAAACTTCTACTTTCACGGATGGCGCTACAGTCCGACTTCAAAATGGCAACGTTTTTGAAGCTTCTTTGACAGTTATAACCTCTGAGCACGACAAGTAACTCGAGAGGGCTGAAAAATGGTCCTTGTGAACTTAAACTAGGGTTGGTCCATTGTGCCTTCAACTAGAATGGAAGCCATTTCAAGCTTCGAAGATTAGTCACTCATCTCACAGCTTTCAGGTGACAGCGTCTAAGGGACGGTAGGGTCAGACAGATACAGAGAAGGTGTGTAGTGTTCTTTAGTTATTCCTCTTCTAGATAGCTTCTGCAGAAGCCATTTGTTATAACGCCGAGTCGTCTGTCATTTCCGCCTATGAGGCATTCTCGCGTGATGACACCCACCATGATGTCATTTTTTGATCTGTAGTGAGAGATACACTTTTTGGATCGTTTTGAATCTATCCTAGATCTTTTTCGAGGTCTGTAGTATAATTTATTATATTTTATTATTATACGCATTTTAGCAGATCACCCTTCTTAACTCACTGGTATCATTAATAGCCCTACTTTAGCCCCAGGACCCCATGATCCCAGATGTATAATCGCTCTAGAGTAAAAAAAAAACACTCATGGAGTATTTTTTAATATGTATTGTTCTTCTTCTGTCGTTGTGCAGCCCAAATAATTTGTGGTTGAATCTGCTTCTCTAATCGCCATGAATGCGATCTGGACCAAAGATCGCATGCAGAACTGTTTTCTCCAAACAACCAAGAATTTCTTCATCCGCTTTTGATATTAAGTTGATGAGGAAAACGCTGAAATCAATAGCAGGATAGTGTACTGAGTTTGCTGAAAGTGTACTTGTGTACAAAGGCATAGGCGATTGTAACGAAAAAAGTATAATCATATCGATTTTTTCATCCGTGGTGAAGTATTATCAGTGACTCGAAAGAAGTGAAGCCGTAAATCAAGAAAATTTGTGTCTAAATCGGGAAGTGAACCAAGACTTTGAGCGCTGGAATCAATGCACTTAGCCACTAAGCCATGGCAGTGTTAACTGAAATAAGTTTCATTTTCACAGTTTCTAATTATTACATGTATTAAACATTAATCACGAGAAACGGTTTGGCTCACAAATATTTGTTAAAGAACAGCTTGTGCGGATATTTTTGTGACAAAGTATATAATTATATTGTTATAAACAAATAAATTTAAATGAAAATGAAAACCATTTTAACAAAGCGGCAAATGAAATGTTCCATTCCAATTTTTCGGAACAACACGCCTATTGTGAACACAACAACATTGCCCACGAGCCGGTTCATACACACGCAGTCGAATGTGTCCACCGAGAGCCTCATGTTGCATATCACCTTAAATTGTTGTTTGTACACAGTGACACGTTTGGATTATCAATTGTATTGTAGAATAAGTTTATTTTTCGAATGAATCGAATAAATTAATTCTGTTGTCACTGATTTGTGCAGTTATATTTATGACTTCTCATCATCTGACAATATTTCAAACACTTTTAATCATATCTCAACATTTGATCCTTAAAACCCACTACCGTGACTATTAACACTGGTCGTGAAAGTATTCATACACATCTATAGGTGGCAGGGCTATTGACACTGGTAGTTATTCACTCACACTAAGGGATAATAAATAATTAATATTCAATAATATTTAATATTATAATAGAATTCGAAGTCTTTAAAATTGCGAGGCAAAATTATAAGAAAATAAGTGGGGTAGTGAAACATGACACATCATATGTCGAAAGAAATACGTTTTAGATTGTGAGAACGCTCTACGTACAGTTAACACCGGGTCCAGCAGGCTATGCGGTGGCAAGGCGTTTTAATAGAAGAAACCTCATCTACAAAAGGTTACAGCTAGTTGACGTACAAAACATTTGTTGCACAACAACTGCATTTACAAAATGAGCATTAAAACCCACAAACATTGTGTTATATTAAAAAGACTAGCACTCGTCGATCGCTCTAATCATCTAACATATGGGAAAAACCACTTCAACAGAGACTTCCAAATTTTCCATCTGAGGAGGTTATCGAATCTCGGATAGGTCAGCGAAGGGGCATAATATATTTCATGGATTTCCCCTTATCGTCATTTAAAAACTTCTAGCGATCACACGCATTCCAACTATCAAAACATTAGATTAGACAGAGAAATGCTCTCAGTGCCTAATTTTTATTGGGACTGGCACGCATTTTGTTTTGAATAATTCGAAAGACACTGGTTTATGTTGAGATTAAAATAATTAATAAAATTATAATAAATTATTTATAAGATCTCACCTTTAACGTATCTCCTATCAGGTATCGTTATCTGTATGGGTCCCTTCAAAATGTCTCTTTGCGCACAGCAAACAACTTCTCTCAATCCATTGAAGCCACATCTCTGGTACTTTCGGTTATTTGACTTAAGTTGCATAACATGCGGGCAGTCAATGAGCAACTTGCAGGTTCCCTTCAAATTATTGGTATCAGTGCACTCTTCATCTGCAAATGTAAGAATTGTAAACAGCATTCGACTATTTATCGACACCCCATTGACAAGCAATTATGAATGTAAATAAATTCCATTCACGGTTGCAATGTGCAATAAAATTAAAAAGAGCGCTTGTTATTTCCGATAATTTATCAAGCAACATTTTGTTAAACAATTTTAATAAATAATTGTGAACTGTTGCGTATTTGTTAATTTTTCCAAACGTATTCTTTCTTTTATCAACACTGTTATCATATGTGATATCGCACAAAAATGTAGGGTGTAAAAAAAAAAAAAAAAAGCGTACCCAGTTCCAAGGTAAAAACTTGTATGATCACAGTGAGAAAAATGCAAGTTATTAATTGTGAATAATTGAAAGGATACATCTCAGCAAATACAAGCAAAACCACTTTTCAGTTGAGGAGTGAAACTGAATAAAATAAACATCTCACTCGGGAAGCAGAAATGTTCGCAGCTTATTGATATTTTTTTAAAGTCTGTGTGATAGGGTGTTGCAAAAAATCAGGTGTGTGATTCAGATTAAATCGTATGAATCTTACTGTGGGTTTTTTTTGGAAGCGTAATGAAAGACAGATGTTTTAAGTAAACGAAGATTGAGAGAAAAGGGTGAACAACTCTGTATTAAATTATTTTGGACAGAAAAGAAGAATGCAATTGCTTTCTCTTTTCTTTGAGAACGGACCTTGAACGGGTTTTTCCTTTCATTATATGGCAACAAATACACAAGTGAAGAAACAAACAAAAAATTACCTTAAAAGGAAATGGCGAAATACCTTTATAGGTTCAATCAGAAACTGCTTGTCTATAAATCTGCTGGAAAATATATATATCCGAAGTTTACTTGGGCTTCTCAGTAACCACTCGTGTTGTGCGTGTTATTGTTTTCTCACGAGTGGAGGGGAATTACAGTTTAATATCGACTCTGAACATGGAGGTTGAGCAGATTTTTTTTGAGCATGACTCGAAAGAGGTTGAACCGTAAATAATTTTTTTTTAAATTCTTGCTTGTTTTAGGATTTGAATCTGGACTTGAAAGCCTAGAGCGTTGAGGTCAATGCACATATGGTGTCGACATAGGAGATTATTATTATTATTTATTGAGACAGACATTTTTAAATTTATAGGATAAAGTCTTTGAAGAGATTTGATTCCAAAAACAATTCATTATCAAAGAATTTAAAGCAAAGACCTCCATAAAGACTCTATTGCAGCAGTTCTCTCAAAAATGTATAATTTGCAACAACAAAAATAAAACTTTAACAGCGCCTCTTCCTGATATGTCATTATATCTCGTTAGTTTTTATTTCAATGTAAAGTTTTTCTAATAAATAAATAAAGTCATTGTGAATCTTTCACTCTTAATTGATCAGACAATCTTACAGCACATACTCGTAAAACCTGTAAAATTAGTGTTAACTTGTGAATTGCTATAACGGCACATCAAAAATTAAATTATGTACACACGAATATATCACTGTTACCATATAGTGGTGGTAAAGGGTGAAATTTCGTTTTTCTTTGCCTATACAGTACATTAAAAAAATTAGCATACACCTATCAGAACAAAGGAACGATTAGAGTTTGCTAGACGATATGTAAATAACCCGGATAGATTTTGGGGGAGTTGTGTCATGTTTTGAAATGAAAACAATAAATATTTTTGGATCGGATGATATGTGAACTGTTTGACGAGAACTCAATGCAAATCATAAAGCAAAGACCACCAAATCAAACATAAAACATGTAGGAGTTTATGTGATATTGTGGTGTTGTATGGCCTTAAGTATTAAAATTAAATATTCTTTTAAATTTCGCAATATTTCGCTAATAGTCTGCTTTGTATGTACAATATTTTGTTGTTTTTATTGCTTTTTTTCTTAATGAAATATATATAATATAATAATAAACTACAACTATTTTTTTTAACAAAAAAAAAATGTTTTTAAAAGAACAAAAATGTTTTGTTCGTATGCTTAATTTTGTAAGGTACTGTATACCTTTTTTTCAAGTGAAGATGGTCTCTTTATCATTTAATCCATAGAACTGATTTATACCACGGTATAGAGAAAGTGGGCGCCGTGGCCGTGTGGGTTCGTGCGTCGACCCATGCGCATTAGACTTTCACAGTCTAGGTTCGAAACCAAGTTCAGACAAACAATTTTTCAAAAAAAAAAATTGTTCGCGGCTCCACCTCTTTCGAGTCACTGACAATGCTCAAAGAGTATAACTGTCTAGAAAAAGCTTCTCAATCTCGCCGTTCGGAGTCGGCTTTGAACTGTAGGTCCCCTCCACTCGTGAGAGAACAATAGCACGTACAACACGAGTTGGTTGGTGAGAAGCTAGGCCCAGGTCCACATCGGACTGTGTAGCGCCGCCATTATTATTATTATTATTATAGAGAAAGTGGTTGAAAGTGATTTTGTACAGGAGTGAATTCAGGAAATATATTCGATGTTTATAGGTCATTACTACTAGTGCTGTAACACATTCATAAATTTCCGTTAACCGGGTGTCCGAGTAATTATTCTATAATAGATATTGTCGGATAGTGGATAGTATCCGAGATTATGGCATTACCCGAATAATGATTTCAGGCAGACAAAACAATTCTCTTTGTCCCCTCGTGTGCTGAAGTACGTCGTAAGAAAACTGAAAGATATGTATGCGCGTGTTCAAATTCGCATACCTTCGATTCCGCTTAACTGAAAAAATCGGTTAAATAAACAAAAAGCTGTATACAGCTAAACCATTTACATTAGTCGGAAATTCGGTCAACTGAAACAAATTTTCTGAAGTCTTGTTGTTACAGTTAACAGTCGACTGTATGAGTATGTAAATTAAAGAACGTGAATACTGGTGTATGTACATACCCACATACAGTGTTGGCCAAAAATAGCTGAAAATGGAGGCTAAATTAGTTTGAATTTTTTTTTCATCGCCCAATGGGAGTTTATATATACTATTTATATATATATATATTCACCCTTATTACGACTGGCGTTTAAGTTGATCGATTCCTGTCGTTTTTTGAGTCGAGGCGGTTAAGTGGCGTTTTAGTGTCGGTATTACGGTAGCGAAACGCTATGAGTGTCGTTTTACTTATGTTCCACATATATTCCACAGAAAACATTTGCAACTGACAGATTTATATTTTTCTTTATTTAAGTGCAAAAGTAAGTCGTCGGTAATATTGGAAAATAATTTTGTGAAAATTATGGACAGCATTTTGATATTTATATCGTAGAGTAGTGATGATGAAGAGGAAACAAGAAAAAATGATCTGATGCAGAACTATTAGATGAAGTCCAGCCCACTGGATTTAAAAAAAATTTATTCTTGGTTGAACAAAGTGACATTTGTTCATGTTCTCAATGCAGTGCAGAAAAGGCTTCCTGAAACAACAATGCCTCTTTCTGTGCCAGCAATACTTGCCGCAATCCTGAGATTCCTTGCTACCAAAAGGGTGTAGGAAACGATTTTATTTTGGGTTTGGAATGTAGACCTCAATTTGTCTGCAATGGATACAATTTCAAACCACGGAAGAAGAAAAAAAATCAAGCCAAAGTGAAGTTCTATGAAAATGCTATGATTGTATGTATATGTACTTTTGCTTGAACGGTCCTTCACCTGTGGCTCCTACTTCTTTTTCATTGATTTTGCATCGCACCAAACCTAAATATATATGAAATAAATCTTAGTGGTTTTCTTTAATTTTTTATCTAGTATACGTACTTGTCATTCTTTACCGTTTCGTATTGATGGTCCTAAGCTATTTAATATAGCAGCTACCTCTTCCCACTCAGTTTTCAGCGAAGTTGTTTGTGGAACACCCCTTTTAAATAGATTTTTAATCCCTGGCGTTAATAAATTTCTTTACGACAAAAATAGGCGTTTAAGTAGGCGTTTCGCCACACTATAACGACACCCAGAATACCGATAAAATCACTTAAATTCAAATTGTCAAGCAAGAATTACGTTCCACAAACATACGAGTAATACGTAATTTTTCGTAAACGACTGGTGTAACCCCAGCTATAATCCTGATTTCGTACAGTCGTTTTTCGATAAGGCGTTCAACGCCAGTCGTAATAAGGGTGATTGTGTTTTTTTATAGTTTGAGGACAATTTATAATAAAAATAAGTTTAAGATCCGACATATGGGAGCGAAGAAAATCGAAAAACAGTATGAAGCAAAGCCGAGTTGCTTTAGTTTTGGCCAACACTGTATGTACAGTATGACGTATGATGAATTAAAGACAAATTTTGTGTGAAATACGAATATTTATTAGCCTGGTTTTTGTGTGAAATACGAGTATTTATTAGTCTGATTTGTGCATACATACATTTACAATTTTGATTAATGAAAAACATATCATCCACGCTTTTAAGAAGTAACGCATTTCTCTTAACTGTAATAATATTTTTAGCCTTTGAAAAAATACGCTCAGCTGTAGCAGAAGCTGGAATAGAAAATTTCAAACTATTTCAGTTGACTTTTGTTCTAACTTCATTCCAAATTAGCTATTCATTACTATATACATATGTACATACAACCACAATCATGCCTGCTCTGTTAAAATTATTCTTGGGCATGAAGGTTTGAAATGAATGAGAGCGATACTATTGAGACACGTATTGAGTTGTCGATCGTAGCATGGAATTTATGTATGCAAGTGATAATCTTTAAAATTTTAAATCATTCATATCTCAGAATTTTCACTTCAATCGATATTTTGATAGTTATCAGTTCTAAATGGTCTAAACGTTGAGGTCTGCAAAACTGCGTTTTCCGATCGCCAAAATTCGCATGTCGATGATTTGGCTAATAGGTCTTTTTTTAGGTCCAGAATGCTCGAAGTAATGAAATTTCTCATTCAAACCAAAGAATTTAAGCATTTCAAATATCTATCGATTGATATACCACTCGTTGAGGTGCGTTAATATATTAAAATCCATGACTTCACCAATAAGAGACAAACGCCAAATGGCCCCACTTTTTAAATTTACGTACATTGAAAATTATTCCAAGGCTTAAGGTGCTAAATTTCAAAACAATTGTTCACGGCTCCACTTCATTCGAGTCACTGACAATGCTCAAAGAATAAAACTCTCTAGAAAAGGCTTCTCAATCTCACCGTTCGGAGTCAGCAGTTTAACTGTAAGTCCCCTCCACTCGTGAGAGAACAATAGCACGCACAACACGAGCGGTTGCTGAGAAGCTAGGCCCAGGTCCATCTCGGAGTGGAGCGTCGCCATTATTATTATATTAATCGTCGTTTGACCAGTCTGCATGCTTTTTGGTGAAGTAGAACCTAGCCTTAATTTTTTCCTTGAAACGGGCCGGCTTTATTTTTTTCCTCAATAGCTACCACATAGTGTTTACGGAGAATTCGATTGAGCGTCCATCGGCTAACTTGCTTGCCGGTGTTTCATTTTAATTCTTGATTTCGTCCTTCCAGAAAGCATAAATCTCATCAAAGTACGCTCATCTTGGGCAGTCAGCTTTTTAGGTCTTATTCCTAGTGACCTTGCTGTGTCCAGTTTTACTTCTTCTCAACAGACTGGCTTACATAATACCCTTTTGCTATTAAACGCGTTGTTTTGCCATCTTTTAGGAATTTAACAATTACCTTTGTACGTCGTTTGAGATCGATGCCATTTCTACAACCAAAGAAATGTACTACGGTACAAGTTGTAATGTAATTCAGAAAAATTATTTTTACCTTTCAGCAACTTTCCGAAAACTTAATAAAGAATATTTAGTGAATGAAATTTACGAAAAAAATGGAGGCTTCCTTTTCCTTTTCATAGGCAAGTCGCAAGTGTAGAATTTACTTACGGAAAAAACTGGTGCAAAACTGAGTAATACGTTTTTAATTCTCTTTCTTAAATGGCGACGAATTTTAATTTTTCGCTTTTTTGTAAGATTTTCTTAAGATTTGATAAAACAATTATTATGTTATGTTATTTTAAGTTTTTACTGGTAGAATAACTTTTTATCATCAAGCGGCTCAGTTTTGAACCCAACTGTATATTTTTTTTGACAGCATTTCGTATATAAGTAATATTAATTCAGGAATTCTTTCAGTCTAATGTTTCGGCCCTAATTGCAACTAACAGGTACTTAATGAAGGTACCTTGTAGACATTAACTTTTCGTGGTGAAAGCTAAATGATTTTGAAATCGAATTCAAATTGAATTCTTTGTGAGTAGTTCTTATGAGTGTTTCTAAGGTAGGTAGGTAAAAGTGTCGGTGGACAGACAGATCCTGTTTGTCGCACCCAATTAGCGCCATGAAAGCGTCGTTTTGGTACCACATGTTATGGGATACCTAATTGGTGTGGAGGGGGTGAAAGGAGTGGGTGTTCTCACAGATTTGCCTAGGATTGTTAAAACCACTTTGTGAAGTTTATGAAGGCTAGCAGACTGTGAATGCTTGCCGCCGAGAGGTTTTTAGGTGTCCTAAAGAAGGCCCAGAGTGCGTTTTCTGACTCTAGCCAGAGCCGGATATTTGCACAGGAAGTGCTCGGGGTTTCAGGCTCGATTTCCTTCCGGCAACTGCGGTAATGCAAGTTAAATGGTATGCCTAGCCTTTCAGCATGCATGCCAACAGCCCAGTGTCCAGTACAGACCGCTATAATCCTGGATATGTTCCTTCTACAATTGTTGAGCAGGTCTTTTGTTCTCTTTTGGTTGTAGTTGGGCCATAAGCTTCCGGATAGGACACTGGTTTCCAGCTTGATCCATCTTTCATTGGTGATCTTGAGGTGATTGTAGATGTTATTTTTCACAAAGCCTTGTGGAGCATGGACTTGTTCCACAGCGAGACTATCGAGTTTGGATCCTTGTCTGGCTAGCTCGTCTGCTGCTTCGTTTCCTATTATACCCGTGTGCCCGGGAACCCAGATCAAAGAGACCGGGCTCCGTTCACCTATAATGGATAGTTCCTTGCAGCAGCAATTCACTAGTTTTGACGTTGTAGTTATGGATGTTAGAGCCTTGATAGCAGCTTGACTGTCTGAAAAAATTGCTATCCGCTGTGCTGATTATATAATAATAATAATAATAATGGCGGCGCTACAGCGCGAGGTGGACATGGGCCTAGATTCTCAGCAACCACTTCTGTTGTGCGTGCTATTGTTCTCTCACGAATGGAGGGGACCTGCAGTTAAATTGCTGATTCCGAACGGTGGGATTGAGAAGCTTTTTCTAAACAATTATACTCTTTGAGCATTGGCAGTGACTCGAAAAAAGTGCAGCCGTGAACAATTTTTTTTTGAAAAATTGTTTGTCTGAACTTGGTTTCGAACCTAGACTGTGAAAGTCAAATGGGCATGGGTCGACGCACGAACCCACACGGCCACGGAGCTGATTCTATTCTGTTCTTAATTTCAAGACACGCATCATAGCACTTCTGCCTGGAAAATGCTTGTAAAACTTGGTAACTTGAGTGACTTTGATATCTTGAGGACTTCGGAGAAAATTCCAGCGCCAAAACCAGAGTCCATCTTCGATCCGTCTATGTCATGGGTTTGGATAACTCCATCGCTCTTCCACTAAGTTCTAGTTGGAAAGTATGCTATATAGTTACTATTGAAATTTAGCTTTGGGATAAGGTAGTCAGTATGGCTCAGTATCGCCTGTTGTGGTAGTGAGTTAAGGATGTTACAATGTCCATAAGGTCTATTGTTCCAGCAGTTTGACTCTCTGAGTCTAAGTGTATTGCATGCGGCCTCCTATACATGACTCCTATACATGCAGTTCTTTGTACCTTGTTTAGTTTTCTGATGTTGTACAATTTGGCTAAGGCTGGCCACCAGATTAAGGAGCCGTATATAAAGTGTTATCTTCGGTCGTAATCCCCAGCTTTTGCTGGTTTTATTGCAACCGTATAAGGCTATGCATACCTTTTAACTCTTTGCTCTATGTTTGTTTTCCAATTTAGTTTTGGAAAGTACCTGGCAGATGAAAACTGAGGGTTTGATTGGCTAGTCTAGGAAGGGGAAAGTTTGGTATTTTGGTTTTCGTCGTAAAAAGCATCAATTCGGTTTTTTTGCTTGGGTTCGCAACAAGTAGCACATCTACTAATCTTCTGCAACGCCCTTCTATCTTGTATCTTGTAGTTTTTGCTTTGCACTTATGACTTTATTTAACATTTATTTTGTGCTAGTGAAGCAGCAAAATGCGTGAACTTTGTGAAGTGGAGAATGAATTGATTTTAAACAGTAATAAAATAGTAATATTTAATAATTGATGTCTGCTGCAAACCAGAAGCAGCTTTTGAAAGTTTTCACCTGAAGTCATAAAACAACTTAATAGAATACTACTGCCAAAGCAGATTTGACAATCGGTAAGTTTTTCCATTGGAATATTGAATAACTCCCTAGAATTGATTTTTAGTTGAGATTAATTTTTGTTTGATTTTCGGGCAAAGCAAAAATCAACTGCAAATGTTTCATGAATTGTGTTCACCTTCCATTCTATGAAAGAGAAAGAAATCCCGATGAAATAACTTGGATGAAGAAATGTTAAAAAAAGTATCTCTACACAAAAAATCGACAAATTTTCGCGGAACAAAGGCAAGGAATTCATGAAAATGAGCAACTATTTATGAAGAATTACCCTAAACATATCTACTTTGAATATGAAGAGGATTGCTTTCTACAACTTTGCCACAGGATATAAATTGCATCCGCGATATCTGCAAAATCGAATGACAGAAAATTGATAGAAACTTGTGAAGTAATAATACGCGGTTGTAATGAGAACTTAAAGATAATTAATTCATTTATTAAAAAAAAAAACATGCCTTTGATACAGTATCTTCTCCTTTTCTATTCCTATTTTACATATCTATAGTAGACTTTCTTGTTTTACTTCTATTTTACATTGAACGTCTTCCTCTGACGTCGGATGGTTAGAGGATTCGTTACGTGTTCTATGTGAATCATGTAAATGAGATTGAGTTATATTCCTCGGTTCACAGGAATCAGCTGAATCCAACCTGGAGTTAGAATTGGAATGAATAAAAGTCATTGCTGAAGATATGCCTTGAGGAACTATTTTAACAGCGTTTCTGTGCAGGTTGCCTAGAACTCCTTCAAACAGTATCTCATTTATAAATTTTTCAGCATACAATTGTTGATTAGCGTCCATTGATGTCAATTTAGATGCCCAAACTTCAGCCATCTTTTTAAATGTGTCGAAGTCGTTATCCGGCCGGGAAGGAGGCAAGGGAATCGATTCACTTGTGTCGTTTTTCCTCATTCTTTTACTGACAGGTCTTCCTTTGTCCTGTAAAGAAATTTTACAAAAATATTTGGTTTTTTCAAAAGCAATTAAGACACCTTATTAAATGGAATTTAATATTTTCAGGTCTCGCAAACACAAGTCCAGTGGATGAAGAGAAAAATGCTTTAAAGATTATGAAAAAAGAATCAGAATATCTGATAAAGGTGCATTCAGTAAAATATCTTTCGGAAAATCCTTTCCGCAAAACTCTATTAATGTATAAAGCAGATAAATTATCACTGAGCTTTTCGTATTCGACAATTATGCATTTCAATAAACCGAAGGTTTTATGATCCTTTCCGCACGAATTGATATTGAAGATAAAAGAAGAGTATTTAACTATCGTCGTCTCGTTGAACACTTTGTTTTTACAATTAATCTCAAGCAACTAATTCAATTATTTTCCGATAAATTACTTTGATCTATCTGTAGCGTCCTTTACAATTTTCTCAGAGTAATTTACTAAACAATAAAAGCTTCGTGGACGCGGAGAAATTAGTTGTTGATCTTCACGAAATTCAATATCTCTTAATTCCTCAAATATTTCAAAAATTTTAACACTAACGATCAATTTCCATAACAAACATTGCCACAAACTACTCTTAAGCCATGAACAAATAAAGGAAGATAAATATTTTAACTCACTTTGTATTGGTTTTTCTCTTCCTGAATTGTTCTGTCAGGTGAGTGGGGAGACTTCTTTATAACAAAACACTGCCAAAAACTACTTTTAAAACATGAAAAATCAAAGGGAAATACATATTTTAACTTACTTTGTTTTGGTTTTCCTCTTCCTGAATTGTTTTGCGGAGACACACAGTTCCGTATAAAACTAATTTCTTGATAATACCAGAGCGAGGTTTCATTACAACTGTTCGCGCCGTAATACCTTTTCGATCCATTTAAACGTTTTAACTCTCGCCTAAAATTCGTTCGTAGTGTGTTGATCTTTCTGGTGACATCCAATTTTTGAGCATTAGGATACTTTTCTCGGTATTTTTGCAGCAAAACTTCATATTCCTGCTTTTTTTTGTTTCGATCGTTGTACTCTTTCCGGCTTACGTCCCATAACGATGGTAAGGATCGATATGTTTTGATAAACTCCGATATAAATGCCCGATCTTCATCGTCCCTCATTTTGCTTTTTAGTCTATCAGTGACAAACAAACACTTATCCACGAGAAGAGACACAATAAAGTAATTAAGTGAATTTAACACTCACATTTATCAATCAACATAACGTTGGTCGTTGGCATTTAAATTCCTCCGACTTTCCTTAATCGGGCTACATCGATTACAAGCACGTTCACACTTAAACTATTGCTTGATCTATTTGCATGACAAGCACCAATAACAGAGGTGTTCGCACTTAAAGTATTGCTTGACCAATTTGCATGACAAGCACAGTGTTCACATTTAACATTTGTTTGACATATATGCATGACAAGCACAAATTTGATAAAGTGAACGCACCAAACAGTTGCTTGTCAAACATGTTTTATGATAACAAAATATTTTGATATTTTCCTGTTTGTCAAGCAAAATTTGATATTCTGAACGTGTTTTGTCAAACAAAGAACAAAAAAGGACTTTTGGTTTTATTTGCAACATTCACACTTATCACTTATCATCAAACATCACTTTTAAACTGGAATTAAAAAATTAAAGAAATCATGATGTTTGCGGACAATTTATTTTTATAGGCAAAAATAAATAAATAAATGTGCTTGTCATGCAAACCGGTCAAGGAAAACAATGAGAGTGAACACCTCCAATGTCCTAATGACTGTTTTTGAAGTTTCAAACAAGAATAAGAGTTTGTTTTTCCTATTTTATATACCCATTTAAGTTGCCGAAAGAAATGTTCTGGACAAAGGAGTTGACAGCAAAGTTGATAGAATCAAACGAAATAGTGTCAGTATTACTCTATAGCCATTAATTCAATATGTCTGTATGATTTTCGGCTGAGTTCGTAAACGTCAACAAAATGCGCATCGCGTAATGGCTGGAACTCAGTAGTGCGTTGCGGCAGCCGACTTCATGTTACGGAGGGTGTGCGTTGACGCACTGCGTTAATCAGCTGTTCCCTCTCTCTCTCAAAGACCACATGACGGAATATTCGTCAGCTGTTTTCATTTCTGAAATGTCAAATCAAAAAATACAATATTATGGTCAAACAATTGAACGTTAAAGAAATTAATTGAAGAAAATGAGTGCCAAGAAAGTTATAGTACGTTTACACCGCACCCAAATTCAACATTTCGTTTAGTTTCTGAATTTCAGCCCAAATACATTGCATACAGCGAAATTCTGAATTTCGTCGCTGCATTTGTAAGTTCGTCAAATCGAACAACCCGCTGACATGAACAAAAAACAGCTACTTTCCCATTAGTGGAAAGCTTCGAGTTTCAACGCGATCTCTTTAACTCTATATTGAGTCAGCAATATATTTAATTTGTCCGAATTAGCACTTTTTGAAGTTTCCTCTTGTTTGTTTTTCCTTTCCGAAACTGGAGACAGCTGTCGAAAGATCATGCTGGCTGGAGAGGCATTGAGGTCCACCTCCGACTGTAGCGCCCTAAGAAGAAGAAGAAGAAGAAGAAGAAGAAGAATTGGCACTTAAATTCATCATTAAATTAATATAACACGCTAAATGGTTCAACCACTTCTGATGTCCAATCAGGAAAAAATATCCAATAATCAATTCTGACACTAGCTGTCATTTGATATGCTGAAGTTGCAGTGGGAACGCAAAATTGGATTTCGAAATTTTTTTCCTGAAATGTTGAATTTGGGTGCGGTTTAAACGTACTACAGTACATATCGGTTATAAGAAAGTCGTATATAAGAAAAAATCGCTTATAAGAAATACGAGCAAATACACCGTACACGCCTTCATACAGCTTCATACAAAAAATAACGTTTAAAAGAAAAACGCTTATAAGAAAAATACGGATAAAAGAAACTTTTTCCTAACACCGAATTTGATAGATATATTGAAATAAGAACGTTTATAAGAAATTTTTGAGCATGAGTGTACGCAAGAAGATTTTGAACTCCCCCGTGCAAATAACAGTAACAATCAATGTCAAGTTGACGTTTTTTTTTAATAAAATTTTCTTATAACAAACTTTTTTTTAGTTTTCCTATAAGAACATTTCATTCTTATATCATATCTTATATCATTCTTCGGATATAAGCATTCATTTTTCTTATATCCGTTTATTGCATAAAAGAAAAAACGGATATAAGAAAGACATTTTTGGGATTTTTGGACTTTCTTATTTAAATATTTTTCTGTATTAAAAATATTAAAAAAGTGTTTCTTGTTGCTAATTTGGCGTATTCATTCAAATTGGGTTTTGTCGTTGAATTAGTTTTAGTCAGCTGTTTTCATTTCTTAAATGTCAGTTGCCACAAAATGTTCTCAATTTGGGAAAAGAACTCTCATTTCTCAACTTCGCTCTCACAGCGCATCCCTCTGTCAAAAAAGAATACAACATGTTGAATAATGACGAGCGCTGAAATTACATTTTACGTTCTATTACGATCCTTTCATCTCTCTCATTTTTCACCTACGTAGGTCGACGCAGTATTTCGTGCATGTCCATTGAATTGTGTGCGTTGAAAGACAACGCTGACGCTGACGCACTGTTGTGTTTCAGCCATTATTGCGTTATGTGCCTATTGTTCCCTTTTTTAAATGCCAAAAAAATTTGCGAGAATTTTTTTTAATAATTTGGTGAATAATGTTGGCAATTACAATGTTAGCATACTTAATTATATTTTAGACGTGAAAAGAGACAATCGAGTCAGAAAAAAAAAAATCGATCAGTACTGCTCTAATACTGCGTGAAGTAATCACCCTTCATTTTCACTATCTTATGGTAAAAGAAAAGAAAAATTAGTTGTTAGCTCAAAAAGATACATGGGCGTTATGGCGTTTTGGGTATGTGCGTCGTCTCCTACGCATTAAACTTTCAGTCAAGAAAAGTCAAAAAAAGAAAAAGTTCAGGGCTCCACTTCTTTTGAGTGACTGAAAACACAGGTCATCCATAAAGATTGACTGTTTGGTGCGATTTGGGAAGGAGACACAGTTACCGCCAACGGTCTTATGTATAAAGTGATTTTAACCGAATTCGTTTGACCAGACCTCGACAGCATCGATATATTCAAGCTGTGGTTCTAAAAAGAGGCTCTGCGTGCGATACCCTCACAAGCGACTTAATGCTCGAAGTTGTGAAGGAGAAATTTGAGGATTGGGTCTTCACACGGCGATTGTTATTCAATTGGCCGCCGCGATCATTCGACTTTTTTCCCTGGGGCTACGTCAAGTATTTAGGTTACTCTAATCAACCAGTCAAATTGGCCGAACTCGAGACCAACATTCCAGACGAGACGTTGTGGTTTTATTTAAGCGGATAATTCCTTATCCTAGACTCGTTTCTACTTGAAGCAGTATAAAATAGCTCACACATATGTTAAACAGTCGCTACAAATACATCAAGCTGTCAAAGTGGATATTACTGACAGCGTTCCTATGTGCGACATCAGATGGAAGTCAATGTTGATGAGTATCATCGCAACAAAAAGGGTGATGGTGCAAATTCTAAATGTGGTTTATGAACCGACGCTTCCATTTGTGAATAATATTGGTATATACAAACTTTTTATTCTTGTATCATGGGTAAATTAAGTTCGTTCTTAAGTGTCATTTACATGATCTGCGTCAATTTTTTGTTTTAATTCCTGACGTTTATATTTTCATTTGCCCTAATTTTATATGAAAGTGGATTGCAAACCCAATCCGCGCAGATTTTTGGAAATCGCAGTCACGGATTACTATCTTTCATACATAGCCTGATATTTAAGAAGTATCATTTACCTCACTCCTCATCATTTAATTTAACCAGGAATCAACTATTTCTGACTGATTTCTAATTTAAACTATTATACAACAAAATAGAGGACGAAGCCTTAGAAAGAACAAATGAGCGATGGCTGAATCTGAACATTGGGTCAACGACGAGAGCCCTATGGCGGGTTTTAAATCAGAAGAAATCATCAGGATATACGGAAGGTGGTGGGAGTTCTCACCGGAGATTGACCGATAGCCACACATGCCAGAAGGTTAGGTATCCCCCATAGCGACTATTGTAGAAGTTGCACCGACGAGGAGTCCATCCGCCACTTGCTATGCTATTGTCGAGGAGAAGTAGACTGCTAATAATAGGCAGTAACTTCTTCGAAGTCGCCGTGGCCGTGTGGGTTCGTGCGTGACCCATGCGCATTAGACTTTCACAGTCTAGGTTCGAATCCAAGTTCAGACAAACAATTTTCCAAAAAAAAAAAAAAAAAAAACACTGTTCACGGCTCCACCTCTTTCGAGTCACTGACAATGCTCAAAGAGTATAACTGTCTAGAAAAAGCTTCTCAATCTCGCCGTTCGGAGTCGGCATCAAACTGTAGGTCCCCTCCACTCGTGAGAGAACAATAGCACGCACAACACGAGTGGTTGCTGAGAAGCTAGGCCCAGATCCACCTCGGACTGTAGCGCCGCCATTATTATTATTATTATTATTATTATTAACTTCTGCGACAAGCTGAAGGATCTGAATAAAATAGAACTGAAGCACCTCCTGAGATATATATAACAATCAGGTGGGTTCTAATCAGCGATGGAAATGTACGCCTCACAGGCTACACCCTCCATACCCAGGGCACAATTTACCCAACTGTTGGTCTAAGTGATTCGCGACCCAATCGCAAGGGCGCCTTATCACCTACCTACCTTATACAACAAATCAAATTTGAGGTATTCTGCGATATTTATCAATCCTTTAGTGTTAGACACATCTGTCAGAATTAAACCTAGAGGATACGTTTTATGCTGCTCCTGAGCAGATTCAATTTTTAACCTCCATATTCACCTCATAAGTGTCAAAAATTAACCAGAGGATTAAATGGTAATACAGTTTACATAAGGCTAAAGAAGATATCGTTCAGTTATCCACTCAGTTGAGTCGTGTATTCAATACTTTATTGATGGGCAGTAACAAAATTGGCACGAAATTTGTGTATACACTTACCTTGGAAAGCCGTGTTATTGAGGAGTTGTTTTCCAGTTCAGAGTTGTGTTTCTCGTGCCGATAATCAATGGTTCTTGCCATGAAAACCGCATATATTGTTACTCGAACTCTGGTGCAAATAAACGGCAATGCTTACAGAATCTGTTAATGAACAATACAAATGTAAACAAGGTTTAGTCTGAAAGAAAGTCAAAGGTTGTCTAAATTATTATTCCCTGACCTCAATTCATCTTAAGTCTTTTTGGAGGATATTCGGCGAATTAGTGTACTGATTGTGAATTTATGCAACTTTGGGATGTATTTGTCATAATGGTTGTCATAATAAAGTGAAATAAGTAATATTTCTTAACGTGGAGGTTTGCAATTATGTTGAAGGTTCGTATTTATTTTCAATACATCTCCAATGTTGCTGGTAAAATTTTCTATTTCATTTTTAGGGTAAAGCTCAAAGGACTTTTGAAGATGTTTGGCCACAAATGCGGTGTATCATTTTGAAATTGCTGAAACAAGAAGCAGTATCACAATCAGAATGGCAGGAACTATTTTACGGTGTTCATTTGGTGTGTCTTTGGGACGACAAAGGAGCCACAAAAATATACGAATCTCTAAAAAATGATGTTGTCGATTTCATATTGCATGCTCAGAAACGAGTTCAAGCTCAAAGTGGTGAACAAGCCCTCTTGAAGACATACATAATTGAATGGAGGAAATTTTTTACACAAAGCAGTTATTTACCGCTTCCCTTCAGGCAGCTGGAATTGACATTACAAGGCAGATCTCTACCCGCAAATAACTCAACAACCATAAGTCAAAAAAAGAACAGTTGTGAAGAGAGTGTTGTGAGGAAATTGATGCTCGACTCTTGGAATAAGAATATATTCAAAGACATCAAAGATCATCTGCAAGAGTCGGCAATGAAAATCGTTCATGCAGAACGCAATGGGGATGCGTATGACTGCCAGTTAGTGATCGGTGTAAGAGAAAGCTACGTTAATTTGTGTTCCAATCCAGAAGATAAGTTAGAAATATATAGAGATAATTTTGAAGCGGCATACTTAAAGGCAACAACCAGTTTTTACAACATAAATGCGAGTGAGCAGCAGCGTACAAATGGTGTGCAGGTGTTTATGAAATATGCCGACGCAAAAATACGAGAGGAGGAGATACGAGCAAAGCGTTACCTAGAGCCCAGTAGTTTTCAGATACTGTCTCAGTGCTGCATTAAAGTTCTGATCGGGGATCATTTGAATACGATCCTAGCTGAGTGTTCGCCGTTGATTAAAAGTTATGAAATTGAAAAGTTGAACTTAATGTTTCGCCTGCTGGATCGAGTGCAAAATGGGGTGGATCCTATGCTTAAAGATTTGGAAAATCATATAGTTTCGGCTGGATTGGCAGACATGCTTTCAGTGTCGGATGTTATAACACAGGACTCTGAAAAGTATGTTGAACGTCTTCTTGAGCTCTTCAAGAAGTTTAGTGCCTTGGTGAAAAAAGCATTTAACGATGATCCTCGATTCTTAACTTCCCGTGATAAAGCATTTAAAACAGTTGTAAATGATATAAGTGTGTTTAAGGTTAGTATTTTAATCTAATTTTTTGCAACCTTACGTGGTCTATACTATGTGTATATTTTAGCTGGAACTTCCGACCAATGTTTGCAATAGAGGCGTTAAGAACACGGCGCCTGAAAGCAAATGTCCTGAGCTTCTGGCGAATTATTGTGATATGCTCTTACGGCGCACTCCGTTAAGTAAAAGATTAACAACCGAGCAAATAGACAGACGGTTGAGGGATGTTTTGTTGGTTCTTAAGTACGTTAATAATAAGGATGTTTTCATGCGGTACCACAAAGTGCATTTGACCCGAAGGTAAGATGTTTCCCCTTCACATAATTAATTAACTTTAAATTTGAACTTAAAAAAACAGGGCCGGAATAGGTTGACTTATGCAGAAGAATATAAGAAACTTCTGGTCAAGGCAAGGCATACCATGCATTGGCTTCGACCCTGTTTCTGGTTGCACTTAGATAGAAACGGAATGATTTGGTCTTAGATTGTGTCGTTTCCGTGACCACCAATTATAAATTGAAATGAAATTTATATTTAATTCTAAAATTACCTTACGCACG
Source organism: Myathropa florea (assembly GCA_930367185.1). Classification (NCBI taxonomy): domain Eukaryota; kingdom Metazoa; phylum Arthropoda; class Insecta; order Diptera; family Syrphidae; genus Myathropa; species Myathropa florea. The sequence goes on from OV884004.1 coordinate 23,355,522, forward strand.
TTTTTGGGCGGTTGTACGTACATCTGGTTCAGTCAGCACTTTCAAGGTTGGAACAAACAATACCGCAGATGAACCGTTGCAAAATTTATCTGCACCAAATTTATTATTGTCAATTATCCTTATCCTTTTACATCCAGAAAGAGAACGAAGTTATTGTTTAACTGTTTATTAGCCGGAGTCCCTAGTCTTCTGGTGTTACCTCCTAGTTTAAAAACTTAAACATTTCTTAAATTTTAGTGTTCGAAAATTCCTCCTTGCCGCTAATTAGATATTTGCCTAGAGTTATTTTTCTAGTTGCTGCAAGAGCTGGATATGTGCCGGGTAGTGTAGGCTTCTTCTTGATCCCTGCCATTTCTGCAGTTTGTTGGTAAGAGGCTTATTATGCCTTTGGGAACTACTGATTTCTTTTCTATTTATTGCTGGGAGTGTTGTATTTTTCGGACTTATTATAGGCCAGATTAGCCTGGCATGTCCGGCCCTAGCTAGCTCGTGGGCCCTTTTTTTTAGTGTCTAAAAAAATAAGATAGACAGCAAAGTTTACAATCCCGGATTTAATGGATGTTGTGTCCACATTTATGGCCGCCTGACTGTTTATGTGTGTACCGCCTTCAATTCAAATTACGTCGAGTCTAGAAGTTCACCAGGGTGTTCATTTTAAACTTTTTTTATTTTCTGAAATTAATGACTAACGTGGGTTATCTTAACCAAAACGCTTTGTCGACTCTATATCTTCAATAAAATTAATCAAAACACCAATAAAGAAACTCGACTTTTTGCCTAATATTTTGTACTTTTCTTTTTTCAAGATTAATCCTAGGCACAAGTGCCGACAGCGAAAAGGAAGAAGATATTGTTGAATGGCTGCGGGAGGTCGGTATGCCCGCCGATTATGTCAACAGACTTGCAAGAATGTTCCAAGATATTAAGGTAATTTTGATTTTACTAAATTAAAAATGCTGATTTTATATTTTTAACAATTTATTTACGAAGTTTGAGATATCTCTCAGTTTTTGGTTTTGATATGTGAACGTTCGATTGTTCTCAAAATTCGAAAGTTATAAACATAATACAAGTAAAATATTATACAATATCTAAAACCAAAATAAACATGATAGATGACGGTTAAAAGGACTTGACCGGTTGCGCAGGTAATGCAGTCACTTTGCAGGTGTTTGGTAAAAAATATTGGGCTCTGGACATAGATGTGTTGTAGCATCAGTTAAGCGACAGGATGGCGCAGTTGGTTAAGTGCCTGCCCCAAGTTAGAGGGGTCCCAGTTTCGAATCCCAGTGAAAGCAAAGTTAATATGCTTTTATTAGGTTTTTCAAATCTGGTCCAGTCACCATTTGCTGTTGGGATCAAATTAACGGCACTATCACTGGAGCTGTCGATCAGTGGTAGCAGTCTGACTGTGGGTATTACAATGGACCAACATGGTCTAAGTGTGTTGGTGAATTCATTAGCAGCCCCCTAACCTAACCTAACCTAACCTGTCTGAAAGCTACCATTTAAAAAATGACATTCAATAATGCCATACAAATTTTTCATCAGCGAGGATATCAATGTCGAAACACGGGTACTTATCGTACAGCCCTCATACTAAATTTTTGCTAAGGGGAGGGTTGTGTTCGGACTACTATACATATAATTAAATCTGATTGAATATTTGGTACCGGATAATTGTTAAATTAAGTTGAGATAATAATGGGTGTTGTGGACATATCAACAATGCCACGGCACTACAATTTCAAGTGTACGTCAAAATCCCAGAACAGGCAACAATTAAAAAAAAATTGTTCACTTCTAAACATCTTTCGCGCCACAATGCTTAAAGGCTATAACTGTCTAGAGAAAGCTTCTCAATCTCGCAAATCGGAGTCGGCATTGAGCTATAGGTTCCTTCACTCGTGAGAGAACAAAGTACGCAGAACATGACTAGCAACTGAGAAGCTAGGCCCAAGTCCGCCTCAAAACGTAGCGCTATTATTATTATTATTGATAGACTCACTCTGTAGAATGGATTTATGTTGTTCGATTTAAATAGGAAAACTTAACTAAATGTTTACATTCCATTTTAGGTAAGCGAGGACCTTAATACACAATTTCGAACGGCCACAGCACGGCATGATGCCATTAACATTAAAATCTTGAACGCAGGAGCGTGGGCTAGATGTTCCGATCGAGTTTCTGTTAGTCTGCCATTGGAACTTGAAGATTACATTCCTGACGTTGAGGAGTTTTACAAGAAAAAGCATTCTGGTCGAAAACTTCAATGGTATCATCATATGAGCAATGGTACAATAACGTTCATAAACACTGCCGGTCGATATGATTTGGAAGTGACGACATTTCAAATGGCTGTACTGTTTGCCTGGAATCAAAGACCGAAAGATAAAATTTCGTATGAAAATCTAAGACTAGCAACAGAATTGCCAGGTAAGTTGTAACGGGGGGGTGGGAAAATGAAGCGTCAGAACTTTGAAATGGAGCAGAATGGTAACTAGGTTATGATAATCTAATGATTTTTGAGTTATTTTGATGGGCAAATGATGGTATTGAATGCAGTGTATGCATTGATCCTCCGATGAATGTGCGTGGGGTGACATCGTCTTGTTCAAAAAGACATTCATCATTACTCCGGCTGTTGTTTAATGTCTTTGAAAACGCATGACATGTTAATAGCAAATCCATTAAATACCTTCCGTGAAAGTAGGTTTATGTTTCGCGAAAATGATATGAATGAACTTACGGAGATTTCAATGAAAAGAAAATCGAATATGGATTAAACCGAAATATAATACTGGACTGTAAAGATGAAACTATACCTCCTCTTCCGAAAATAATAAATTTATCACTCCGAAATGGAATATTCCCTGAAAGTTGGAAGATCGCGGACATAATACCGGTAGAAAAAGTACCTCACACAAGTTCACCTGAAGAATGGAGGCCTATTAATATGTTGCTTATATATGGAGAGATATTGGAGTCAATAGTCTGCAAACAATTAATGTGCTTTATCGAGGCAAAACGAATTCAGTGTGTAGAACAATCCGGATTTAGGCGGGGACACTCAAGTGAAACATCAATTAGCTGGGATAGAGTGGAAAAAAGAAATTAAAACGGCAACATTACTTTGGCAGTTTTCTTGACCTAAAGCGAGCATTTGAGACAATTGATCGGGACATATTGTGAAAAAATTGTATAAGCATGGTATTCGTGGAAAAGAATTAAATTGGTTTATAAGTTATATGCATGAAAGAACACAGAAAGTGCGCATTAAAGACGTATGTTCAAGTCCACAATCAACACCAGTGGGCGTACCACAAGGATCGACTCTTGGTGTTTTGCTCTTATATACATTAACGACATCGGTGATTCCTTACTTCACTCTAAAGTATGCGTTTTTGCAGATGATACTCTTACATACTTTAGTGGTAAGGACGTAGATATTTGTGAAACCATGCTTCAGAGTGACATGGACAGAATAATGCAATGGCTGTTTAAAATAAACTTAAGATTAATGTTCAAAAGACTAAGTATAAAATCAACGTTAGTGTAAATATTTCAATAAACAACAAACTCAAAGAATGCGTGCAAGAAGTTAAATATTTAGGCGTGTACATTGAAAATAAACGCAAATTTGTCTATCACTTAGAAAGACATTGTTCAAAAATATCTAAAAAGATAGGCTTCCTTAGACGAATAAGGAAATATATGTCAAAGAATTGTGTACAAACCATGAATAACACAAGAGTTCTGCCACATTTATCGGTTGTTCATCAGTTATATACATGTGTTCACTTGAATATTCAAATACAAACTTCAAATTCTCCAAAACAGAGCAATGAGAATCATTTTAAAGTGTGACAGGCAAACTCCTATAATAGATATGCTACAATCCCTACGTTGGCTTAATGTTTCACAAATAATAAAATTGAATGCTCTAATAACATTTAAATACCATGTATCCAGAGTATCTTCGAAACAATGCGATGTATATAACGAGCGACAGATATAGTCTGCGAAACCTTGGTGACTTTCGGCTCCTACTGAACAGAAGAGCAGCTACACAAAACAACTTACTGTGTAAAAGTCTCCAGTTATTCCACGAACTCCCAAGTGAATTTAAGAAATTGTTTAAAAAAACTTTACTGTGGAACAATCGTGGAATAACTGAAACAAAAGCTTTAATGGGAGCTAATACATAGCAAGTTAAAAATGAAATCAATGCTGACTAGAAACAGAAGCCAATTAAAGTCGCGTTGTCTTTACAATAAAAAAAAACTTTTTATCGGTACAGTCAGGGTGGACCTGGGCTTCAACCAACAAGCACTCCAGTTCGCATAATCTTTCGTTAGCTGTTTCCAATTGCCCACACCAAATTGGTTGAGGCCCTTCTGCTCCTGTGAGTGCCCCCTTAATCATGTCCGTTCTCAGTTGCTTTGTCCCACAGACTCAAATTTGAAGACTTATCTGCAAAAGGTCAATTTTGTGAATCTGATTTTAAATAAGATGCTAAATAGAACTTTCTTTTGGTCAAGCCACTTTCGTCCTCACTCTGTCAACGACAACATTCATCAACAACAGAGCAGCGAATTCTTCGAATTTTCCCAAAATGTTTAGAAGACCATACAAAGTATAGAAGGCCTAGCGACCATTACCATCCTTGCTGTCACTTTGTCGTTTCAAGGTTCTGGGGCGCTTTCTGGCACATAATTTAAGCATAATATGAACATACTTCAAACTAGAAAATAAAGTATTCAAATATTATTCATTATTTATTTTAGATCCTGAACTAAGAAGAACTTTGTGGTCATTAGTAGCATTCCCAAAAATTAAAAAGCAAGTTCTTTTTATGGAGCCAATAGTTTCATCTCCGAAAGATTACAAAGAGAACACGCTATTTCACATCAACCAAGATTTTTCAGTTGTTAAAAATGGCAAGTCCCAGCGACGTGGAAAAGTAAGTTGAATCAAAAACTGCATATTTAAGTACCTAACTATTTTAATTTTAGCTCAACCTCATAGGACGTCTGCAATTAAGTACCGAACGCTCGCAGCTAGAAGACAATCATTCAATTGTACAGCTAAGAATATTACGCACCCAAGAAGCCATTATTAAAATTATGAAAATGCGAAAACGAACCAATAATGCCTCGTTACAGGTAAACACAAATGATTACTACTAAATGCAAATTGACTAACTAATGCTTCTTTCCTAGGCGGAACTTATCGACATTTTGAAAAACATGTTCCTTCCTTCGAAAAAGATGATAAAGGAGCAGCTAGAGTGGTTAATAGAACATAAATACATGCGTCGTGATGATGATGACATTAACACATTCATTTACATGGCTTAAGATAAAACAGTTTTATTTGGATTATTGAATATAAAGTATTGTTGTAATGAGTATGCCTAAAACATCTATGTTAATAAAAGAAATATATAAAAAGAAGGAATTTCTAAAAGCTATTAGGGGATATTATAGTGCACTCCATTTTCCGCGATTTTTCATGTAGTCTTGACACCACCGGTGACATTTCTATCTCCTCATCTGATAATTCTTTATATCTAAATGTCTAAAGGACATGTGCATGACATGTGCCTGTCCATTCGGGGTAAAGTTGTTGATTGCCATCAATCTGGCGAGATGCCAGCAACAATCCCTGTAAATGTACTGGTCATGTCGAAATATATCCTCTTCGTGGGATCTTTGGATATCCTTTACTGCAACCGCATGTATGCGGCGGACTATGTCCAGGACCCGATGCTCCAGGTTCGGGAGTTGTGCGCGATGTAAACTTCCTCACCACCTAAAAAAATGCAACTTCAGAGACAACAACATGCCAACACTGAGCCACTGTTGACGATCCCAGCAAACGAAAAAAGGACAACGACTTTCGGTTCTGTGCGTGAAACGTGAGGTCCCTTAAGAGACCACATGCAGCCGATAAACTCGCGAAGGCTCCAAACTAGCAGATATTACCGCAACCTAGGATGGGATGGGCCTGGCAAAAAGTGAATGAAAATTGCGGAATATCCTACGGCGAATGTTACAGAGAGTGATGGCAACGCTTATTCGGATGCGAAATTGTTCGAGGCAGACTTAGGCAAAAAATCTGAAGTTTCAAGTATATAAGCGAATGCATCATAATAATCCACATCAAGATTAAACTCGGAAACCTCAGCCTAACTTGCACAGAGGACAAGGATGACAACAGCAAGGTCTCTTGATATTTTAAGCGTCAACCAGATAGATCACGTTGCGATCGGAGTTAGACACTCTTCCAGTATTCTTGGTATCCGAACTTTCGAAGGAGCAAACATCGACTCGGACCATTTCTTTGTTTTAGAATGGGTTAGGATGCTGAGATCGAGAGAACAACGTAGTCGAGAAAGAACACTATGGTTTGACGTCGAAAAGATATAATTGCAACAGGTCGCTAGGTACTTTGCCGATCGACTCTCCCTGAAACTCCGAAAATTCGACGCCATCTGCACTAACAATAGAAGAAGTAGGAAACGTCCAAAAACCACAAAAGAATTCGCTACTGATGTGGTGTGTTTACGACACCACCTAGAAAAAAACCCTGCTTTGACAACGATTGCAGGCAGATACATGCAGCAAAGCATGAAGCTTACCAGGTAACTCTGCGTCAAACTACGAGAGCTGTTCCTGAGCTCCACGAACAGGAAAGAAGGGAACAGAACCGGTTTACAGGAAGAAAAAGAAAGAACATGAGAAGCGCACGATCGAGGATATGGAAAGGTGTTATGCCACAAATGATGTCCGAAAGTTTTACCAAAGGGTGAAAATACTATCGAATGGATATAAAGTTCGGGCAGAAGCCTGCCGGGACGAGAATGGACAACTAGTAGTAGAGTCGCAGTTGACACTGAGAATTTGGAAAAATAATTTCTGCAGACTGTTAAAAGGCGACGAGGACACAAATACTGCTGTCAGGCAAAATGTCCCACTCAACTTTGATGATGATAGACAAGAATTCCGTCTCCCTAACCTAGACAAAGTCGAAATAGCAATATCAGGACATGATTGATGTAAACGGTCGAACTCAGAAAGCAATTAATGAGGCGTTTGGTGGCATTGAAACGGAAACGATAGTAAAACGAGGTATATGCTGCCATTCAGAAAGGACGTACAATATCGTCGACTTAATCAGAACGTCACAAGGGGCAGCTATAACTTCGAAATAGTGATCGACTACAAAGAGGTGGTGCCGAAAACGGTGGTACCGAAAGAGGTGGTGCCGTGACAGTTGAAACAATTCTTTTTAACCTAGACTGAAAGTCTAGTGCGTAGGAGTCGACGTACATACCCACAACACCACGGTCACACTTTCGCTTGAATTATTGCATAGAAGCATCAGAAAGCATTTTTGTAATACTTTCGAATGAGAGAAAATTTACATCAATATTCAGTTAAAAGATATGCTATAATGTTTGAAAGGCAGCATGAAAACAAAAGGCAATTAAAAAAATGTAAAATATGTATTACTAAACTCGTAGTGTTAATTAGCTGCTGGTGCAGATAGTCTGCCCGCTGAAATGTTTAAAGCAGCTGGAGATGATCTGGTAGGGCGCATGCACCAGCTCATCTGTAAGATATGGTCGGAGGAAAGCATGCTCGATGAGTGGAATCTCAGTATCGTTTGCCCGATCCACAAGAAAGGAGACCCCTTTGACTGCGCCAACTATTGAGGGATAAGTCTCCTCAACATCGCCTATAAAATCTTCTCTGCAGTTTTGTGTGAACGCCTGAAACCATTCGTGAACAAACTGATAGGTCCTTATCAGTGTGGTTTTAAGCCCGGGAAGTCCACCATCGATCAAATCTTCACACTGCGGCAGATCCTGGAGAAGACCCAAGAAATGCAGATCGACATACGCCATCTATTTGTCGATTTCAAGGCCGCATATGACAGCGTGTATAGAGACGAGCTATACAGCGCCATGTCTAGTTTTGACATTCCTGCTAAACTCGTCAGACTGAGCAGGATGATGATGGAGAACTCTCGCTGCTCCGAGACCTTTACAGTCAAAAAAGGTTTTAGACAAGGCGATGCGCCGTCGTGTGTCTTCTTTAACATCATTCTTGAGAAGATCGTGCAAAACTCACTGGCCAACATAAGAGGCACGATCTTCCAAAAGTCTTTTTTTCAACTGTTAGCTTACGCGGATGACATTTACGTAATTGGTCGAACACAGCGAGCCGTCAAAGAGTGGTTTGCTGGCATTGAAACGGAAGCGGCTAAAATGGGTCTGGCAGTAAACGAGGGCAAAACCAAGTATATGCTGTCATCGAGAAAGGACGCACAACCATAAGCAGCTATAACTTTGAGGTAGTTAAAGACTTCGTCTACCTTGGTTCCGCAGTAAACAGTACAAACATCATCAGTACCGAAATCAAACGCAGAATAACTCTTGCCAACCGCTGTTTTTATGGGCTCAAAAGGCAATTGAGTAGTAGAGCCCTCTCTCGGAAGACCAAGTTGACTTTGTATAAGACCTTGATCATCCCAGTCGTGCTGGCTGGAGAGGCATATTAAGTGAGGCCCAGGTCCACCTCGGACTGTAGCGCCCTAAGAAGAAGAAGAAACTCGTAGTGTCTGTTGGGCTAATCTTGCCGACATGACGAAACGGTTGTCAAGAGTGTCATAGATTACTTTTTGAGGATTCAAGCTAACCTTAAATTTGAATTATTATTTTTACATTCGTACTGTCTTTAAAATTTGTCAACCTATCTCTTAATTCAGAGATTACTATTTGTCACGCCTAAGCGAAAATCAGAACCGTCATCATACACAGTCATCGTCCGGGGCGAAAATTGACCTCAACCAACCAGCGTCTCCAGCTGGCACAATCTTAAGACATTTGCCTTGACATTTGACACACGCCAAGTTGCCTGAGGTCCTTCTCCACTTGTGTGCGCCATCGGTTTCGTGAGTTGTGTCATGGGCTTGGAGTCAAAGACTCTTCAGGACGGATTAGTGCTGTCCATGAGTATGGCCTAGACGTAGGTATTCGACGTTGAGTCTGTAAGGCCTGGGTAGACTCATGTCAATGTACAGCTCATATAGTTCATGGTTGAATCTTCTACTCCAAATGTCATCAACGAAGACAGAACCAAAAATTATACGCAGAACTTTTCTCTCGAAAAAAACCAGGGGAACCTGGAGTCACGAATGTACAAGTTCTGTGAGACGACGTGACCCAGCTTCAAATTTAAATTATTATTTTAACATTTGTATCTACAGAGTGGCGCATAAGAAACGTTAAGGTTTAGTTATTGAATACTTTTTTTGGCTAATTTATGATGGAAAGATTCAGCACAGAACAAAGAATCAAAATGGTTCAATTTTATTGTGAAAGTCGACATTAAATTATTCAGACACAAAGATTATTTCTTTCATGTTCATGCAAGTATTGAGGAAAACCCTAAAACTTCCACCAGGCAACGTTCTCAGTAGAGTCCGACCGAAGGCAAGTTTCTCGGCCGAAGCCGAAGCCCAATATGATGGTATTACGAAATACTAAGAATTTCGTAGAAACAAATTATTGTGACAACGATTTGGAACATATTTTGCAAGTTACTTGAGCATCTTTTTACTGAAGTAGCCCTAAATTGGATTTTTAGCTGCTTTTTTGATGTTCTACCTGAAACCAGGACAAATAAATTTCATGCTTTTATAATATACAGACCACTTAATAGTTTACCAACTTGCTAATACAAAATCTGTTGATTTTAAAGCAGGAATCAATCGTACTGTCAAAATACAAAATATCCGACAATAACAAATCTTGTTGAGTGGACGAATTACTTTAAAACTGTAGAGAAATTCTTTGTACTCTATTTATTTTGCCATATTTTAGCAAAAAATAAATTATTTTTTTTAGTGAGCTGCCAGACCACTTCTAAGTTGGCAGTACTTATGAATTCCCTAGTGTTATAATATATTTACATGTTTTAAATTTAAGATCAATGAATTTATGAAAAGAAATATAATATATATATATATAGAAATATTTATGAAAAGAAAATCTTAATAAATATACATACATACATACATACATACAAACATCCAAACATACAATAACAAAACAAAAAACACGCCGTTCCACACGTTACACACTATCAAATTTTGCAAAACCAAACAAACACTTGCTCATATATCTTGCAAAGAAAAGTACGGAAAATACCGTAATTCTATTTTTACAGAAAACAGAAAATTCACCATTCGGCTTCGACAAAATCTTCGATTTCATTTGGCCGAAGGTGGCCGAAGCCGAAGTCGAATGTTCGGTCGGACTCTAGTTCTCAGCTGTTCGTGATTTCGATTCGTGATTTTCTTTTGGGGAACCATTTTTTCGGAGGTTTTTTAAACACTACACTGGGGCACTCAGACTCAAAACTGGTCCATTGCACTGCCAGGTAGCAACCTACTCCAGTGCCGTTAATTTGATCCTAAAGGAAATGGTGACTGGATTAGATTCGATTTCACTGGGACTCGAACCTGGGACCCCTCTAACTTGGGGCAGGCACTTAACCAACTGCGCCATCCAGTCGACTAAGCCAAGAACCATACAACAATTTAAGACTAATATCCGAGAAGAAGTGAGGACGCTTGTTATTATTATTATTATTATTGATCTAAATTTTATTAAATACCAAGGTTAAATAAAATTAGGAAGATAATTCTTATGCGCCAGCCTGCAGAAGAAATATAAACTTCTTGACTATTGGACCGTTTCTTGTCTCCATGTCATTTAACGCTACATCAGGTGTTCCGCAGGGTAGCCACCTGGGTCCTTTAATTTCCGTCCTTACTACGAATGATGTTGTGTACATCATCAAGAACTCTCAACTTTCTGTTTCCGCCGATGGTATGAAAATCTTTAATTACATCTCATCTCCCTCCGACTCTAAAACCCTTCAACGTGATCTCAATAGATTCTCTGTTTGGTGTAAGAAAAACTTTCTCCACTTGAATGTCAGCAAATGTCAATCTATTACATTCTCCCGAAAACGACTGCAACCGGCTAGAAATTACTTCCTATGCAATGAATTAATTCCTTCCGTCTGTTCTCTGCGTGACCTCGGTGTAATCTGCGATCGGGAGCTTAACTTCCGTTCCCATATCGATAACATAATTAATAGAGCCAACTCTGCACTAGGCTTTGTGAAACGTTGGTCAAAAGAATTTTCAAACCCCTATGTCACTAAGTCTCTGTATGTCACCTTCGTTAGACCTATCCTTGAATATGCCAGTCCGGTCTGGTCCCCCTACTATCTTGTTCACATCCAACGTATAGAAGCCGTCCAACGCAGATTCTTACGGTTTGCCCTTCGCGATCTCAACTGGGCTGACAGAATTAACTTGCCCCCTTATTCGGAACGCCTTAAACTTATACGTCTCGAATCTCTTGAAAAGCGTCGCGAAATTGCAGACTTACTCTTCCTACAGATTGCCCCCAGCTACTTGAACTCGTCTCCTTTAGCACCAATTCCCACTACCTAAGATCTAGTTTTCTATTCCGCGTTAGATCACACCGTACCAATTATGGCTTAAACTCCCCTATCTCCAGAATGTTACGTTTTGCTAACATCGCTAATCGCTCATTCGACTTCCACCTCTCAAAATCATCTCTCCGAAATGGTCTTAAGACTCGCCATTCTTCCCCCTAAGTTATGTTTTAGTTCTTAAGTTTAGTTTATTAAGTTAGATTAAGTTCGCTTGTATTAAGCAGAAATAAATAAATAAATAAATACAATTTCTTATGAAATGTTGATACTTTTTAGGATCGATCAGAAAGCGATTATAGGCTATATACTCCATCCCGACTCCTTATCCCATCTCTCTATGATAATAGGAAAAAAAAGCGAATTCGAACATATGTAAATGGATCCAGGAATTAGAACCGCTGGATCACTGGAGCACTCCCCAGAATGGGGTGAAGCAGAGCACGCCAGACACTCTAGTTACCAATAAAATGAAAGCCTTTTTGCGGAAATAGTTTCTCATTTTTTCCTGATTCATAACTTTTGCGCAACACTGATTTTTTTTCCTTTTTTGTTCTTCCTGTTCCAAAGGTGAAGTAAAGGTTTTTAATATCAAAGGAAATAGTAGAAATGTTACTGTTGTTGCCTAAAAGCCTAAATTATTTATAGATTCAGATGTGTCTTAAATTGAAAGTCTTGGGTTTGCGAATTATCAATTTGTCCACGGTACATAATTCCTTCATCACGCACAGAGCATAGTCTACGGTAGACCATAATTCTCAATTGTTACTGCAAATTGATAAATAAATACATTCATTTGAAAATGGAAGCAAACATGCTTACACACATTGAAGAAAACGTAAAGAAATTTTTCAAATGAAATACGAGTTGATTACTCACTTCAACTTTATACCACGGCTCTTCTTTTTCGAATGCAGTTATACGTTAAGTCGTATAACAGTTTAAGCTATCATTTTATGCTCAAAGAATATATAAAATACAAAATGCAACCAAATAAATAAAAAATAATTATTACAGCTCCATCTATCCAAACATACACGTATACCTACTCCATCTAAGTACAAATGAACCTAACGTCTTTGCGGTACTTCAATACCATTCAGGTAGGCTAAGAAACGCTAAAGTTTCACTTTTCAGTAACAGTCATATTAGATGCCAGTATTAAATATGTGTTGTATTTCTTTCGTGCCGCTCAGTTCGGTTGGTATATCGAAAGTGAAGAGAAGTATTTTTACTTCGTACGCATTTATATATTTACGTTTATTTTCATTTCACACTAAAAAAAAAACCGGAATCTTGTTCATAAAAAAGATATGCACAAAAGGCTGAAGGTATAAGCCATTCTTCTCTTAGTTTTTTTGTCCGCAATTTACTTTTGCAATTCATTTGCCTATTAATGTGTAATTAGTGTGTGAAATTGAAACTCAAATTCAAAATGCATCTCTCGATTGTTGGATTATTTTTGCTCAAAGTCATAGGTGAGTCGATATGGAATTTGCGAAGAACTGTTATACGTACAAATCTGTTCTGTGCAAACATTTAAATAAGAGTGAAATGATAAGTGACCTAGTTCGAGTGACTTTTGTGACTAAGAAAGTGACTTTTGGCTTTCTCTCTGTGTGGCAATGCATTCAGTCATGTTCGACTGTGGAGAAGTGTTACATTTCTGCTGACCTTCTTTGTTATTGCCTCTCAAAATGTATGTAAATACATAAGCAGAGCTGTAAAAGATTTTATTTTTAAATTGAGGTCAATGTTAATGTTATGTTAAATGACATTTGCCCAATAGATAGAAATACCTACATATATTTATGCAAACCTCTGAATTAATTGGTGCAGCATCTGTTACTCTAGTTGAAAGATTTATATGAGTATGTGCGTGCACATAAGCGCGTAATGCGCACAGTTCACTTAAGGTCATTATAGGGGTAATCTTCGACATAATTACCCAGCTCCATGAAACTGTGGACTCTCATAACGAGTATTAAATTGCATAGAAAATGAACCACAAGGTTTTACAAAGAAAACCTCTTCCTTATTATTTTGGCCTACAAACTCAGTTCTCTCATGTGTTATAAATAAATAATCTGTAAGATGTTTCATTAAAATGTTATCTCAAATCAAAAAATTTACATTTTCCTTTCTTAAGACCTTTATTACCTTGTTAAATACAAGGTTACACTAGAGCACTAATTGAATTTCACGCAAATTAAATTGCTTACATTTAATTTCAGGACTGGCAAGCTCCACGTGTGTTTTGGAATCTGAATTCGGTTTCATACTGAACTGCAACTTTAAAAAGTCTGGTCTTTTTCGTGTAAGAAATTTGGGAGGTTTAAAAGCTCATTTCGGACTAGGTAAGATATAGTTTTTTGTTTTGCAAAATATAATCCAGAATTACTGGAAGGACGTATAGAAATTATCTTTTTTTTATGGTATTGTTTAGCTTTATTGGTTTGCACAGTAAGACAGCCACCTCAGTTTAGCTCGACGGCTAGAGTAAGCCTGGTCTAATATGGCTGAGCATATTAATCTTTTACGCAGAGTAAGCTTGGTCTAATATTGTGGGGTCTAGGCCGTCAGCTATAAAAAAGCGACACTGCGTTAGATTCGTGGCACCGTGCAGCTCTCTTAAATTTTTATCAACTTAATTATTTAAGTTGAAAAGTTAATAAAGATGTAAGAGAGAAATGAGAAAAGAAGGTAAGCTGCACTGTGCAATTGTTAAACGCAATGTCGCTTTGGCGACAGTATCCAGAGAAACATTCCCAAACCATGACGCTTCCTCCCCCGTGTTTGAGAGTACTCTTATAATACCGAGTGTTACGGGCTTGATTGATTATCCGAAAAACACGGCGAAATCCGTCAAATTAAAATTAGACTCGTCGGAGAATAGGACTGTCTTCCATTGCTGACTAGTCCCGTTGATGTGCTCATGTGCAAACTTCAGTAAATTTTTTTTGGACGAAATAAAACGTTTTTTACGACCCTGAATGGATGGATGCTAGACAACCATTAATGGGTCTTCGATGATGCTTCTCTGGATCCGGTATGGGTCCAATCGATCAAACACTGTAAATTATCAAGGACTTTATCTAATTAACCAAAATTAATTTGAACTTTCAATTAAGCGGTGAAAAAACCATTAACGCTTTCAATCTTCTCGTGATCTTTGCACAGTTGTAAAAAATATTCCATTCCTGGTCTCCAGTGAGAGTCGCTCTGTCACAATTACGGTTACATAATGTTCAGCATTTTTCGCTTAAAACTTTTGCAAGGTATATGGCTTTTCATTCGTTTCTAGATCTTGATCAGTATACGCTACTAGCTTTGTTTTATCTTGCGATTTATTAACATGTAGCAATAAAATCGTTGCATGGCTACGTAAAATTGAACTGCTTAGACTATTCAAAGTAGATGACTTGTCAAAATATGGCGTCTGTGTAACGGCTGTTGTGGTCATAAAAACGTAAATCTATTCGGAATTTGAAAATTATGTCCAGGAAATTGGTTAAGTATCAACAATCAACGAAGGGTTTTCTGATTAGGAGTAGTTTTTAAACTATATTCGTTGTTATACTTTATCTGCCAACCAAAAAAAAGTTATTAATAAATAATTAATGTTCATCAAATAGGGGAAAAAATTAGAAGGAAGGAACATCAGTCCTTTGGTGGGGAATATCTAAGAACAACGGGATGAAAGCTTTAATTTGTTTTATGCTGATTCCCCACAGAAATTTCTATGTGTTTTATTTTATGGAATGAGTCTTCTTTGCCAATATGTTTGTGTAGGGTAAAGGAGGTTCGTCCTTGTTGTTGACGGATTGAAACGTTAGGCTGTGGCCTAGCAATAAAAGTCCATAATGTGTGAGCGCCTAAAACCATTCGTTCTCATCAGTGGGTTTTCAGACCGCTAAAGTTTCCCATTGACCAAATCTTCGCACGAAGCCAGATCCCGGAAATGTATGTGCACATTGACACACACCACCCATTCTTCAATTTCAAGACCGGATTTGACAGCATTAAAAGGAAAGGACTTTATGACGCCGTGTTTAGTTTTGACATTCCTGTCAAACTTGTCAAATTGTGCAGGAAGACGATGGAGAATTCTCCCTTCTCCATCATATTGGGTAATGAACTCACCGAGATCGTTAATGTAGAAATAAGGATTAAGACAAGGCGACGCGCTGTTTTGGGACTTTTTCAACATTATCCTTGAGAAGGTCTTGCAAAATTCATTAGCCATCACAAAAAATACGATCATTCAAAAATCCGTACAATAACTGGCATACGCAGACGACATTTGCGTGATTGGTCGAATACAGGGAGCCGTGAATGAGGTGTTTGTCGGCATTGATTCGGAGGCGTCATCGAGAAAAAACACACAACATCGACGACTTGGCCATAACGTAGACAGATATACTTCCGAGTTAGTCAAGGGCCTAGGCCGCGTGGTAAATAGTACAAACAACACCAGTACCGAGATTAAAAGCAGAATTACTTTTGCCAGTTGCTGTTCCTTTTGTCTCAGGAGGTAATTGAAAAGTAAAGTCCTCTCTTAAAGGACCAAATTGACTTTATACAACACCTAGTCCTGTTCTATTGCACGGGGACTTGAACAATCTCAAGAGAAAAACAGAAGTATTTTGGATAGAAAAGTTCTGCGTTCAATCGATTATCCCGTTTGCGTTGATGCCATTTGGAGAAGAATATTCAACAACGAACTGTGTGGGCTGTACAGGGACATGAGTCTAACCAGTCTGCGCACTCAACGTCTAATAGGGCGATTCCATGTAGTGCGCCTGAACAATTTATCTTCGCTTCGGCCTGAAGAATCTTTGAGTCAGAACAAGTGGGACAACGCCGCAGCTGGGTAAAGATCATGCCAGCTGGTTGGTTGAGGCCCAGATCCATCTCGGACTTCAGAAAAAAAAGAAAAATACCTTGCTGGTCATGAGGATTGATGTGATGGTGTTGGCAGGTCGACTTGTGCTAACAACGTCTGACACCCTCGTATCCTTGACAAACCTTTAAAGCCAAACAAAAAAGTTAGATAAAGTTTGGGCTTGGTTTATATGAAGACATGTTAGTATAGGCTCAGACCAGTTTAGTGAGCTTAGCTCAATAAGTTCCCTTCCCACCTTCTTTTCCTCTTTCTCTTCTCCTCATTCTTTTCTTTTTCCTATATTTTAGTGTCCGGCCGTGGTCTGTTAGGGTACTATGCTATCTCCCTTTTATCTTTTCATCTTATAATGTCTTCTGTTAGCTAAATAAAAGCAGGAGATATATTTTTTGTGTACAATCGGGAGGAGAAGAACCGCCTCGTCCGACGAGCTAAGCCATTCAGCATGGCGCCCCACTTTGGCGTTTGGAAAAGGTGGCGCTAAATTAATCATCCTATCGGAAGATGTTATAATGTTTGCAAATGGCATTCTACGTCAATCAGATGAAGTATACAAACAGTGTACAAATGGCAAGCCATCCTCAATCTCAACAACTGAGAGGACGATTTTGTGTCGAAAATCATAATGAGCGACGAGGCGCATTTCCACTTAAGCGGTTACGCCAATAAACAAAATCTTAGTTTCTGAGGCACTGAAAATCGGCGTGCGATGCACGAAGAGCCATCAAAGCCACTGTGTGGTGCAGCGTTCACGCGGGAGGAGTGATTGGGCCATATTGTTTTGAGATCGTGTCATGGAAAATGCGATAAAATGGGCACAAATGCTTGTCAACACTGGCGGCAGCCACTTGGCGGATATCATCTTTTCCATTTAGCAGAACAAATTGAAAAGGTCCAAAATAAATTTCAAAAGCAGAATTTAATTATTACTTTGTGCCACCTTGTATGTACATATGTTTTAAACTTTTGCCAGGACTTGGGTAAAAAAAAATACCTTTTTCAAACTTTAGCGGCAACATTTTAAACAAAATTACCTAGCTGTCACCTATTGCTAAAAATTGGATATAATTTGCTTCATGAACATGTGTTTTGTTTTATTATACAATATAATATTCTTTTACACTTAAGGTTTTAGTCTTGGAGATGAACTGGGCTTTCCTGAATCACTCGGAAACTTGGAAGGAAATAGAAGGAGAGCGTTGAACTATAAAACTGGATTTTCTAATAAAGTGGGTGTTCTATCAGTAAGTTTTTAAACAAAAAAAAAGTTTTATATTTTGAAATGCATTAACAATATTGTTGGTTTATAGATTATTGTTGGGATTTTATCATCCCTCTACTATTAACTTACTAAATAAAATTGCGCTAAAAATACATTACGCTTAAGAGCTTCCCCAATTTTAGTTTGTTTTAGTGTCAGAAAAGAAAAGAGAATTATGTTTACTTTTTTCATTTTCAGCCCAGAAGTGACACAACAACTAAAGCACCACAACGTCATTATGTTCGTAATCTTAACCAAGTGAATTCCTCAATGACCGAGGTTATGTTTCTGCCACTAGGAGTACCGACGTTTAGACCTATTCCAAAAACTGGTGGCAATTCAGTAAGGAGAACTGATGTTTTAGTGAGCGAAGGAGAGGACGATAATCGAATGGGAAATATGAATTTCATTCCCAAATACGTAAGTGATTCAAAGACAATGAAGAATTCGTTAACGTAACACAAAACTGATTTTCCATTTGTTTTAGGACAATTTAACCAATCATCTTTCCAAAAATGACAACATGAATTACTTTGCTGCTGTTAATGAACTGAAAAATGTCTCCAGTAACATGGAAAGCAAAATGAAAAACAACGCCTTATCAAGCAATATTAATTCGTTACAAGGACAAGACTTAAGCCAAGTTGAATTTGATAATACCAAACATGCAACGAAAATGCAGTCAATCAAATTGAATAAGAAAATCTCAGGCAAAGACTCAAAGACAACAATGGTATGTACCTTTTTTAAAGCTAAAAATATAAATGTACACACAGCTGCCTCAATATTAACTTGTTTCAAAATTGACCGAACTTACCGAAACTGAGCAAAGCGGTAACTATGGTCACATTCAAACATTCTTTTGTATTCTCTTGATTGCTTCAGTTCTCTTAAGTTTTTGTACGGCCATTATGTGGCCCTTTAGGCGGGAGAGAAATGAATCGCTCCCTACGTATACAAATGTATGTTGCACTGCAGAAGTCTCCTTTAGTATTTATACATAAGCCATTATGGACAGTTTCAAATGCAGTCGAGAGTGGGCCTACAAGTGTTCTCAACATGCACATATCTGAAGATAACTGGCGGAAGATCGTGATAGCTGGAGAGGGATGTTAGTTGTGGCCAAGGTCCACCCTGGACTGTAGCCCCACAAGAAGAAAAAGAAGAAACCTCTACGCACTACGCACCTCATGCACTGTAAACAAAATCCCGTTTTCGCTGAACCAGAAACGGCCACTCTGCTTAGCCAGAATGAGTAGATCACCAATAAGGTTTTTTTTTTTTTGATATTTATTATTAATTCAGTTTTCGCAATTATTACATATATTTATCTGCAAAGCCTGAAGGGCTTGTCTGCAGAACACAGTATTGGCAAATCGACTGGATGGCGGTGTTAGTTAAGTGCCTGCCCCAAGTTAGATGGGGTCCCAGGTTCGAATCCCAGTGAAATCGAATCTGGTTCAGTCACCATTTGCCGTTGGGATCAAATTAACGGCATTGGAGTAGGTTGCTACCTGGCAGTACAATGGACCAGTTTTGAGTCTGAGTGCTCCAGTGTAGTGTCTTAAAATCTCCGAAAAAAAGGGTCTTGGCGGATCTCATTACGGTGTACGACACCTTTGGACGACATGCCAACAAATTGGGTCTTCCTGCCAATGACTTCTGCCGCAGCAATAAGGATGAAGAAGAGAAAGAACCAATCTCCAATCTTCTTAACTCCTATAGTTCTCTGTTTGATTAGAGTGAGTTGAGTTACATTAACATTCAGTAACTAGTGTTAAAAGAAAACTTTACCGGCCAACCGCGTGGTTCACAATGCGCCTATATATATATGTGAGATGTGGCTTTCCTGTGTGTGTGTGCACCTAGACCAGAGTTGATCCATTGTGCTGCCACATGGTTTGATCGGGATCAAACCAATAAGTTGTCCGAGGGAAACCATTTGGAGCCTGTAATGAAGCGAAGTAGATTATTTATGGGAACCGTACTAAGTTCACCCAAGTCATGAAAAAAGTAGGCCCCTAAATATTGACGTCGAATAGACGCCAGGGCCGGACAGGAGCATAGGAGGTGTGGGACGCTTTCCACTTCCTCCTCATCTAGGCAGCTTCTACAGAAATCATTAGCCGGGACACCTAGTCTGATGGCATGGTTTCCTATGAGGCAGTGTCCTGTGATGACACCGACGATAGAGCTTATATTCGATCTGTGAAGAGATATTAAATCCTTAGATCTTTTGGAATCTAGCCTAGGCCAGATTATCCTGGAGGTGTGACACGAAGTGCCACTCGCCTAACTTATTCTAAATGTGGCTGTATTCATATAATAAACTACATACGAGTACTATTTAATAGCTTACTTTTGTTGAAAGTCAGTTTTTAAAACTTAAAAAGTATCATTTAATCTTAAGTGTGGTTAAATGGAGTTCTAAATTTATATGAATTTACTTATTGTTAATTGATTATCTTAGTAAATAAAAACAGACATGTGTAGAAGTTGCTGCAATGTTTCTAGTTAATGAGATACATTTTATTGCTTTTGTGTGCTCAATCATACTGACCTTTGAGCCTTGGTATATACCTTATGAGGCGCTTGCTTTTCAGAGATTACAGTAGAATTACTTTTTGACATTGTTCGTTGTACATGAAAATTTCGATTACTCATAAGGGCCATTCACGCATCGGTTTATTTAGTCTTATGTCTTATGTCTTATGTGGAGTTGTATCATTTTCTTACAATAAAAGAAAAGATATTATTACAAATCATCTCGGAACATGTTGTTTCAGCATATGCAGACAATGTCTTGGGCGAACTATCAGTCATAAGAATATTATTATAAATTCGACTTCAGAATTACTACACAAAACAAATGATTTTTTGGTAATTATTTTTGAAGACATTTTTTTTTTTCGTATGATTTTTGGAACACCTTAATTTGATCCCAATGCAAATTTTGACTGGACCAGATTCGTTTCCACGGGAATCGAACTTCAAATTTTAAATATCAAAACTCATCTATATATCGTGTTCTCCGTATGCTTTACAAAAAAGCAGCGCTTCACGCAAATTTTGTTTTGTTTGCGCAAACGTTGACATATGTAGTTAGACTACAAAAAAACCGCATGGTTTACTGATTTTTAGAGAAAAATGGTGACACTTTATAGTTACAAGATGCTCCGATGCCATTTAATATAAGTTATGCCATCTCTTGTAAATTATTTATTTTCAACTAATTATATTTGGAATAGAACTATTAATTTTAATTTATTATATTTTTTCAGGTGATGAACGCCCCTAAGGAATATTACCCATCTGGTTACGATAAGAATTTTGACGATAATTTCAAATCAAAAGTGGGTCTGCCTCTGACTGATTTTACATGTGCGGAACAGAAATACTTCCCTGGGCTGTACGCGAACATACAACTAGGCTGCATGGTGAGTTATTTTGGTAATCTTGACGGTGAACGTTAGCTTGCAAATTCGAGATTGTGTAGATTTGAATCGATATTTTTAAATGTGGTCTTTGTTTAATTTCCCTATTATTTATGTTTTTAGTACTCGTCAGTGATTTTTATTCCACCAGATTTTTAATGTTAATTTACCTTGGTATAGGGCCATCCAATATGAAAGAAAAGTTCTGGGTGCGATCTTTTGGCAGTTGGAGAAGTAATTTAACCACGAACTATACAGACAGCTAAGTGAGTCTAACCAGCGTCAGCGGAGCCAACGCCTAAGATGGCGTTGGCTTCGACTCTGAGCTTATGGGATATCGCAATAGAGGAGATTTACGTCTAGGGTGGGGCACATAAGTAGAGATGGACCGCAACCAACTGAAAATTGGGGACTATAATAATAATGGCGGCGCTACAGTCCGAGGTGGACCTGGGCCTAGCTTCTCAGCAACCACTCGTGTTGTGCGTGCTATTGTTCTCTCACGAGCGGAGGGGATCTACAGTTTAATGCCGACTCCGAACGGCGAGATTGAGAAGCATTTTCCATACAGTTATACTCTTTGAGCATTGTCAGTGACTCGAAAGAGGTGGAGCTGTAAAAAATGTTTGATGTTTTTTCCGAGATTCGAACTGACGACCTCGAGCGTAGGAGTCGACGCACCTACCCACTACGCCACGGCGCCCACGAAAATTGGGGACAGCTAGCAAAATATTGTTCTAGCTAAAAAGGCTAGTTGCTTGAGCTCCAGGTCAACCCCAGACTATAACTCGACAAGAAAGAGAAGAAAATGAAAAAATTGTAGGCTCTTGAATATGAATCAAGATATGCTTTCACAACGTGCTAAAATATTGAAAATTCACAAAGAAAATGGTGAAAACAACATGGAAGCTTTTCATAAAGTTCGTTCTGCTTATAGGTGTCATTAATTGCCTTCACACAGATATAACGAATATAACTGCTAGTTTTGATTATTTAAAACTGTCCACCTTGCAAGTTCAATGGAAAATATAGCGCCATAAATGTGAGTGAGACTAAAAGCCCATACGTTTCATACAGAAATTGTGTATATTCGCTATCATTTTACACAATTTGCATCAAGATCTGGGCCAGATGAAGATGAAAGGTCCAGTTTGCACATGAATTGGAGTCAGCAGACTACGCACAATCCCGTACTCTCTTTGATTTGGTGCTGCAAATGAACAAAGACCATGCTTTTTTATACAAAATAAATCTGACAAGACAAGTAGTTGCAAAACATCGCCATTCACAACGAGTGACAGTTGGTGCAGTTTTTGGGCTAGCGGTGTAAATTTTGAAAATGGTGTTGGTGCGACTGTATCAGGGAATGGAAATGGCATTGCTGAAACCGATGAATGTGGTCGACGTTTATTTTCAGAAGGGCGTTATCACATGTCTCATGCCACACTTATGGTGAAACAATGGCAATGGCTATTGCTTGGCAAATTTCCTGAAATTTTGATTTCTCGAAACGTAAACTTTAATTGACTGCTGAGAGCGAGCGATTTGATCCCCTAACACTGCCCTTGAGTCTGCATAATGCGCCGTCCCACAAAGTCCAAATTGTACTGGAGTTTTTGGCCAATAGAGTATCACAACGTAAGACCACCTCCCGTGCTGGCCTGATCTAGCACCGGGCGACTTCTGGCTGATTCCTAAACTCAAAAATTAACGTTGAAGGGGTACACCTACAGTACGATTCCTACCATCCAGAAGACTTTGGACGACATCCTTAAGGCTATTCCGGCCGTCGACTATCAGACATACTTTGAACAATGGTAACGCTACGAAATTTGGTGTGAAGATAGATAAAAGATTTATACTTTAAAAATTAATTAAATTTTTTTATTTATTTCTTGATGATTTCTAGTTGTACAATCGCAATATCTTGAATTTGCAAAACAGACAAATTAACGTTGAATGTTTCGTTTTTTTCTAATATGCTTTCTTTTTTTAAAGGTATTCCACGTTTGTGCAATAACGGATGATGGGATGGTGATGAAATCCTTCTTATGTCCTGAGAGTACACTTTTTGATCAGTCAATTCTAAAGTGCAACTGGTGGTTTTATGTGGATTGCAATAATAGTTCGTATGACTCGAATATTCCTATTTCCAAAACCTATCAATTAATGAAGTCACTTGCGTATTTTTCAAACTTCACAAGTAATTCATCACTAGGTACGGTAGAAAGTAAGAAACTGTAGTATTTTATGTATAAATATATGAATAAATTATGCTTTTTATTGCATGGTGTTAAGTTTATGGTTATATATGTTGTTTCACTTTTATTATATCTGAAAATTTACTACAGCAAGTCGTCGCGGAGTTCAGCGTAAGTATGTCTATAATAATAATAATAGTAATAATAGAGTCGGTGGACCTGGGCCTAGCTTCTCAGCAACCATTCGTGTTGTGCGTGCTATTGCTCTCTCACGACAGTTTAATGCCGACTCCGAACGGCGAGATTAAGAAGCTTTTTCTAGACAGTTATACTCTTTGAGCATTGTCAGTAACTCGAAAGAGGTAGAGCGGCGAAGAATTGTATTTTTTTGAAAAATTCTTGGTTGTGGTGGGATTTGAACCTAGACTGTGAAAGACATCGTATGGGTCGATGCACAAGTTCACACGGCCACGGCGCCCACAATTAGAATTGAAGACTACAAATAGAGGCTTGAAACGTAAACCAAAGAAATAAAATTTTTTTATCTTTATGAGGAATAGGAACATTCCAAAGGTCCCCCAAATATATATGGAGTCGGACGTAAGGACTTGAAAACAGAAAAATATCTAGGAGTGTTAGTATTACATCCACATGATTAGAAGATTCAATTGTGCATAAGTAGAGTAGGTGCGGCAAATGTGGCCTACGTGGATAGTTTTGCCTACGACTGTATTTCCCAAAACAGAACCCACAGCGAGATAAAAAAAAATTCATAATGAACACGTACCAACTGGATTAGCCTCAGTCTTTCGTGGTGAGTGTTGTGCGACAGTCGTGGAAGTTAAACAGGATATTTCGTTTTTCGATGATTTCGACCCTAGCCCCGACAGAAGTCATCAAGCAGATGCTAAATGCATCTATTGCTCTGGCTTACTTGGGAGGCGAAACTTGGGTACAATGTGTTTTGTGTAGAATGTGGGCACATGAAGACTGTTCGGGCAACGAAAAAGAATATTTTATACGTGAATTTTGCTGTAATTACAGTTAAAGCTCGTCTGAAAAACATGTGGTTTTATTAAAAAAAATGTTAAGGGTAGGCCATATTTGCCGCACTTACTCTATCAATAGAGACCAAGAAAAATAAATCAAGTAGAATTTGAAACAAGTATCTAATAACTAACAATAACCAAAGTCTGCCTATTTTAACGAAAATTATTTTCTGGTCACAGAATAAACATTACAATCAAGTGATTTCATCTTATTTTAAATTTACAAATATGAAAAAATTGTCCAAGAAAAGATGGTAACACTTAACCCAAATCAATACAACTATTCTCACCAAATTGTATTTGCATTCAGTGGTGAATTCAACAAAATATATCCTGCGGTAACTTGCGCATGCGTTGGTTATAAAACACGTCAAAATATAAAATTTCCCCGTTTCTATAAGAGTTAGTTACGATAAATAAACTCACAAGTTGCGTGTGCATATTTATTTTGTGTCTCATAGAAGCTTGTTATATTAAATATTACGGTAAACATTAAACACTCATTCGCACTGAACAATTAGTTTGATCATAATATAAAATGACAAGTTCTACGATTGTGTATCATCATTGTCATTAAAGTTATTTATTATTTGCTTGACACATATTTTTATGAGGTATCTTCGGTGAATTGAAATTCAGTAAAATTGGCGAATACAAAAGTAAATATCAAAATGGCGGCAGATCCTGAACTGGACGATGTGGCATTTCTTTCAGGTATGATGAGTCCTTGTTAATTTAATTTTCAGTGAATGTTTATGAAATTGGAAATTCAATACGAGATAGTAGATTACAAAAAGGAAATTCTCCTTCTCTAATTTTTAAGTAAATATAATTGATAGAATTTCAAAGGCTGTGCTTCCAAATCAATTATTTGCTTGGAAAAAGTATCCTCCGACGGGATAATTGAAGCGTTATGAGATGAAATTTTTTTTCAAAACTTTCAGCCAAATGCACGCAATACAAGATTGTGATCAACAGCAATTACTTTAATGTGTGACTTAGAAATTCCTTATGATTTCGATAATTTTTTTTTCGGTGGATCTTTGAAACTCTACTGAAGCACTCAGACTCAAAACTGGTCCATTGTAATGCTAAGTAGCAACCTACTCCAGTGCCGTTAGTTTGATCCCAACGGCAAATGGTGACTGGACCAGATCCGATTTCAGTGGGATTCGAACCTGGGACCCCTCTAACTTGATGCAGGCACTTAACCAACTGCACCATCCAGTCGTATATTTTGATAATTAGTTATAAATGAAAATTCACATTCCATATTTCAGTATATTTAAGTAGTTTGGCTTTTTAGTTCGAGGTGGACTTATCCCTAGTTTCTGGAGCAACGTTCTGTATTTAAATGCCATTTATTTGGCATAGATAAAGTAGACAACGTGCCTAAACCTGGTAATTACAGTTCATGTAGAGTCTTCGCCTAGCATTTTTAGCAACCTTTCGCGTTGTCTCTTCTAACATTCTTTCGAAAGGAGAGACGTACAATTCTATGCCCACTCTCCACCACTGGTAACATTTAAACAGCCTTTCATTAAAGTTGCACCCCTGTACGTCTCAGTGACGAGCGAGAGAAACCAAAATGAAATGAAACTCCATCAGGAATCGACCCTGTAACGTTAGCGTAAAAGACAACGTACTTTTCCACTTTGTCAAGGCGACTAGTTATAGGAGATAATTGTAAGTAATTATTTATAGAATCCATTGACCATGCCATCGGGTGATAGACAATTAATAAAGAAGCACATTATTATAGTCCTTACCCTAAGTACATACTTTCCATTTAAGTGATAGTCAATAAAAACAAAACTAAATTATAAATAGCAAAGGACCACTTAGGCTCATGTCAACAATGTTCCCCGTTAATCACATTAGTGGCGACTTCGTTAAGTTCACGATACGAGGGCCTATCATGATCGCTATTTTTAAACCTTAAGAAGGAAGACCCGTTTATATGGACATATTTGTTGCAACTCGAAGAGGGTTAGTCTGATACGTTGTCATGCATTCGTTCATTTTCTTCGAAAGAATGTAGTCATCTTTGCCACTCGATATTCAAAGGAATTTTATTTTCCGCAGATGGAAACTTTTCAAGTGTTAAGTAAGTGTTTGGTGGTTTGATATATTTAACTTCCTTTTTTTGTTGTTATTTATCAAACTGGTTTCAGGACAAGAATTATGAATCCTTCCAAGACATACTTTATTTATTTCGAAAGCACCAAAAAGGAATTTATCCAACATTGCTCAGTAGATACAGCATTCGAGACTGAAACTACAATATCATGAGAGCTCGTGAACAATATCATAAGAGTTTTATTTTGACACAGTGAAATTTAAAGAATCAACATGTGTCAGCTTCATAGGCAGATGAAAATTGTTCTTAAGGATGTTTTCGTATTATTCCTCATTGTAGCAAGACTATTTTTGTTTTCTTCTTCATCAAGTGGCGCTTCAAACCGATTTGGATTAGGGCCTGAGCCTGTGGTGTCCATTCGCCTCCGGTCACTTCCAGCATTTGAACTGTAGATGACTGATTAGTCGCATGTCGATGTACAGACCGTACAGTTGGTAGCTGAATCTTCTTCTTCATTCAATGCCAACGCAAACTTGGCCAAAATCAAGCGGAGTAAATTCCTTTTAAATCGCTCACGCGTTTCGTCTTCCGTACACCATGCAGCACGACCAGGATAATTAAGGTTTTATGTAAGCATAGGACCACTTAAGTTATTATTATATAGAGTCAGTTCTATTCTGCGAAGTAGGGCTCTGTTGCTCAATAGGTACTTGTTCCCCAAAGAGAGTCTGTAAAGAATAATCTGCTAATTGGTCTTGTTGTTTTTGTGGATCCGACGGAAACATAGCCATTGGCTACCTAGGTGGTATAGCTGCATCTAGTCCATCTGCATCGTCGATGGTGCGGTTCTTTTCTCAATGACAGCGAAGGAGCAACCCTGAAAGCAACCCTCACGCATTCCTAGCAACATATGAGAACTGTTAAATACAAATATACTTAACAATTTAAAACACTGTACCACGTGCAGGGATCATGACATCAATTTATTGAAAGACAATACTTTTAAATATTCCAGCTAAAGCACACAGCTTTCCTTATTTTTTTCTGATTAAAAGATGGGGCTTATTTTGGCTACCGCTTTAATTGTAGCCTAGTCTTTGACGGTCCCCAGATTATGTTCACATTCCTGTACAGCTCGTAGAGCTCGCGGTTATGCCTTCTCCTCCATTGGCCTTACTCGCAAGCAGGACCAAATTTCCGAAGCAGAACATTTCATTTTCAAGGCAGAAAATTGATTCTTATTTTTGCAGTCATGTTTGTCGTCCAGTTTTCGGCTCCATAAAGCGATACTAGTAGGATAAAGGTTTTGTAGAGAATAATTTTGGTTCTTGTCAGGAGTTTTGATCCAAGATGTTTCGGCAAATCGAAGTAGCACCGGTTGCCAAGGGCAATCCTACGTTGGATCTCCATAAAGATATCGTGTGTGGAGTTCAAGTTTGCGCTTACTATCTCAAAATTTTAGCTATCGATTGTGGCGTTTAGTCCTAAGTGATAGGCGACGGATCGATTTATGTTCGATAGCATATATTTCATCTTCACCTCACCAACCTTAAGACGAACTAGTTTCGCCTGTTCTTAAATTACCGCGGAAACTCCAATAACGGCACTTTGAAAATGCACAAGAATGTTGAAAGCACCTTCTTAACCCAGCAGCTGGACTAATTCGTAAAAAATAGTGTCTTGTGTGTAAACACCTGCCCGAAGCACTATCTTCTCCAGAAATATATTGAAGAAGACACATGACAGCACATCTCCCGGGATCCCGAATTCGGCTATCGCTTCAAATAGTTCCTTGCGATGAATGCTGTTGTACGCGGCATTGAAATCGATGATGAGGTGGTGCGTACCGATTTGAAACTCGCTGGTCTTCAACTGAAACGCTAAAACTTCCAGGATTTGGCAGAGTGTGAATATTTAGTCCATAGTCGATTAGCTTTGTCAGAAGCTGCACTGGTACGTGGCTATTAGTGCGTTGCAAAAAGGCTTCAGTTGTTTACGCAGTACGCCGGACAGTATTTCATAGGTAACATTTAGCAGAGATTTACCTCTATAGTTCTTGAATTTCTGGATGGGGCATACAGAAAAATAAGTCCTCTGAATCAACATTTCTATTGTAGAATAATTTCAAGTACTAGTACTAGTCAAGTACTAGAAGTTTTTCTTGAATTTAAATTGTCTCTGAGATGTGAAATATGGAAATCCAAATTAAAATTATAAGAATAATTTAAATAAACTATTTTTTTATTTCAGGTGGCGAGGATCATTTTGGGCAAACCAAAAACACAATCATTGTTTGCTCCCAAAAGCGAGCTCTTTGTGTGGCTGGACTCGTTTGTGGTTCCTTGCTCATGACCGCATTTATTGTGGCATTTGGTGGACAGCCATCAGGTGAGTGTGTAGAGTGCATATAGAACCTTTAATCAATTCGTTGATATCAAATTAATTTTTTTTTTCTATGTCTTAGTTTGCCCATGCAATAGCTCACAATCCTTGATAGATGGAAAGTCAACTTCTCTAAATAGTTCCGAACCCTTCAAACCAATTGCTACAAATGGTGAACTATTTCCATGGCTGGATACCCATTTACCCACTTTTGTTAAACCTATATCCTATACTATAACAATTCATCCAAATCTAACAACATGTGATGTTAAAGGTGCACACTTCAATCCTTCTCCACAAGGATTTTCAAAAACAAATTAGTCTCCTTTCCTTTTCAGGTCAAGTATCTATAGAACTTCGTGTAGAGGAAGAAACCCAGTATATAATCATTCATTCTCAAAATTTAAACGTTACTGAAAGGGTAAGCAATTATTCAAAATTACGCACAGCGCACACGAACCATAAAGAAAACAGCTTTTTCATAAAATCCATTCATTTTTTGAAATAATTTTCAATTTTAAAGGCAGTGACTGTTAATGGCAACCGAGGGCACATTATTAAAATAGTTAAACTCTTAGAATTTCCACCTAGACAGCAACTATATATAGAATTTAAGGAAAAGTTGAGAAAAAAAAGTAACTACACACTCAACTTGAGGTGGTATTCAAGACTGAATTTTGAACCGGAAGGATTTTATTTGGACCATTATACCAACGCAAATGGAATACAAAGGTAAGATGCGTCAATGTTCTCATTGAATGTTTACAAATTTAGGTTGAAAGAAAAGAAAATACGGTTTCGCTTTTTTTAAATTATTTAACGATGTTACGGCGCTTTACTGAATACGTTTCATTTTATGATCCAATGGTCTAGATAGGTGACATGAGAAAGTGCACTTACGGAAGCATAATATCTTCGTTCATATATTCAGCTAGCGTCACAAGAAAGTGAAAAGTACACGTATGTAAAAACATTCAAAAACTCATAAAATGGGTTCTAGATGTCCGATTTTGAAAATGTTTCGTGTTTTTAAAAGGTTTTTTTTTTATTTTTTAAATAACAAAACAAAGATTTTGATTCATTTGAAATAAAACAAAATAACAAATTTTTCTCGCAAAAAAAATTCACTAAACAAATCAAACATGTCAAGCGTTCTCAGAGAACCGGAGTAGAAGTGGATTCACGGCAATTGAAGAATAGGAGAAACAAGCTGGTCATATCATAAATGAGGAGAAGACAAGGTATATGCTGTCGAGAAAAAATCAATCCCTCGCCCATCATCTAGGACAAAATGTCACAATCAAGAGGTAGTTCTGTAGTTTGTCTACGTTGGACCGGACGTGAACTCAACAAATGATATCTTAGTGGCGACCGCCCTTGGTCATCGCTGCTACTTCGGACTGTCGAAATAACTTGGATCAAAAATTCTGAATCGAAGGACCAACATTTTGCTCTTCAAAACCTTTATCCGATCAGTCTTGATATATGGATCCGAAAGCTGACAGGAACGCAGACCTGACTCTTGGCGCCATCGAAAGAAAAATAACTAATTCGGATATTTGGTCTTCTCTGCGAGGAAGGCAAAGACATAACCACGAACTCTACGAGCTGGAAAAGGATGTTGGCATAGTCTGAAAGTAAAAATCCGACGACTAAACGTGCTCGCTCACATCCAGCGAATGAACTCCAGCTAAGAGAGTCTTTGCATCCGTGCCTCCTGGTTTGAGAATGAGAAGTAGATCGAACCTCCGGTAAAAAGATCAAGTGATAAGGGATTGCAAGGCAACTTGGTGTTAATGACTGGAAACAGCTTGTCCAGAATCGTCAGCGATGAAAGTCTCGAACTCGGACCCTCCATGGATCAAGCAACATAAAATTAGTACTTAGTCTGTTTCCCTTTTGACTTTAAAACAGTTTTGTTATTTGCTCAACTAACTTCTTAGTCAATTTGACAGGAATTGTTCGCTTTATCAAACGATTTATGAGTTTTTGAATATGTTACCACACGGGTACACGCTCTCTTTTGACGCTACATATTTGGTCGAACTTGCTTTGTTATATAATTGTGGGCTTTGCTTTGTCATACTTTTTAAATGCACACATGCTTTTCATCGTTAGCAGATCACACATCCACAGTCAGCAGGTTCAATTCACTGAATCTTGCTTTCATTCGAGTTTTTGTTTTCAGTTCCAGATAAAGTACAATTTCTCATCAAATCCGTGGCAGTGGGACACTGCATAAGTCATCTTAACTGAAGTTATCCGAATATGCACAAGTTTTCCTTATGATTGCATGAAATTGGAATTGAAGACAAGACATACATCTGGAAACATACTATTTCCTTCGATTGTTGCCGATGTATCCGAGTATACAATACACAGTACATAATGTTTCTGTAATCAACTATCGCAGAGGAAAGAGTGAGTGTCGTTTGATGTGTGGTTATAGGCTTAGAAACTGTGTGGAGCACTAAGCATTGTTTCATTGCGAACAGCAAGCAGTAAATTTAGACACAACCACCAAGAGCAATTGTCTTACAATTTAATTTAAGAACTGTCGCTTTTTCTCTGTTCTTGTTCTGCTTAGACATCGAAATGTGTGTTTATCCTGTAAGTGGTCCCTATACTATTCATTGAAACGTTAGATTTCATTTCCAATTAAACACTTTTCGGACAATAGTTTAAGACTATAGCATTTTGGAAGCCCGTTGAGAAAATTATGTGGTGTAGATTTTGTTCAATAATAGGAGAAGCCTCTGTGTGGAGTGCATTATTGTATTGTATTTTTTTTCTTCACTGCTTTTCGAACAATTCATGCAATTTCATGCAATTCATTTCATTGTACCTTAATTCTTACAAAAATATCCGTAATGTAAACGTTTTCTTGTGTAATGAAACATTTGTGGCATCAACATTCAAGCTGAACACTTTTTTCTTCTAAATCTTCACCGTAATTTTTATATATCTTTGGTATGTTGTTTAAATTAAAAGAGTAATTTACAATATTAATTTGTAATTCTTGCTCGATTTCCTTTATTAAAATATGTAATTAAATTGACAACAAATTTAATTGATGATTAGGATTGAATTCGATTTTTGCAAGGATCAGTCAATACGTTTTATTTTTACACAATCGACACCATCAGGATGGAGAGCAAAAGAGAAAGATTGGTTGGTTGTCTGAAAAATAACAGTAATTTTCACGTGTTACATGGCTGAATACCCATGTAAATTCTTTACGTAGGTAGGTAAGCTCTTGCGACTGTGTCACGGCTCATTAAGACCAACAGTTGGGTTCATTGTGCCCTGGGTGTGGGGGTTCCCGCATTCTCACCGCTGATTGGAACCACCCAGATTGGTGTATATATCAGGAGGTGCTTCAGCTCTATTTTATTCAGATCCTCCAGCTCGTCGAAGAAATTACTGCCTAGCATTAACAGTTTCCTTCCCCGTAGGGCTGGACAATCGCATAGCAAGTGGCGGACGGGGTCTATTTCGTCCTCATGCCTGCAACTTCTACAATAGTCGCTATGGGGGATACCTAACCTCCTGGCGTGAGTGCCTATAAGACAATGCCTGGTGAGAACTCGTCCTCTATTTCTTTCCTTAGGAAACTAAACGGCATATTGACATACAACATAGAGATTTATCTAGCTCTGAACCCTCCTTTTACAACACGTCCGCCCTCTCGTTCCCTTGAACTCCTGCGTCCCGGTACCCAGCATAGAGTCACCGTGTTTACATTGGAGATTTCGTTGACGTTCTGTCTGCATAGCTTTATTAGTTTTGACTTTATAATATCCGACGCTACGGCTCTTATAGCCGCTTGGCTGTCGAAGTATATACGAGCAGTTATTGTTTTTTCAGTCAAACTAATCTCTTTAAGCGTAAGTACCGCCTCATTTACTGCTACCACTTCTGCTTGGAAAACGCTACATTCGTCGCTTAGGTTTAGGGATCTTTCAAAGAGATCGCAGAAGACCCCTGCTCCCGTTCCTGCACCTGTTTTCGAGTCATCAGTATATAGGGAGATCTCTTCGCCGCCATTTGCTGATAGCTCTTCCCAAGCTCTCCTGTCCGGAATTCGGGTAGAGAACTTCTTGGTGGCAGTCAGGGTTGGTGGCAGTTAATCCGACGTTTTGTATCTGTATGATGTTGTCGATTTTGAGAGGATGGACGCGTGCTCGAATGGATTGTCTTTTCTCATCTTGACTTCCCTGAGTCTCATTGCGGTTAAAGCCGCTCTGCTACTACAGAAGATGTCAAGAAGAGTAAGATAGAGTAGGACTTCGAGCGCTGCTGTCGGCGTGTCTTTAGTGCACCCGTTATTCCTAAGCTGGCCGATTTTTGGATCTTCGTCAAGCTAGAAAAAAGGAATTTCTTCTCTAGTGTTTGTCACCTGACTGTTGATCCGTAAGTTAAGATAGGTCTTGCTACCGCTGCGTATAGCCAGTATACCACACGTGGTCTAGGTTAGGTTAGGTTATGGGACTGCTAGTGAATTCACCAGCGCACTTAGACCATGTTGGTCCATTGTGATACCCACAATCATACTACTATCACTGATCGACCGCTCCAGTGATAGTGCTGTTAATTTCATCCCAATGGCAAATGGTGACTGGACCAGATTTGAAAAACCGGATAAAAGCGTATTAACTTTGCTTTCACTGGGATTCGAACCTGGAACCCCTCCAACTTAGGGCATGCGCTTAACCAACTGCGCCATCCACACGTGGTCTAGGACCCCAGGTGTTTCCGAAGGCTCGCTTACATGTGTAGAAAGCTACACACGCCTTCTTGATGCGCTCCTCGATATTCTCTTTCCAGTTTAGTTTGGAATCAAGTGTAATACCCAGATACTTAGCCGTCCTTGAGAGTTTGAGTTCCACCTCGTAAATATGCGGGCTTGTAAATTCTTCAGAGTTAAGTTAAAATTTTTAGGAATATTTAAGGGCGATACCATAGGTTAAAAATTGTAATTAACTGTAGGTTCATGTATAGTGTTTTAAGGTCATATTCGTACACCAGTTGTCTCACCATATTCTGCTTTTACCTGCATAGTCGCCAGGATTTTTGTAAATAAAGCCAACAAACACCTAGCTTTTAAGTATTTTAGCCTCACTTTGAAATTAAAAATATGTATATGTTAATTTTCTTTACATAACTTTAACTCAACACCACTTTTAAATAAAACCTTCTTCAAATACCCATAGGTCTTTAGCGGCTACAGTCTTTCAT
This sequence comes from Myathropa florea, assembly GCA_930367185.1. Taxonomy (NCBI): domain Eukaryota; kingdom Metazoa; phylum Arthropoda; class Insecta; order Diptera; family Syrphidae; genus Myathropa; species Myathropa florea. The sequence continues at coordinate 23,389,610 of OV884004.1, forward strand.
ATAAACGGAGCGAGAAAGTACTTCCCTTGCTTTAATGAACCACAGTATCGAACGCCATTTCGAATTTCAATATTTAGAGATCGTTTTCATATTGGCTTATCAAATTCAAATGTCTACAAAACCGAAGACGTCGGATTTTACATGGGAACAGGACTGGTAAATATTTTGTAGACTCATATATGCATTTATCAATAAAAAAATTTTTTGCAGCTTCGAGACGACTTTATGGAGACGCCCCACTTAACACCTGATTCCATAAGTTGGGTAATCAGTGACTTCAGCAGACAATCACTAGATTTTGAATCTCTTCCACTCAATACATCAAAACCTCAGAAAGTAAGCAGTACAGTCTCAACAAAAAACACCACGTCAGCGTCATCAAAGATTGCAAAGAAGTTGTCCGTTAGAAGCATAACTTCCCTCACAAATTCACTAAACCTGAAAATTTTGTCTTCAAACATGACTTCTTCGCTGAGTTCACCGTTCATCAAGGAGAGCAAGAACGAGTCTTCAAAGCAAGCAAAAGAAATACTATCGTACACATTCTACGCCCCAGAAGATTTACTTACACGCGCAAATTCAATCATGCAGACAGCAAAGGATGTCATGGTTTACTTCGAAACGTGGCTTAACACAAAATATCCCCTGACGAAACTGGATTTTGTAGCATTGCCATCTTTGGAAAAGAATATAGTCTCGTCTCTTGGGCTCATTAGTCTGAAGCTATCATTTTTGACGGATCAAAACGCAACTACCACGGAAGAGAATCAAATGTCAACTGTGCGAATTGCCGAGGCCATTGTTCAGCAGTTTTTTGGGGGAATAACATCGTCAAACTCAATGAAAGACAATCTAATTTGGGATGGATTGGTGAAATACTTGGCCATTTTAACACTCTCATCCTTACATCAACACTGGCCTCTTAGAGAAATGTACATACTACAACTTACGACTAAGACTATGGACATAGACGCTTTGCATGGTTGGGCAAGTATAATCAACGCATCATTTTACGACGGACACAAAGAAGACTTTTATATTGATAAGGTTCGTAGCTTTTTTTTATACTCGCATATGTAATAGAAGTAAAATTAATATGCTTGCTTTGATCACACCAGTTCCAAAAACGCAAAAACAACATCGATTTTAGGCCCATCAGCTTCTTTCCCTGTCTTTCGAAGGTCTGCGAGAAGTTAAAAGGTCCACACATTCGTCTCCATTTAGAGCGGTATTTGTTTGTATTTGACTTCTCTAAGAAGTCATGACCTACCTTGCTTGAAGCTATGGCATCTTTTCAATTTTAGTCCTAGTGCTGTTCAAATTAATCGCAGTTTCCTTTATGAACATTCTCAAAAACTTGTCATTAGAAATAAAATGTCCTCTTTTAAGTGTGCCAGCAAGCTCACCACCAAAAGGGACTGGAGCAATGAATCCATTGTCCACAGACTGAGCAGCAACAGGGTAAAATGGTATACAGACGGATCAAGAACTGATGAAGGAACTGGAGCAGTAGTTTTTGGACTCAGAACAAAATACTTCGAATCCATGGACAAATATACCAGCATCTTTCAAGCGGAAATTTATGCCATAGACAGATGCGTTCAGATCAATCTTGAAAGGAATTATACCAACTGCGATATAGCAATAATGTCGGACAGTCGAGCCGCTATTATGGCACTGGACTCCTACACCATCAAATCCAAACTTGAATGGGAATGCTTGCAAAAGTTCAAAGAGTTGAGTAGGAGAAACCGAGTAAAACTCTGCTGGATACCTGGCCATACGGGGATGGAAGGCAATGAAATGGCCGACTCCCTGACAAGGAAAGGAGCATCAGAACCCTTCACCGGCCCTGAACCATTCTGCGCTGTAGGAGACCATCTCCTCAGAGAAGAATTCAGGGAAGTGGAAAGAAGGAATCGGATTGAAACCTGGAATAACGCTCGTAGAATGAAGAAGTCCAAGAAACTCCTAGGGAAATATAACCGGAAGAGATTCGAGGCATGCATCAAAATGAGCAAGAATAACCTTCGTATCCTAACAGGCTTCCTAACGGGGCACTGTAGACTCAGAGAGCATCTAAGGAAACTAGGGGTATCAGAAGAAGGTCTCTGCAGATTTTGTGGAGAATTTATTGAAATTCCAGAACATATACTGGGATTTTGTGAGGCACTAGCTCACAAAAGAAAAAGAAGTCTGGGCAAGTACCTACTATCAGAAGAAGAAATGCAATTACTAGAACCATCTCTCATTCTCAGATTCCTGAAGGAAACTGGCTTAGAAAGAATACTCTAGGACAAATTTCTTCACCTATGCGCAATAGGAGTCTATTACCCTCAATACAACTCTGAAAAGAACTGCATTTGAGGGGAACTCGTAATTGTGCTAAGGTTTTGAAAGGGGGCACAATAGATCTTAAAGGTCGCGGTGCAATATACCCTCAACCATAATAATAATAATAAGGGGTGCCCTGATTATTGACTTGTGGTCCTTTTTTTTTACTGTATTCAATAACTTACCGTCGGCTTGTAAGAATATAGTTTTAAGCCTATACGCTGATGGCATCCAATAACACTTGTCCCGTCGTCTTACTGAGGCTCTTGAACTTAATTATTGCATCAACAATGCAATCTAGAACTGGTCAGTGAATTAAAGGCTTCATATTAATTTGTATCATCCCTATATTCAAGAGACCTCTAATTTTTATCCCCTTGCCGGAGATTTTCTTAATGATATTAGACCTAACTTTGTTGAGACAATGACTAGTTTAAAGTATGTGATCAATCGAATTTAAGTTAAGTTAAGTTATCAAGTTAAGATCAGACAAACCTTGTTGTCTGTTGAATCCATGTTTACTTGAAAAGTGTGGTCCACTGCTGGTTATACTCCTGTGGATACTCGGAGTTCTTGCTATGATAGTGCACCTCATTAACCATGCTGAAGTTGTCTATAGCAAATTAGATTCATCGTCACTGCATAAGCTTTAATTTGCCTACAAGGATTCTCTTAGGTATGTGTGCGGTCTAAGAAGATCTCATCTCTCAGTGAAATATCTTGGGATGCTCTTTATCACAGTTCCCCATATCTTGTAACTGCCATCATTTATCAATATCCCATCATGTAAATATTTAAATTGTACCCCTATGTTCTTTATCCACTCCGTCAGACTTTGGATTTAACAAGACCACAAGACAAAACAGAGAAAGGTGTAAAAGAAATATTTAACCCTAGTACTTTGCCTGATCTTTCAAAAGTCTTACAAAACTCATGTTGTTAAACAGACCATACAATTTCTCATTGGAACTTCTCTTACATTGGCTTTAACTTCTTTAAGGCAAATTGTACTAAAGATCAAAGTTTCAAGTTTCGATTAAGGACTTTTTTATCCGATTTGATATTGATCATGTTTTTAAAGCCTCGAATAGATGTGCAGCAATATCGTATGCATTGATGCGTGCAGAAATGTACAACGAAACAGACGCGCAGCAAATTTTGACATCTCGTCGCATGTCAAAGTGACGACTGATTTCGAGACACAAATTATTTTTGCAATCGATGTGGAAAGACGTAATACATTAAAGAAAATATCATCTCTTCCATCTTTGGTTTCACAGTTGACTTTGAATTATAAAAAATCACTTACATGAGGATTGTAATACATTTTACTATCTTGCTGATCATGCAGATTGCATCAAAATTTAGATATGGAGACAACTTGCAGCAATGCGTCGCCGTGCTGTAAATACATGTGTCCGCTTGCATATAAAGCCTTCTTCTGGCGCTACATTCCGGGGGGTACCAGGGTCTGAATACATACACTCTTTTTTAATTTTACTGCAGTCACTAGAATGCATGTCTATTTCAAGCGTAATTTTGAATGAACTCGAACGATAAAGGTCATATGGAACCGTTTTTACCTTTACTAAACCTTTTTATACACAAATATAGGTTAACATTTTATATAGAATAAATTGAGGTTGTCTTTAGAGTGCTTTCATGTGCTTTCATTCAAAGGTATATTGTAATTCATGTACAGTATTATATTTAAGTTTTATTTTTTATTCTTTTTACAGACAGTTGCAGTTTTTGGAATGCTACATTCTACATTGGGGGAAGCTAAATTTCGAAAATGTTTGAGTTTATTCATTAAGGACAATTACTTCAAAACCAATGAACTCAAAAATATTTGGAAGTCCTGCAATAAATCAACAGAACCAAAAACACAAGCTATCGTAGAGGTAAGATGTTTTATGAGCTAATTATGTACCCACTCAGCTAACTGCAAGTTTTGAAATGGAAGTACATTGTTAGTTTTGACATATGACATGCATATTTAGTTTCATTTGATAACAGAGTATAAAGCGGTCCATACACGATCAAGATTATTGTACAATATTTGGTATTGTACAATATTATTGTAAGTGCCTGTCTTATATTTCAAGGTTGTACAATAAATTGCGAAAATCAAAATAGTTTGATATTAATTGTGCAATATTGATAAAATAAGTCGTCTATGGCCGATATTTCACAATATTAATTAATTTGTCTGCTGGGCGTAGTCGAGTGAACATGCACGGAAGTTTAAAAAATCTAAAATCACTGGAATAAGCAAGTTTTCGTGAGTTCACTTATTTTATTAGTCATCCCTTCATCCATTTGCACTTCATTTTTTGTCCTATAATAGCTGCAATAGACCCACAACTTGCATTTGAATCACTCAACATCTTATCCACACGAAATTTACTCGTTAAATTAATTATTGTGCTATATTATTGCATCATGTAAGGCAAAAAGAAAAAATGTTGTGCAATATATTGTACAATAATATTGATACTGTATGGGCCGCTTAAGAAATCGGTTTAATTTCACTGGAAAATTACATTCATACACACATATGGTGTGTAAAATTAAGTTAATAGCTACTCAAAATACAATCCGTTGATAGAAGCGTGTTTTCTTAATTTAATACAAAATATCTGATTTGTTCGTATAGTTGCATCACAGGTTTTAGCTGTGGGCCGTGTATGACCAATGAAGCTTTCATACTCAAAAACACTCATACTCAAAACCTGGTCCATTGTACTGTAGCAACCTACTCCAGTGCCGTTAATTTGATCCCAACGGCAAATGGTGAGTTGGGAGTTAGTGTTCTGTTTGTTAAGCGCCCAATACACGATCAATATTATTGTACAATATTTGGTATTGCACAATATTATCAAGGGGTTGTGCAATATATTGCGAAAATAAAAGTAGTTTTGATATTTATTGTACAATATTTAAAAAATATATCTTGTATGAACGATATTGCACAATATTCATTCATTTGTGTGTTGAGCGTTGTCGAGTGTGGAATGGAATTTGGAAAAGCGTATACCTGAAAATTCATTGACAAATTACCTTAAAGAAACAACGTATGTAAGGAATGTTTCTCTGTTTGAAACCGGAAATTTTTTAAACCGAGCTAACCCGAGTTAAAATTTAAGCAAACCGAGTTACAAACCCAGTCGGATAACTCGGTTTATAACCCAATTTAAGAAATAAGAAAGCAAAATTAAACCGGAAAAAAATCGAAGTAGATTTTGAATATTTTTGCAACAAACCGAGGCAGAGCCTACTGGACTTCATTTCATACATCACACAAGAAATGTAATGCGTATGCTCTACAGAAAATAAACTAACACAAGTAATTGAAAAAAGAACAGCGGAAGAATTAGGTAAGAAGATGTGCAGTTGTGTTTGACTTCAATCTATCTAATCTAAGCTATCTTGGCGTCGTCTAGATCGAAGGACGGGATTCCCTTCTGTAGTCATCCAGATTGAGTAGAACATTATGAACATATGAAAAGTTCTATAATAACTCTGTTCTAAATTATATTCTTAACAGACTTCCGATTTTCATCTTGCAGGATATGATGAGTTCATGGATGAATCAACAAGGATTTCCTTTAATCAACGTTACTAAATCTGGAAATAATATAACTCTGTCACAAAGCCCGTTTAAACCAGGTGACTCCAGTTTTAATGAAACCGAAAAACATACACACAATACCACAGAAACAGCATCAAAGAAGAAGCCACATATAATTAAATGGGCTTTCCCGGTGAATTACATTACGGACAACCAAAATTCCTCCGTTCAGATATGGATGAATAGCCACGAAGGTAAGCCGTTAAATGTTTAAATGTTTTCTCGATAATCGTTGGATATATTATGTAAGCTAAGTGTAGGTTTTCCAATCCTATACATTCCTTCGCTGATGATAACATTCCCAATTACTCATATTCGCTTTTGCTCTTTAAATGTGGAGTCGAAACGGTTGTTCTTCTTGTTTGCTTAGCGCTACAGTCTGAGGTATACTTGTGTCTCAACCAAGAAGACTCTCCTTCTCTAACTATTTTTGGTTTTGTACACCAAGTTGGTTGATTTTCTTCTCTACGTTCATCTCAATCTCAATGGACATCATCTCTTGCGTTGTTCTATAGGCTTATAGTATGTTTACATCGCACCCAAATTCAGCATTTTAGGAAAAAATTTTCAGAATCCAATTTTGCGTTCCCACTGCAACTTCAGCATTTCAAATGACAGTGTCAGATTTGTTTATTGATATTTTTTCCGGATTTTAAATTTAGCTTGAACCATTTAGTTTGTTATATCAATTTAAAGATGAATTTAAATGCTAATTCAGACATACATATATATTCCATTTTATTGCAATGATTACTTGAAATGATTTATTGTTTTGTTAACAGCTGTTCTTTTGATTATGTCAGCGGGCTGAAATGTCATTGTATGTCATGCTGAATGGTGCTGAATTTGTAAAGAGGATTGTTCGATTTGACGAACTTACAAATGCAGCGACGAAATTCTGCATTTCGCTGAAATGCAATATTCCAGAATGCAGGAAATGTATGGCGAAATGCAATGCATTTGGGCTGAAATGCAGAAACAAGCCGAAATGCTGAATTTGGATGCGGTGTAAACGTGCTATTAGAGTCAAAGTTAAATTCAATAAGTTCGTTGAATTCGTTAAGTTCTGAATGCTCTCAAAATCGCATTCCTGTGACATTGTCGAAGAGCGACATTTATCTCATTGAAACCCAGAAACTCTTCATATGTACGTCAGCTTTCATTTGTATTTTCTGTAAAGTAAAATTGTGAAAACAAAACTTAAGTATTGGGTTTTCCAAAAAGTACTTGACAACTTTTTCAACGAAACAAAACGGCCCAATGACACCACCGGAGGGAAAACCACACCATATAGTTAGTTGACTTATGTAAGTTTTCTTATGGCTATTACAGTTGGGCGCCGTGGCATAGTGGGTAGGTGCGTATACTCCTACGCTCGGGGTCTAAGGTTCGAATCTCCAAAAAAAAACATCTAACATTTTTTCACGGCTCCACCACTTTCGAGTAACTAACAATGCTCAAAGAGTACAACTGCCTATGCTAATGCTTGTAAAAAATTGCCGTTTGGAGTCGGCATTAAACTGTTGGTCCCTTCCACTTGTGAGAGATAGCACGCACAACACGAGTGGTTGTTGAGAAGCTAGGCCCAGGTCCACCTCGGACTGCAGCGCCGCCTTTATTATTATTATTACTGTTGGGCTTTAACTACCTGGCTGGGGAATTGTTCAAAAAATATCACTGCAACTCCGAGATTGGATTCCTTCACGTACAACAGAGGTTACACATGACAGGAACAACTTCTTCTGTCTTTTCATGATTTTCCCACCTTTTTCCACCAAAATACTTCAGATAAATAGTCAGCTGCATTCTTCGCAATCAAAACTATTCCTTTGCCCTCCAGTTTATTTTCAGACGTATCATGAAATTCAAAGATTTGTTAATAGGCCGAACGTCTTTTCTCAATAGAGGAAAACTGCTCTAAAATATCAGATATTTCATTAGAAATATATTACTAACATTCGCATTTATAGTTTCTTTTCAAGTTCCTTCTGGTGCTAAGTGGATAAAATTGAACTCTGGCCAGATAGGGTACTACAGAGTAATGTATGAGCACGATAACTGGGTCAGTTTGGTTGAAGAACTGGTTAAAAAACATCAGCAATTCAGCCCTGAGGTATGTTCAGAAGGTTACCTGAATTACAATTAAATATGATTTGAATTTTTTTTGTATACATTTTCAAGGATCGTGTGGGATTACTGTCGGACGGATTCACTCTCTGCCATTCAAATCTAATATCCTGCGAAATTATTATGAATATGATAACATATCTGCCGAAAGAAACCAAGTGGGGCCCGTTAACGCTTGCGTTACGTCATTTAGAAAGATGGCGTAGAATCCTGAAATACTCGGAATGTTTCTTAATGCTATCTGAATTTGTCAAGATTCAGTTGACTGCGATAAATGAAAGAATTGGTTTAATGGACGAAGGTGAAGTTGAAACGAGGTAAGAATTTGTTATTTTTTATGACGTGTAACTAGTTGCATATGGACTTGTTTGCAGAATGCTTCGACCGGAGGTACTTTTGGCGCTAATTCTGTGGGAAGATCAAAGTACAATTGAAAAATCAAAGCAAATATTGAATAACAAAGAGAAAGCTATTCCACCAAATTTAAGAGAGGTAATTTTATATTTTTTTAAATTTAATAAGATGCCTGTGTATAAATTAAGAATGGCCTTAAGAATGACAAACTAAGCTTAACCTACTCTAAATTAAGACAACATTTTATGTTAGTTTCATGATCGTGACCAATGATATTTGCGCTAGTTATGTTCCGAGACGGTTAACCAGAAAAAAGTTACAACACATATTTGTGTGTAGTGTATTCTTCGGTGGTTTATCCTCAACTGACTATGCTACGCACGAGGTCTAATGTTCGAATCTCGAAAAAACACATTTTTTCACGGCTACACCATTTTGGCGACACTGACAGTGCTCAAAGAGTATAACTGTCTAGAGTAGTTTCACAATCTCGCCGTTCGAAGTCGCATTAAACTGCAGATCTCCTCCACTCGTGGAACAATACCACGCACAACACGAGTGGTTGCTGAGAAGCTAAACCCAAGTCCACTTCAGACTGTGGCGACGCCATTATTCCCATTATGGGAATAGTATTCATATAAGTGGAAGAAGTCAATTTATAAAATATTCCCTTTCTCTAAATTTATTATCGTGGGCGTCGTGGCGTAGTGGGTAGGTGCGTCGCCTCCTACGCTCGAGGTCGTCGGTTCGAATCTCGAAAAAAACATCAAACATTTTTTCACGGCTCCACCTCGTTCGAGTCACTGACAATGCTCAAAGAGTATAACTGTATGGAAAATGCTTCTCAATCTCGCCGTTCGGAGTCAGCATTAAACTGTTGGTCCTCTCCACTCCTGAGAGAACAATAGCACGCACAACACGAATGGTTGCTGAGAGGCTAGGCCGAGGTCCACCTAGGACTGTAGCGCCGCCATTATTTATTATTATAAATTTATTAAATTTAACCTTTTTCTTTGTATAGGCAATCTATACAGGAGCTATATTATCTGGTGAATACACATACTGGCAATACTGTTGGGAAAGATTCCTCATACTTCAAAGAACGCCGGGAAATTACACTGAACGAATGCAAATAATTCGATCGCTTGGAAGAACTAAAGATGTTTGGCTTCAAAATCGCCTGCTTTCACATATCACAATGCTCCCCACCACCGAAGTTGTTGAAGTCTTACAGTCGATAGCTGGAACACCAGTAGGTGGCGCCATTGCATGTCGATTCTTACAGGCCAACTGGTTTGATCTTCAGTCAAGGCTCGGAAAAGGAACTGTGAGCTTCGCTAAAGTCATTTCAATAATAACACAATATGGAGCAACTAATTTTGACTACAATGAGGTAAGATATAATAAAAATAAATTCAGTGGGACATATTTTTCCTAATCTTATTAAAGCGATACTGTTATGTTGTGCTCGCATTTTAATAAGGGGTTTTTATGAATGAACAATACTCTTTTAGTGTTTGTCACTTTGCTTCATAAACGCTCGTACAATGTCCTAGGTTAGGTTAGGTTGGGTTTTGGAAGGAGAGGGTGATGGTTAAATATCACTTCCACTCGGAGGCCATTTGTGGAGTACACAATGTATTAACTTATCCTGTCACGTGGTGGCTGAAACCACCCCGTGCTCCTTATGAATTTTAGAAGATCCGATCTATCTGCATTCGCTAAGTTCGCAGTCACTGTGAAGAATCTTTGGCCCAGCTAAGCTAGGCGCCTATTTTGGAAAGCTGGGCAGCGGCAAATCAGATGTTGGATCGTCTCGGTCTCTTCCTCATCTCCGCAGCTCCGGCGGAGGTCGCTGGTTTCCGCAGCATTATTTTGATGGGGCAGTGACCACTCCGACGAATACACGGATCGAGTTCCAGTCCAGCGCCAGAAACTTCTTTGTGGTTTTTTGACAGTCATTTTTTGCAAGCCAAGTCGAGTTGGCCTCTTTTTGTATTGTATCGCTTATGATACGGTACAATGCACTGATCGGTGGTTGCAGTGACGTGTGCGCTTCGCTGATATCTATTTCAGACCCTTGTCTGGTCAATTCGTCCGCTCTCTCTAAAATGTCCTATATTCCTCTTTAAAAGAAGCTTAACAATTCATGGTAGACTAGACTTGGCCTTCTATTAAAGAGAGTTTTTTTTAAGGGTTGCAGGGTTGTGACACAAGTTTAACAAATGGGCTCATGTGTTTTAATCAGTGTAGATAATCTTTATTAATTAATGATGAAAAATTGGTTTGAGCCGTTGTCTAAGGCATCGGAGGATACCAAAAGAAATTGGAGAAACTTTTCTGTTTTTGGTCAACACGGTCACATACATAGCCCGGAATCATGGCTGGATCAATATATTTATTTTAAAAATATTTAGGTGCTGGGCTGGCCAGGCCCCAAGGTATTTTCGGGATAACAAAGAAGCTGTTTTACAACAGCTAACTCGATGCGAGGACGAACGTCTGCTACATGACCATAATCCGGCTCACTTATGGACGTATAGTTCAACGTGAGGGCAAGCTTGAGGGAGAAGATTCTGGTGTTTACAGAACACTAGAGCCCCAGTACAAAAAAATTCCACTCCAATGAGGTTTTATACAACAGGACAAACCTGATAAGAGTTGACTATTTCCTGGCGAAGATGATTCGGAGTCCTACTGCTAGAACGATGAACTCGTCTGATCACCGGCTATCATCAACAGAATAACGAGATGGTGCGTCATAACGACTTCATTCCTTCAGAAGCATTTCTTCACTTCGATAAGCATAGTCTTATACAAGATCGAATGGCTTCAACTGTGGATGGGCGAATCAACAACGACCGCACTGTCACACAGAGCGCTGAGGACCTTTTCGGGTAACACGGTTCCCAAAATTGGATAACATTCTCCTAAAATTTAACAGTATTGTCGGTAATATGTATCATAATCGTGTTAAAGTAATAGTTTCCAAAATCAATGTTCACGCACTTTTAGATAAGATGATGCTATTCAATTCTTTCCATTGCATCAAAATTGCCAAAGCTGAATTCTGAATCCTTCAATTTCTTATCAGTATTTTAAGCATAAAATACCACGTCGCATGAAAAGTCATCTTGAAGTTGATTTTCATGGTCCTTTGTTGTTCAAACATGTAAAACCTCTTCGTAAACTACTCGTAGTTCAGCTACAGATTAATTTCTGAAGATAATATTCTCATTAACCACTTTCTTCAAAACCTCGATCGTTTTTTGAGCAATATAATAATAATAATAATGGCGGCGCTACAGTCCGAGGTGGACCTGGGCCTAGCTTCTCAGCAACCACTCGTGTTGTGCGTGCTATTGTTCTCTCACCAGTGGAGCGGACCTACAGTTTAATGCCGACTCCGAACGGCGAGATTGAGAAGCTTTTTTCTAGACAGTTATACTCTTTGAGCATTGTCAGTGACTCGAAAGAGGTGGAGCCGTGAAAAAATGTTTGATGTTTTTTTCGAGATTCGAACTGACGACCTCGAGCGTAGGAGTCGACGCACCTACCCACTACGCCACGGCGCCCACAATTTTTGAGCAATATAACATCTATTAAAACCAAATGTACTGAAGCATATTCCTCTACTTGGCGCCATTAACGTCAGTATTGTGATTTTTCACATTTTTGCAGAAGTATAAACTGATGAAGGCATTAGAGGCATGGACAATATCCCAAGCGGGTGAACAGTCTCTTGGTCTTTCGACAGAAAAGTTCTGCGAGCGATCTTTGGCCCTGTTTGCTATCATGGCACTTGGAGGAGAAGGTTTAGGTATCTACTAGCTAGCTAGGTATCTACGCCTAAGATGGCTAGGCCATGTAGAGCGTATGGACAACTTAGCTCCGGCCCGAAGAGTCTTTGATTCTGAGCTTGTGAGACAACGCAACAGAGGACGTCCACGTACAAGGTGGCATACACAAGTCGAGGGGGACCTCAGCCGGCTTGGTGTGCGAAACTTGAGACAGCTGGCGAGAGATCATGCTGGCTGGAGAGGCACAATTGTGAAAGGCTCAGTTGGTTGATTATTTTGACTGTGGAATTGGAGTAAGGCTGCATAAGCAAGGAATTTTTCACAATTCCGCTCCGTTCATATGTGAAGTTTTGCATTGTGATTTTTCTAACAATACTTATTGAAAAGATGTTATCAGCAGATATAGCTATTATTTGTGGTGTGGATGTTGCCTTCCTGGAAATAATTTAAAAGAAAACCAAATTCCGTACGCCAATTTGAAAGTGAATAACTTTCAATTGCCCAGGACTGTCAACGATGGAAGGCAGCGATAGGTCAGGCTCGGACTCTCCATGGGTCTTAGGCCTGTTAAGTAAATAAGTAAGTAACTTTCAATTACATGATCTAACTTAGTACTTCTTCGCTGTCTGACTACCTTAAATTCCGGTAAAGCTTTGTCAGCTTATTTGGCTGGTTTTGGTCCTATAAACCCATTCTCATGCTAATACTTTTAATAAACTTGGTAAAAGGCGCTCAATGTGAAGCACTGATCATCCGAATTTAAGATGACTCTGCATGTATTAATGGTGTCATTTGACAGATAGCAGTACACCATGGTACAATTCTTGTAAAGTATGTTTGACAGATCGTAAAATGGAACTGTGATGTTATATGAAAGTATCTTGATATCCAACAGAAATTGTATTCTTGTACCATGGCAGTACACGTCACTAATGTAAATTCCCCTCAGCAAAGTCACCTGTTTTAAAACCAGGGTGCTTCTTAGTTTACCTTCGTATGTATACACAAAACAATGCATATGCTGTTAGCTTTTCTTTTTAGTCTCGAGGTGCTGTCTTGTCCTTTGCATGTTCTCGAAAGCATTTTTAGCTCCTATTAAGCCCATCGTATTTTTGAAACTCAGTACATCAATTGGAGCTTCTCTAATCACACTTGGACAACTCGTTGCATTCTCTGGTTGTGTTTTATGTGACCCACGGATAAAATTTCAAGCTCAGCTTGACGTTCTTTTGTCGTATTTTTTGCTAATTAAGTATATGTCACTATTACGATCCACGTCCATCTTCCTCTCACCTTTTCTTTTTCTTTTACCTTTAAAAAGTATCCTCCAATTTTGAGTTGAGTTTCTCACACAAAAAAGTTCAACTTTTAAATATTGAACAGTATTTATTAATAAGAATTAATTATAGAACTACTTACAATTATTTTGCTTTCAAAATTTATTAAATTAGTCATAATATTTCTTTGTTTTCTCATTTCAGTTGAAATCACTGGTTTACAGATTTGGAGATGGACCAGGATTAGAAATTTTGAAAATGACAGTACGCACAGTTGCTTCCAATGTCGAATGGGTTGCAAGATCACAAACAGCCCTTTACAAGTGGATAGAGCAAAATTTACATATAAACTAAGGCAACATAAAAATCAAAAGACTCCTTTTTGTATCTTTGGAAGTTTTATCATACTGTCAAAAAGAAAACACAAAAAAAAAAGAAAACGAAACAAATAATAAAAGAAAGATTGACCTAATTTTTGAAGTGTTGTATTAATGGAACTTATATAAAAAAGAAACATGTTTTATACATACACGCTTGCGTTTTTCATTTGCTAGGATAAGCTTGGAATGCCTAGCCTAGGTTAGGGGAATATCAAGACAACTCCAATTAGCGATTGATGGCATCACTGACGCCAAATGTGTACATATGCCACCTTTAAAACGATAACCGTCAGACGGACACAGATTTTTTTGAATATTTGTTTTTTGATAGTTGCTAAGGCTTAAGGTGGGCGCCGTGGCGTAGTGGGTAGGTGCGTCGACTCCTACGCTCGAGGTCGTCGGTTCGAATCTCGAAAAAAACATCAAATACTTTTTCACGGCTCCACCTCTTTCGAGTCACTGACAATGCTCAAAGAGTATAACTGTCTAGAAAAAGCTTCTCAATCTAGCCGTTCGGAGTCGGCATTAAACTATAGGTCCGCTCCACTGGTGAGAGAACAATAGCACGCACAACACGAGTGGTTGCTGAGAAGCTAGGCCCAGGTCCATCTCGGACTGTAGCGCCGCCATTATTATTATTATTAAGGCTTAAGGCCCAACTATAATGGGCATGAGCGAGCTTGAGCTAATGTCAAATTTTAACGAAATGTTTCGTCATTTATTTCATTTCGTTTGAATAAAAAAAGAATTATTAAAATCTCTCAAGTACAATGAAAGATATTGAGCAAAATGTCCATACGGACTATTCGGTGCTATTGTTTTGTCCGACCCTGTATGTGAGCTCCATTTTAGTCGCTCTTATGGGGTTGCGTGTATTTTCTCACTCATCCATGCGCGTTTAACATTAGCTCATGCTCGCTCATGCCCATTATAGCCGGACCTTTAGACTCTTCAGGGGTCGCAGACCAGATAAGTAAGTAAGCTTGTTTTGATAGCTGTTGAAAGTCGTCAAGTTCGTGTTTATTTGCAACCACGGAAAATGACCAATACCGCTCAGAGTAAAGCAAATCGTATGACGACTGCGGAGCTCGACATATTTAAACGCATTTAAAAAGAGTTGCAGTGATATTATGTGATGAAACATCATTACATGCCGGAAATTAAAGAGTAGTCAAAACAGTGGACTACACCCGGCGAACATGGGGGAAACGGTTCCAGAAATGCCGGAAATGTCATGGTCACCATTTTTGGACTGATTTCATTTTTTAGAAATTATAATATCGCTGGACAACATAATAATAATAATTTTGGTGCTACGTTCCCAGGTGGACTTGGGCCTAGCTTCTCAGCAGCCACTGGTGTTGTGAGTGATATGGTTCTCTCACGAGGGGACCTACAGTTTAATGCCGACTCCGAACGGCGAAATTGAGAAGCTTTTTCTAGACAGTTATACTCAGTAACCCGAAAGAGGTCGAGCCGTGAACAATTTTTTTTTTCTAATTCTTGCTTGTTCTGGGATTTGAACCTAGACTTTAAAATTTAGGGCATAGACGCACATACCCACAGCCCCACGGCGTCGGGGTATTAGTCCACAGAAATCGAAAATTTCACATTCCCGAATCTGTTCTAAGTGAACCGTTTACGTGTCGGTAATGCAAATTCATTTCATACAAAGTTTTACATATCATTTGTGGACTCATACTACAGTTGATTTAAAAACATCAGAGGAAGAGGAAAGTCGTATAACTGGATGTATACAGTTTTTTTTTTTTTTTTTTTTTGGAGGATTTTATAAACACTACTGAGCACTCAGACTCGAAACTGGTCCATTGTACTGCCAGGTAGCAACCCACTCCAGTGCCGTTAATTTGATCCCAACGGCAAATGGTGACTGGACCGATTTCGGATTCGAACCTGGGACCCCTCGAACTTGGGGCAGGCACTTAACCAACTGCGCCATCCAGTCGTGTATACAGTTAATCGGATGAGAGAAAACAAAATGTTTGTCATATGGATTTTCAAATAAAGGAGGGCATAGATATAGAAGAATAAAATCGACATGACTGAATTATGGATTCGTGTTGCCATTTATGTAAATTATTGCCAACGATGACCTTATACTTTTAGGGCACTAGCACTAAAAAGTAGGTTGATATATATTGGTTAGACGGACCAATATTGATCCATTGTGCTGCCACACAACTGTTCTGTTGCGGGAAACCATTTGGAGCTCAAGACATATCGCAATAGATTGTTTATCGGAACCTCACTAAGTTCGCAAATGGTATAAAAGAAGTAGGCCCCAAGATGTTAACGTTGAAGGGCCGCCAGGTCCGGGCAGGTGCAGACGAGATGTGGAATGTTCTCCACTTTCTCCTCGTTTAGGCAACTTCTGCGGAATAACACCGACGATTTAACTGATATTGGATCTATCGAGGGAGATTAATTCTTTAGATCTTTTGAGGTCTAGCTTGGGCCAAAACATTCTGGAGGTTTGGCACGTAATGCCTCTCGCCCATCTTTTGTTTGTTTTTCAAGCTGCGTCTGCTAGTAGCAACAATTTAAAGTCGTAAGTGGCATACCCATACCCATACCATACCCCATGTAGCTGTGTTTCGGTATAAAAAGCAGGGTGAATACGAATTTGGCGAGTTCATCTGCTTTACAGTTGCCCGGAATGTCTCTATGGCCTGGTACCCAACACAGGCGAATATTGAACTGATAGGCCATCTTGTCTAATGATGATCACTACTTTAGACTTTAACGATACCAATTCCAGAGCCCAGATAGCTGCTTGGCTTTCACGCCCGAATATTACATTCCATTTGACCCAGGACAGAGCTTCACTGATTGGCATTATCTCCGCCTGAAACACACTCCAATGATCAGGTAAGCGAATTTGATGTTTAGTTCGTTGAAGAAAATGACACCGCCATCCTTGGTTTTGGACCCATCCGTAAACAGATGCAGGGATCCTGCAGTGTTTAGGATCATCATTCCAAAAGTCTCTGTCTGGAATTTGGGTTTCAAAGTTCCTATCGGGAAAATATTGTGGTGGCGTGATCTAAATTTTTAGTCGGGAAATTTAAAGAACTTCGGTCGAATATATCAAGTGGAGTAAGGTTGAGGATAACGTCCATTGCATCAGACGAGGTGGTTCTCAGTACACCACCCAGTTACAGGCTTGACGTTGTACTTTGTCTTAAAAAGTAACTTAATTGTAAAATGTCCAAAACACAATTTATCTAGTTCTATTTTTGTTTTATTAGAGCGGAGCTAAAATTGATAGCTTACAAAAAAATCATAACAATTACATAGAAGCATATGTTTGAATACATTAAATGAATAACCGAATTAATCAAGTGAATATTGACAAAATCAAACGAGTAAACTTTTACGTGATTATAATTTTATTTGCGAAAACGTTATATAATCAGTTTTTACGATTAACTTATATTCTGAAACCTTAAAACTAGGAAACTTGTTCCTGTCCATTAGACGCTTCTTGAGTTTTCATTACTTCGGGCAGGTCGGGAGGAGAAGAGTAGCTAGTTATTTCCAATTTTTCAAATTCGCCTGACTCATTTCTGAAAAAATAACAAAACAAATTTCAAAAATCAGTTTAAACATTTATATTGTAAAACAAGAAATTTAATTTTTTTTTATTTTCATTAAAATAACGTTCAAATAAAATGTACGAACTATTTATTTTAATGGGATATGCGCGAATGGTAGACTGGAGACATTATGACCAAATAATGTAATCCAAAGTAAAATATCCGTTGATGTTTGAAAAATCAGAATTTAAAATTATGCGACTAAATTGGTCAATGCGGTTGATGTTGCGAAACTCACTCAAATTGTCGAAGAAGTAGTGATTTTTTATTCGAATCGAGTAGGTCTAACATGAGCAGATGAGGTGATTAATAGATTACTTCCCACGCTCATTCAAACGGAAGACCCGTCCTATTAACATCCTTTTTAATGACCCCTATGAGAGCTATAATTGTTGGCCTATTCATTCTGTATATACAAATGCTGGAGGTTTAGCTCGGGCCGGATTTGCTTTGTAATGAGGGGTGTTGTGACCTCAGACCTTAAAACGTAAACTTTCAACTGATAGAACTCATCGCACCAAAATTTATTGGCGGCTTGTTGGCAGCTTATGACATGAACTAATGCTCTCTATAGCAGCGGAATGCACAAATAGACATAGCGCGTTCATTGGGTTCGCAATTGCCAGATATGCCAAATGTTTCAACACTCAAATGAGGTGGTTATTAAATTGATTGGTCATCTCATTAGCAGATAAGTGGTAATTAACGGCTGTCTTTAAGTGGAATATGACTAGGTATTCCATTGCAACCTGACTGTCCAGACGTATGATGTCTCATTCAGATACCACATTGTAATTGAGTCATGTCCGGGCATTCCTGATAGCCATAATCTGCACCTGAAGGACGCTTCAGTAGCCAGAAAGGTCAGCAGGTGCTAGTATGAGATCTTTGAAGAAGACACCCATTTCTATTCCTATTTTGCATCCGTCTGCGAAGAATCTCAATGGCCCATAAGTAACGCTAGTCACGTCTGGAGAGAATACGGTTAGTAAAGCTGTTCTTTAAGAATTAAGGGAACGCTCTCGACGTCTTAAAGGGATATCCAAATATGGTGAGAATTGTGCAAGGCCCGAAAAAAATCTACAAGAATCTTGGAGTAACCCGCCATACAGGGAGCCACATTTCATAGATGCCCAACGGAGAATGGGGGATGCGGAACAGATTACGTGGTATTCACTACTTCACTGATACAGATACACGCTGATTTTCGCACACGTCTGAGAAGGTTCTAGTTATCAGCTTTGTCATGGACTGTCCATCATGTGGTTACCACAGCACCTTGCACAGGGAAATAGACATTGAGTCTAACGAGGCAGCTAATAAACGGTGCTGTCGATTAGACACATGCGCTACAGTTAAATCGTAATGGCCAGTCTACGACAAGAGGAGATTTACCGATCTCATAAAACTAAGTCGAAGGGATATACGAACAGCCATTGGGGTCGTGACAGGGATCTGAGCGATAGGAAATCACGCAGCACGGCTGGGAATATCTAATAATGACTTTTGTAGAAGCTGTAGAGACGTAGAAGAAATATAATCTATACGTCACCTACTGTGTGATTGTCCGGCACTAGCCGTTAAGAGGAAGGAAACCCTAGGAAGTTTCCTCTCTTCGGAGCTGAATGATCTAGGGAAAATAGAGCTAAGCAAACTCCTGAGATACATATTTATATCTTGGTGGTTTAACTTAGCTGTTGATACATCGAAGTTTTAGGTTTCCACGGTTTTTACATCTTTTTTTGGGCACTATGGACTCATAGTGGTCTAAGTGAGATGCTGACATGTTTAGCATATCAGTGCGGGCACCCATCTACCTAACCTAAACTTAATATATTTTATACAAAAGTCACAATTAACAAATGTACACTGTTCATGTTTCAGTTTAAAATGCCTGTATTTTGATATAACTACTAAATTACCTCCCGAGCGGTTTTAATTAAATCAGATCAAATGGCCACATTAGATTCATTTACAATCAAGTTAAGTCAAACATGTGCATGAACACACCATGTAGCAAAATTATATATTCTATGCATTTGCTCTCCAAGGAAGTCGAAACTAAATTTTGGAATGTTCATACTTCAGACTTCACCCAATTCTCTTTCCGTTAGTAATTGTTGTTACTAATTATGGATTGTGGCATCTTCGGATGGAAACTAGAGAAATTCAGTGATACAAATCAATCAGAACTCAAACAGAGTAGAAGACACCTGTTTGCGAGGTTATGGTATGTTACGAGGTTCTAATAATAACATTGACCAATCAAAGCAACTGTTAATTAATTATTCACCGCCCTGCAATAGAATAGCGAGTCGGCAGAAGCTCATGTAGCATACAAATCCGGGTAATAGAACTAAAACTAATACAACACACATGCACGCTAAAGAAGTTGGATGAAAAGCCATTTTGTTCGGTTTCTTTGAAAGCTCCTTTAGATAAAGTCAGGTGCACTTTTTTATGTTGGAAAACTATTTTCAACTTATGAGCGCCCGCGGAGGGAAGGATGTAGGTTTGTTTTAGGTAAAATATGATTTGATATGAAAAAAAATGTTTTCGTTTCTTGGGACTACTTCCTTGAGGCATGATAGAACTATTTCGAAAACAAAATGAGCTTGTGAAATGCTCAGGTATTTCTTTGTGCCCATGGTGTTTTCAATAAAGACTTAGTCTCCGACACATTTGCTCGAAATACACACCCATATCATCACAGATAACTTTCCAAATTTAACGGTTAGAATTATATTCCTTTTTGATAAGGCTTTTAAGGACTTGACACACTCTGTTAGATCCTTCGTTCTAGTAAATCATAATTTTCATTTCGTCGCAAAATATAACATCGTCCCAGTATTCGCTTCGCTGAATGCAAACGGAAAGCGTTCTTAAATGTTTTTACTCGAAAGCAGTGGTTTTTTTCTTGCAACTCTCGATGTAAACTCATGCTTTAGAGGCACTTGTCTTATAGTTTTGTGAGAAACTTGTACTCGACACTCCTGCTTCATCTCTCTGGACAAGGCTCTAACTGATGTTTCTTAGCAGGCAGCGCTAATTTCTATGAAATAATTTTTTGGTCTTCCTTTTGTAGCAATAACCTCCAAACTATTTTCACGCTCTGCTCGGTTTATAATGTTATAAATGGTCTTTTTAGATAAGCCGAACAAGTCTGTCATTTCCTTGACACTTTTGCCATTGTAATGGTTGTAGTAAACCAATTGCTTTACTTCAAAACTAATTATTTTCCCAGGCATATTGTATGCAACTGATCAATAACAACGCGATTACGAATAACACTCTCGCATGCCACACCAAAAGTATCAATAAACATTTTTCCTTTCAAATTTGTACAAGTGTTACACAACAGAAAATAAGAAACCGCTATACCGGTACTGTATGAAACTGTTCATGCAGTGCGCAATAGAATTTAAATAGGATGTGTAAATGTCTGATTACATGAGCGAAAGAAGGCAGGATTGAGAGGGATACAATATACGATTTCCACAAGCGAGAGGGAGATGGGTTGGATGCGCCGAAAATCGGCCTTCTTCCGCCGAGAATCCGCTTTGAAAGTGGAAAGTGGAACCAGGTATATTTTCGTCTCTTTTCGTTCCATTTTCAGCATGTTTTCCTCATTTTCTGGTGATCGCTGATCGAGTAACACCGCACGCATTCTACGTGGCATTTTAGGAAAATTGATCACGGGGACGATTTAAATGCAATTTTAATGTTTTTTTCACTGCAGACATATAGTACTACATGCAAACGTTGCTGCTACACCTAAACAAAAATTGTTTTTATCCGTAATTCAAGAAAAATACGAATTTAAAAGAGAGCATTACTCAATTCTCGATAGAACATTACTGGGTGAAAACATGATGCAAGTGAACCGATTCGCGTGTTCCACACGCAGAAAATCTTGCCTGCCCAGTCGGATTTCCCAGTCGTTTGTAAACAGCCACTAATAGTACGTTTGCACCACAACCAAATTCAGCATTTCAGGAAAAAAATTTGGGAATGCAATTTAGCGTTCGCACTGCAACTTCAGCATTTCAAATGACAGCTAATGTTAGAACTGATTATTGCTATTTTTTCCAGATTGCAAATCAGAAGTGGATGAACCATTTATCTTGTTATATTAATTTAAAGATGAATTTAAATGCTAATTCAAACATATATATTCCATTTTTATTGCAATGATCAGTTGAAATGATTTATTGTTGACAGCTGTTTTTTTGTTTATGTCAGCGGGCTGAAATGTCATTGTATGTCATGCTGAATGGTGCTGAATTTGTAAAGAGGATTGTTCGATTTGACGAACTTACAAATGCAGCGACGAAATTCTGCATTTCGCTGAAATACAACATTCCAGAATACGAGAAATGTATAGCGAAATGCAATGCATTTGGGCTGAAATGCGGAAACTAGCCGAAATGCTGAATTTGGGTGCGGTGCAAACGTACTATAGCACTTTCTTGACAGTCTATCGTTCGTCCCTTTTTGCATTTTGTAATTTTTGTCATTATTGTTTAGTGAACTAAAATATTTATTTATGTTACCAATTTCAAATATGTAGTTTTATAAACTAGCAATTAAAAATATTCAATTAAGTTACTGGATGTACTTTAATTTAAAAAAAATTAACCCCTGGCAAAATACTGCGTTTTTATATAAACAAACACTGCTGTGGGATATTTTTTCGGTAATTTGGAACTCCAATATTTACAACTATGATCACAATAAATCAACATCTGTTCCATGTTTCAGGGTTGGTCATCTTTGGATAAACTTTTCTGCTCCTTTGGTAGATTAACACAGAAATCATTGCATTTCTGTCATTTTGATGTGTAGGGAACGACTATGAAATCATTTTGAAGATTTCTAAAATTATTATGAAATGCGCGCCGAGTGTGCACTACTAAATAAAGCTATTTTAAGCTCGATAAAAATATGTATGCTTCATAAATGTAGTTTTTGTTTTTTTTGGTGAACGATGATTTTGGAATCACCAATGATGAACCGAAATGTGCAAATTCATCGTAATAAATTCTTCAACTTCTCTTCGTAAACAATTATCATGACTTTCACTAGCTTTGTTTATGTAAAACGATATCAGCTAATCTACTTCCCCTCAGTGCAATTAAGAGTCATGCTTTAACGAAATAAAAAGGGGACTTTGGCCAGGTCGATAATTTGACAGTTATTGAACCTAGTAAATATAATTTAAAACACTCAATGAGGAGAAAGTTGGCATGCACTGGTAGAAACAAAATGCAATCGGTTTTCTCCACACACTTTGCGCGGGGGTACTGGACGTAAATGAGTAATAGATGCAAGTGTTTTCTTACTCATAATTTTTTTTTGAATACAATAAAAAAATAGTTCGTAACTACAAGTTCAACAAAGAAGTTAACATATAACTGGTATACGCGTCTGAATATTAAACAGCTGATCACCTTTGACAGCATATTTCACCCCAAAGCAAAACAAATGTGCGTAAGACAGGGTTTTTCATGCATTTGGAGAATAAATAATTCAAAGAAAGTATACAAAAATCATTTCACTAGCACAAAAAATAAATTTTTTTATCCCTACTTTGACTTACCGCAAAACTAAGCCAAGCTGTGCCGGTGCTTGTGCCTTGGCAGTTGACATAGTTATTCCATAGTCTTGTAGCACCTTGTCATTCTCCATGGACTCATTATCGTAGTTATATAAAATTTGGTCACCAGCACTTACTTTTAATATACCTATAAGTAAAAAGGCTATTAACCCATCAAAGCATAATCAAATAAACTCGTTTACCTTCTATCATTCGCTTTAACTCAGTCACAGATGTGTTTTCCTTGGCATCGGTAAATATTGTAGTCTTATGCCTCCGGATCATCAAAAACACATCCTACAAAGAAATTATTTTGAAATATTCGTTCTCTTTGTTCAAATATACACACACATACCATGCTTGACACAAAAATTTTATATTTCAATGATGATTCGAAAACTATAACCTCAGCTCCAGTCTGTAAATCTACTGCCTCACCTAATCTATAATAATTTACATATAAATATTTGACATAATCAACATTTACTATTAATCAACTTCACACAAATGTGCGACTACCAGCGTTCGGTAATTAGAACGAAATATAAGCGCTAGAAGTACACGTATCACTATGGAGCCTGTAGCCGATTGTCATTAATGGTGTTTACACGGTGCGAAAAACCAGACGTCGTGCGTTTGTAGGGGATGACTACAAAGACGGCTGTCTGTTTAACACAACAAATTGAAACTAATTAATTCAAACTGTTAAGGCAGAACTACATTATTTTAAAATAAAAATTAATGTGGCGTCACAATGAATAATTGGCGTCAGAATGATGAACTAACTGCGCTAATGTTGTAGTGAGTTTATTTGAGTTGCCACACTTTTACACGATTTGTTGGTCCATCCGTTAACGAAAATACCTATGATTTCTGAATACTACGAGACAAGGACAGACTGTCGTCATTTGGGAGAATTTGAGTCGATTCCCACTGTTGTAATCAATAATAATAATAATAATAATGGCGGCGCTACAGTCCGAGGTGGACCTGAGCCTAGCTTCTCAGCAACCACTCATGTTGTGCGTGCTATTGTTCTCTCACGAGTAGAGGGGACCTACAGTTTAATGCCGACTCCGAACGGCGAGATTGAGAAGCTTTTTCTAGACAGTTATACTCTTTGAGCAATGTCAGGGACTCGAAAGAGGTGGAGCCGTGAAAAAAAAGTTTGGTGTTTTTTCCGGAATCGAACCAAGAACATTGAGCGTAGGAGTCGACGCACCTACCCACTACGCCACGCCGCCCTGTTGTAATCAAACATAAACAAAAAAGAGATCTTATATTTCTACAAATTTTTCCCGTCTGGTTTTAGTTGAAATTTTGTAGAATTGTCTATTTTGATAGATCCTTAAAAACGCAGATATTACACGAAACGTTGAAACTCCAACAAATTTTGTTACTCGATTTAGTACTTTTACACGTTGTTTCTTTTCGTTTTTTAAACGTAAACGGCATTTCACATGTGGGAACTGCGAACTCGAATTTTTTGAAATAACAATATTTCAGGAAATATCAGCAAAAATTTACTTTTTGGTATGCCAGAATGTGCATTTTGAACATTTTTAGGAAGTAAAAACTAAACAAATATTGTTTAGATAAGAAAATTATAGATTTCGATTTTTTCTGCGAATTCAACAATCTCTTCGTGAATTGTCAAACTGAATTCACGATTCATTGCGCCGTTCGCGATTCACGATTACAAAATTCGCCAAATTTCTGACCGCGAATATTGGTAATTTTGAATTTCACACTGACGTAAGACGCTGCTACCGGCCAATTCCATAAGAATGAAGTGTCAACATTTGCGAATTTCTCAGTTCACAGTTCGCCGCTCATGTAAAAAGTCCTTTATGGCTGAAACACGGTAGTACGTCAGCGTCAGCGTTGTCTTTCAACGTACACAATTCAATGCCCATGCACATAATATTGCGTCAATCTACGTAAGTGAAAAATGAAAGAAATGAGAGGATCGTAATAAAACGTAATCTCAACGCACGTCATTATTCAACATGTTGGATATTTTTTTGAGGGATGTGCTGTGAGAGCGAAATTGAAAAATGCTTCCCAAATTGAAAACATTTTGTGGCAACTGACAATTGAGAGATGAAAACTAAAATTATTTCAACGAAAAAACTAATATAAATGACTACGCCAAATTAACAAGAAGCACTTCATTTTCCGCAATTAATCTCTTTAAAGTTCAATTGTTTGACCAGAATATTTTTTGATTTGACAATTCAGAAATTAAAACAGCTGACGGAATATCTTTTATTTGAGAGAGAGGGGGAACAACTGATTAACGCACTGCGTCAACGCACACCATCCGTAACATGAAGTCGACTAGCGCAACCCACTGTTGTGTTTCAGCCATAAGTCTTTTTCGTGTTTGACAGCTATTGAAAGCAGACAACATCGTGACATTGAAAAAAAAGGAAAAAATGGGTATCGTGTGCTGATTAAGGAAAAAAAACCGCCACAGAAATTAAGGAAAACTTTGATTAAAACTGTGGGGACCCTGAAACATCAATTTTAATGATTATAATATTGGACGATCAAAGTGCGCAAGGTGGATGTAGGCATTTTACATGAATGTTTGAACATGACAAGGCTACCTATAGCAACAATTGCGCCAAAAAGTCACTCACTGACTTATTAAACAGCCCTTGTACCATCGAAGTCCTCAAGTCAATACTTTATGAAAAAATGTGGTCTTAAATGACTTTGGTTTAAAATTAAATGCGCGTGTTTTTGCACACTTATTCCAGAATCGAATGATAAAAATGTGACTTCAAAAAGATTCAGTTTCAGGTCACATTTTTTGACAGCTAGCAAATAATAGTTCTTGATTTGTTCTCTTTACGGAGACACATTTTTTGGCAGACTGGAAAACGACAACCATGAAGTTTTAGGGATATATTCTCATAATTGAACTACATAAACTTTCAAAGTGGCTAACGCTTCAATTGAAATTTGACAACAAACTTAGCCCTAGACGCCTGTCTTGGGTAGCCTTATCGATGCGACTAAATTGGAGTTAAAATATTGGAAGCGCTCGAAGAGCTCCCACTTGGGTATTTTTGGTTGCCATAAATCAGTTCTGAATTTTCATTTTTGTCTCTTTTCTTCTTGTGGCGCTACAGTCTGGGATGGACCTGGGCCTAAACCAACAACAGCTTGTGCAGACGAAGTTGGTTGATGTCCGTCTCCACGTGGGTGCACCTTAAATGCGGACGTCCTCTGTTGCGTTGTGCCATTGGTGCAGAGTGGAAGTTTCTCCGAGCCGTTGAGCCGGCCGCTCCATGGTGCCTAGCCATCTTAAGCGATAGATTCGTAGACGTGAGGCTAAGCTCATGTCGTTGTAGAACCCATACAGTTGGTGGTTGAATATTCTGCTCCAAAAACCGTCAACGCAACAAGAACCAAAGATCCCACGTAGAATGTTTCTCACATAATTACAGTGATACCTAATAACAATAATAAAAATAATAATGGCGGCGCAACAGACCGAGGTGGACCTGGGCCTAGCTTCTCAGCAACCACTCATGTTGTGCGTGCTATTGTTCTCTCACGAGTAGAGGGAACCTACAGTTTAATGCCGACTCCGAACGGCGAGATTAAGAAGCTTTTTCTAGACAGTTATACTCTTTGAGCATTGTCAGTGACACAAAAGAGGTGGAGCCGTGAAAAAATGTTTGGTGTTTTTTCGGGAATTAAACCGAGAACATCGAGCGTAGGAGTCGACGCACCTACCCACTACACCATGGCGTCCGATAATTTTCTTTTTATCTATCATTCCGTGTAGCACGACTGGATGGCGCAGTTGGTTAACTGCTTGCCCCAAATTAGAGGGGTCCCAGGTTCGAGTCCCAGTGAAATCGAATCTGGTCACCATTTGCCGTTGGGATCAAATTAACGGCACTGGAGTTAGTTGGTACCTACAATGGACCAGTTTTGAATCTGAGTGCTCCAGTAGTACTTGAAAAACATCCGAAAAAAAAAGAAAAAAATTCTGTGCCGTACTCGTTATCATACGAAAAGTTTCTTCATCTATCAATTCTGCGCGTTATTTTGACAGTTGCCTTTTATTCTATTTTCTGTGTTTGGGGTTAAACGTTATTTGAATATTCAGTAATCATCCCAGCTAAGTCCCGTTCATATGGATAGCGATACCCAAAACTTTATTCACATAAGGCACAGAAAGCTGCGATTTCATTGCACACCAAAACATTAACATTTGAATGTTTCGCGGATGGCAAATCTGCTATTTATTTCTTCCCAAATGACTTCTTGACATGTTGATGATGTTTGAATTGCGGAGAAAAACGTAGTTGTTCATTTTGATGTTGAATCTAATTTCCTTCAGTTTTTCGTTGATAAGAGAAAAAATGATAATTAAGGGCACATCTTTTGATATACCAAAAAATATAACTTTTCGATATTTGTTGAAAATTGAAAATTTCTGAAAAATCGTAGTCCCAGGTCTCGTTCCATGTGGACAACACTTTACTTTTGCTGACACACAAAAAGTTTGTTCGATTTGTGTTGCATGAGGATTTGAGTAAATTTTTTTTATAAATCTTGAATAAAGGTTTTCAAAGAATATACGGTTGTCAGAGAAGATAACTGATCTAAATCTCAAATTCATTTTCGATCGAAATATTGCAATAGTTTAAGGAATTTTGCTTCGAGTCTCTTTCTACTTTATCTTATACTATGTGTCCACGAATATTAATATGTATTATTAAATTTATAAACTTAATAAGTTCCGTAAAAACGCTTTAGAGTTTGTAGTCTGTCAGTTTCGCCTAAATCCGTGATTTAAAATAAATCCCACTGAAATCCTCATGCAATATAAATCAAACAAACCTTTTTTTGTTGCAGCAAATCTGTCAAATAGTTTAAAACTTGAAATTAATACAGATTTTGAGCAAGGGGTGAATATTTGCTTTTCTTTTGGTAAGTTTTTCTGTTTTGTTACCCAAATGATTCTTATCATATGCGTTGCTTGAAGATTATGGAAAAAAGCAAAAGACGCATCAAAAAGCGCAAAAGGTGGTGCGATGCAGATGAAGACTTTTTGATGGAACTGTGGTCATACAAAATTGAGGATCTGCGGGGTCCGAGGAAGAATTCCTATATTTATCAGGAGATGTCCGAATCACTAGCTGCGGTAGATGCATTCTACACGCCCTATGAAATCAAAATAAAATTGCACAACCTGACCAACAGATACAGGTTCATAAGTTCATAAGCAACTCTGTACGAAGTTCTTTAATTAATATGTTTTATTAAGGAAAGAGAAGCGGGCTCCTGGTTCATCGAAGTGGCGTTTGTATAAAAAAATGCATTCCATGTTTGGGGAACTCAGGACTGATAACTCCGATATTCTAGGGGAAGACAACTACGGTATCAAGCTGGAAAGTGAGGACATTGTGGAAGACAGTCAAAATATCAAGCTGGAATGTAAGGACATACATTTTGCGTCTCTTGTGTTGCTTTTTTTTTTTATTAAATATCTATTTTAGATATACTGCCATCTTCTCCATCTCCAGAATGTTGGGAATCATCGTCCGATTCAAGAACTTCAACTCCTCCACCGAGCCATCAGGCTTCTACTTCTACAGATTTAAAAATGAGAAGCAGTTTTGTTACTGAATTAACTAAAACAGATGACTTGATCAAATCGCAATTACAAGCGATGCAAGAAACAGATGAGAAGTTATTGAAACTAGAGAAAGAGCGCAATAGTATTTTAAGAGACTTTGTGCAGTCATGCGATAAGTTTCACACTAACTTATTAAACGTGTTAAAAAAGTGAATGCCATAATGCAAACAATTTCCTTACATTAACATGAAGTGAAAGCACTTTTTAGGTTTACAAAAGCAGGTTTACTGTCGCTGAGTTGACTAAAGATTATTGCTGTTCTCTCCTTGCCAGTGCACCTATTACAACCAGTGCATTTTTATATGGTCGTGATCATATAACAATTTGTGTAGTACACATGTTGGTATTCATAATGTGTAGTCCAGAAATAAACTGTATTGAGTGATTTCTGGTGCAGTCTCTTTTTGGTTCATAAGAATATCTATCGTAGGTACTGAATGCCAAATCATTAATGGAAACATCTCGAATATCTGCACCACAAATCGTTCTGGACTTATGCTTACAGCATATTCAGTTACAACGGTTACAGCTCTAATTTCCACATTTAAGAAAAGAAATCGATAAATAATAAAAAATAACTATATAGAAAAAATATATCTGTTTTCTCATGGAAACACCACAATTTCTGTAACTTGTATCCCGCCTTTCGATTTACTTTCCATTTTGCCGTCAAAGCGTCTACTATTTAAGAACTTAAATATGAAATGGTATTTAAATATCACTAACGTTGCTAACTCGTTTGCCTTGTTTCCTTAAATTTGTGAACACTCAGTTATGCACATCTCTTTGACAGCAAACGTACAAATTAATACTAAACTCATGGTACACAATAACTAAATTCTGGGTTTGTTCGCTAAGTCACGCGTTGTCTTATGCAGAAATCAACTAATTTCTGACTGATTTCTGGTCTCATGATTCTTTTTGATAGCACTGCTTTAAATTTTCACAAAAACTCTTCTGCTAACACTCTTTTTGATAGTTCTCTTTAATGTTTGGAGCTCTCTAACGAAAAATAAATATTTTTACCTTTTCTTTTGAGTCTAAAAGAATGCAAATTTAATCAAATTACCTTAATCAAAGAGGAGTTCACACTTAAATTCTCGCTTGAACAATTGTGTTCGATGACAATTTTACGAAGCGTTCACAATCAACAAATTTATAATCAAATATCACTTTAAAGTGCCATTCACCTGAAACGTGATCTGCGACCCGCGATCTACGAAACTGGATACTTCTGTCACATGTGACACAGACCAAATACCCAAATTTGAATATTTCGAGGGTAGAGATGTATCTGCTCGCAAATAAGTGGACTGCGACCGCAGCAAAAAAAAATGTGTCTTTGAATTTTTATTCGATAAAAAACTCGGCAAATGAGGGCTCACTTTTGGCATAGCAAAAAATTGTAAGGAAAAATGTATTTTACTGACAATAAGGATAAAAAATAGCTGCAAAGAACGGTCCGTCTCGGCTGCATATGGGCCTTCCCTAGTACGCCTGACTTTGCTCTTGATACACTTCTAAATTTCTCCCCTGGATATCCACAATATGGGGTGCATTCTCAAGGCCAACTTCTGTTTAAAAATAAGTGGTTTTGCTCAACCCTTTAACCACTTCCAGCATAATTCAGGAATTAAAGTCTTCTCTGAATTTGATCGGCAGTTTAAATTCGTTAAGACTTGTTCCCTTGGGTCCCGGGCCACCACGAGATCACGGGAAATGAGATCGCTGATGAAATTGCTAGGTGAGGATCAGAGGAGGTACATTCAGGACCTGCACTTGCGCCGGGACTGCCTGCGTCCTTGGTTAAGGCTTCCATTGATGGTTGGACTTCTCGAGAGCACAACCGCAGGTGGTATGACTCTCCAGGATGTAAACAGACCAAGCGCATTCTCCCCAAAGTCTGTAAGAAATCCGCGGCTTTCTTGTTATGTCTCAACAGAAAAGACTGCAGACAACTTACCGGCGTACTACCGGGCCACTACACCTTCGCCAAACACCTAAGTGTGCTTGTTCCAAGCGACGGAACAGTCTGCGACGCCTGTGTCGAAGACGATGACACTGACCCGCCTTTGGTTTAACTAGGTAGAAGTTATTCGCTGGTGATGAGGTGACGGCTAATGATGTAGGCTCCTCATCACATAAGCGCTTGCTATTCATCCTCCTGAAGACAAAGAAATTCCAACAAAAGTAGGTTGCTCCGTGGCAGTACAATGGACCAGTTTTGGAGTCTGAGTGCCCGAGTGTAGTGTTTCAAAAACTGAACAGCTATAGCTTCAAACTTGCTCAATTAAGATCCATGAAAACCTTTTCATGTTAGTTGCCTTATGTCACGACGTGCTTAAGGCTGTTCGCTGGGTCACGGAATATTGGGACCTAAACGAGCTTGTGAACTTGCCAGAAAAAAATTCAAAATGGACACATCTAAAACAATCCAAGGGATTTAAAGTGTTCTTTCCGACGCAAGGATGAAATCAAATCTGGAGTTAGCGGAGAATACATGTGCGTAGTGGGTAGGTGCGTCGACTCCTACGCTCGAGGTCGTCGGTTCGAATCTCGAAAAAAACATCAAACATTTTTTCACGGCTCCACCTCTTTCGAGTCACTGACAATGCTCAAAGAGTATAACTGTCTAGAAAAAGCTTCTCAATCTCGCCGTTCGGAGTCGGCATCAAACTGTAGGTCCCCTCCGCTCGTGATAGAACAATAGCACGCACAAAACGAGTGGTTGCTGCCAGTACATATACTTAAGAGAACTGAGGTAATCAAGCGAATACACAAGAATTATACAATGTGACAGCTTCGGTAAGATTGGCCACTCTTGTTTACTGACGCGAGGACGAAATGAATCGCACTCTACGTATGCAAATGTCAGTTGACAGCTGAATTCTCCTTATATTTCAATAAGCAATTATGGACACTTTGAAATTGGACGATGCTTTTGATTGCTTTTCATTTAGTTATGGCATAAGCTTAATTTTTTATACGGCCTTTAGACCGCATTTGATTTTTGATTTTTGACGTTTTCACATTGTCAACTATAAAAAAAATCGAATTTTGAATAAATCTTCACAGCTACATATTTTGTGCCACCTTGTATCTGCCAAAATTTCACGTAGTTTCAGAGCCTTCAAATTTTTTTGTCTCCTTATTCATCTCATGAATGTCAAAAATTAGCCAGATTTTAGGTAGTTCGCACACTGCTTTAAGCCGTATGTATATTCCATTACAGTTCGATATAATATTATTGAAAGAGTAATTTTTGACGTTGCTACATATAATAGGTGTCGTAATAAATAATATTAAGTCACATTTTTAACGCAAATGACACACGGCATAATGGCTGAAACACAATAGTGCGTCAGCGTCAGCGCTGTCTTTCAACGCACACGATTCAATGGCCATGCAGACAATACTGCAGCAAGCTACGTAAATGAAAAATGAGAGAGATGAGAGGATCGTAATAAAACGTAAAACGTAATCCCAACGCACGTCATTATTCAACATGTTGGATATTTTTTTGACAGAGGGATGCGCTGCGAGAGCGAAATTGAGAAATGCTTCCCAAATTGAGAGTTTTTTCTCAAATTGAGAACATTTTGTGGCAACTGACATTTGAGAAATGAAAACAGCTGACTAAAATTATTTCAACGATAAAACTGATTTGAATGAATACGCCAAATTAGCAACAAGAATCACTTTTTAAATTTTTTTAACTTTTCTTGACATTTATTTTCCGCAATCAATTTCTTTAACGTAGAATTGTTTGACCAGAATATTTTTTGATTTGACATTTCAGAAATGAAAACAGCTGACGGAATATTTTTTATTTGGTATTTGAGAGAGGGAGGGAGGAGCTTATTAACGCAGTGCGTCAATGCACACCCTCCGTAACGTGAAGTCGACTAGCGCAACGCACTATTGTGTTTCAGCCATAAGTGATAATTTTTCAGTAATCCATCCATTCAGCTTTCACTAGTGTAAACAGCTTGAACTTGCCTTTGCTTTGGCTAACTTTCCAGTTGGCTGATTTTGTTTGACGTACATTTCAATGGAAGTCACAATGACAGACATATTGATTTTATTTTGATTTGGATCTAACTGGAAGTAATTATTTTTTGTCTGTAATGTTTTCCATGCATATATTGTGGTTTGGTTATATGATGTAATTATCAAATTTTGTTTTGTTGAATTCAACCTTGGAGCAGATAAAAATATTGTGGCAAGTGAAAAACATTCAAGTGGCAAAATGGGAACCGTTCGGTGTGTTTTTTCTTATTTGCGTTTACCTGTTATCAACTACAATTTTAAGCCGTGGAAAGGTGAGCTATTTGATAAAAATTGAGCCTGGAATTAAGAATTTCCATTTTTTTGATAATTACGAAATGAACACTTGATACGATCGCAATTACCAATTGTACGTGAAGCAAATGAGATTGACGTAGTTAAGTTGATAAATATCAAAAAGTAAATTTGAAGAACGCTTTCTAGAAAACATTTTATTTATCTGTATTCAACTGAACAAACGAATGAACTTTATAAGCCACTAATAATGTCGTTTACCCCTTTCGAAAACAATAATTTATCATTTGTAAACAGGTTTTAATTATAGTCTGACCTTGTTGACCAGTTGATTATATGCAAAGAAAAATGTTTATGCGTATGGATTTGATATCCAAACATAATTTGGTGGCCTTTCTTCGGGTTGCTCTTGCAAAAGTGTCGTCGGAAAATTTTAAAGGCTCCCCTAATATCTGAAAATAACCAGTTTTCATATGCGCATACGTCTTTGTTTGAAAATCCCCAAGTGTGCAGATACGACATTGAAAACGACGTGTGCAATTGCTTCGCTTCAAGAACGAAATTCACTGTCACTGATCAGCTGATTCACATTCAGCTTCGTTTACATGTTGAACTTGCCAATGATGTGTGTTTTATTTAAATTTCGCCTCAACAAATTTGAATGATACGTATTTTTCTATATTAATTAGAATGTTAATTTCAGTTATTCCCAAGACGAAATATCGTATTTAGCAGTTGGCATTAGGAATCCGAGCGAGGCCGGTCACGTATAAAAATTAGATACCGGTTTTTATAAGTAGAAGACGACTTCTTTGAGTGGCTCGTATTAAAATGCAACAGTTTTCCTTTAAACCGCAAATAAATTAATTCTAATTGCCTCTGTTTTATCACTTAATCTTGGTGACTGTCTTGTGAACATTATAGAACGTAGTTAACTGCATTCTTTCGCTCCCAGCACCAGATTTATGAGCGGATACTTTTGTCTACCACATGTTCTCATGATTGAATATTTAAATTGATCACCTATTAATTACCACTGCCGCCAAGCCACGTGTAAAAAAGTTGCTATGTTTGTAGAAGAGATTATATTGCGTGCCCTCTTACTTCACACATTGTTGTTGCTCTGATTAGTTTGTTTTGTTGAAATATTACTTTGTCGTTGCATGACTTTACGCACTAGGACAATGTTTGTCGTAATTAAACGTTTTGTGTTGAAAGACAATTTCACGTCAAAAGAAGACATTTTAATGCGACAAGTTTTGGAGGAATTCCAAATGGCAAGTCGTGAAAGTGATAAAAATGTCGCTTGTATAGGAAATGAAGGCATATACCAAGAATACGAAAATACATCCCGATGATGATTTGCTTCGTATGTGTAGCTTTGATATGCCTGCCAAACTTGTAACGTTGTTCAGGATGACGATAGGAAATGTTTACTGCCGTGGAGCTACCTCAGTTCAGTCAGATCACTCCGTATCTGGTTTCTAATTGGACAAGGCCATGCAATGCGTGTCAGTTGAAGATGAATTTAATCGACACGACTAGACTTGAGACAGCGAGTAATTGTGCTGACGGGAGAAGCTTGTAGAATGGCAGATAAGAATATAGCATAAATTAAATAAGCAACAACAGAAATTCTTTTTTCACTGTTTTGCAGTTTTGCGGTTGCAAAGATTTTAGTAGGGGTGCTGACAAAATTATTAATGTTGTGGTCTTAACTAGTGAAATACTTTCATTATGAATATGCTTCATATGCATATTGTTCCCACATGAGCAGACGGTATTGCGTTTTAACACGAAGCTTGTGAAATTTTTCATGACCACAACCATGACCGTGAAATGTAGGTTGGCGCTTGTTCCTATTAGGTATTGAACTCGCGACGTTGACCTACTTGGTTACGCAACGATCATTGCATAAATACTTATTCGAGTAGAAGTAACAGTCGTAATATAACGCGTTCTTTCATTTTATTTATTTGATCACGGAAAGAAGACTGTTGAACATGAACTTAATGTGCTTCATCACCAAACATGAACAGAAGTGCACATACTCTTAAAATCGGCCATAACTGGTATGTTTTGTTAGCTGATTAAGATTCGTCTGACACGGATATTTAAACACGGCAACTTTGTCACTGCATATGAGTTAAGCAAGCTTAACTCTTGTAATAAATACGTGACGTTTTATTTAATGGTCGATAATAAATTGGATATTTATTTACTGACCGATTATTTGGCGGTGAATTGTTGATACATAAAATTAAGGAAATTACAAGTTTTATTTTTAATGATGAAAACGTACAATTTTTGCGTTCGAATTATTCCATGGGAATGCATTTTCAGGGATTTGTGCAATCATTAAATTCTCATAAGTGTACCATCAACAAACACATCTCTCAAGAATATTGGCCTCCTAGTTTTAGCTAGCACAGGGCTTGATTGAAATGATGTTCACTTTTTGGACAAATAATTGAGAAAATTACGGAAGAAATGGAACTTGTGTGTGTGGTTGCACTCAATTAGTACCATATGCTGTTGAGACATTGCAGTTCTGAAAGAAAGAGCCGGGTATGCAAATTAGAAGTGTGCTAAAATGTATCTTTCTGCTGTAGGACTCTTTGTGCAGGATGCCTTATTTGGCTGCTTGTTCTTCTATCTGCCAATGTTCCATAGTGACCGGTGTTTTTATAGCGAAATTTTGTACGAGATCTTTTAAAGAAATCGTTCGTCTTGCTATGCTGTATGCAGTCTTCCTAGAGGTAGCACTGCTAAATAACTGAGGTTTTGAGGTAATCTGAGATTGGCCGCCATTGAGAAATGTGTTGAGATCTTTGCGGACATTCATCGTTGATGAACGGTTAAGGGCGTACCTCTGCCAGAAGTCCAGGAAACCAAATTAAAACCACTTTTTTCTCCTTCTTTGTTTACGACGACGAGGCTATGGTCCGGAATAAACGGATCATAGCCCTCCCACTTTACTGCATCCCTACTGGTTCACCTGTGGGGTTTGTCGGTTTGACCTCAGGAAGTAACGAAAGTCTTCCGGTTTCGGATCACTTCGTCATTGAGGCCAATCAAATGTTGGTGTTTTTGCATTTTTGCGATCCAATTGTGTTTTGGTTCGCCTTTTTGACGGCGATATCTCCTTTAAATATGACAAAACCAACCGAACCGGTCGAGTTCTATCTTACTTGTGATGGGTTCTTTTACATGAAGGCTTCTTCGAATTTTTGAACTTATTATTCTATCACGTTTTGTTACTCCTGCTGTCATGCGAAGCATCTTTATTCCAGCTGCCCTCATACTTTTTGTGAACATACATTGTGAATCGTATGTGAGGGCCGGACGTACAACTGCGGTGTAGAGCATTTCTTTCAGCTTAGGGGACACTTTTCGATAGCAAAAGATAGCTGAGTTTTCCCGCCACTTCTAGGATGACTTTCCCTTCCCTTATATGTGTCCCTTCTACACGATTGGTTAAATTGACAATAAATGCACATCCGAATTAAGGATCAAACTATTTTGCACGTAACCGTCTGAATCACATGCATTCGCGAAGCATTAAAACCACTCGGTCTGCTGTATTGAAAATACAGGGGCAATCATATCAGAGAATGGAAGTCATTATAAGGATTCGTGTAGAAGTTATTGAAATAAGGAGGAGAAGCAAATCACTACTTTCCTTCACTATTTCACTACATGACTCCGAGAAATACCCATCCACCTTGGGCATATTACTTCACAAATTTGAGCGAGCCGCTCTGTTAATTCCTCTGCGTGGGCCTCAATGGGCCTAGGATGGTCTCAACGAGACTACATTCTAATTTGCACCTGACATAACTTAGCTTGTAATTCTTCTTGCAAATACATTTTAAAAGTTTATTACTGGTGCATAAAAAAAAGAGAAAAGAGAACCTAAGCCTTCTTCTTTCTCGGTTGGCTCCGACACTTGCAGATTTGTACAACCAATTGTTGTATTCTGTTTATTCACGCAAACTGCAAAAATCTGATTTTATTGCAAAAGTTTCCGGATCGAATCTATTTCGTGCAATGTTACGCCCTTGATAGATGGACGCCAGATTTGTCTTATGACCAATATGTCTTTACTCTGTGTGTTTACTGTTAAACATCATCCAAACGCCATCTTCGCTAGGGGAAACAAAAATCGAACGCAGGACGTTTTCCTCTTAATGTTTATGCTCGATTTTGTTATAAAACAGAAATGGGATGATTACTTACTTTTCAGGTCAGCAATCTATGGAGGGTCTGAGCCGCCTTTCGTCTTTAACGGTTCCGACTTTCCTTCCAGTCAACAAAACTGTGTTGTGTTCGATCTTTTCTCCTTCCCGAACTAGAATGCTCGGATGTGAGTACTCTCTTTGAATGAGCATTGGTGTTCATGCGCTCAATGTGATCGCGGCAGTTTATTTACCGGATTTTTGCTTCCAGAAAATTTCTGAACATTTTTGTACAGCTCGTAAAGTTCGCTGTTATGTCTTCTTATCTGCTCGCCTTCCTCACAGAAATGACCAAATGTCCAGCTTTAGTCAAAAGTGAATTTACCTTATCTGTAACCACACAAACTGACAGAGAATTTCTTGTGTGCATAGTCCAGGAGACCTATGGAATCCATTTATAGGGCATCCTTTCCTGCGATCATGTTTTATGATGTGAGATGATTGTACATGCTCTCAAATAGGTCAATGACAATAATAATATAAAAAGTAAAATAAAAAGTCATGCACATCATGTGCTCTCCATGACTGAGCTTGCAATGTGTTGTTGGACGATCGTTAAACGTTGTCGTAAAAGATTTTAGCAAGACTCTTGACTTTAACAGTGATTTCGAAACCGTATTTATGGCAGCAGTGAAATTATTGACATTCTTCAGTTTCTGCCATAAAGCCAGACCGAGACGTGGTCAGACATAACTGCTGTTAACTGCATAAAGGTCAACAGCAAGTATGCTATAAAAAATGAAACACTAGTAATTGGTGCGTCAGTTTATCACCTGAAAATTATTCCTATCCCCATCAAAACATTGTTTATTCGAAAAACAAACTTAACCTCACAAAATGTTTTTTAATATATTTTTAGGACTTTACTATCCAGTTCTACTGAGTTTCGATTCAGATCACTTATCGTACAGAGCGCGACACATTCATCTAACAATTCCAGCGAATAAAGATAGCACTCCTACGTCCGGAAGTACAGGCGGCAGCAAAGATCCACCAGGTCAGAAAAATGTTCTGTCATGTCCGAAATGCGGAACACCCTGCACACACGTTGAAACCTTTATCAGTTCGACGCGTTTCGTTAAATGCGCGAAATGCAATCACTTCTTCGTGGTGCTAACAGAACTAGAGTCGAAGAAAACACTGAAAGAGGGTTTGAAAAATCAAAGAAAACCACCACCACCGCCCAAAACGATTATGGAATACCTAAACAAACACGTCATTGGACAGGAATATGCAAAGAAAATCCTTTCTGTAGCAGTATACAATCACTACAAACGAATTCATCATAACAACCCGCAGTTGGATACGAACACAGCTGCGGGAGACCAAATGGGAAGGTCGGATCTGCTGTATGTGTCAGAAATGAATCACACAATAATCAGCGGAAACCCAACGGACAGCCCTAGGACACATCCGTCGCAGGTGCACAGTGTCACCGGATCGGATCTGTTGAAGGAAGACACACACGATATCAAACTCGAGAAGAGTAATATCCTCATGTTGGGCCCAACGGGTTCCGGCAAGACTCTTATAGCGCAGACAATAGCTCGTTGTCTCGATGTTCCTTTCGCCATCTGTGATTGCACTTCCTTAACACAAGCGGGTTATGTTGGAGAGGATATTGAGAGTGTGATCTCAAAGTTACTGCAGGAAGCTAACTACAAGTAAATATTTCAAATTGAGTCCATAAAATTCATGAATGCTTAGAATTATCTTCATCTTAAGTGTTGAAAAAGCACAGACAGGAATTGTATTTTTAGATGAGGTTGATAAGATCGGTGCTGTCCCTGGTATTCATCAGCTCCGTGACGTTGGTGGCGAAGGCGTTCAGCAGGGAATGCTGAAAATGCTAGAGGGCACCGTCGTCAATGTCCCCGAAAAGAATTCACCGCGAAAGCTGCGCGGTGAAACAGTGCCGGTGGATACAACAAACATATTGTTTGTTGCAAGTGGCGCCTATAATGGCCTGGATCGTTTGATATCGAGAAGAATGAACGAAAAGGTTTTGTGAGGAAAACGTTTTTAGATTTAATTTATATTGTTTTTACTTCTTTCACTAGTATATCGGTTTTGGAACACCCACAACCATCAGTAAAGGAAGGAGAGCCGCTCAAGCAAGCGCATCCAAAAATACTCAAGGAGTCGAGGATAAATGCCTTAACAATGTTGAAGCAAGGGATCTGGTTGAATTTGGAATGATACCAGTAAGTACGCATCTAGTTTTTCCGTGTTTTGTTTTAGTAAGGTGATGGCCACGTTACTCAGTGGCATTTTGGAAATGGAGGAGTGGAGAATTGATTTGTATCGAATGAGGTTCAATACAATGACTCTCCTTACAGTGATGCGTCGTATTATGAGAGAGATAGGAGCAAATGAGGAAAGAAGCCTTGAGGTCTACCGCAAGATCTGCAGTCTTGAAAATTGAATATAATTGGATTTTGTTCCAATTATAGTATATGCAAATAATGAAGTCGGCCCAGTACCTATGTAAGAAGTCGTGGTATGGTGGATAGTCCTTAACAAAGCTGTCAACTGCAACCTTCTTTTGCAAAGATCGGCAAATACTTAAATCAGTGGAACTTAGATACCGACCTCCTAATACTCTAATCCATCCCCAATCAGTCGCTGGAAGGTCCTCTGCGTTTTTTAACAGATGGATCCAAGACGGATGAGGGGGTAGCATTAGGCGTCTACTTTAAGAATCTCAACATGAGGAAGGATTAAATTCAATCACCTACCACACTAAAACCTCCAGGAATTGCCGCCTACCTCTTGACGAGATGGTTGAGTATTTTAATATTCACTTGTGGCTGCCGAGACACAGTGACATTTCAGGGAATTGCGAAGCCGAAGAACTCTGGAGTCGCCGAACGGTATTATCACAAGTACCGCCCATGTTTTTCGCTGCAACAAAAGATCTCCTAAAAGGACACTACTAGAACCACTAATCGTAAATGGTCCGGGGGCACCAAGTGCTTCATTACACATCAAATCTGGCCTAAGTTTAATTCTAAGCGTTAATTTTGTCTAATCAGAATGGACAGGCCTTCTTTCAGGATTCTCATAATTGTCATCACAGGACATTGCTATCGGCACACACGCCTCAAAATTGGAAATCCCTCACGAGGACACTGTAACACATTCCTTCCGCATGTGCGTTGCCCTCTTCTACAGTAGGGAAATTAACCTAGTAGTTTTCTTCGTAAGATTAATAACGTCAACATCAATGTACTCATATGTTTCATAGCAAGCACCAATTGGTTCTATGGGTAGGAGACACTTGATCCGCGTGGTACCACATTGGGGCTATATGCCTATAGCCAATATGAGACTGCTTATCTGCAGTCAGCTACTGAAACCTAACATGAACTAAACTTGAATTTTTTCAACCTGATCCAGTTTTGTATGTTGGACGAGTAGAATCAATCAAATCGGAATAGGGTTTACAAATGCGTTAAATCCCGCATGCAAACATGACATTGGATTCTATGTTGAAGGTTTTGTCTTTCTTGGACTAGGAGGTTGCGATTGTGTTGTTGCGATGGGTGCGACGTGGCTCAGACGGTGTAGTCAATATATTTTTGTCTTCGGTTCTATTGTCTTGCTCCTTATCCAGCTTTCTCGTTCCTATCAGCTGTCAATTCTAGGTTAGGTTAGATTGGGGCTTGGTGGCTGAGCGTTATATAGACTTGTTTAGGTTAATGATACCACTTCACAGAGTTAAAGTAAGTGACCAAAAGTGGAGCACGTGCTTCAAAACCTAACCATTTGCCAGAGCTGCCAAAATTTTGTTTTATTTTGTTTTCTTGATCACATTGTTTTTGTGCATTTAGTTAAAAGCTTTGTTTTGGCAAAAGTTATGCCACACTCCGTGGCCGGATGGGTTTGTGTGTCAAGCCATGAGCGATGTCGTTGTAAACGATTTGTTATTCAGTGGGATTATAATGGAGCTCAGCCGGGACTTAGGA
This sequence comes from Myathropa florea, assembly GCA_930367185.1. Classification (NCBI taxonomy): domain Eukaryota; kingdom Metazoa; phylum Arthropoda; class Insecta; order Diptera; family Syrphidae; genus Myathropa; species Myathropa florea. The sequence continues at coordinate 23,430,902 of OV884004.1, forward strand.
ATTTGGTCGTTATAACCGATACGTCGTTATAAGCGACTTTGAGTGTAATTTTCAATATTATTATTATTATTATTATTATTCTTTATTATTCATAAAATAAGTTTACAATAAAGGTTTTTTTAAAAAAAAAGAAAAAAAATTAACATGGCATTTTGCCGTCTGTTTGAGTTAGATTGACATAGCATCAAAAATATATAAATATATAGAAAAAGTGTATAATTCATAATTCTTATAGTTTGCACAAATTTTATGCGACGTATATGTAAAACAACACCAAAAGAAGCAACTAGTTAAAGCTATTTCGGTAATTCAATGCATGATTGCAAAATCGGTAAAGTACATTCCAGCCCAACCCTCCATTAAGTATGTGCTTGGTTTCATCAAGTGTGAGAGATCCTTTAAAGAAGTAAAGGAAACGTAGTTCTGACAAAATGGGACAAACTGCGATAAAGTGATATATATCTTCAACTTCGTTGCGATTACAAAGGGTGCATACAGAGTGGAGATCATTTCTGTGCGGGATGTAATTAAGTCGTAAAAGTTCTGTCCTCGCTCTAAATATTAAGCCTATTTTACTGGTTGTATGCTTATTATTAAAATAGCTATTGGTACCAAGGAAATGATTTAGGGCTTTATAAACATGTCTCGATGTGGAGAGTTGTGCTCTGCTTAAAGATTGTTCGTACATATAATCGTCGTGTTTTCTTATGCACTCATAGAACTTGTCTTTCCATTCACAGGCATTAGACTCTGTGAGACCTAGCACTATGTTATGTGAAGAGGCAAGTTCATTCCATTCTTTGATAGGCGTAAGGTTAAGTTGCAAAGCGATCTTGAGTAACCTCTTTTGAAGGTTATTGTTTGGCCTGTTCATTATCTTCCCTAAGTAATCTGCATTTGCTTTTAAGTTCCGTAGATATATTTGAGGTAGACCTGATTCGAGGTGTATTGCGTAAGTGGGTGTTGATGCAGGAAGTTTGAAGATGCGCTTAAAGAAGTACCGCTGAACCATTTCACATTCCTCAAAGTATTTGCATCCAAAAATTTGGTTCGCATAGCAAAGGCAAGAGTTAATAGTGGCATTGAAGACCTGGAACTTTGATACGCTATCGACTCGTTGATTGCCAAAAAAATGTTTCCATAAACGGTTGATAGCTGCTTTTGCAGCAACTGCTTTCTCATGAACATGTGGTTGGATGTCTAGATTTGACGTAATAAGAAAACCTAGGTAATTAAATTTTTTAACAACTTCGAGTGTCTCGCCTTCAAAAGTCCAACTTTCTCGTAATGTTCTATTACTTCGGCCAGAGCCGAAAACCATAATTTTTGATTTAGAAGTGTTAACCTTAAGGTTCCAAAGGTCGCAGTAGCATTTTAGTTTGACTATTTGCAACTGGAGAGTAGTCGGGTTATCAGCCAAAATAACTAAATCATCCGCATACATAAGAACCTTGACCTCCAGACCTCCCATTCTAACTCCACCTGGTAAAAAGTTTGTTATGTCGTCGATATAAAGGGAAAATAAGAGCGGACTAAGTACACAACCTTGCGGAACTCCTGTGCTAGTATCAAAAAAATCTGATAAGACACTTCCATTCCACACTGTGGCAGACGTTTGTGTAATGAGTTCTCTATAAATCCTTAAGAACTTGCTTGAAAGACCAATAGTTGATAATTTATACAGTAGTGAGTTCCTGTTTACTGTGTCGAAGGCAGCCCTAAAATCTACAAAAAAAGCATATAGCCTTTTTCCTCTTTCCTTAAATCTATTCACAATGGATGTAAGAGCAAAAATTTGATCCACAGTAGAGAACCCGGATCGGAAACCTGCTTGGAAAATACTGAGTTTATTATTCGTCTCCACCCAAATCGTCAACCTATGGTATAGAATTTGTGTGAAAACTTTCCTAAACGTGCATAGAAGGAAAATGCCTCTGTAATTTTCGGGTAACATGCTATCTCCTTTTTTAAAAAGAGCGACTATCACTGACTTTAAAAAAATCTCTGGTATTAGTTCTTGATCCAAAATTCGGTTATAAAGAAGTAGTAAGATTTCTAGAATAGCTGGAGTGAAATGTTTTATAAACTCGGCTGGAATACCGTCCACACCAGGAGATTTATTATTTTTAATCTTACCTAGAGCACTTTTCAGTTCCTCCATCGTAATGGGCTCATCAAGTTCCGAGATTCTGATACTTGGCAAAGCAAACTGAAAGTCTATTTGATCTGGATTTGCAGTCAACAGATTTTTGAAATGATTTGCCAATATTTCTGAATGAATAGCACACGAATTAATTGGGTTAAAATCAGCTAACATTCTGAATATTTTCCAAAATGATTTCGTATCTTTGCAGGACTCGATACTTGCAGCAAGATTTTTGTAATATTCTTTCTGTTTGATCTCGCATGTTTTTTTATATGCCTTATTTGCTTCTGCGTACAACCGTCGAAATACATCCAGATTAGTTTTTCGAAAAATGTTGAGAAATCTAAATGACTTTTCCCTTAGTTTTTTACAAGCACCATCAAACCATAACGAAGTACTGGCAACTAAAGACGAAGGAGTAGAAATTGGCCCCGCAGCACTTTTGACACACTGTGATAGAAATACCAAAATTTGTTCAGGGGAAGAATTAGTTATGTCATTGACAGCATTTGCATGACAATTAAGTCTTGCCATATAAAGCGCTGCACGATTTGGTTTCCACTTTATTCTCTTTAGGACAGCCTTAGGTTGGGCAGGTTCATTGTATGTAAAGTTTAGGGTCGTTACTATGGGCTGATGGGTCGAATAATTGGCTGTTAGTACCTCAAAATCCCTCACTATACTATCCCAGTAGCCTTTAACCAGACAATAATCAATCACCGAACATCCTTGACCCGCCACAAATGTAAGATTCCCCTTGCAATCACCCCTTGTCGCACCATTTAGCACTACAAAACTAAAATCCTCAATAAATTGTATCAAAAGTCTGCCACTACTATTAATAACTTCATCCATAGACTCTCTCACACTTGTCAAATGAAAATCCGCAAGCTCTAGGAGTGTAATTGAATTTTGAAATTTGCCGATTCGCGCGTTCAAATCACCCATAATCATTATGTTATCATAATCTAAATTATTAATAAAATTTAAAAAATTCGAAAATTCATGCGACCAGTTATTACAATTGAGATAAGTTGGTATAATATACAAGCAATTATGCCTATCAACTATCTTAATAATTATTTGCTCTTCTCTTGTCTCAAATGTTACAAAGTCTTTAATATTATTTCGTATTGCACATAACATTCCACCACTAGCTCTTCCATAAGTACTACGTCTTACTGCAGGCAAACATTTAACTTTATAATCAACAAAATACTTTAAAAATTGGTTTTCAAATCTCGATTCAATAAATGTTTCTAAAAGTATTAAAATATCATAATTTAAAATAAATTTAAAAAAATATTGAAAAAATGTTCAATGTTGAAATGTGTATTCAGCGGTAGAGTTAAGACAACTGGACAGATCCTTTTTTTGTAAAGCAATTTTTCATTTGAATGAAAATAATCAAATTCTATATATTTTTCAAATTTTCCTTTTTCAAGATATTTGTGAAACATTCGGTTTAATTTATTTAACAGGAATTTGTTGGCCGCTTTCCAGTAATAGTACCGTTTCACAGCCTTGATGAAAGTATGTTAATACGAATTTTAACGGAACCCCAAAATGCACTTGTACCACAGTATAAGGCCTTACTGCGTCTTGACGAAGTTGAACTGACGTTCACTCTAAATGCAATTAAATCAATCGCGAGTTTGGCATTAGAAAAACAAACGGGAGCTCGAGGATTACGTTCAATAATGGTAAGTGTATAAAAAATGTAATATTATCATTGGTGGTAAAATTGTAATTCGCGCTGGGTTTTGATTGCTCTTAAGGGTTTTCGTAACCTATTTTGCGAGCGTGGGAAAGACTTGTAATTAGCGATTGTCAATAAAATAAATATAAAATATATATATAAAATATTCATTATCATTTTCATGCACTTACTGTACAAAAATAGAGGTGTAATATTTACAGACCATAGACCATCATTGATGCAATTACATGTAAAGGGTGGTCCAACGAAAACGTACGATGATAATTGTAATTAAGACAAAAAGTTTTCAGAGAATTATCTTAATATTTTTTATTATGATATGAGGATCTATGACAATTATGTGTGAAACAAAATATCGGCCAAATGCTCGCCACGGCTTCGGTGGCATACCTCTATCCGATGGTCCATATTTTCAATTACTCTGAGACATAATTGAGGTTCAATGTCATTAATGTGCCGAATTATCTCATCCTTTAGCTCTTGAATTGTTCTTGGCTTATTGACGTACACTTTTTCTTTTAAATATCCCTAAAGAAAGAAGTCCAACGGTGTCAAATTACATGATCGTGGCGGCCAATTAACATCGCCACGACGTGAGGTAACACGTCCATTGAATTTGTCGCGCAAAAGAGCCATTGTTTCGTTGGCTGTGTGGCAAGTGGCACCATCCTGTTGGAAGCACATGTCGTCCAGGTCCATATCCTCAATTTCTGGCCACAAGCAGTCCGTTATCATTTCGCGATAGCGAACACCATTCACGGTAACTGCTTGGCCGACCTCATTTTCGAAGAAGTACGCTCTTCTGCCACACTAGCGCGAACAACCGCAATGTTTTTCGCAGAACGAACTGGGCGAGCGTGCACAGGTGTTTTCACCTGACCCGGTTTGCTGAAAATTGCTCACAATTCTACCGATTGTGTACACATTTGGTCGATTATGCTGACCCCAAAAATCACGAAGTGCACGAAACGCATTTTGATTTGGACGCCCATTTTCGAAAAAGGCTTCAATAATCTTAACGCGCTGCTCAATTGTGTACCTCTCCATGGTTGAATTTGTCAAACACTGAAACAAAGAAATGTCAAATTAAGTTGGGCAAAAGAACTTGACGTTAAGGTGTGACTCACAATTAACATCGTGCATTTTGGTTGGACCACCCTTTATTTAAAATATTTAACTCATTTTTTTTAAACATATATTTTTTATATTTACTCTACAGGAACAATTGTTGCTCGATCCAATGTTCACCGTCCCATGTTCGGATATAAAACAAGTTCATATTACAGAGGAATATGTGAAAGGAAAGTCAAATCCAATATACATAAAGAAGGAGAACTGCACCGAATGCACAGAAGAGGGCTCTGATACATTGGCAAAGGTCCGAGTAACGCAATAATGATGAATTTTTAGTTCGCGCAAAATTGTTTATGGATGAAAGCTAATAAATTATCAAATGTAATATAAATTGAATTGCTCATATTAAAAGCTTTTCTACGTATAATTTTAGTTTTAGTCAGATTTTAAATTGAGATGTTTAAATTGAGTATAATTTCGAAAGGATTGGCATTTGGTTAAATTGTTACTTGGCATAAATCAACGACTTAACATAACCCTATCAAAACAAATCCAACGGTACTAAATCGCACTGGCGAGGTTGCCATTCGACCGGACCATTGTTCGAGATTGCACGATTATAGATGTAATATTTTAATAGATCAACATCAGTTGCATGACATGTCACCATCTTGCTGGAACCACGTGTCACTGATGTCAAATCTATCCAATTCTGGTCAAAAAATGGTCTTCCTACATGGCACGATAGCAAACTCTATTGACTGTAATACGGTGATCCCCTAGTACAGTCGTACCGTGATCAGATAAAACCAACAAAACATGGTCACTTTGTGGATGCAATGGAGTTTCTTGTGGGCGCCGTGGCCGTGTGGATATGTGCTTCGGCCCGTACGCACTAGACTTTCAAGTTTAGGTTCAAATCTGTTCAGACAAATCATTTTTCAAAAAAATTGTTCACGGCTCCAACTTTTTCAAGTCACTGACAATGCTCAAAGAATACAACTGTTTAGAAAATGCTTCTCAATCTCGTAGGTTCCCTCCACTTGTGAGAGAACAATAGCACGCACATCACGAGTGGTTGCTGTGAAGCTAGGCCCAAGTCCGCCACGGACTGTAGGGCCGGCATTGTTATTATTATAATGCAGTTTCCTATGAAAAGGCACTTGGTCTTTTCGAGAGAAAAGTTCTACGTGAAATCGTTGGCCCTGTGTGAATTGATGGCTATTGAAGAAGATCCAAACACGAAGTGCATGCGCTCTACATCGACATGTGTCTAGCTCCGTCCAGTAGAATCCCCGATTCTGAACCGGTGGGACAACGAAACTAACGACGTCCACGTCTTAGGTGGCGCATTCAAGTGGAGAGGGACCTCAACTATAACTGGAGATGTTTGTTGGTTAAAGCCCAGGTGTACCCCGGAGAGTAGCGCCATAAGAAAGAGAAGAATGAATTCTCTTAAGACACAGGTTTGGTAGGTTTGCTGCTGTCCAATAACGCATGTTTTGCTTAATGTAGAATTATTTAAGTCAAAAACAAACTTCAATGTTAAAGATGATTTTTCATCGAAAATCAGAGTTTTTTGTTCGAAATTTTGTAGAGTCCAATCGGAGAAGTTTCGGCGCTTCAAACAATCAGGAAACTTTATTTTTTAATTTAGTTTGACCTTATAAGGGAGTAGGCAAATTTTCCCACAATGACTGGACTGGAGATTTCCAATCCCTGGGAACGGAGAGGAATCGACTAATTTCACAAATTTTGAACTGATGCTGAGATATTTTCGTGCGTTGTCTCACTAGCACAGGAACATTCAATGGTAAATATGTTGACTCGAATTTAACCCCTATAGCACGCACAAGCTGTCTGGTGGTGTTAATAATCGAGGCTATACAGCATAATAACTGTTCTACAAAACTATGGACTGAGGTGTTCATTTTGAACAAGAAAAAAACTATTTTTTTTTTAAATTTTATCCAAAAGACGTCGGCCATCTTCTATTTGTCATTTAATAATTTAAATTCATGATTTGCTGTGACAGTTTTTTATGTCGAAAGCGTATTGCTTGAAACAAACGTGCATCAAATATGTGCAGTAAAATTATAGAACATGACTTTATCTGTAAGTGGACTGGACACATGTGTTTACTGCACGACCAAGCATTCATGCAAGTTGTCTTTCTAATTTGAATGCCATCCATATGAAGTGGCTAGTACAATTTATTATAATTTTGGAATTTTACTTTTCATGAAAGTGACTGTTTACATTTTTAAGTCGACTACGAATACAAAAATGGCAAAAGAGATTGATGGAGTTTAAAAGCAGTAACAAAATATTTATTTTCTTTACTTTATTACGCCTTTTCACGTCCATGGCAAAAGGAATTTGTTTTCCGAAGTCAATTGGTGCTTTTCACAGTGACAGCAACTTAATTCGATGAGATGTCAAAATTTGCTGCAAACGAATCAGACGTTGTGCTTTCTGCACACATCAATGCATGCTGTATTGCTGCACATCTGTTCGAGGCTTGTCTTGGTGGTATATCTATATGTATACCCAATCTACTATACAACTGATGAGAGTTGTCGCACAATTATGTCAGCAAATTGGGAATCAAAAATATTTACACAGCAGACTTCCTTATTACCACAAACATTTTATATAAGACGGCTGCTTTGCCAAGGCCAGACAATGGTGCACGCAACACTAGAGAAAACAGATGCATTTAGATGAATTCAAAAAATAGCTTCGTAAAATAGAGCAACAACTTTTCAAAGACGGCATACCTACGCATGAAGGTACTTATTGTACAGCCTTGGCCAATTGTATTAGGCACCCTTTAAGATTTGCTATATCTTCAAAAAGCAAACAAATTAATGAAATGAGAGGAAAAAATAAAAATCGTCTACAACCTCAGATAGTGTCGCCGAAAACCATAAAATTCAAATTAATTAGTTCCGATAAGTGATTTGGCAGCAAAGACAAAAAGATAAGGGTGTCTAATACATTTGGCCAAAGCTGTATATAAACTGTATATAAACACTTCATATCAGAATAAAGAAATCATAGAATATATTGGTCCACGAGAATATAATTGCAAACTAGGAAGTATGCAATCAACCTTTCAACGCAAACATAAATGTTGCGTTGCACACGTAGCTTAATGTTGCATTTGCTGCAAGCGAAGTTTGCTGCATGCGCTACTGAACGCAGCATTCGCTGCATGCGCTGCTGGATGCAGCATTGCATTGCTGAATGTAGCATTTACTGCAAGACTTAGTGAAATGTCAAATCACAAATAATTGTACCAAAGTTCACCTATTCTATTACTGGAAACCTGCAGCCATGTATGTTCTTGCAGCAATCACATGTATTTGACATTCCATATTTAAAATACAAATTGTGGCAACAAAAATGGAAGCAAAACTGATCGAATTCGTCAGACAGCATGAGTTTTTGTACAATAAACAACTCAGAAATCATAAAAATTTCCATTTACGAAACCAAGCCTTCGCGGAATTATCGAAAAAAATTAATATTCCAGGTAAATATGCATGCAGTAATTGGTTAATGCACTTCATCATTGTCTCAATTCAGCACGAAAACTAAAGGACAGATGGAGAACGCTACGGGATAGATTTCTAAAAGAAATGAAAATTGTAGATTCGCCTTCTAGGCCAAGGAAAAAGTGGAAGTGGTTGGATCACTTGATGTTTCTTAAAAATGGGAATATCCCATGTCAAGAGTAAGTTAGTGAAAAACATATAATAAATCAAAGTTAAGGTTTTCTTTTTTAACAGAATAGAAGAAAATGTGTCGATTTTTAGCCAGCAAACCACTCGTTCCGAGAGCCCGGAACCTGTGTCCCCGCGTATTGAAACATCCGCACAAAATACATTTTCCGACGACATCTTAGACATTATGGAAGACATTTTGGGCGATGTTGACAATGGAATATCACAGGTGGTGAAAATGGCAAAAGATGTACTTGCTGCGCATACAGAACGCAAAACGGCAGCGCAACTCTTCTTTGAAGGAATTGCAACACAGACGGATGACGCAAAACTATCACCAACCGAATTTACTCATCTGCAAATGGAAATGCTTTCCACTTTTAATAAATTCTTTATCGAGAGGCAAGACATCAAAGTTGAAGCGAAATGGCCTTGATTTCGTTTTCTTCTTTCTTTTTACGTAGGATAAGTTAATGAACAGTGGACAGTGTTCTTTGCCGGAATGGAGTAATTTATAGTCGCTCTTTGATTTAGTATTTTTGTTGTTTTCATTTCCATGAAAGGAAAAATTGATTTCAGTGATTAATAGTCTCATCTGATAAAGGTACAATCGGAAAGGGATAAGTGCTTACCTCGTCGAGCGCGATTTCTTGTGCACTTGTCCGTAACTGACAACTATTTTTTAAACTTTATATTCAAAGTATAGTTATTTGTAAACCACGCGCAATTGTATGAAGATGACTGAAATAATTACTTTGTAATTTTAATTCAGGAGAATGTGAAATACATAAGTATTGTCATGAAATTGCAATTCAATGTTTTTATTCTTATTTATTTATTTATCAAAGGCATAATACAAAGAATTGTGTACAGTCGGATACATAGCGCAGGGGAACTGAGCCCATTTGGCGTTTCATAATATTAATTAATTGTTAGTTATTTTAGATTCAATTAAATTTGACTAATTGTAAATTTGTTTGTTTGTTGTTTAAAAGCAATGAATTCTCTGAATTTGATGTTGTGTCTAGTAGGGATTGTAAAGAAGGGTGTTGTCTGCAAAGTATTGCCTTGTAATAGGACTACTTAGTAGTATATGAAAGACGACTTAGCAGTATATGAAGGACGACTGGATGGCGCAATTGGTTAAGTGCCTGCCCTAAGTTAGAGGGGTTACAGTTTCGAATCTCAGAGAAAGCAATGATGGTATATTTGCTCATGGGTTCAAAGTATTATGTATTGGGTCCTAAAACTCCTGCTCCAGTTCCTTAATTAATTCTTGATCCGTCCGTATACCATTTTACCGTGTTGCTGCTCAGTCTGTGGCCCATAGATTCATTGCTCCAGTCCCTTTTGGTGCTGAGCTTACTGGTAAATTCGTTTTGAAAGTTGAATTTCCTAATCACGTCATCCTTCGGAATGACCAGGAGTGGTAGCTTTTTGATTAGTGCGTTGAACTGCCTCGCTGAAATGCATCTGTCCTAGAAGCGTAGGGTAGTAAGACATCTCCTTGCCCCGGTCAATGGGACTGGAATTTGTGGTTGTTTTTCGTTGTTTTCTTCCACGTCTTCATCCAGAGGCTCCAAATCCAGTAGTTCACCGTCGGTTAGGGCACCGTGGACACTGATGTCATCGTCAACATGAGCATAATCCTTAAATATTAATACTCCATAGTTAGGCAATAGTCAGAATTTGCAATTTTTGGGAGCTCTGATGACTGTTCCACGTTTTTGCAAGATACTACTCCTTTATTTGCAAATTACCGGGGGGCATTTGATTTTGTTCAATTTATCGAGTATTTTCCAACGGACCAAGTTGTCGAGAGATTCAAATTAACGAGTGTCAAATTATCGAGAGTCGACTATAATTAGTATCTAGCAGAAAACAACTAATTTGACTGATTTCTGGCATTTAGTCGGTTGTCCTTTATTTTTCCTAACATGTTCCAAGCTTTTTGGCATTGATGATACTAATTTTTGACAAAAATTATTATACATTTCTGAAAAAATTTTAGGTGTTATTTCGATATTCGAACCTTAGGTCTCGAGCGTAGGAGTCGACGCAACTACCCACTACGTCAACCATCAATCATTTTGAGGTTTTCGGGGCCAACAACTGAAAAACAATCAGCGTCAGAAGTGAGTAAACAGTCATTAGCTGAAAGGTATTCCTCTAAATTAAAACTGACTGAAATGGTCTACGTCTGACATTGATTCCTCAAATAAAAGCTCTGAAATCATACTTCTTAAGCTACATAAGCTATATTTCATTTAAAATAACAGTAAACATAAATAAGTTTATTTAGTTCAAACGAAAAAAGGAGCTAAAAACAGGCGTCAAAAGTGAGTGAACACATCTCTTTAAAAAACAGTATCTTATTGAGAAAAAAATTGTACTTTGTATGCCTTTACCGCTTTTTCAGTTATCGTATATGGCGGTCTTTATTTTCATACAAATTTTTAACAGAATCGAGCCTTTATGTCTTACAGTCACTGACACAACCATATATACAGTACATTTTTAATGCTGTTTTTAGCACTTTACTCTTTGAAAATCAATTAATTGTTTTATATATACTTAAATATTATTTGCAATATTTCAAGTATTACTTTTGAGCTTTAATTTGATATATCCATGTCTGTTCTACCTCATTCCGGTGAATATTAATTTAGTGGATAAACCTTCAGCAGATGACTGAATGTTCACTCACTTTTGACACTGACTGTATAACACCAAACCATCGCGAAGTACGCTAAGTTTGACAGTGGGACGTTTGCGAAACATTGAAACGTTCCATCTACAATTTGCACTATATGGCATACTGATTTTCTATTTTGAAAATGTGTTATTACCAGTAATTATAACGAAGTTCAAGCTCTTTGTCTTCCCGCTATGAAATGAAGGGATTTCAGACTACATTAATTATTTCAAATATTTCTTCGAAATATTTCAGTTAAACTAAAAAAAAAATACTTAGGGAACTCTTGTTGTCCGAGTTTTACTTTGAGGTGAATTTTAATGTTTTAGTTTTTAATTTTTTTATTTATTATATTTCGTCAAGGCGGCCACGGTCCCCAATGTTCCCCCCATGGCTGTCTCGTGAAAACGTACAGCCACTAAGTTTTTTATAATATTTTCTTAGTAACAAATTGTTATATAATAAATTAATAATTTTTTCGTTAGAATAAGTAATTTGGGCTAGGTTAGGTCGAAAGAGATTATAAATAAGACTTAGATAGCTTAGAGTTCTTGTGGACCCTCCACAAGTAGGCAATAATTGAAATATATATTGAAATATATATTGAAATATATATATATTGCGATGAACTCGATCAATAATATCTCCAGGGCTTACTGCCCTAATCCACAATACCATGAAAAGGAACGTCATAACGGCTTTGTCCCCCCAGAATCATTTCCCCATTTCGATAAGCACGGTCTGATATAAGACAAAAATGCAGTACCGCTTATCTTTCATATCGGGCAATTAACTGTAGATGGGTGACTCAACTACGACCGCATCGTTGTACAACGAGTTGAGGAGGATCGTCTTCGGTTAAGTACAGCGGTATCAAGTCGGGATGTGGCTAGGCAACATCAAAAGTTCTGGTGGCTGAAAAGTGAGGGAACTAGCTCGTCGAACCCTTTAGAACCGGGGTAGAGAGGGTAGTACTGGTCCCCTTTTGGGAAACAGTCGGGTGCAACGGGTAACTATTACTCCATCATTTGCAAACCTATGGCCGACTTACATAGTTTAAACTTTCGTACCTATTTAAATTATTAAAAAAAAAGTCAGTCAAGTTATGTCGAGACATGGACTAAGATTAAGTTTAGCTTAGAGAGCCCTCAGAGGGCCAGAAAGTTGGGATTAAGAATGCTGTCCGTCCAACTAGAATAAGCATGGGGTGAGTTCGTAATCGCAACATTAGCGCACCAATGTCAAGCGTTCTTAATTGCAAACATTTGGCAATGGTGCTTTGCATCACGTTGTAAAATGCAACATGAAAGCAAAGATGTGCAAGCAAAAGCAACCAACACATCATATATTATTGTGATGCGATGTTTTTTTTTTATTTTCCAACTCAATTGTTTCCTTTTCTTGTCTAAAATATATTGAAGTATGCTGACACTGTAATTGCCAACATTATTAACCAAATTATTTAAAAAATCGTTGCCAATTTCTTTGACATTTTTACAAAAAAAGAAGAAACAATTGAAACACAAAACAATAAGCCGTTCCGAAACGTCAACAAAATTAAAGCATCGTGATGCACCGCAACATCAAAAAATTGTTGCGTCGCATCACACAGGCAGTGATACTTACGTGATGTGCGTTTTGTTGACGTTTACGAACTCAGCCATTTTGTCTAGTCTATAAGCACACAGAATTTATAAATAAAAAATGCAAACAAATAAAAAAAAAAAACGGGCGGCCACGTCCCCCTTATCGTTTCTTTTTATACCAACGTGCCTGGTGGAGGCAAAGGCAAATTTGTTTTGTTACGATTACATTACCGGTGCAGTATTTTCCTTTACCATAGCAAAAAGTCAATTTTACTATTGGTAATAGACGATGATGTATCGTAGTTACATATGTATATGGTTTGGGCGCCGTGGCGTAGTAGGTAAGTGTTTTTACTTTTTCTTTTTTTTTACGGCTCCACCTCTTTCGATTCACTGACCATTCTTAGAGTATAACTGTCTAGAAAAAGTTTCTCAATCTCGCCGCTCGGAGTCGGTATTAAAATGTAGGTGCTAGGACCAAGTACACCTCGGACTGTAGCGGCGCCATTACTGTTATTAGTTATATGGTTTAGGAATAATAACATTCGGAAAGCTTCATATTCACCAGATAATAAGCTTTTTCATGTTCTCGATTGTATATTACTCAATTTGAATATTCAATTGCGATTGGATTTTACTCGATTTCTGGAAGCTAGTTGTATATAACTGTCAAGAAAGTTCTATTCCATTCTAATAGCGATCATAACACGAGTGGCCACTGTTAAACAAGGTCCAAGTCCACCCTGGATTGTAGCGCCACCCAATGAAGAACATAATTTCATAAAAATAAGTATTTTTAGCTTTTTTTTTATTAAAAAGAGTATATATACATACTTATATAAATACATATATGTGTTTGTGGCAAAGCGGTATTTTTGAATTTTTGTTTTTAATTGTTTCCCATCTTAAGTCATGTTCGTTTTTACTTCCTTTCTCTTTTAAATATTAATTCAATCGATATAAAATATATTTCATCATACAATAATTTATATTCCTCGGCTTATGTTAATTTGCCTATAACATTTTTAATATTTAATTTCTTCAAAAACAAAAAGATTATATCAAATAATACTCAAGTACTTCTAGTAGAAAACTAAAAATAATATATTGTTAATACTTTTAAACCTAGTTTGATTTATTTTCTAGTTACAATTCAATTATTGATCAGGCAGTATCACGTTAAATAACATGTTAAACGATTTTATTAAAATTATGTAATAAATTATCTCGTCAATTAAAATATACTATTGAGATTTTACTAAAAAAAAGTAATAAGGTAGATACAATCACACATCTAAAAATAAACCGGCATGTGAAGATATTGCACATCGACCGCAGTATCCTCCGCAAAATGCTCTTCTGTCCGTTGATGAATGTTCAAACTGGAAAAAAATATATTTAGTTTTATAAGACAATTTTTTAAGATTCTAAACGAGCATTTTTGATGAATATATACTCGAACATAGTTGAATAAGGAAAAATTAGTCAGAGTTTGTGCTGATTAAGGAACAAATAAAAACAAATAAAAAAAAAAAACAAATAAATAGACTTGTACGGAATGCTGCGGTGTGCATAATAATAGGATAGTCAGAAAAGTATTTTACTGAAAATTTGGCAATATACGTTAAGTGCTATTTATTATAAATTGCAAATTTGTCCGTGGGCATGCACCAGATTATCTGTAAAATTTGGGAAAACCATAGTATTCCTAACAATTAGAATATCAGTTCCATTTGTTGCAGCCAGAAAAAGGTTAGGCTTTAAATAGTGTGCAATATTGCTACCTCCGAGCAGGACTTGTGCATACAGGGTAAAGTTGTTGCTTTTAATTTGAAGGAATGCTAATAATGATCCCTGCAAATGCCCAAGAATTGCGCTGGATACAAAAAAGGAATGACAAGAAAAATCTGTGTCACAAAATGTTGCACATGTTGGGATGCATATTTGTCGTGCGTAAGAAACAATATATGATTGCATTTCCGCTTAACCATCCAGTCGTCTAGGAAAACGCCGAGACAACGACCGGGAAATCCACCTGGATAGACAAGATTTCCTGCGTGTGGAATACGCGAGTCGGTTCAATTGCATCATGTTTTCACCCGAAATCATATAGTATTTACTATTTCATTTCTGGTTTCCACTCAGTAATGTACTAGCGCGAATTGAGTAAAGTTCTCTTTTAAATTCGTATTTTTCATGAATGAGGAACAACAAATTTTTTTTTGAGATGCAGCAGCAATGATGATTGTCGTGGTACATTTAGTACACTTAAATCGTCTCTGTGATCAAATTTCCTGAAATACCACGCAGCATGCGTGAGGTGTTACTTGACCAACGATCACCGGAGAATGAGGAAAACATGTCGAAAACGGAACGAAAAGGGATGAAAACATGCCGCTTCACCCGAGAATCCAGTTTGAAAGTGGATTTTCAGGTGAAGGATCCAGTTTGAAAGTGGATTTTCGGGTGAAGAAGGCCGATTTTCGGTGCATCCAACCCATCTAAATCTCGCTTGTAAAAATTGTGTATTGTATCTCTGGCAATCCTGCCTTTTTCCGCTCATGTAATCAGCCACTTAGGCCACCGAAAAGAATCTCATGATATGAGTGTGAGCAGAAAAAGAAAGCGCTTTAACAACTGCTGTAACGAAAAACCATGACAGCGCAAGAGGAGTAATGAGCTAGAAGATGGAAGGAGAATAAGCTTCTACGATAGAAGGCAAGAATATCGAAGAATCCAGAGCCAAACAAAAAGTACGTGCATTTGTCTCACCAGACTTTAAACACGGCAACTAGACACGGAACCGTGAGGTAATAGCAGATCTATTTAAGAATTAGAAGAAAGTGGGCGCCGTGGCGTAGTGGGTAGGTGCGTCGACTCCTACGCTCGAGGTCGTCTGTTCGAATCTCGAAAAAAAACCTCAAAACATTTTTTCACGGCTCCACCTCTTTCGAGTCACTGACAATTCTCAAAGAGTATAACTGTCTACAAAAAGCTTCTCAATCTCGCCGTTCGGAGTCGGCATTAAACTGTAGGTCCCCTCCGCTCGTGACAGAACAATAGCACGCACAACACGAGTGGTTGCTGAGAAGCTAGGTCCATTATTATTATTATTATTATTATTTAAGAAGTATTTCCAGCGGTAAGTAACCGAAGAATCGAAGAAGCACAACCAGGAGAGATGGAACGTAGAAATTTTATCTAAATCCGGAAGGTTAGATTGCCTGTCATCGGAGCTTTTTAAGGTTGGCGGGGGTGTTCTAGTAAGGAGCATACATAAGACCATCTTCATTAATTTATGATACTAAAACGACATCCAGAATAGCGGTGAACGAGAAGAAATACGAAATACAAGAAATGCGGTCTACATGATAAAATCGGCAGATGTAATTTAATGGCAGATTGACTACTTTAACGATGACAATAATACCGACTTCACATTGTCGTTTCGTGAAAAGGCGTTATAGTACGTTTACACCGCACCCAAATTCAATATTTTAGGAAAAAAATTTCGAGATCTAATTTTGCGTTCCCACTGCAACTTCAGCATTTTCAATGGCAGCTACTGTCAGAAATGGCAGCTACATTGGAAATCAGAAGTGGTTGAACTATTTTAAGTTTGTTATATTAATTTTAAAATGAATTTAAGTGCTAATTCGGACATATTAAATATATTGCTGACTCAATATAGAGGTATGGAGTTCGCGTCCAAACGTGAATCTCTCAAATAATGGGAAAACAGCTGTTTTTTGTTTATGTCAGCGGTTTGAAATGTCATTGTATGACATTGAACTTGTAAAGAGGATTGTTCGATTTGATGAACTTACAAATGCAGCGACGAAATTCAGAATTTCGCTGGAATGCAACATTCCAGAATGCAGGAAATGTATGACCAAATGCAATGTATTTGGGCTGAAATGCAGAAACTAGCCGAAATGTTGAATTTGGGTGCGGTGTAAACGTACTATTAAACGACTTACGTACTAGAAGGGATTGGACGCACAACACGAGTTTTTGCTGCAGAAGGTAGGCCCAAGTCCAGTCCACCTCGGAATGTAGCGTCACCATTATTATTGTATAGAGTGCAGTTAAGTTACAATTCCTCAATGTGGAATTCTTGCAAAAAGAACGGAATTACTGGTTGAGTATCACGACGTGTTTTATTCCCGAGTGCTTAGATGGCTCAGCAGACTTTCACAAACAAAACAACAACAAAGACAAAAGTATCAACAATACTGTCAGGAAATTGAGCCAGAGATAGAGTGTTTAAAAATTCAAAATGCAGATGGCCCTGAAATCGTCTGCGTTAAGTTATTCCTTGCACATTTGCGACTCAGAGATTTTACGACAGATTTTGTCTTGATCTAGACTTAACTAAATTGTGATATTCCACTGATTTTCATCAACTGTTACTGTCTGTCTTAAAATGTTAAGATTTTCACTTACCCCATTTGACGTTTTCATAACAGAGTTTTTGCCAAACTTATCCCATACTGTTCCAAATCTTATGACAAAACCTGTTGTGCTGATATTTATGGAAAAATCTCCTTGAGGGCATTCTCGGTTCCTGCTGCAGCAATCGCCAGCCGAACCGTACGGTTGCGGAGAACCAACACTTTCTGCAAAAGTGAAGTCATACTCGTTCACTCGTAGAGTATTTATATCAATGCCAATTTTACGAAACCGTGTGCGACCATATTTTGTGCAATCTTCCTTGTGCACCATGTATCTTTGATCGGAGAGGCATATATCTGAATATTTTGTTTTATTGCTGTAATATATTGAGTAGTTTTCTGACGGATTTAAAGTAATATATTCCTTTGGCTTGTGGTTCATGTTATGACAATATATTTTCTTTGGCTTCTTCTTTACAAATATTGTGTATTCTTGGTCAGTGATTATTCTTTTCTGTCGTTTAATATCAGCGCATGATCTTGGCAAGCATTCCTCAGATGGTCGACATTTTTCCTTGATCATTTTCACTTTCGTTGGACAAGCAATGCGTTTTCCAAAACCATCAGTACAGATTGTCCTACCACGTCGGAAACCTTCACAATTACACTAGGGACAGAAAACCAAGAGGTTAACAATGATCACAACAACAAATTTAATGGATAAACTTACTTTGGTGAATTTAATTTCCCGGCGCACACAATGTGAACACATCCGTTTCGTAACTGGCTTTTTACTGATCTCACAATATTTTGTTGAAATTGGTCGCTCCTTGACTCCAGTTACGCAGGAGACATTTCTCATTTGATACTCTGACCGGCAGTCATGGGCGCAGTCCGACCAATTATCGGTGGCCCATTTGCAGTTGATTTTGCAACTTTTCTTCGAACGTCTCGGTGTGGGGACTCTTAATTTACTGCAATATTTTGAGTCGATTTGAACTTTCTTTCGAGGAAAACCCTTTTCACCAGACTTTTCTACTCTGGCACAATAGAATTCTTTTTTGCGCGTCCCACTGCCGCATTCTACAGAACACTGCATAGGAAAGAAACAATAAGATGGAAAAAGAGATTTTTTATTTTTTTAACACTTACGGGAGACCATTCTGCTACGTATTTGATTGCACAACATTTCTTTTTTTCAATTGGTTTCTTTTCGATTGCGCACTTGTGACCGATTGAACAGGTGACTGTTCGTGTTTTTTCACAGTTGTTATCACATTCACTCCAATTGTCTGCGTTCCAGTAGTGCTCGCCTCGACTCTGTAAAACAAAAAGTCAATCAAAATTGAAATTTAGTCAATCAAAATTGAAATATGCATCCCGTTTGCTTCACCATACCTGTCTCTCTTCATAATGTAGCCAATCTGTGCAGGCCTTCATAGGGCATAAACGTATCTTATCGTTATAAGAACTTCGTTTTCTTGCATCGCACAATGAATCGTCAACTCGTGTGCCATTAAGGTAGCACGCTACACCTCTTTCTTGACGTCCAGTGCCGCATGTCACAGAACACTGTAAAAATGAATTAGTAACCAAATTATGTTTTCACAAAAATTAACAATAAAAGGAATTTAGCAAAAAACAATTTTATTTTAACGAGGTCTAATGAGCTGAGTACCAAAAGGGACTGAACCAATGAATCCATTGTCCAAAAACTGAGCAGCAACACGGTAAAATGGTATACAGATGGATCAAGAACTGATGAAGGAACTGGAGCAGGAGTATTTGGACGGAGGAGGAAACGCACTGCCAAATGATCTCTTTAACATCAGGCTTGAGAAGATCATTCACAGCTCTCTGGGCGATAGTGGCCCTGCAATTGTTTGTGTACACTGATGGCATTGAGGTAATTGAACAAACAAAGCGAGGGTTTAACACAATTGATAGGAAATCGTTTAAAAGGGGTCTGACGGTAAGCGAGGGCAATACAAAATATTTGCTGTCATCAAGAAAAGACACATGCTGTTGACGACTGAGCTAGAACTTCATCAGCTATATCTTCGTGATAGTCAAGTACTTCGTCTACTTCAGCTCCGCAGTTGCGGAAAAACTGCGTAGGGGTTGACGCACATCCTCACAACACCAAGGCGCCCAATGCCTTTATATGAATCATCAATTATCCCGTTCGTTCTATACGGTGTAAAGGCATGAGCCTTATTGATCGTGGATGGGGAAGCTCTTAGTTAGTTCAGAATGAAGGTACTGCGCTTGATCTTTGGTCCGCGTTGACGTTGAATGAAGGAAAAGACGCAATCACAAACTTTACAGGTTGTTGGCCGACAACCGCCTGGCTAGGTGGTAAGGTCATTTGGAGTAAATGGGTCCCACAGCTCCAGCCTGTCTTCGAGTATAACCCGTAGGGACAGAGTGGCTTGGCGCAGTGGTGTAAAAAAGTTGGCATGGGACGGTGACGTCCAACAGTTGGCAGGGAACTCAACCAACTTGTAGCGCGTCGGAAGAGACAGATGGATGTAGAGATAAGCTTATTGAGCTTAAGAGAACTAAGAAATCCGGAAATATCAGCCTGATATGAGTTCAAGTCTCTTTAGGACACAAGGATTTCAAGGGCCTGGTCATCCGTTTTTCTTGTCTTCCCATTAAAGAAACCTTCTTCGACATTTAAATGCTGAGAATGCTGGTAAAGAGAATGTATTTGCTAAAGCAGAAAACGCAGCTTGTGCGACCACATATCTAAAAATGGACTCTGGACATTATGCCTTCTACATTATATTGAACAAGAAAATCTGAACAAAATTTATTTGTAAATGCATACATACCGGAGACCAGCTCGTATAGTTCCAACATCCTTCTGAACACTGTTCAATGGCACTTATCTCGAATTTCGTTTCACACCTCGACAAAGGAACAATGTTTTGTCTATTTTCATCCACGAAGGTTTGTACACAGAATAAAGTCTTTTCCCTTCTCCCCAGCATTCCGCATTGTGCCGAGCATTCGGATATACTTGACACATTTATCCTGTAAAACAAATGAAAAAGGCAACCTTTAGGTACTAGTAGGTGTGTATTAATGTTAGTAAAAGATTTTACAAATCGTTGCAGTTTAGACATGAAAAAAATAGTTGAGAAGTAAACTAGGCGAAGATGAGCCGGTGGCTCTACAATAAATGAGTAGATCGAAGACTATTTTTTACGGACTTAATCCATTTACATACGTTAAATGACAATTAGTATTGCATAGCTTTGAAACAGCCCTTGGCTTAGTTGTTGAATCACAAAATGGTGGAGCAACTTTTAGTCCAGATTCAATATTGACACAAGATACAACTTGTGTTGAGGTCCCCTGGCACAGTGCATTACAGGGACTCCATCCGCGAACTTCCCATTGATAAGAGTCAATTTTGTGCCCAAAAAGAGGCTTGTCGGCAGTGTATGTGTACGTTAGGAGAATTGTATCATTTTTTATTTTATCCAAATCCAGTGAAATAATCTAAAAATTACAATTTTTTTTTATATGCATTATTGCAAGAAAAAAAGTGAATAGTGTATCCTTACCTCGACGATTAAATCCTTTTTTAGTTTTCTGGAATAGGTGGTATTTACTCGTTCGATAAAGCTCTCCGATCCGTTATATTCAAATGATAGTCCACCATAAAAGAATGTAAATCTATAAGTATTAATTACACGATCTCCGTTAAGAAGAGAATTTCCATCCGGATCGCGGAGAACTGCGGATATTGTAAGAAAAACAATCAATACTCTTGTTTTGAAAATACCTCCACCCTGAACAAGCTAAGGATTTCGATAGTAGCAGATATGAGAGAGAAGTGACAAGAATGAGAATTTTTTTACATTTTATTCAGCAACACAAAAGCTTAAATACAATATACGCATTTGTTCGAAAAAACTGAAGAATCCACAATCAAAAAAATTGTCAAAAATTCATCTGGACAAGATTTTCATTCATTTATTACATCGAGCTTATTTATTTGATGGTTGAGGGGTAAATGACGTACAAAGGTTCTTCAAACAACTTGATCCTTCGCCACTGATTCCAACACATTGATGCCGAAAAGAGTAAAAGAACGTCGTCCCTTAAAATTATAGTTTTTGCCAACAATTCTTTGGAATAATTTTGTTACTGTTATTTTCTTCTTCTGCGCATGGCACTACAGTCTGGGATGGATCTGGGCCTTAACCAGTAAGCCCCTCCTGCTAGAATGATCCTCTGCTAGCTGGCTACAATTTCGCAGTTTGGATTCGATCAAATTAACAATTGTCGACGATTGTGCGTCAAATCAATCGTAGACGTTCATTGTTGCTTTGATCCACTCACTCAGGGTCGAAGATTTTTCGGGATGAATCTGGCTTTTGGTTCGCCTTATATCGCTGTGCAGCCAATACAGTTAGTGGTTACACCTTCTCCCCTGAATACCATCAAAAGCTCGCAGAATCTTTCTCTCGAAAAGACCAAGAGCTTCTTCATCCACTTTGAATATTATCCATGCCTCTACGCCGTCAGCTTGATCTTTCGAGAGACGGTTCTGTTACTCAATCACTTCTTGAGTCCAAAAGTACAGAGATTGGGTACATCTATTCTGCCTTTGATCACTGTACTGACTGTTCGTATTGTTTAGCGCGGAGTCGAGATGCACGAACTCCTTGACTATCTCAAATTTATAGTTACCTATTGTGATAGTATGGCCAAGTCGTTGGTGTTTTGGGTCCTTTCTGGATGACACTAAATATTTCGTTTTGCTCTCGTTTACTGCCAGAACTGTTTTAGCTGCTTTCGTTTCATTGCCAGCCACCATCATATCATGTCATGTCACCGTATATGCTAGCATTTGTACGGATTTTGAAAGATCGTGCATCTGGTGTTGGCCAGCTTTGCAGACATTTCTCAAAAACGATGTCGAAAAAGGGACATTGCCTTGTCGTTTTTTGACATTGAATGTCGGGGTGAGTTTGTTACGGCGTTGATGGCCCAGCGAGAGTTCTACATCATCATCCTGGACAACCTGAAGAATTTTGCAGAAAATGACGATGTACAGCTCGTTTCTATACACGCTATGCGGTCTTGAAATCGAGGGACGTATAACTTCCAACAAAAGCAATACAATTCACACATACAATAACAAATTAAGTGTTCGAGAAATTAAAAGCAGCTGATAAATTTGGAGTGTCAAGTATGACTGAAAAACTACCTACGTAACGCCAAAACGGTAGCGCTAATGCAGCATTTTGTTGCTTGTATACATTTTTATTTACGTTCAAATTAGAAATCACCTACGAGATGTTCAACTTCACAGCGATTGATTCCCTTGTCGATCGAAAAATCACATAATAATAATTTTTTTTTTCCTTTGGGGTCTGGGGAAAACGCTAATGTGGACGAGAAACAGGCCCGCTCTGTTTCAAGTAATGTGGGACTAGCACCATAACAAAAAAACCCCTTAACCCCTGTTTCGTGACACCATCCACTCCGGAACCGCTTTCGCATTACTTCGGAGTGGTGTCGTTTTCATTCCCCTTCGGGGACCGGCTTTTTAATTTCGTCTTCTGTTGCGGGTTTGTCTCTCTTGCCGGTAACGCTTCAACTTCTTGTACAGTTTACTTATAGAATGTGTACTTCTTCTTCTCTCTTCTTTGTTCTCAGGATTGTTTCAATAAAGAAGCAGATCTTGTTCCAGTTGGCGTCACTGAAGATTATTTTCTGGACTACGTTTTCTGGGCAGATGTTGCCTACCTCCGATTCCAGTCTCGATCTCAGCACTGCCCACTTGCTACAGACGAAGAAGGTATGGTATGCGTCGTCTTCCTCGGAGTCTCCGTACTGGCAAGCTGCGCTTTCTTTTTTTCCCATTCTATAAAAGTACGGGTTGTAATATCCATGTCCAGTAAGGAATTGAGTGATGTAGTAATTCACCTCGCCGTGCTTCCGTCCAGTCTATGCAGCAACGAACCTTCCTCTGGTTCCCGTATCCCATTTGCTTTGCCATCGTCTTTTTGTCAATTCCTTTGCTTCTGCTACAGCTGCTTCGACCCCTATTTCCGTCCTTTTGTCGTATACGAACTTTCTTTCTAAAGCTAAAAAGTCTATGGGGGTGACTCCCACTACCACCAGGACAGCCGGTTCCGATACTGTGCGGTAAGAGCTAGTAATACGTCTCTGCACATTTGCCATTTGCTTTCTGTACTTCTCGAGATTGAGTGTCTCAGCCCAAATCTCACATCCGTACAGGAGTATCGAGTGGGTGATGGACATAAGCAGTCTCCGTTTGCTCATAGTTGGTCCTCCTATGTTTGCCATGATTCTGCTGAGGGATGTCGTGACTTTCGCTGCCCGTTCTGATGCCGATCTTATTTGGTTCCAGTAGGTGAGTTTGCAATCCAGGGTCATACCCAGGTACCTTATTGGACTCTTGCTTGTGATCCTTTCCGTTCCCACTAGGAACTCGACGTGGATCGGAATCCGTCTTCTGGTCAGCAGGACTATTTCCGTCTTCTCGGCAGCAAGTCTTAAGCCGTGGTCCACCATCCACCCCTGCACTCTTCTCATGACTTGATTTAGTTTTCTCTTAGCTTCCTCTGTGTTTCTTGCTGTAATCACTGCTCCGATGTCGTCTGCATACCCTATGAGAAAGGTGTCTTCAGGCATATCCATATTGCCTCTGTTCGATTGCCACAATTGTTTCGACATCAAAAAATGGACACCAAAATAAACTGAAGTTCACGCTGTAGGCTTGTTCGGTCTCTCTCTCCTCTTACGGACGGATGAACTCAATGGGATTTCAACTAGATTTCACTGAAATCGCGAAATTTCGATAACTCGAAATGTATGGCGAAACCTCGGAGGTTTGAAGAAATTTTGTGAAACCTCGCGATTTCGTTTGCTGAAAACATAGCATAAGAATTGAACATCTTTATATGATTGATTTGCGGTTCAAATATTATATTGCAGACCATTGTATGCGAAGGCAGCAAACGTCCACATTTTGCTTGTAGAAGGACCGCTGCTGTGCAGCGCAATTGCCTGAATCTTTAAAAGCAACCTTGTATACCGCAAATTTATTACGTTTATATGTTTTGCTGAATCAAATGTAAAAAATCAAAAAAAAAAAAATAAATTTTCTTTCTGACGTCTGTTATTAGCAAAATCGTTGCTGTTCTCAGGGGGTGCTTTACTTTTGTCCAATACTGTGGATTTATGTCGATATAAAATGTACTTACCAATATAGTTCTGAGTAAGATAGTCAGGTTGAGTTATAACAATGTTTGATGAACCTGAAAAACAAATATTAATAGAAGCAACGAATTAAAAATATTTTTTAGGTTATATGTACCTTTTGGTATTGTTGTTACGTAGTAGTATAATGAATTGGTTTTGTTGGATAAATCCGATCTGTATAAATTGCCTGTGTACTCTTCGCATGTGTTATTCCTCCCCTCACATACGCCACATTTATCTAAAAAGAAATTCAAAAAATTGAAAGCAAAGTTCGAAACGAAGTTGTCAGGAAATACCTAAAACTGCCATGGAATTTAGTTCATTGTCACAGCCCGCTGGTCTACAAATTCCATTCACGCACTTATCAAAACTATCAAAGGAACATGTCGTGCCATCCTTGACTTTGTCGGCCAGTTGAAAATACTGACTCTTTGAAGACATTCGGCAGTATAGCTTGCATTTATCTCTTCCCATTACTGCAAATCATAAAACCGTTAATTTCAATCTAAATAACACTCTTTGCTAGCATAATTACATCCATATTTTGGTAACCACCTAACCGAGCTGTCTATGCCTTTTAAACCAAAATTATTTCCATTCATATCGTAACACTGCTGCTCCCTCGAGTCCAGCGAACCCACAGGGCAGCTTTGTGTGTTGCAGGATCTATATTTTTTCCTACTTCCACCACAGTATTTACCACCGTTCTGCGGAAAGGGATTGTTACATTCCCTTAGAGATTCTTGCACTCCACCACCGCACGTCATACTGCAGGCTGTAAATTGACTCCAAGGACCCCACCCGCCATTGATGACGTGCCGTTTTGTGCCTTCACGTGGTGTGCATATTCCCTTTTGACACCAGTGAGTCTTCTTGCCGCATGGAGTACCATCGGCCCAGGGTAAAAAACTGGATCTGCAATCGGAACGATTGGGTTCTACTGTACACCACAATCGAGCGCATTCCTTAAATAAAAAAACATTTCACTTAAAATATACGAACAAAGACCGACATTTACGTACGCCCTCGATTGAGCAGTTTCTTGAGTGGTTCCCGTGGATCAGTTTGCATTGTTGGTCCAAGGAGTACATCTCTCCAGGCAGTTTCGTATTGAAGGTTGTAATGGCTGTTTCTGGAGTATCCTCCAGGCACGTAGTATCCTCCTTTCTTTTCCAAAAGCACGTTTTTGAAATTATCAACATTTGATTGTCTGCTTTAAAACTTACTCAAGGAATTCGGACACGTAATGTCTTGAACAGTCTGACCAAGACCATGGATGGATGTCATCCCCCATTGTACTCGACATGATGTGCAGTGTGTTCCGTCCGTATTGCTTGAAGTTATCACACCTTGTGTCGTCGTCGTGTGGCATATTCAATCTGAAACAAAAATTGTTTAGTGTTTGTAAAAGCAATTAATGACAGAACGTAAACAATTTAAAACCAATTCTCTTTTCATACACATAATGTGTTCAACAATAAATTTGATTCATATCCTAAGCCTAAAATCATAGTTTGCAGTTTGATTTACAATAAAAATATCAGCAGACTTTATAAAAGAAATTGTGTTTCATTACTGATCTAAAATTACACCTCTTGATGGATGATCCTACTATCTAGAGTCCTGTAATCCTACAGTCTAAAGAACAGTGTGATTTTTATGTTCCAGATCGATTTTGCCATTTCGATTTGGATAACATTTTGTCAGTTGGTGTTTGAAAATCGTAGAGAAGAGTCGACAACAATTTATTGGAGTTGCTATTAGAGAAGCCCCTACTGATGTGGTGTGTTTTACGACACCACCTAAACAAAACCACTGGCTTGACGACGAGTTCAGGCAGGCACATGCAGCTAAGCAAGAAGCCTATAATGGAACGCTGTTTGTGAACAGAAATGAAGCGAAGGGACTCGGCTTCTCAGAAAGAAAAAGAAAGGGGATGAGAAGCGCAGGATTGAGGAGATGGAGAGGTGCTGGGCAATTGATGTCCGAAAGTTTTACCAGAGGGTGAAACTATTATCGAATGAAGCCTGCCGGGCTGAATTATAATCGCAATCAATACTGAGACTTTGGAGGAATCATTTCTGCTGACTGTTAAACGGCAATGAAGACAAATACCGCTGTCAGGACGAACGTTCCACTCAACTTGGACTATAATAGACGAGAACCCCGTCCGAACTTGACGAAGTCAAGAGCAATATCGAGACGCAAGTCTTACAAAGCTGATGGGACAGATAGTTTTCCTGCTGAAATCTTTAAACCAGCTGAAGAGGATCTGTTTGGACGCATGCACCAGCTTATCTGTAAGATATGGTCGGAAGAAAGAATGTCTGATGACTGAAATTTCAGTATCGCTTGTCTGATCCACAAGAAAGAAGAATCCTTTGACTGTGCCATTCATTAACAAGCAGAAATGCCGCATTTGTGCAAATGAGAATCCACAAGTGATTGTTGAAAAGCCGATGTATCCATAAAGAGTGACTGTTTGGTGCGGTTTTACTTATTATTACTTACTTATTACTTCTTTGGTGAGATCACTTTATTGCCATCTCAGTCAAAAACAGAGAGAATAAAAAAAAACATCTAGACATGGGATTCATGGATTCCGGACAGCCGAGAATCTTTATTATACGAACCGTAAAATTACTTGAATCAAACTAAAAAATCTAACTTTCAGAAGATGGTTGATGGTTGAAGATAGTTGATGAAAAAACATCTGGAAAACGTGCTCTGCAATTGTCCTGTCATGGTCAGAAGAAAGCTTCTCCACTTCGGCAGTGATATACAATGTCCTTTTGAAATTTTTAACTTGAGTCTTAAAGTGGTGCTAAGTTTCATGATCTACCTCTTCTAGGGTAGATTGAAACATGGCCGCGGTAGCTGTCTGGCCTCGTTTTTATTTTTAATTATGCCCAGTTAGTGTATCAAGTAAACAGAAGTAAGACCCGGTATAAAATAATATAGTAATAATAATGGCGGCGTCACAATCCGTGGTGGACTTGGGCCTAGCTTCTCAGCAACCACTCGCGTTGTGCGTACTATTGTTCTCTCATGAGTGGAGGGTACCTTTAGAGATTGAGAAGCTTTTTCTAGACAGTTGTCAGTGAGCATTGTCAGTGACTGAAAAGAGGTGGAGCGTGAACAATTTTTTGAAAAATTGCTTGTCTTACCTGGGATTTGATCCTAGATTTGAAAGTCTAGTGCATATGGGTCGACGCACAAGCCCACACGGCCACTGCGCTCAGTATATGCACCATACAATTAGTCATATCGCACTACTAATACAAAACTGAAACCTAATCTACTTCCATTTGCTACCTAATGGATGTAAAATGTTTTATGAATCGATCCTTACTCAAGTGGGAGATTTGAAATCTTTTGAAATTGTTCACAAACCCCTCGGTTTACAAAGAATTGAGACAGACAAAGAAAAAAAAAAGAATAAATCTTAACCATAGAAAAGGATAATAAATTGAGAGAAATTACATACTCACATATGTCCAAGTTCATGTGCAATTGTAAAGGCAGCTGGAAGTCCATTATCTTGAACAATGGAACAAGAATATCTCTTGCAAATAGTGCCAAGTTCGGCAAGACCGAGCGTATCGCATCTAGTTTCACGTTCATTTCGGCAAATTTGATCTCTTAAACATAAATATATAATATAATTTCATTTCAAATCATTTCGAACATTCTTTTGTTTCATTACCTAGTTAGCATTAAAGCGGTGTCGTAGGGAATACCTTTTTTTCTTAAAAACAAACAAAAATGCTTCAGAAGCTGAGAAGCAGCAATACCTGCAATACATTGAGAAAGAAAGATTTTGTATTTTTAAGAGTACAGAGTTTTTGTTTGTGTAAATATCTCACTTTTTTTACCACTTGTTGCGACAATGTCATCGTTAAGAATTAAAATATTGGATACAGAAATGTATATGGAATTGCCAATGCTTGCGTCCGAAAATATGTTAGAAACCTATTAAATAATTTGTTTTTGTAATAAATCAAATGTTTATCCACATTTTTATGTTTAAAATCTTAGAATATGATCTGTTGTGTTAACAATGTTTTGATGCTTAATTTTCTTTTGTATCTCCAGTTGATGCAACGTCTTAAGAGTTACATAACCTTACAAAATTGTGTCGGAATCAGTTTGAATTTTATATTTAAAAAGTTCATATTTTCGGTCGTCCTAGACTCCAATATTCAATATGATTGATTTCAACTGGTATCTTGAATAGGTTGGTTGAAAAGGTGGTTGAACGAGACTGAGATGAGGTGATACTACCGATTTGTATGGCATAACAATCCGTCATAAGCAACACGACATAGCTATCCCCAGCAAAGGAGATTCTTTTAACCAAAATTTCAGATTTTCTCAAACCTGATATTTGGCACATCCCCAACCGGAAGAAATCAATCAAACCTGATGAATGAACGCCTGGAACAGGTATTTTAAAATATAAGAAGCCGTGAGAGCTCAATAGTGATAAAATAAACGCGTGAACGTCTGGGCAATTTCTGGAGGCTTTTGAAGAGTGACAACTCATGTTGCTTTATAATTCACAAGGGGAGAACAAAATAGTCACCCAAGTTTCAAAGACGATGAGCGGATCTTTCCTTGCAATGTCTGTACGGGCTCTCATTTAAAGATAGTTTTATTTTATTTCATTCTTGCTATGTTATAAGTTGGCCATGTTTTTCTAAATGTTGTACAGCCTGTTACCAGCTATTGAACAATGAACGACAAGAAGATAACGCTGCTATTTTTGTGAAGGGAGTCTGTGGAAACTAAAAGGCGCTGCAACGAAAAACTAGAGCAGCGCATGAGCAGTACCGGGCTAAAAGACGGGATGAGAAAAAGCTTCTACGCCTGAAGAAAAGATCTCTCGCAACCTCCCAGCTCAAGGATATCGAAGAGTTTAGGGACAAACAAATAGTACGGGCTGTTTATAAAAAAGCTCAAAGCCTGGCCTCAGGCTTTAGAAAAGCCATCTAGGCTCTTCGAAATTGTGAGGGTAATCTAGTTACATGGAATAGTAATAGTGGTAATAGGAATAGTGGATGAGTTTTAGCAGCACTTCTAACAGCTGTTTAGCGGTCCGGACCAGGAGAGAGTGATAGGGAATGAAGAAATCCCAACTCCAGTCGATGAAGTAGTCATCCCACCTAGCTTTGAAGAAGTCGGCACAGCCATTAAAAAGCTGAAGAACAATAAAGCTGCAGGCTCAGTTGGTACGTACCACATTTTCATCGATTTTAAAGCCGCATATGACTGCATTCATCGCAAGGAACTATTCGGGATCCCGGGAAAACTGATCCGGTTGTGTCGTACCACGCTAACACATACGCGACGCTTGCGAGCAGCTTGTGATATGTCATTGTAAACGATTTATAATGCTTTTGGATTACATATAATGGATCTCAGGCGGGACCTAAGAATTTTGTCGTTATAACTGATACGTCGTTATAACCAATGTCGTTATAAGCGATTTTGACTGTATTTTTATACAGTTTGGGCTGTGGATGCCGTGGCGTTGTGAGTATGTGCGTCGACCCCTGCGCACTTGACTTTCACGGTCTAGGTTCAAATCCCAGCACAAGCAACAATTTTTCAAAACAAAAATTGTTAACGGCTCCGCCTCTTTCGAGTCACTGACAATGCGCAAAGAGTATTACTGTGTAGAAAAAACTTCCAATCTCGCCGTTCTGAGCCGGTCTCCCCAACACGGGAGAGAGCAATAGCACGCACAACACGAGTGGTTGCTGAAAAGTTAGGCCCAATTCCACCTCGGACTGCAGCGCCGCCATTATTATAATTATTATTATTGGACTTTTTGGACGCCTTAACGTCTGTAGACAACAATAGATAAGCAGATTTTGTTTTAAAAACTGCAGGGATAAATTTAAACCAAAATTACCTCTACTTAAGCTAGTATAAAACATTAGTACTTACTCGCTAAAGTCTAGTAAATAGAGGCACCAATGGCTTGGACGGAAATCCAAACCAGAATAATACCGTCCAAACACTATTTTTTGAGCTCACAGCGCAACGACGAGGATAAAATGGGATATCTTCGCCATTTGCTTTGTGATTGCATAGCTCTAACGTCAAGAATATTGCAAATAACAGACAAACCTCTGACGATCTTGAAGGTCCGTATAAAATGGAGCTTTAAGGTCTGCTTGGTTTTATATTTGAATCTGGGTGGATTTGATCTTCCACGGAAAATAGATGGGAAATCTTTCTCCTCTAAAGGCATAATGGACTCAATCTGTTGGCCAAAGTGAGCCGCGACTGAAAGCTGCTACTGTTCTCATTTACCTACCTACCTATGATAAATATGAACTTGATACACTGAATGTACAAATGGATCTCCTAAGAGGATTTTCGAACAAATAGAAAATATATCCATTCACCATCAAAAACTGTATCTAATAAAGGGCAGTTTAGTCTACATACTATTGATATAAGCGTTAGTATGTAGGATCTTAGGTCATCATTGTGAAATTCGATCATAGTCCTATCGACAGCCACGAGGACTTCCATCGTGTACAAATGTTTGTCCACGTAGTTCCTCCTTTTCCTGATTAGTTTTCGAGAAAGCATTTCCCCCATACTGTCAATGTCCAAATTCACTGAAATTATTCAATTGATTAACATTAATTCTGCGCTTGTCGAATTGTGGGATCCTTACCTGGTGGAATATGCCGAGAGTGGCGTTTCGAGTGTCTCCAGACTTTGTGTAAAATGAGATTGTCGGTGTTTGCTGCGTTCTCAACAGGTTCAATTAACAGCGATCCAAAACTGGTTTTAATATGACCTGTCTAAAATGAAAAAGTAATCAGTTAAAAAAAATACTACAAACATAATCTTTAGAGTTTTACCATTCCATTGCACAGTGACATTGCAACGGCTGACTTGTTATCCCCCCGGACATAGCCCTTGTAGTAGCACCCTAAATAATGATCTTGAAATTCTTCTTGAATCTCCGTTGTGTTGTCCACTATTCGTATCACCTGAAAAACAAGAGCGTGTGTGCATGATTAAGTAGAGAACTTCGTTTGATCAATTAGGTTTTTTAAACTGGGAAGTGAAATTCTCAAGGAAAATGTTAATTAAAACCCGCATATGCCGGCAATAAATGTATAAACTTGATGGGATGTTACGTCACGATTTACGCATTTAAATATTTATTACTTTAGTAATAAATTTAATCATTTATTTAATTTATAAAGAACAAGCGGCTGTAGCGGATCTTCTGAATGGCGGTAGTTTGATTTATTTATACACATGTGATAAGGGTACTTTTTACTACTGTTTTGCATTAATTTTTAATGAGAATTGTTCTGAATAATTTGTGAAAACATGGTTTTTTACGACGCTGTTTGGGTCAGATGTCGTTGCGGTTTTGTATGGCGCTGCCAATAACAAACACATGTCGGCACGTTTCAAGATAGATATTTATACAAATTTTGATAACTTTAACCTAAGTTTTGTGTTATGCTGCGAAGTGTGATTCAATCACTTGGCGAAAAAAACGTGTTCTATTTCAAATAATTTTACGAGCGAGATAAAAATAATTTTCGACAACAGAACGGGATAAAATTTTCAAAAGTCAGACACAATGGCACCTCTTTATGTTGTTTCGTTTCTTGGGACAGAATATGTTTCGTTCTTGTATAGAGAATGATGTGAAGACTTCAAATCATGGTGGTCCGACAACATATTTGGTCATGTAGATGGACAGACGAAAAATCTAGATAAATGGTCTCCATCTACATCGCGTGACAGCTTGGTCATTCTATTTTATAAAAGTATGCTTATGCGACCTTTTAAGAGAATAAATTGCGTTACCGAACGAAGGTGACTGACTTTTTTTGCATGAAATTAGTGCTATGGAAGCGGACGACGTTTATTTTTAGCAGGATAGTGTGACACAATTGACAAAACAATGACTCATTCCATTGAAGTGGAGACTTCAATCCGCCACCGAGAGTGGGATTTAGAATAGAACAGATGTGCAGTAGTACAGCATGCATTGATGCATGCAAACATTTACAATGAAACAGACGTGCAATAAACTTTGATAGTTCGTCGCATTACTGTCATGTTTGCCATAGGTGTAGAATAGTGTAATAAATTAAAGAGAATACAATTTTTATTATTGTTTTTGAACTCAAGTGGGAGCCGTGGCCCTCGACTTTCCCAGTCTAGGTTGAAATCTCAGCACAACCAACAATTTTTCAAAAACGAAAATTGTTTACGACTCCACCTCATTCGAGTCACTGACTATGCACAAAGAGTATAACTGTCTGGAAAAAGCTTCTCAATGTCGCCGTTCGAAGTCGGCATTAAACTGTAGGTCCGCTCCACTGGTGAGAGAACAATAGCACGCACAACACGAGTGGTTGCTGAGAAGCTAGGCCCAGGACCACCTTGGACTGTATTGTTATTATTTTGAATTCAATTAATATATCTTCTATTTTTGACGTTCCATCCTAAAATTGTAAAAAAAATTCTACTACATTGCTGATCTACTACATATGAATTGCATCAGAATTAGAAATAGAGACAACTTGCATCATTGCCTGGTCGCGTAGTGAGCACATGTGTCAATTTAAATATAAAGTTCCATAAATTTGCTACTCTTTCAAGCATTAGAAAGATAAAGTTTGTGTTAATGATAATGATAATATCAGAACTATTATCCGCAAAATATATCCACAATTGTACAAAAAAGTGATGAAGAATTTCATTAAAAAATAATGACTATTTGTTAGCGGAGTAGAGGTGAACATTTAACAGATATTCTATTTCATTTCTAATCTCAAAGGGTCGTCATTAGATTAAAATAAAAAATATCACCAATTTTTGTAAAAATGTTCCTTTTCTATGTGATTTGTCAAAGACAGATGAAAGTCTAAACCTTGTTTTGAATCTGTCTACTAAATTGAAAATTGATTGTCCACTAATCAAACATGTCTTGAGATGGAAGATGACAAATACTATTCATTTGTATAACTGTGAAATGTACATTAAATACTTTCTTGCAGGTTAGAATGTAAGAAAAAAACCCAAAAAAAGGAAGCTATCCCTGAATGTGTCATAGAAAAATAAGGAAAAGTCAATGACATTTCACAGTCAACGCACGTTTGAACCAATGACCTTACTGTCAATGTCAAAATATTCAGTAAAAAGTTTACGAACGAAGAACGTTTACTAATAAAATTTAATCACCAAAATTCCTAGTCGGTGACAGCAACTTTAAGAGCGTTAACGGCAATTTTTAGTCATAATTTTTGTCCCAGTAGCCAAGCAATTTATAGTCCAGTGAATAAATTTGAGTCCAAATTGCAATTTTATTTCTTTGGTAAATTGCATGAACTAGATATTAATGACATGTGGTTGCAACAAAACGTTTCCACAAGCCACACAGAAGGTGTAACAATCGACCTATTGAAAACTCAATTCGATGAACGTGTTATATCGAGAAATGATCCTGTCGGTTAACAGCCAAGATCGTGTGATTTAGCATTTCTAGTTTTCTGTTTATGGAGCTACGTTAAACCATTAGTCGATGCCAATAAACTGGCATCGTTACAGCAGTTTGAAACTTAATATTGAACGAGAGATAGCTGCAGTTACCATCGAAATAGGTGGCCTATTTAAAAAAAAATCATCAAGTCATTATTGGAAAACCAGATCTATGCTGCATGTGAAGGGTTTTTTTTAAATCCAGAACTTACACCATATTACATAATAAATCACCTGAGACTGCCTATCTGTCTGTCCTATCTTTTAGTTGTCGTGGTCTGTTAGGGTATGAGGCTTTCATCTCTTTCTGTCTTTTCACCTCTTCCTATCCTCCTTTAGCTAGCTATAGGCACGATAATTTTTTTGTTTGCTAACTGGTGGTGTACGAGTGGAAGGATAAGAATCGCTCCATCCGACGAACTACGCCGTGCAACCGCAAGCATGCCGCCGTCCTACTCACAGTCCCTGGGGGCCCAGCCAAGCCTGCTGCAACACGTTATTTCACCTTTTCTACAAAAAATTGTTTTTGCAGGATGTAGTGACGCCGAGGACCATAAGAAGAGTAAGTACTAAAGAGAATATTGCATTAGTTCAGGAGAGTGCTGAAAAAGATTTAAATTTATTGATTCGACGTCCTTCACAGCTCAGTTTTTTTGAAAGTCTACAAGAATTGGTTGTGCAAGGATTAAAGACGAATAACCAATGCTTGAGTAAAAAGTTAGGTGAATGGGTTCAAAATCAAATCGCATTGGCTTTGCTGTTTTAACGAAAATTTGTGTTCAGCAATGGGGCTCATTTTTAGCTCAATGGGTATGTCAATAAGTTAAATCGCGTGATTTGGAATTTTTTTTTACTTTGGAATTTTTTTTAAGCCTAATGAGTAATTGCGTCGTCTCGTACGCTCAAAATCCAGGCTCGACCCCCGAAAAACACTTTACATATTTTCACCGCTCCAGCTTTTTCGAGTTACTGGCATTTTCAAATAGTTAAGTCGTCTAGAAAAAGCTTCCCAAACTTCGCAGTTCAGAGACGGCATTAAACTATAGGTCTTCTCCACTCAGGAAAGGACAATGGCATGCACAACACGAGTGGTAGCTGTAGAAGCTAGACTCAAGTCCACCCCAGAGTATTGCTCCAGGATACTTCTACTGCTATTATTAATATATGAATACACCAAAAATCTGACAGAAAGCCACCACTAATTCGGCATCAGGCCTCTATGGATGTGGGTTTAAAAAATGTTACTACACCAAGATTTATTTACCTTTTGATTACATTTCCGATTCATTCATTCAACATGTGTTTAGCAGTTCATAGACCTTGGCCTCATTTAGCTTTCAACCACAAGAGGACAAAAACCCCTTCCAAAAAGGAGTGAGAGCTCTTGTTATTCAGGAAATGTTCATTATAAGTATGTGTTTGATTTCTGATATCCAATTTGTCTTTGTTGGCTCTACCTGCCAATTTTTGAATAAGTTGTTTTACGCCTGGACCTGAATAAATAATAGGGGTATTCGGACTGAATACAACGAAGCGTGCATACCCCTAATGAAATAATGGCTGTATAAATTAATTCTGTGCAAAACGTGGTCCCCTCATATTGTAATGAATTTAAGAAGACTCCTCCACAAATCTTTTCTTGATGTCAAGAAGTGTGCATTTTTTTCTTTTAATTTAAAATTCTGACGTATTTGTGGCTGGGTAGGTAAAAGTGTTGCTCATGTTTGGAGTCCAATTAACATGTGGTTTCGCTTTAATATCAGAAATCTGTTACCTAGGTTTGGTGTGTGAAGTTTATATTTGCTCCGAGGTAGATGAACTTATTTACTGAATCGAAGTTGAAGATTTAAATATTAAGGCATTGACCTAGTTGGCGAGTTTGTACGACAACATATGTTTCACCTACTCCTCATGGATCCTGAAAGGCCTGCTGATCGTAAAGGCAAGCTATGATAACATCCGCACTCAGTTCACGGGGTTCACTCTTGACCAACAAGGTCGATTGTCTATTGACCACAAGCGTCTTGAGGAGGAAAATGTGGGGTATTTACAGGTCAACAAGGGTGAGGGTCCAGTCAAATAGTTCAGTCGCAAACGGAGCATCCGGATAACTGGCGACCTTCGGATTAGCTAGCTTTAGCTACGCGCACGAATCTTTATATAGGCGGACCAACCCTTCTCTGGTACTCCTGGGAACCAAATGTACCATTCTAAAAAATTCCACATCAAAAAACATAAAAACAGTCAATACATAAAAAACGGAAGCCGGTTCAACCTTTGAACCAGTTCGAGACCAGGTCAGAAATTCTCCCTCGTCCTTCTAGAACTCTAGCTCTCCTTCTGCTTCAGACAGCAAATCTTTCCCCCGCACGTTCCATACGGAATCAATATGCCCCGTCATCTACCCAATTCGACGTCGGTGGCTCAGGCACAGGACGGTAAACCTGTATCGAGCAAACACTCACGAAGTTCTGCCTCTGCCTCTGACAGATCCAAAACAAGCAACCTGACCAACAAATCAATTTCTGGGACATAACTCAGAAAGCAGGGAAAGCCTAACCCTCTGGCCTTTACGGAAATCTGTCCAGTAACTATAGGAAGAGACGCGCAGCAATACCATGTTATGCATAGTCAGCCGTCACTCCCTAAAGAAAATCGGACAGAAAAACAAAGAGTCCTTCGGGTGGGTCATTTCCTGTGCGAAAGCTTCAGCACTTTAATTTTTTGTATCTCTTCTTTTTTCCCCGTCAATATGTTTTTTGTTGTTCATCCGAGGTCGTTGGGGTTTTAGATTGTCTTTTATCTTAATCCTCTACAATCTTTTACTAGCTTAAGGCACGGAAATTTCTTGCCAGAGAGTGGTGAAAAAGTGTAGAGGCAAGAATTGATTCGTTTGACGGCTCTGATAAGCGCTCAGCCATCTTTTGTGTCGGTATGTAAACATAATAATAATAATAATAATGGCGGCGCTACAGTCCGAGGTGGACCTGGGCCTAGCTACTCAGCAACCACTCGTGTTGTGCGTGCTATTGTTCTCTCCTCGACCTCGAGCGTAAGAGTCGACGCACCTACCCACTACGCCACGGCGCCCACATAATAACTTTGATATTTATCAACCGATTGACTTGAGTAGACATGTTTTTGAAACGTAAGTTCATTAAAATTTGATCGTTTTACATGGGAACAACGCGCGTGACGCTGTACATTGAAAATAGTCTTTCAATTGTGTTAACTCAACGTGCATATCGTCGAAAATATCGTCATCCTCAGCATCATCATTTTCTTGGGGGGCGCATGTTCCACTAAAGAGGTCGCGGGGGCAATGCACGTAAGCGAGATCTCCAGGCCACTCGATCCTCCGACACTGACTCATCAGTGCGCTATGTCTAAACGCAACCAGGCGAGTTTTTGGACTTGGTCCATCTCGTCCTGGGTTCGCCTACTTGAAGGATTCGCATTCAAGGCACGCCTCGGAAGTCGTGATGATGGGAACATTCGTGCCACGTGACCAAACCATCGAAGTACAGCCCTTTCCCTTCGAAGAAGCAGCTGCTCAGCGTCCACGAAGAAACCTCATTTCGTCAGCTTGTATTCGCGATCTTATTCTTTCGATCATTACCCAAATTTCATGACCATAGATAAGAGTTGAAAAAAATACTGACTTATAAAACGTTAACTTTGCTTTGACACCAAGCTCGGCCTTCAAAATGGACGCAGCTTGACCAATCCTACAGAAAAGCTCAGTATTATTCCTCCCATCACTCGTGAAAAAAACCCTGAGATACTTAAACTTCTCCACCTGCCTCAATGGGACTCCACTGATATGTAGAGTGCACTGGATGGGCAATCTGAAAAAAACCATAACCTCGAATCTATCACATTTTGACAGCAACTGAACACAGGCCACTCGATCTGTCACAATGACATTCCAAGCTTTCCTCTTCGACATAAATCATCACGTCACGTCATCCCCCCAAGCCTCCAACCATCCCTGCGAGACTTGAATCACAGCCGTGCCTGTGACAATTACATCTCCCTCCGTCTCAACGTGACGTTTTGTGTGAGGTTTCCCCCTTCAAATCGATATCGTTTGAGTATTATCCACGTTAACCTTCATCCCAGGATCACCTTTTTGAAATCACCCCAGTTTGCCAATTGCCAGGTGTCTCACCGTGTTCCCAAGCCACCTTAATGACACGAGAGAGCCATAAAACTCCCTCTTTACCCATAGCCTTAAGCATTTCTGGCCGGATTTCATCCACACCGGCGGATTTGCCAACTTTTAGCGATTCAATCGCCAAAATGACTTCCTCCACCGTTGGACTATTCTCCGCCCTACTCAAGACTACAGGTCTGTCACCCTCAGTGCCCTGTTCGGGATTGAGTAGCTCCGAAAAGTGCTCGCTCCATCTGCGCAAGATGTCCAGCACATTCGAAAGCAACACACCATCTTTGGATTTGACTCCTTCGATGATGTTGAGTTTCCTTCCTCTGAGTCGGCGAATAGTTTGCCAGAACACCTTTTTCGCAGATTTATGGTCGCTTTCCCACTTCTCGAAAATATCGTGTTGTCGAAAAATCGCGACATTGACTTGACGCCAGCAAGCCTTAGACCATCGATGTCATTCATACATATGTCCACTACGGTCGATTCGTTAAACACAGTTTTCGATGACTCGGCAGCTATCTCTCGTTCAATATTAGCTCCGACCAATTTACGTAACTCCCTAAACAAAAAATAGAGATGTTAAATCCCACAATCTTGGCTGTTCATCGACAGAACCATTTCTTGATATAATTCGTTCATTGAATTGAATTTTCATTCAGTCGTGAAAAAGAATCTTGAATCTTCGGTACTAAGATGGTGAATAATAAGATCTGGGTCAAACCATCGCTGAGCTGTTGGACAAAAAATAATAAAGAGGTCCTTCGACTTAAAGACATTTTTCCTCAATGACAATGATTTCTGACCGGAATCTATTTTATGTAACCGAATACCTATATAGATTGAATAAGTTTAGTTCTTAGGCGAAAGTGTTGTTTTAGATACTCATGCAAAAAAAAACTTAAATTGAAATACGCATTTATCTTACCCGAAATGAATTGGGCGTTACGAAGGAGTTATCCTGATGCAGGACTATATGCAGTTTATGTCCAAATACCGTCATCATATACTCAGGATGTGGGTCCCATATCTGATTGGATTTGCTTCGAAAGTTTCCAGTCACACTGTATGCTGAAATATAATCTAAACACAATCACTTTTAAGTATCAAAGAAGCTCAAATGTGAAAGCAAGTACCTTTATCTTTATTATTCCTTTTGGATTCATAAAGAAGATCGTCGGAGTTCAACTTAACATTTTGAACTTTGATGGGCCTAACATAATCATTTATGTTGATTTGTAGGGTACCATTTACGTAAAAAACAGGGGCATCGGAACTATCTTTGGGAGAAAGAAATTTGCAAATTTCAAAAAGACGTTTATTTAGAAGGGAAGAGAAATGCTTACCTTGTACGCTAAAGTTGGTTATATTTAATACTTTCGTTTCAATATCAAAATCCAATATTGAAGTGTCGATATTTTCAATTGGATGGTAGAACAATACGAGCAAGCTTAAAAGTGACAAAATGCACGCTGCGAAAATGATTGTGAGCCTTCCTTGTTTCCAGAAAGTTGTCATTATAAATGTATGTATGATTTCTGATATACCATTCGTCTTTGTTGGCACTGACTGCATCTGAAAAGCAATTAACTCGTCAATTTATGGTCTTCCTTTCAATACTGTTTTTTTTTAATTTAAAAGTAATATTTTGTTAGGGAGAGTTGCTTGATCACTTTATTGCAGCTTAGACAGCACAACTATGAAAATAAAAGAAACTTGCTTAATCAAAGATAAGTAAGTTTTCCCCACAAGAAAGCTTACTGCAACCACCTGATATGCAAGGAAAATGTTAAGTTCTGCACTAGATGTTCCTGGGAAAAAACCGGCAGTAAAGTTGCCTAAAATGAATTTGTATTAGAAACCGAGCTGTAGTCAATTTACCACGATTCTTAACACGCCCTTAGAATTGAAGCTAATAAAGGGCGTCCCAAAATTCACCCACGATTTATATTCTACGTCACTTACGCGATGAAATGACGCCAATGAAAACAAACAGACAGCTTGCATACTTTGGTTGTTTGCGTCAAAGCATCCGTTGATGGCGAGGTAGTTGACGCAAGGGGCAATGCACAGCTGATTTCATTTGGTTGAGATTCAAGTTGTTTTGGTTATGAATTCATGAATTGAATGGATAATGAAACAACAATGAGGAGATATTGACTTAAAAAGTAATCATATTCAGGGATGAGGCTTAAATTTATAATAATAA
Organism: Myathropa florea; assembly: GCA_930367185.1. Taxonomy (NCBI): domain Eukaryota; kingdom Metazoa; phylum Arthropoda; class Insecta; order Diptera; family Syrphidae; genus Myathropa; species Myathropa florea. The sequence goes on from OV884004.1 coordinate 23,471,404, forward strand.
ACAATAATAAATAATAATGGCGGCCCTACAGTCCGAGATGGACTTAGGCCTAGCTTCTCAGCAACCACTCGCGTTGTGCGTGCTATTGTTCTCTCACGAGTGAAGGGGACCTACAGTTTAATTCCGACTCCGAAAGTCGAGATTGAGAAGCTTTTTCTAGACAGTTATACTCTTTGAGAATTGTCAGTGACTCGAAAGAAGTGGAGCCGTGAAGAAAAGTTTTTTTCGAGATTCGAACCGACGACCTCGAGCGTAGTAGTCGACGCACCTATCCACTACGCCACGGCGCTTGTTTTGACAAACGAATAAGTCTATCCACGACATGTCAAGACGAGGTGGCACCTTCCTTCTCTAAAAATGCGACTGGTCAGCCAGTAACAGATAATAATATAATAATAATAAGGAGTCACGTGTTGGTAACCACGGTGCCATGACAGGTGCCATGACATAACGCCAAGCGACATAAGACCAAATTTTAAAACTTGGCCTTATGTCGCTTTGCCTAAACGTTTGGTCAACTGTTGCATTGCTATGTTAAACACATTTTGTTTCGGTAAAGTTTAAACCTTTTTTTAACATGCGCTCGATTATACACCTGGTAAAGGAACAAATTGAGCGTTGTATAAAAAAATTGGACAACGCAATAGATGAATTCAATGCGCACAGAAAATGGAAAAATAAATCAACTAATTTGTGCGTAAAAGGGGACAGCTAGGAAAAGATCGTAAAGACTGGAGAGGTTTGTTGGTTGAGGCCCAGGCCCACTACGGACTATAACGCCATTCAAAGAAAAAGAAGAATCAGCGAAATTCGACCACATTTACGAAAAATCGCCAAGGACAATTTTGACAAAAAGTCAGATATTCTATTCTACAGGGTGGCGCATAAGAAACCCTAAGATTTAATTATTCAATACTTTTTTTGTTTACATTTTTTTTCAGTTTTGGTTTTGAAAAACTTGGGAAATTTATGATGGAAAGATTAAGCACAGAACAAAGAACCAAAGTGGTTAAATTTTATTTTGAAAGTCGACATTCAATTATTCAGGCACAAAGATTATGTCGAAATTTCTTTCATGTTCGATATGCGCCCGGTGCTCCAACAATTTTCGCGATTGGTCCGGCGTTTTCAGTCCGTGATCCTCCGCGTCCTGGAAGACCTCGTACAGTTCGAAATGATATGAATATTGCTCGGGTGCAAGCAAGTATTGAGAAAAACTCCTTAACTTCCACCAGGCGACGTTCTCAGCATTTGGTGATGTCTAGGCGGTTTTTACAAAGAATTTTAAGGCACTAACACTTTTTTCGATATAAGATTCAATTGGTTCATGAGTTGAAAGCAAATGATCCACAAAATGAATCGTAGCGTTTTTCTGATTTTAACTGGATTCAGATTTTTTTCTTTGGGGATATCTATAAAGTAAGGTGTACGCCAATAAGCCAAGAACCATACAACAGCTTAAAGCCAATATCCGAGAAGAAGTGAGGGCACTGGGAACTGAACCACTTAGAAAAATAATGCAAAATGGTTTGGAAAGAGCACGTTAGGTCGAAGCAAACAATGGGCACCATTTGAGAGAAATTGTCTTTAAAACATAATGTGAACATATTTCCAAACCTTAATCTAAATTTTAATAAATGCCAAGGATAAATAAAATCAGAAAGAAAAATGTTCATCAAATAAATCTTAACGTTTCTTATGAGCCACCCTGTACTACTTGTGTAAATTTTGGGACATTTTTCCAATAACATTGAAAGTAATGTTAGCCAAGCCTGATGTCTCTTTCTTTATATCCTGTATCCCCGTGTGGGACATGGGCCCCTACATCGTCTTTGCGAAAAAAAATCGCTTTTGATTTCTGGAGGCGTGCCTAAATTCTTTCCAACTGCCGCACTTCACACTCCACTGCTTTGCACCATGTTTTCTTTGGTTGACTTAACCACATGTGCTCGTACATAAACCGATCAATATTTAATTGGCATAAAAAAGAATTGCTTGGCATTCATTCACAAAAAACTAACAGCTAATCGCATTGATAACTTTGGATCCTCGTTTGAGATTTAAAGGTTAAATCCAAATTTTGTCACAGCTGCACCTCGAACTTCGTTTGTTTTTTTATTTAGGATCATTAAACTTCTAGATTTTTACTAATTAGTTGACATCACTTAATTTTGACACTTTCGTTTTTGTAATTATCATAAGTTTAAAAAAAGAATCTTATTTACCTAGAACTGCCGTTCAATAATTTTTGTTCCCAAGCAAATGAACTCAATAACAATAAAATAATGTTAATTATTGATTGTTATTCCAGGAAAATATACCAAACCTAATGCTAATGGAGACATTGCTCATGATTCCTTTGAATTAAGAGTAGCGTCATCTGACGTAACTTCGCCATATGTGTATGTTTCCCCCGATACGATGGAGAAACATCTGGACAATGACAATAATTTCCATATTCACGGCACCACCTCCCTCAAGAAACTGAACTGACAATGTTAAGAGAGTACAACTGTCAAGTAAAGCTTCTCATACTTCGCCGTTGAAAGTGGGCATAACATTACACCCTGAGGTAGCAGATATCTACCACTTTCTATCCTTTTAGAGTTAATAATAATAATAATAATGGCGGCGCTACAGTCCGAGGTGGACCTGGGCCTAGCTTCTCAGCAACCACTTGTGTTGTGCGTGCTATTGTTCTCTCACGAGTGGAGGGGACCTACAGTTTAATGCCGACTCCGAACGGCGAGATTGAGAAGCTTTTTCTAGACAGTTATACTCTTTGAGCATTGTCAGTGACTCGAAAGAGGTGGAGCCGTGAAAAAATGTTTGATGTTTTTTTTTTAGATTCGAACCGACTATCTCGAGCGTAGGAGTCGACGCACCTACCCACTACGCCACGGCGCCCTTAATAACCCTTAACCACTACCAGAGGATTAAAGACTGTTTTTGCCAAAGTGTTGCTTAGGGTTAAAACTCTCCTTACAGGCTTATCCGCTTTCAATACCTTAAAATGACTGTGTGCGGGAATCTAGACATGGGAAACGATAGATTGTGGTTAAAGCTCACTGATCACTTGCGGTCAGCCCCAAGAGTTTTCATGTTGTATGCAAGAAAATGAATCCCCTGCTAGTGTCTTAAATTTAGTTACACTTCGAAAGATTAAATCAAGTGATCATTTTAAGAAGAAAGAACTTTGCTTTGTGAAATCTCTCAAAAGTGTAGAAGCAGAAGACTTCATCGCTTGATTTTCGTTCCCGGTTCTGTAAACATAAACACTTTCCACTAATACAATTTAAACAAAAAGAGATCCGATATTTAGTACCGAAAAATTCCTCAAATCGAATATATGAAAAAAGCAATTTAGGTATTTGTTTATCCAAAGAGTACAATTTTGTATAAAATGTGTTTTACCTTATTGAATTTCATTGTTTGAGAAAAAACAGAGAAATTCTTGCGCTGGAGAGAGTTTTTCGCAAAATGTCCCGAGTATACGCTAGATGCTGCCAAGAAACTTTGAAACTATCACTTTTTGAAAAAATCTTCACTTTGCTGCTGCACAGATTTACAAAGAGACTACAGATCTTGACGCGGTTTGGTTCATATATAATTCATTGTTTTTCATAATCGTCATTCTTTTGTAAATGCAACAAACAACACACAAGTTTATTTTGACAAATAAGAAAAACAACGAAAAAAACAACACAATTAACCTTAGAAATCGTTTATTGTTCGAAAAGAAAGAACTATGTTACGTGCGTTATATTCACTGAATGTGAAAAACTTACAGACAACGATTAACGCATGCACCATGCCCACACTCTAGGGAAGGCGAAAAAACATGTGCCAACGCCTAAGTTCTCAGAATTGTTGGTGTTATTCGTTCTTTTGCCTTTCAGTATCATTATTCAATGCCGCAAATGTAAGGAGTTTGTAAACGTTACGACCCACTGTTAAGAACGTATTCAAATGCAAATGTCACACTTTGTCTAAACACAGTCACGAGCTCTTTAGGGTTCACGAAAACGTTCGCAGAAAAAGAAACAATTCTTTTTTAAAAAAGGGATTTTTTCTCTGTGTCTTCAGTTACTGACCAGAAATGTTCACTCCAAAATTGATCGAATGAATCAAACGTATTATATTATTAGATAAATGAAAAAAAATTCGATTATTCGCACGTTAAAATGAACTTAAACCTATTTGTCTTAAACTCTTTTTCGTACAACGTTCGATTGACTGTATACCGTAAATAATTAACAATTTTCAGTTTGGATCTTGAAGTCTAACCAGAAGGCATATTATACATTTACATAAATATGGTTGAAGGTGTTTCGGAAAAATAAAGAAATGTGTATACGCCTTCGATGTACAGTGTGAGCTTGGAGGACGTAAATAGAATTCTATATTTAAATTAAGCGAATTGGAAAAAAGATGTTACTATTGCAAACTGGAATGAATGAGTAAAACACACATGAAATGAAGAAATTTTACCAAAAAGATGAATTATGAAGAGAAATTTTGGACGAACAAAGTTGTTTACTTTGCTGTTTTTTCGGAGCACAATATGGCCGAAACGTCAAACAAATGAATTAGGCGCTCAAAAATGTTTGACATCTATCATAACAATTGAAATTTAATAATCATTGGAATTTCTTGAAAAAAGCAAATCTATCTATTTGATTTTAAAATGTGCTTACTTCTTGAACTCAGAATTTGACTCATAGGAAGATGAAAGATACATCAAAGACTCCAGTTTTGCACATAAATCAAAATTGCAAAACCTTGCTGTTATACCAGACAGGATCTCAGGGTTAGCTTGGATACCAATTTGAAGAACTGTCGCTTAAGATTGCTTGGATTAAGGTTTTTTTCTAGAAACCATTCTATAAGTATTTTTATACCGGCAAGTGGTTCCGAACATCCGATCAATGGTATACCCCATTCATCACTTAAAGTTTTCGGATGGATCCTCAATCCCTTTGGACAGCAATAAAGGTTCGAACCTTGTTATAAAGGGTGACCAAATAGTAATGACAGCCTTTCTAATTCTCATGTTTCAGCAGCTGCCATAGCTCCACCATGCATAGATTCATGCCTGCTGAACGTGCGAAAATTATTAAAAATTACGATTAAATACGCAACGTGAACTTCATAGTGAGGTCGGCCGTCATCATGGCTTCAGTGTGCAGGCAATTTGACGCACCATGAAGATGTTTAAGCGTGAATATACTATTTTAGATCTTAAGCCACCAATCGGACAGAGACTGGTTTGAAATAAAGAAAACATAGCCAACGTAGCGGTCAGTATCGAAGAAGACCCAGAAATATCACTTCGGCGCCGATCAAACTCAATTGGGCATCGCCAAAGTGTCAACCCGGGTTTTTTTAGGGTAATTTGGGCCTAAATCCGCTTAAGATCCAAGAATTAAAACCGAATGACCATAAACAACGCTGTGAGTTCGCTAATTGAACGCTGGAAATGTTGGCCGGAGATCCCGATTTTGGCCAAAAAAGATTCTTCTCGGGGGAGGCCCATTTTCGGCTCAGCGACTATGTCAACAAGCAAAATTGTCATTATTGGAGTAAATACAATCCACAAGTGTTCGACTAAGCATTAATGCACCCACAAAGTTTCACTGTTTGATGTGGTTTATAGCATGGCAGCATCTTCTTCTTTTTCTTAGAGCGCTACAGTCCGAGGTGGACCTGGGCCTCACCCAAATATGCATGGCAGCATCATCGAACATTATTTCTTATGGAATGAGGAAGGAGACATCGTTGTCGTCTATTGACTCATGTATAGAGCGATGTTAACCGAGTTTATGTGGACAGAGCCTAACAAATTTGATATATTCGAGCTGTGGCTCCAACAAGACTGCGTTGAGCGTCTGGCATACAAGCGATGCAACGCTCAAAGTTGTGAAGGAGACATTTGCCGATGTGGTTATCTCACGATGAGCATCCATAAATTGGCCGCCACGATAATGCGACTTGACATGACTCGATTATTTTCTCTGGGATTTCGTCAAGTTTAAAAACAAACCAACCACTTTGGACGAGCTCGAGGCCAACATTCGAGACGCTATTGCCAAAATAACTTAGCACATATTGAAGTGACCGCTTGAAGTACTGCCAACGAAGCCGAGGCAGCCATTTGAATGACGTCCTATTCCGTACATAATTGCATGAAAGTAGCTTCATAATAAAGCCTGTAGCAATTTTATATCACACACTGTTGTCTTTTGTTCCTATCGTTCTTATCTGGTCACCCTGTATCTGCAGACGACGTTACACACATAAAATGTCACCTTTTGGTGTATTTTATGCGCTTGTGTATATAATGTCTACAGAGATGAGACCGGCCAGAGAGTTGCTATAGGACAATGATCACAAAGTATTGCGTTTCCCAATGGCCTCGACATGGAAGAGACTAAGCATTTGATTAGTAAATCATTTCAAGAAATTACCCAGTGAATAACATCCCTAGAAAGAAAGAGAAATGTAATGAAGAAATGGATCTCCAGATTGCACTTCATTTAATGAAGCCATCGCGGCACATGCCGGGAATCATATTCAAAACTTAATGACATAAAAAAAAAGTTTCGAATAACGTCAGTATGATGGCAACGATGTGTTTTTAAGCATCACTCAACACCCAAACCTTTTCATCTATTCCTTCCTTTCCATCTTCACGAACATGCGGCTATGGAAATGATCAAATCCAAAGTTACTCTTTGGCCATAATTGGCTTGCAGCAGATCAAAACAGAACAACAGTGTTTAAAAATTTTGGGAGAAGTTATAATGTCTCATTAAGTGAAACAACTTCAGGAAAACTTAGAATTCGTAATAAATTCTCAAAAAGTTGAAGAGATTTATTCAAACTTCCCAAAATGGGATTTAATGTACTCGTATCTGATGCCTACTCAATTTCTATTCGTGGCGGTGATCTACTTAAGTGGTTGAGATGGCCACAAAAAAGGCATTCACTGGATAGGTCGAGACAACATTTTGTCGCCATATGTATGGAGTCTATTAAATTTATGGTTGAATGGCCATTACAGTGAACAGCACTGTGATTATATAAGCTGCCATGAAAGCGTCCTTCAAACTTAATAATTGAGATCATTACGAAAATGTTGAAACGTATAATTTGCTGAATACAGTGTGAAATGATAGAAAATAGGCATTTAACTAGGGCGTGAGTTTATTGCCGTGAATTTAATTTTTTATTAATTCTATGTCTACATCGCCATCATCATTGCAATGTAGAGATGTTGAAACACTCGTTCTTATTTGGATGCGAGCACATCAGTCAAGCTGAATTGTCATGGATTCTCTTAAAATAGAATAAAGCAACTGCTGTTAATGAGCTATAGGCATTTAAGGCAGTTAGAGGATTAGTCTTGGAGCAGACATGAACACCACAATTCGCATAATAATAGAGTTCTCATGGCTGCTGCAATTGCTGCTTCTTCGGTTTGTTCAAGCAAATTGTGATTCAAAGGAACAAAATCCTGTTCTACAAAGTTCTAACCCTGCCAGTTTTGCTGTAGTCGAAGTCGAAAGCTGTAGAATAACACAGCTAATTCTTGGTGAATTCGAAAGTAAAATTCTGCGTCGAATATTTGGTCTAGTATAATAATAATAAGAAGTAGTACAGGGTTGTGGACATAGCCAAGAAGGTAAAATTCTGAAACACACCGACAGTCTTTGCATTTGAGTTCCCAGTTCGAAAAGAAGATCGAACCTCCGGTATAAAGATTAAGTGATCCCGAATGCAAAACAATTTAGTCGTCAAGATCTGCCCTTGACGATCTTGCAGCTATTGTTCAGACTGAGATAAGTGAATAAGCCGCAGGCATTAAAATTAAAACCAATTATGTAGCTGAACTTTGAATGCAGATGTTTTCAAAACGACGTCTGCCAAACTGAACTTGGCTTTCAAGGTCAATGTTGTTGAATGCGCAAATAAGAGTCTGAAGTACTAATTAAGCCACCAAGTGACTGATGCACTTTAATTGAAATCCTAAATATAGGAACAGATTTAGCTTCAGTTTCAGTTCAGTTTATTAGAGTCACTTAGCAAAACAATTGTGTAAACCAAAAGTAATCATTCACAAGGAAGAAATGAAAGAAAAGAGCAAGCAAGTTGGAAGGGAGATAGCAGGAAAAACGCAGGGAAGCTTTAAAACAATTTACAGAATGGATAAGATATTTTTAAATTTACTCAGTTAAAGAAACATGTCGAAACAATTTTGTAAACGTTTGGTAAATTCTTAATGTCACGAGTTCCATAGTCATCATGTGATGTTTAAGTAAACTATTGGGTAGATGCGTCGACTCCTACGCTGGAGGTCTAATGTTCGAATCTCGAAAAAACACCAAACATTTTTTTACGGCTCCACCTCTTTCGAGTCACTGATAATGTTCAATGAGTATAAAGGTCTGAAAAAAGCTTCTCAATCTCACCGTTCGTAGTCGGCATAAAACTGTAGCTCTTCTCCACTCGTGAGAGAATAATAGCACGCACAACACGAGTGGTTGCTGAGAAGCTAGGCCCAAGTCCACCTCGGACTGTAGCGCCACCATTATTATTATTATTATTATTATTATTATTATTATTATTATTATTATTATTATTATTATTATGAGATCGTCATTAAATTGTGTTGGATCATACCGCAAAGAAGTGAGTGTTTTACTAAGAGTTATATTTTAGCTCATGTATCCAATATGTACTAATAAAAGATAGACATCGGAGATATTAAAATTGGTTGCAAAACGTATTGGGAAAAATTGGGAAAAAACGTACAAATTGAGTGTGGAAATTGTTGGATGCTCCAAAAACCCCTTATAACCAATGAATTAAAATCGTAAAATGTACACTGTGCGCTGGAGATAGGGTGAAAATATGCCACCCTGAGACCAATACATTCAGTAGGTGATTAAAACACGTAATCTTAGAAATCTTTTTAGCTCAATTTTATTCATTATTTATTAGCTGTGTGCGTTTTTTGAAAAGAAGTTTTGACCGAACTGAAGCACCCTGTACGCAAGTTTGTGCAAAAAGCTCGTGAGACTGGTTTGCTAGTGGACAACACTCATGGTCCCCGTCGTCGTACGGTTCGCACAGATGATAATGTGGCTGCTGTAGCCGAGAGTGTGAGACTCAATTCACGAACATCAACTCGCCATCGATCGCAACAGCTCAACATTTCAAGCACTAGCCTGAGAAGAATTTTGCACAAAGATTGCGTATTATTCGTTTACAGGGTCCAATTGACTCAGCAATTGAAGGCGAGCGATCATCCACTGTGTTATCGCTTCGCAGTTTGGGCCTCAGAACAGCTTGAATTGGACAACGATTTTGGGCGAAAAATCATCTTTTCTGACGAGCATCTGCACATTTTCATCTCGCCGGCTACGTTAGCAAACAAAATTGCCGCATCTGGGGCTCGGAAAATTCGCACGTTGTTTTTACTAATAAAGCCGTAATACATGGAAGAAACTTAATTTTTTTTCATTTTATTGCATTTTTAAAAAGAAACTTATACTTGGGCCACCCTGTATAATTGGAAAGTATGGCAGGAAGTACGTCTCATACAAAGATCTCCGAAGAAAATTTAAGGATAAGGAAGAGGATGAAAGTGTTAGTTATCTCTTCTGCTCATGCAATGCCCTTTCGATTCCAAGAAAACCTTACCTGGGCAGGAAGTGTGCTCTTCAATAAATTGAGTGAGCTGAGCGACATCTGTTTGGGTCAACGGGTGGGGATAACTCGATCCGTGAAATATCACAGTGGCCTAACCAGACCTATGTGAAACAGCAACTTGTAGTCTACCACTCGTACTTATAATCTACGTACATTACAATGTTAGCAATACTCGTTTTTCAGCTTTAGAAGTTGATAAAACAAAAGCAATTTGTTTACGTTTCCAATTTAAATATTTTTATTTACTTTTTTTTCAAATCTATCATGATATAATTTTTGTAAAGAAATTTTCATCTATTGATTCATTCATTACATCCAATAACGCGACCTTCGAGGGGAAGAAGATAAATAGTATTTGAGCAGAACTTTGTAATAAATAATGAAGCTTTTTTTCATTAGAATAGTGGCAACGCCCAAATATTCAAACGAAACTAGACACATATGCGCACGTGTTTACACACAAAAGAATCTGTCATAACCACAATAAGTCTAGACTTGTAAGAGTCTGTAAGTTTACATCTCTTTTGTACATCTTTTAAGTGAGAAATCAATTTATTATCTCAATGGAAAAGAGAAAAAATCGGAAAAGTCAAATGAGCTCTTAAAAAAGAGAAGAAAAATGCGGATGAGACAATGTTAAATTTTATTGTATGTAGATGGCGTATGATATGGTTGTTTTTTTTTCTACGCATTTCGTGTTTACCAAGGCCGATGAACATGACAAATTACGCATAATTTCGCTTTTATAAAATATTCGTGGTAAACGTTTGGAGGAGCTGTGTCTTTTTGATATAATTTTGGGGCACATTAACAAGCGTCCAGCTTTGTACGCCACCGAAGGAATCGGTTTTTTGAATTCATTGGAGTAAATTGTTTCCCTATGGACAATATTATTGTGTTTTATCGCAGATTATTCAACGAACTCTTGCACTATTTTTCACATTTTATGCGATGGCTTGAATACATTTTCTGTACATTCCTAAGAATTAATTAATCAATTTCTTTGGAATAAATGCGAGACTTAATCAATTCCGTTTATTGAGCAATTTTGTGGAAAAATATCTGAATAATTACATCAAAAGATCGCCCGGAAAATGACCCAGAAATGTGGAATATGCTTCAAAATTGTTCAGAGCGATCATAAATACAATTTAAAATTAATGTAGCAATAAACGAAAAGGAAGGGGAAAAAGTGCTTCGAAGACGAACTGTTGAAGTTGAAGCAGGATTCTGATTGATCTGTCTAGATCGCTTTGCTTACTGGATTATGCAAGTGTTTTTAATGTTAGGCGTATAGTGATAGGAGAAGTTCGCCTTCTACTGAATAACGTATCTACGAGTACACTCCCTATATACAGTTGTCTTCGAAATAATAGTAGTGCGTACCACAACAATACTTTTATGAATATTTCAGCTTGCTTCCACATGGAAATTTGATTTTTAGTTTTTTCCTAGAAACTAACATAATATGTCAAACAGAATTACTGTACAATTCATAGCAATTATCTTAAAGATCAATGCATGTGAGTCGAGTTTGTGATCTCAGTGAAAAGAGTGCTGTTCAAAAATATAGTAGTAATAGTAAGAAAACTATTTATAAGCAAAGATTTTACTTTTATTGTATTTGTTTCAAGTAGAAAAGTAAGTACTGTGTTTGTCTTTTTAAAATTCGAAATAAAAAATTAAATTTTTTGGCCAAAAATATATACAGTGGGAAGAGACAAGCATTGCAGCCAAGAAAAGCGTGATCTCATTAAAAAATTAAAAAGAGAAGGCAAAACTTATGCCGAAATATAAAATTTGCTAAGTTGTACTCCAACAATGATAGCTAATGCCATAAAATATGTTAAAAAGGCGGAAACTCAAGGTAGAAAGAGAACAACGAACGAAGTAGACGATCGGCTCATTGTCCGATACAGCCAATTGCATCCATGTGCTTCATCATTTGAAATCCAAAAGGAGCTCCAACTTCCTGTAACTGCGCTGACTGTTCGCAGACGTCGTTTAGACCACGACTTGCATGCACGATGTCCACGAAAAGTTTCTCTTTGGACAAAGAAACACCTTAAGAGCCGTATCCAATTCGCCAAAAATCACATAGAGTGGCCAGTTGAAAAATGGTGCAATGTATTGTGAACAGAGAGTAAATTCGTTGTCCTTGGAGGTACTGGTTCTCGGCAGTTTATTCGTCGTCCACCCAACACAGAATATCAACCCAAATATACTGTAAAAACCGTAAAACACAAGGGTCAAAAATATTAGTTTGAGCATGCTTTTTATACTACGGCGTTGGGCCTATACACCTGATAGACAGAATAGTGGATCAACATGTCTATGTTTTTATTTTGAACAACACTACGCTACCCTACACCGAGTATGAAATGCCTTTAAACTGGGTCTTCCTGCAGGACAATGACCCGAAACACATAAGTCGAGCAGCTAAGAAATGATTTCGGTAAAATGAGGTTGAATTTATGCTTCGAACTGCAGAGTTCCCCGACCTCAAACCCATATAAAACCTTTGGGGTGATATTAAAAAAGAGCTAAACAAGGCAAAACCATCAAACAATTGGAACCTTTGGGAGATAGTAAAGGAATCCTGGACAAAACTCCCAGAAAAGCGTTGCCACAGCTTAGTAAACTCTATGCATCGTCGTTGTAAAGCTGTTTTGAATAATAAGGGGTTCATGACAAAATATTAGCCCCTAGTGTATTTTAAAATAACTTTAATTTATTATTTATGCCATTTAAAGCCATTTAAGCTTATGTTTTTAAATTTAAAAAGTTTAGAAAGTAATGAGTTCTTGTAAAACATAAAATTATACTTTAGGTTTGGATTTTTTTATTTTAACGAAAAAAAAAACATTTAAGACATTTTTCTGAAGCTATTTGTTTTCTTTAGCAGATGTCACTACTATTATTTTGAACACAGCTGTATGTACATAGCTTCTCTAACTTCAAGTGGAACTTAAAGTCATCAAGACGGTACCTGCATTCTCCATACTGGTGAAACTACGCCAGTCAACTCGGAGACGACTAAGGTCCCAAATAAAGGCTTGTAAGGATCCTTGGACACAGCGGATTTTAGGGTAACGTAGGGACGATGCGCCCGTTGCAACTCGCTGGCAGAACCGGTATATATTTACTAAGAGTGATTAAGAAAACATTCACCAAGATTTTTTCAACTAACCAATACCTTGCAAGATTTGGCTTTTACAATAAATCCAAAGCGACCTGATAAACATATCTAGAGAAGAGATCTGTGGAACAGTTATAGCAACCATCTTTATAATTTCTTTTTCACCGGAATCATTATTTTTTCAATTATTTCTCCTAAGTAGCATTAATCCATTTTTAAGTTGAGAGCGCTTCATTATCGAATACTTTTTTTTGATCGCTGTAGCTATACGAGTCTATGGTGCAAAATAGACACGCAGTGCTAATTGGGTTCTCGTTAGGTCATTTCTACCCACCAATTTAGTACAAAAAGCACACTCAGTTCTTCTTAAAACAAATGGCAAGCGAACATCTTTTAATGCAGACAATACTTTCAAGAGTGATAAAAAAAAAATGCATTAAAAGGGTTCAGGAACGGCCAGGAGACAATGAGAAGCATGTATGTATGTAGTTTGCGACATCCACAATCCATAATTCACTTAAGATTTGATAAGAGAAAGGTTTGCTGCGTTTTGCGCGTGCCAATCTCTGTCAAAGTCCTAGTGCGCAAACGCACTGTTGCCATCTGGCTTGGAAAAATGGCACCCATTTCAATTTACTTTTCAATAAACAAGCGTCACATGCAGATTCTTCGATACCACCTTTAATAGATCTGTTCGCGTACCTTTAAAAAATAGTAAATTTTCACGAGTTTCTACTGAAATTCATTAAATCCTGTGCGAGTATGCAGTTCTTCGCAGAAGAGAGCGCCCAGGAGAGAGTAAGGAATTTTCCCACATAAATTTACGAAATCCAGCCACAAATGGTCCAGTTGTGATTTCTTTAACTATACACTAAGAACTTAACATACCGAGCATATACTCGTACGTTGCTCTTAATTTTATCTTCCATACAAAAATAACGAAGAACCCAAGACATGTACTGCTCAGTTCAGTCAAATTCTTAAGCTATTGTATGTACATGGATGTGGTGATGAAAAGTCGACACTTATTTAACTCACGAAATAAATGGTTGGTACATTAATTCGCCGACAGTTGGAAAATTGGAAATGTAATTTGAAATATATGGAGAACAAGTGCATTCACAAATAAATTTGCAAAAAACAAACAAATAGCAATACATTTTCTTTTTAGCACAATGATCTTGAAATTTCCTTTGTTGATATTAGCAAAAACGTATATTTTTCTGTTTTTGTGCAGCGGAGAAACGAACACCGGATTTTATAGATCAGACATGAAACTCAGTTTTCCAATGAATTTGAATACTTCTCAAGCAGAAATATCCGATGGTTAGCGATATTATGGTCTTAATTGGAGTAGTTCGGTAGTCCATTGCGGTTTCAATAGATGTTGTTGTCATGTTTTTAGAAATATTCTACAAAAGTTGAATGAAATATTTAATTTAAGAATTAAATATTTTTTACCTCTTTTGTTAGGTTATCCACTTGTGCTTGTCAATTAAATTGTGAATTATTTGTTTTCATTTGGCTAGGTGACAGCTGAGAAAATGGTTTTGACATCGAATGCCATTAAATGCCAAATGCTATGGCTACTTTTAATATTAAGTGAGTATGATCGTTTTATTTACGATTATTGTCAGGTAAATAACACACGCTTACTGTAAATTACACAAAAATGTTAAACCAATCCCATGCGATTATAGTTTTTGTCGACAGTGAAGGAATTCTTTTAACAGCGATTTTTTTAAGGTTCCGACTACAAAAACGGAACCTTTATAATTTCGGTGTCTCCGTCCGTCCGTCGTGTCTGTCACACTTTTTATCTCCGAAGTTTATGAAGATATCCGCATGAAATTTTGGAATTAGGTACTTCAGACCTAGATGTCATTGCCTATGCAGCGATTTTAAAAAGTGGGGCCATTTGGGGGTGGCTCCAGTACAGGTGAAGTTGACATTAATTTTGAAAAATTATCGCACCCCGTCGAAATATGTATCAATCGACAGATCCTTCGAAATGAGGTGGAGGTTTCTCTCAACACTTTTTTATCCAAAATACCGTTTAGAAAATATGGAGCTCCAAAGTTTTTTTAAATGCGTCCCCCCTGCCATTTCTAAACCAAAGTGTTTAAAAATCTGAAAAAAATCACAAAAACTTGGCTTCATTGAGTACTTTCATTTAAAACCATTGCGAGCATTCTGGTCCTAATGGTTTTGGAGATATTGGCCAAAAACGGTCAATCATCGACATGCGAATTTTGAAGATCTGAAAACGCAGTTTTGAAGACATCAATGTAAGCATTAAGAAATGATAAATTTCAAAATATCGATTTATGTTGAAATTTTGAAATATATAGGTTTTAAAATAAGAACTATTTTCATTTCCACACATAATTTCTTTCTGTGTTCGGCCACTCTATTCGTTGATGTGCGTTATCTTTTCGATCTCACCCTTAAATGCCCAACAGAAATGAACACACACACACCGCAGGCATGGGCAGTGATTGGGTATGTGTATGATGGAAGGGATTTTCTGTGTTGGATAAACTTGGATAGAGGTATAGATATGTGTATGGATGAATGATTGTTTGATTGGATCTATGAATGTATGAATGAAGGGTTGATTTGGGTTGAAGTTAGAAGAAAATTCAACTTAAATAGTTTGGCAACGTCGTTTGATATTCAGAATTCATCCATCAATATTATGCGACCTTCCCCGTGCGAGTTCAACTCGTACTTGCCCAGTTTTTTTTTTAGAATACATTTAATCCCGAATAATGAATCTATTTTCAATTTGGTTTTACGAAAAACTGCAGTTTCCGATTTAAGGCCTTTTTGCCTAACGTCAAAGATTTGTAAAATTTGTGAAAACGAAAGCGTACCCGACGATTGAAATTTCAGCTTCATACGTACAATTAATTCATTAAATTTTCAATTGATTTAGTATTTAAATTGAACTAATGCCAACTGACAAGACAATTATTTGCAACTATATGTAATTATATTGAAACTTGCAATTGTTTTTTCGTGCACCAATTAGAGGTTACATTTATAAATCTACGCAAAGTACACAATTTTTTATACGATTTCAAAAATTATTTATTTTTTGTAAACTAGAAATATAGACTTTTCAGAATTTATATAGGATGTTATGCCTTTGAAAACAAACTTTAATGAATATATTCGTGATATATACATACACGAAAATTTCGAAGAGACCCTCCACATCAAAATTCGTCAATGAATTATTTGTTCTTAATTTTCTTTGGAACTAGAAGTGAAACCAAGCAATTTCTTCAAATTTATTAAAGTTTCTCTTCAAAGGCATAACATTCTATATATTTTCTGAAAAGCCTGTATTTCTAGTTTACAAAAAATAAATGATTTTTGAAATCGTATAAAAAATTAAGCACTTTGTAAATGTAACCTCTAATTGGTGTGCGACAAAAAAATTGCTACGTTGACGTTGACCAATGACAATTCCATGCTGTGATCGGCGATGTGATTTCTTTGACATTGTTCTTGAGAAGATCGTGCAAAACTGACTGGCCAACTTCTTGTGTTGGCACGATCTTTCAAAAGTTTGTTCAACTGCTAACCTACGTGGATGACATCGACGTGATTGGGCGAACACAGCGAGCCGTCAATGATGCGTTTGCTGGCATTGAAACGGAAGCGGCTAAAATGGGTCTGGCGTTAAACGAGGGCAAAACCAAGTATATGCTGTCATCGAGAAAGGACGCACAACATCAACGACTTGGCCAGAACGTGAGCATAGGCAGCGAACACTTTGAGGTAGTTAAGGACTTCGTCTACCTTGGCTCCGCAGTAAACAGTATAAACAACATCAGTACCGAGATCAAACGCAGAATAACTCTTGCCAACCGCTGTTTTTATGGGCTCAAAAGGCAATTGAGTAGTAGAGCACTCTCTCGGAAGACCAAGTTGACTTTGTATAAGACCTTGATCATCCCAGTCCTGCTTTACGGCGCAGAGGCATGGACAATATCCCAAGCGGATGAACAGTGTCTTGGTCTTTTCGGGAGAAAAGTTCTGCGCGCGATCTTTTGTCCTGTTTGCGTTGATGGCATTTGGAGGAGAAGATTCAACCACGAACTGTATGGGATGTACAGCGACATGAGTCTAGCCAGGCGTCTACGGATCCAACGCCTAAGATGGCTAGGCCATGTAGAGCGTATGGACAACTTAGCTCCGGCCCGAAGAGTCTTAGACTCTGAGCCTGTGGGACAACGCAACAGAAGGTGGCGCACACAAGTCGAGAGGGACCTCGGCCGACTTGGTGTGTGAAACTGGAGACAGCTGGCGAAAGATCGTGCTGGCTGGAGAGGCATGTTGAATGAGGCCCAGGTCCACCTCGGACTGTAGAAGAAGAAGAAGAAGAAGAAGAAGAAGAAGCCCGATCGGCTGTCAGAGGGAATATAAATGTTTTTCTGTTGGTAAGATATTTAAAAATTTTTTCATTCTGCAAAAATACTATGAATGCTGTTTGGTTATATGTCGCTCTGCTAAAAGTGTTATTTGAGTGAATACAATGATTTCGCTTCCTTTATCATTTCAGTGGTAAATTTTATGGTGAACAAGTTTGATGACCCTCAACCGCAATGGTTCATTACATTTAATTAGTTCAGCAGATTCTATGCAAAAAGTGTTAAAGTAGTACAGGCCGAAATTTGTGTACAGTCTAGGTCTCTCCTCATTCCCAGTTACACCTTCATCCGTATAACATTCTAGAGATTTTGGTTCAAATAAGTCATTATTTAATGTCCAGGTCTGGGCGTCGAGTGCGATCACTGTAAAGATGCGATTTAATCTATATTTTGGACTGGTATGTTATGAAAGGAGTATATCGAAGGTTTGATCGTTTTGGAACTTATGTATCAATAATTGGCTTCTTGACTTTAATCCAGGTAACACCCATCCCATTAATTCCCCAGGTATGAATCAGCGATACCGGAAAATAACCCGGATATTCGCTTATCAAGAGCAATAATCAATACCAATGAAAAAGTGAGTAACTGAGGTTAAAATGCTATCCATCAAATTCCACGATAGGTTTTAATTACTGCAATAACGTTTTGTAAGATATTCATAATTACAGAGATTTAAGAACGTAATTATTCTATTGACAAAGAATACTAATACACGAAAGCGATTTAATAACAAATTCGACAAGGAAGCTACATATATGATAAATTCAAAACATTTAAAATTGTCTACAGTGTGAAATTAACCCTCTAACGTTAAAAACCGCAGTTTTGACGCAAAAGAGTCGGGAATTTTTTTTTCTGATAAATAATGTGCTTATAAATCATAATCTGAAATCAGAATTCGAAAAATTATTTTGGTAGACCTCCAGGTACAAAATAGGTAAGGCGGCCTTAGGGCAGCTATGAACGTTTAAGTCAAAGTTTTTTCCCTCCACTTTGTATCGAAAATCATTGATTTCATCGTTTTACCTATTATTTCAAAATAAGAGCAGATTTAAAAGCTTAATAAAAGCAAAATGCTTAATCTATCAGCCTTTTTTATTGTTTTATTGAAACAGGAAGATAATGAATAGTAGAAAATGAAAGAGAGAATTACTTTTTGACAACGGTAAAAAAAAAATAAAAAAAAAATGTTGGCGTAAACCGTCATGGCTGCCCTCAGGCCGCCTTCGTATTTCTTTTCTCAAACACGACATTTTAGTTTTTTTTTTATTATTTGTTTTCTTATTATGAAAGTACATGAATATATCTACTTACTGTAAAATTCCCGACTCATTCGAAAAATTGGAAGTATTTTATTTCTTTATGAGAATTTTTTTTTTACGTGCACTAATTTTTTTTGTTCGGTCACTGATTTTTCACATACAAGTGACTACTACAACGAGACAAAACTTCGCAGTGTGCTGAAATGTAGTTCAAAATATGGCTTGAAGTATAACTGAAGGCATGGTAAGCCGTCATAAAAAAAAATCGCACATGGAATAAATGGGCAATAGGCGATGGCTGCCCTGAGGCAGCCTCAAACGTTAGAGGGTTAAGTTTAAAATAAAATTCGGTTCGACTATATGTAAATATCTAACCAACACAAAACACATTGCTACTTACGTATTTCATTACCAAGTCACTCCGATCCGAAAGTGTCCTTATTTCATCAAACATTGAATGAGAATCACATCATTCCAATGAGGCCGAAGAGATCAATAGCCTATGAAAGTGGTGACAGCAATTAAACATTTGTATACTTCTGTAATTGATGATGAATTATTGTATGTGCGTAATAGTATGTACGGAAAGTGTTGTTTATGAAAAGGCTGAATTTGTTTTTAAATTTCAAATGATACTAACATTAAACAACATGAAAAACAAAAATGTTGTTTATTTCATGTAAAAATGACCACGGTTCTCATGGAATACTTGTCTTTTGGAAAGTCTATTAAAGGAAAGGTATCTATTTGAATAATCGGCAAGTGGCTTCCAGTGCGGCTTCCGGCCCGGCAAATCGACTAAAGACCAGATCTTCACATTAAGACAAATCCTGGAAAAGACCGGCGAGTTTCAGATCTATGCGCACTACCTGTTCATTAATTTCAAAGCCGCATACGACAGCATTCATCGTAAAGAATTATACGATGTGATGGCCGAATTCGGGATCCCAGGAAAACTGATCCAGTTGTATCGCACCACACTTGAAGATATGCGATGCACCGTGAAGTTCGGTTCAAAGAACACTGCAAGGATTTCGGCAAGGAGATGCGCTGTTGTGTGATTTCTTCAATCTGGTGCTGGAGAAAAAGTGCGGCGGGCAGGTGCAAATACGAAAGGCACTAGCTTCTAGAAATCTGTCCAACTGCTGGGTTACGCTGATGACATCGACATCGTCGCGCGTTCCCAGCATGCCGTTGTAGTAGCTTATGCGGCGATTGAAGAAAAGGCGAAGCGAGCTGGTCTTAGAGCGAATGAGGACAAAACAAATCATATGCTGTCGAGTACAAGTCGCTCCGTCGCACACCACCTGGGACAAAACATTACGATCGACAGCTATAATTTTAAGTTAGTGCAGGAGTTTATCCACCTCGGGGCAAATGTTAACTCCACAAAAAACATCCTACTGCAGATCCGACGCAGAATCGCCCTTGACAACCGTTGTTACTTCGGTTAGTCTAAACAGCTAGGGTCAAAACTCTTAACTCGAAGGACCAAAATCATTCTCTAGAAAACCCTTATTCTGCCAGTCCTGCTTTACGGAGCCGAATGTTGGGCGATAAGCAGAATGGTAAAGGTAATTCTTGGTTCCTTCGAAAGAAAAATTCTGCGTCGGATATATGGCCCTATCTGCGAGGAAGGTGAATGGAGGAGAAGGCATAACTGCGAACTGTATAGGCTGTACATAGAAGGGAAAAATCCGTCGACTACATTAGCTCGGCCACATCGAGCGTATGGAAAACAATGCTCCAGCCAAGGGAGTCTTCGAATTCAAGTCTCCTGGTTCGAGAAGGAGAGGGAGACCGAATCTTCGGCTTAAAGACCAAGTCACGACTGGATGACGCAGTTGGTTAAGTGTCTGCCCCAAGTTAGAGGAGTCCCAGGTTCGAATCCCAGTGAAATTGAATCTGATCCAGTCACCATTTGCTGTTGGGATCAAATTAACGGCACTGGAGTAGGTTCCTACCTGGCAGTACAATGGACCAGATTTAACTTTAAGTGCTCCAGTAGTGTTTCACAAATCCTCCGAAAAAAACGTCAAGGATGGAAGACAGCTATTGCTCAGGCCCAGTCCCTCTATGGGACGCAGGTCTGATAAATAGGTAAGTAAGTTTATTTGAATAAAATACTTTTAAATAAGTCAGTTCATGGTGTTGTTTGGGGTATATAATTGGGTGCAATTGACGGAGTTTCCTCTTCTTCTCCATATTACTGAAACGGCTTTTTGAGGATGATATGTGTAGACTATGCTTGTACAAAGAAGCAGCACATACAAATGTTGTTCCAATTCCCGGTAACGGATAGGAGAATATAAGAAATTCTGGGGCATTATTGGATTGGAATACAATTGGATGAGATCCAAACAGATGCTGCCCGTAAAAAAAAGTAATCGAGATTCTAGACGAACACCATGAACTAAAACGAACTGTGGAACAGAGGCGAAAAGGGACCAAATACCTTATTTGGTCTAATTCGACATTTTTTAAAGCCTAATGTATAGGATATTTAAATTAACGGCAATTCTGTTAGAAATACATTCTTTGGTTCCTGAAATGATTGTTTTGTTACATAAGACCAAAATAACGCATCCAAGAAATCGCACTAATTGCTAAGGTAACATTTCAGAAGATTGGCATAACCGAATTTATCTCTAACACTCTCCATTTATTGGAAGAGGGGAATGAAGTTGATCTTAATATCCACCCATCACAGTAAGACCTTCGACAAAATTTAACCACCAAATTATCTATCTTAAACTTAAAACAAAAATAACAAGAAAATAAACAAATAGCTAAACGAGATAATGATGTGGCGATACTAATTTTACCCATTGTATGTACACAGTGTCAAAAAACTGTACACAGATAACAAAAAAATCTCATCAAGGCAGTATTTCTTTTCCTACATATTTAAGCAATTTTAAATCTTAAGAAAAAATACTACTCAATTTGTGTGCTTCAATAAAAATCAATTTTACTAGGAAGTCTGTGTGCTGTTCTCATATAACGACCTATATTTCTCCAAGTGCGGAGACTCGCTGAAAACGCTGACGGCCTTTGAAAAGATTAAAACGTAAGCAGTTAAAAGAAGGATAATAGAATTGGGGTCCGGATTTGATTTGCCAATTTCAATCCCATGCATCACATAAATGTCATCCAAGACTATACGAGTATGTGTTTAGTTTAAGGTTTGCCAAAAATGGATTATATAGCAATTGCTGAATTTGTTAATTTCGTGAAAGCTTACTACAAAATAGTGACTTTGTGGACGGTACGTTTCAAGCATTACGAGCAGATATATATATCTTAAATTCAGACTTAGGTATATGCTTTCGACATTTAAACATCACTGTAGTTAAAAATATTAATTAAATGTCGCATTAAATCACGACCGAATTGAAAGATTCAATGGAATTTTGTTCCTGCTAACAAAGTGTCAGAATCTTATAGACCTCAGTAGTCCCAAAAAACTCAACCAGAAGTAGTTCAAGTCGTCAATAAACAAATGTCAGTCGATATTTTTACGGCCTCAAAACGAAGATACAGATGTGAAGACATGTGGTTTTTTTGGACTCAGGGGGTAATACAATTTTCCTGTAAATACGAAACATCTTCATTCTCTTTTACAACGCAGAGGCAAGGACAATCGGATGAAGGAGTTAAGAGAAAAACTCTCTCATCTTTTTGCATTGGTGTTAAAATATGAGTGTAGGTTGATGTCCAAGACCAAGACCTTTTCTTTTCGAGAGAAAAGTTCTACGCGCGATCTTTGGTCCTGTTTGCGTTGATGGTATTTGGAGGAGAAGATTCAACCACGAACTGTATGGGCTGTACAGCGACATGAGTCTAGCCAGGCGTCTACGGATCCAACGCTTAAGATGGCTGGGCCATGTAGAGCGTATGGACAACTTAGCTCCGGCCCGAAGAGTCTTAGACTCTGAGCCTGTGGGACAACGCAACAGAAGGTGGCGCACACAAGTCGAGAGGGACCTCGGCCGACTTGTTATGCGAAACTGGAGACAGCTGGCGAAAGATCGTGCTGGCTGGAGAGGCATGTTGAGTGAGGCCCAGGTCCACCTCGGACTGTAGCATCCTAAGAAGAAGAAGAAAGGTTGATGTCAACGGATCCAGAACCTTAGTATGCCTTTCTCTAACTTTCTCTCTTTAATTCCTTTCTATCAGCCAAGATTCAATCTTTTGTCAAGCCTAAGGAGATGTTGCTTGCGCTTGTTATTCAACAACCCTCTGTAAGCCAAATGGTGGACAATCAAGGCTAACAGAAAGCTGCTCTTTCGGAAGGAAGGTTCAGTAAGTGTATACCTCTTTTATAGAAATTTATAGAAAAATGATCAGTCTGCACCAGCACCAAATGGTTGGTTGAAGTAGTTTCATATATTTTGGGTGCTTTTAAGAATTCAGACAACTGCGCTACGTTACAATGTTTGCAGACAATATATATGCGCTGGTCTAGAAATGCATATTTGAATATTGGGCACATGAAATTGAAAAATATTTTTTTTTTCTTTTGACATTTTGTATTGTACAGCCAGAGCAGGAAGAGACTAAATCTGCTGGAAAGCCTGATTTTTAAGTCAGAATGTTTAACTTCATATCTACGCAAATACAGCAGGGTTGCGCAGCCAACTGAAGTCTTTAGAGCACCCTTTATATTTAACATATCCCCAAGGGAAATGAGTCTGTGGGCGCCGTGGCGTAGTGGGTAGGTGCGTCGACTCCTACGCTCGAGGTCGTCGGTTCGAATCGAAAAAAATATCAAACATTTTTTCACAGCTCCACCTCTTTCGAGTCACTGACAATGCTCAAAGAGTATAACTGTCTAGAAAAAGCTTCTCAAAATCGCCGTTCGGAGTCGGCATTAAACTGTAGGTCCCCTCCGCTCGTGACAGACCAATAGCACGCACAACACGAGTGGTTGCTGAGAAGCTAGGCCCAGGTCCACCTCGGACTGTAGCACCCCCATTATTATTATTATAAAGGAAATGAGTCTACTGGTGTTAATTCCCATGATCTGATCTGGCAGCCCGTTGGAGTCTTTATTTCTAAGAATAATACATCCACGAAATTTGCCACATAAGAGGACCACTGTATCGCCAGTCGTGCTGCATGTGGCGACAGCCTACTGATAGTAGACGTCATCCATTTTTAAAGCATCACCTCCAGGCAAAAAATAAGTTAGTAATCATTTTTCAGAAACGGTTCCACCGGCTTCATTTTTAACTAAAGATAACCCAATGACACTGTCAGCTCGAGTACCGCATCAAGTTGTCACTTGTGGTTGCAGTGGTAGTTCTCTTATTTGTCATGGGTTTTCGAACCCACATGTGACAGTTTTATTTACTTAATTACCCAAAATAAGAACAATAAACCTTATCAGGAAAAAGTTGGCATGATCTTGTTCGTTCATTTCCAGCACCCAAACAACGAAACTATGACATTGTGCGTGATCTTCAATTCTAATGAAAACTCTACATTGGGTAGGTTTTTACACGAGCAATGAGTAATTTGGTTGCTCACGAGCTTACGCATTTATTTTTCTAATCGCGTGGAAGAGTGAGAAAACAAGGGTAGAGGGGAAACAAGGGTGTCTATTAGGGTAAAAGCAGAAGGAAACCGCAAAAGAGAAAGATAAATAATTGAAGCAACGCGGTTGCTCGTGTAAAAGCCGCCTTGTAAGCACCCCAAGATTTGTATGCAAAATGTCATGTAAATGGTTGCAGATAGGCCCAATTTCTATTTTCGTCTTAAAATTTGGGTTTTCATCCAAACCCTCAACCCTTTTCGGAGCGGAACAGCTGACCTTAACAAACTCGAGATGGAGTTTTCACATAACTAATCAGTCTAAAACGTTCAAATTTATCTATCTATCACAACTGCTGAGCGGGAGAAGCTTGATGATGACCAAAAGACCTATGAACTCTCCATTTGGAGAATTTTCACTATTCCAACACGATATGTGAGTGCGTATTCACTCATATTTCATAACTTCCTAGTTCTTACTCATCAAAATTCTTCGTAATAAAAGTTGAATGGTAACAGTCCAACAATGGCGCGCAAATTAACACAACAATGCTTAAAACATAACCAGTTTCCTTGCCAAGACAAGCATCTCTGAAAAAAACATGTTATTGATTCATCAGCTATTGGGAATCAAAGAACATCTAGTCAATAGTTCACTTTCAGCGCCTGTCATTACTTCGATTAATCAGTAAACCCCAGCTGATAAATCTCATACAGACACAAATTGTTATTATAAAAGCCCTTCGTTGCGATAAGCGTGCATACTATTTTTAGACCATTCATGGCCTGGGATGCATCGCTAAATTAAAGCCGATGTTAATTCATTCACATGCTGTAGGGTCCATTAAACCTTATCTGTTACATTGAACAGTTCAAAGGGGAAAATCTCCTCAGTCAAAGCCTGATTAAGGAAGCAGGTATATTTTTTGATAACCTGTATTTGAATGTCAATCAATAGCGTTTGAATCCGATTTATATACAATTAATGTGTGCAAGTAGTTCGAAACAATCATTGAAATACAAAAGAAACTGGAAAACGCCATAAGCCAATGAACATTTCTTAAGTTCATTGCCAAGACCATATAGAAATCAGTACATTTTGAAATACTATTCTTAAAATCATTGACTTTTTCAGAATCCAGAAGAAGATTAGGAAGCGCTGACTCAAACACAGACGACTATACACATTCACCTCTTCAGATACCACTGCAGCTTTCGTAGATAGTGTAATCAGTGCCCCAAGAAAGAGATTAGAAGAGCACCGTATGAATCAGCATCAAATAAGTTTGGCGCGTTTTTTAGAGAGATAGAACTTCAAAAGTGAACAAAAAAAATCATGGTTAAGGACATGATATTTGCTTTAATCGAAAGATAAATTTGTAACATTCCTACCACGGCTGCCTCGGATGAACCGCCATCTAGAGGTTTAATTTTTCAATAGCTGAGGCCATATATCGGCAATAACACAGTGAATGTTGGCTCCCAAGTGCTGCATAGCCTCTGTTTTATCATAATAGTCTAGCAATTTGGATATCTACCAGAGGACAGTTGTGCGTTTGATTTATTTATTATTAATGCTTATTACAGAAATCCAAATTTAATGGATAGAATTTCATACTAAACGCTTTAGTAAGCAAGAGTTGGTCATTTTAATTTGAAAAATTAGGGTTGCCACAAAATTCTCGTAAACTCTACTTTACGTGTACCAATCGTTGTTAAAGTGCGAGCGCATTACGATTTGGCTCTTTCGGTATTTCCATCGGGGAATGCAAACGTCAGTAATAATTGATTCAGAGCGCTCTCTGTTGACCGAAACCCTTAGCATTGAATATGCATGGATCAATAATTCCATTAGCCTTAACACATCAGTCACCATTTGAAGGGTGTCGTCGTTGAATAGGTAACATACGGTCATTTTCGCGACCTGAACAATGATTTTCAGAGTTCAACCGCACATTTTTCAGGCGTTGCTCCACCGAGAATCTGTTTATGCTAAAATTACAAAGCATACCAATAAATTAACTGTCAGTTGCCGTATCAGATGCCACTACGAAAAATGCTGAAGAGATAAAAGTCACACCTCTTAAAAAAACCCTGATCACTGATCACCTTAGTCCCTCTAAAAATCAGATGAAGTTGCGCAGGGTTCCTCCGAGGGAAAAGTATTCCATGTGGTGTTTGTTTCCACTAACTTTGCTGAAAATTTAAGGCGAAATTGGGGATAAAAAACTTTCAAATAAATTTCTTCCACTCAGTAGAGGGCTGGTCGGAGGCAACTTGTACGTGGAATCTACAAAGTTGATAAAAAAAATCTAGTATGTGTTTTGAAATGCAGGGATATAAACGACGGTTTTTTTTAAAATTTAATCGTCTTCTCCCTTATCATACACAAATTTTAGTTCCACTTTTGTATTTGCCTTCAAAAATCCAAGGACTCCAACTAACTTGGCCTCAAAAATTTTTAGGTATTCTTCTTTGCTATTGAAACTTTACTGTGAGCAATATTTAGCCGTCCCGACAACGAAATAGAGTACACAAGTAGAGAATTACCTAAGCCAACTTAGTGTGCGTAATTGCAGGCAGATGGCTAAAGAACGTGTCAGCGGAAGAGCCTTCTTGGTTGAGGACCAGGTCTATTACAGACTGTAGCTCCATCAACAGAAGAAGAACACCGGGTTCGGAAAAGATGTCACACTAAGATTTTTTTTTACATATTTAAAAGATTTGACTGGTAATCGAGCACCTATCACATTTTTTGCAGTCATATGGCGCATTTCTTTCCCAGTGACTTTTGTAATAACCAAAATTGTCATATCAAGAAGGGCGAAAATATAAAGCTACTGTATTAGCTGCTAATGCGCCACAAAAAATAACAATTTTGTGAGATGCATTTCTTTAAAAATATAGAAAATCCAAATTATATCATAAATGGCGCCCGGTGCGGATCCATTTTTTTTTCATTTGTGTCGGCAGTCACATGTCATGCTACCGGGGAACGCGGTCAATACATGAAGTATTTGATTGAAACTATAGATAAATGGAGCAGCAACCTCGGCTCTTAGGCCGATTAAATTGATGGCACTGGAATCATTTCTTTGGGAGTATTCGAAGTTGGTCTATGCGGACAAATCAACATCGATTTCAAACTAGAAATTGCTCCTACTTCTTCAACTATTGTGAGCTTGATATAAAGTGATTGAAGTGGTTGTTCCCCTCGCTTTGGTTGTCGAATGTGAGTTTTTTTTTTTACGACTCTCTCATCATTTTCTCTGTCTCTACAACTTTTACGGAATTCATTGCATGGGAGATCCATCTTGTTGGTATCCTTGCTGATTCTGCAAGGCCCTGTTATAATGTCAAAGAGTTTCCTCAGTGCAGATCTGATTCTAACAAAACAGGTGCTTGATCATTAGTGTGGGTTGGATTTGCAATTCGAACGAACCATCGACCCTTAATAGATGATTAGTTTGTAGCAAAGGGCATGAGCCGAAGTTTTCCACTAGATTGCTACGTCTGGGGAGTTCGTAGGCTTCGCAATCTTCAGAAATATTACAGTGCCCGGGAATCACATAAAGTGAATGTTAAAATGCGGCATTTAAGGGTAGTCTATGAATAAGATAATTTCTAAATTCAATAATAGTATATAATATGAGCTGTACAGCGTCATATTTGTGTTCAGGTGTGGATCAGCTATGTATCCAACGTCAACTTGGTTTCGGCCTAAAGAATATTCGACTCTGAGGCTTTGGGACAATTAAATAACGATTGAGGTGATGCTCACAAGTGTAGAAAGCAACTTATTGTAGCCAATTGAAGACGGACAGCAAGATATCGTGTTGGCTGGGGAGGCTTGTTGGTTTAGTCCCCCAACCATCCGAATTGTAGCGCAATGCGATCAAAATAGGTCTATAGTCTGAATAATAATTATTAAAATTAAATTATGTCAAACTGGTAGAAGATTTATTAACAAAATTTGGGGCGGTGAGTTATACAAAAATAACAAAAACATTGAACTGCCATGATTTAACATCAGTTATTAAATGTTCTTAAAACATAAAATGAAGGAACTATACAGGAATACCTCGACGTATGTCGCTGATTCGTTCCGAGAAAACGCGTCGTAAGTCGAAATCGACTTCGGTCGAAGCAATATATCAATAGCTTAGCAAACTGAAAAAATAACAGTTTTTTCGAATGTCAAATTTCAAATTTGCACGGCCTACTAAGGCATTTTCTGTCGTAACTCTAAACATAAATGGTATGTTGAGGAAAGCTTCCTAAATTTTGCCAACGTCGTAAGTCGAAATGACTTGAGTCGAAGTGTAGTATCTCAAGATGTGAATGTACATGTGCATGAGAACTACTCTGTTGGAACGACAAAATGATCGCACACTTTATAGGATTATGCTTGTTCCATAACTCCCATAACAGTAAAACTGTAAATATTTGACAAAAATGAAAGATTTGTTAGCGCTAAAATTTTTGGTTTCTGAAAAACCCAAAGAATAGTGTAAAATTCTCTCAGAAAGAAGTAAACGAACCTGTTGAACACATATTAATTAAGCGTCAAAATGTAGATGGATATAAGATATAAGGAAAACAATGTTTTTAACAGATTGTAAAAATTCGCTATTTTTCAGTTTATGACTTTAATAATAATAATAATGGCGGCGCTACAGTCCGAAGTGGACCTGGGCCTAGCTTCTCAGCAACCACTTGTGTTGTGCGTGCTATTGTTCTCTCACGAGTGGATAGGACCTACAGTTTAATGCCGACTCCGAACGGCGAGATTGCGAAGCTTTTTTCTAGACAGTTATACTCTTTGAGCATTGTCAGTGACTCGAAAGAGGTGGAGCCGTGAACAATTTTTTTTTTTTTTTTAAATTGTTTGTCTTAACTTTGATTCGAACCTAGACTGTGAAAGTCTAATGCGCATGGGTCGACGCACGAACCCACACGGCCATGGTGCCCACAGTTTATGTTTATGACTTTACTCTGGATAAAAATGTTTCTAAAGCTAAGGACGACCACACAGATTTCAAAGGCTTAAATATGCGGGAAGATTTTGAAAAAAGGCATCCTAAAATATTCATTTGTTTACACCTTTAATACTTCTTTTGATATGACTAGAGTCCAACCGAACATTCGGCTTCAACTTCGGCCACCTTCGGCTAAAAATATCACCTTCGGCAAAACATTCAGCTTCCGCAGAATGAAACCGAAAATTTTGCCGAAGCCGAATCTTGAATTCTCTGTTTTCTGTAAAAATAGAATTACGATATTTTCCGTACTTTTCTTTATAGGATATATGAACAAGTCGTGCCGTTTTTATTTGGTTTTGCAAGATTTGCTAGTGTGTCAATAGTAGTAGAAGTAAAGTTCCAGGGAACTTTTTTGTTTTGTTATAATTTACAATTTATTTGTACCGCTTTCAGGTAGAAAGAACATACAAAAACAGCTAAAACTCCAATTTGGGATTAGTGGCTGTTAGTGGCTGTTATCCCCGTGGGAATGGGCGAACTTGCATCAAGCAAGGTCCCTTATACAGATTTGAAAATTTAAACAAAAGAAGATAGAAACACACGGAAGAAGAGGCCCAATTTTTTGGAGCACAAATGTAGACCGAATTGTTAAATTTGACAGACAGCGTAAAAAATCACAAAAGACTTGTGTAGCTAAAATTCGTAGCTTGAGGTAAGAATGTTAAGCGCTTTGTTGGTGCAGTGAAATATATTGCTAATAGAACTAAGGCCATATGCAAAAATGTTATCTTATTTCGATTTGTGAAAGTGATATACGAGCACATTTTGACTTTGTCATTATTTTAATAATAATAATCATTGTGGAACTGAGATTTTTTCTCTCACGAGTTGAGGGGACTACAGTTTAATTCCGACTCCGAACGGCAAGATTGAGAAGCTTTTTCTAGACAGTACTCTTTGAGCATTGTCAGTGACTCGAAAGAGGTTTTGTCTTAACTGGGATTTGAACCTAGTCTGTAAAAGTCTACTGCGTATGGGTCGACGCACAAACCCAGAATATTTCGATTCCGATTCGATTCGATTGTCCGGCTGAATTTGATTTTTAAGACAATGGCCAACATTTTAGACAAATGTCTTGACGAATATTAATTTCGGTACCCAACTGGATTGTCTGGAGATAATAAAATAAATCTAATTTTTATTAATTTTGGCGGTTTTAGTTGTTGTTCCAGAAAAGGGAAAGATATCATAACAGACAGTGTGTCGTGAGCGTCTTTCTGCGAAAGCCATCAATCTGCCACAATATGGTCAACTGAGCGCCTTCCACATCTGTTAAAGTCATCTGTAGGCCCCCTACAAAAAAAAAAACAAAAATCTCCCACAGCTATGATAGATCAATTAAAAGAAGCAACAGCGTAATTTTATCTTTGATTTGGAATCGCTGTTTTGTCGTTCAAATGCTGAGAAACTCTAGCTGATACGATGCTAATATTTCCGCATTCATTTTGGGCTGTATGTTTTTTTTTTTGCTTTTGACTCTTTTTTTCATCTTTCACTTATTTGTGTTTTACGATCTCGACTTGTGGCGTGTCTTGACGTCTGATCTTGTTAATTTTTGTTCATAAGACTTGCTATTTGTGGATTTCTTTATATATTTTCTTTTTTTTTTGTTTTTGAAGGTCAGCGAGTTGGCGTGATATTCTTCATATGGTTACACAAATATGATCTGGTTTAATTATGCCTCCAGATAGGAGTGCAATTGTAATAAAGCCATAATTTGTGTCCCAAATGCGGGCAATGTACTTCGGTTTGGAGATAGTTTGTGCAGAAGTTGCGGTTGCCTTTGTTTCTTGGTTTTCACGCTCGCAGTTGAAAGAGGGAACTACGGCTAATGTTCGATATTCCGCCCATAACCTTAGATTCTTTTTATGGCTTGTACAATGTGCCATTGTGGCAATTTATCGGCTGATAAATCAATTCAACCGTTAAAACGCGCTTTTTTTTTTACTGCAGAATTGGCTTAAAAGTTTAACACTAACTTAATCGAGCATTAAATTGAGAGCACTTTGTTTTCAATGGCACCCTAAAGCACTACGAAAGTTTAAACACCCTATAAGGTCATGAACTTGAGCGTATAAATAGAGAACGAATATCAATAAATTGTGATTGTTTTACTATGCCTATAAATAAAAAAAAAAACAAAAAAAAACGAGAAACAGTTGTGTGATGTTCATTCAAAATAAGTGATGTAGGTTTATTGATCATAATATATATTTCTGTAGGAGTGCCAATTTGCTTAACTACTCCAAAAACGCATGTTTAAGTTGCTAAGTGTGCACATGTAGATGTATCTGTACGAAGATAATATCATTCATATCTAGATTTCATGAGGAGGAGAGAAAAAAATGTATAAACAAAGGCACGTACATACATATGGGTGTATGTATGTAAAAACAAAGAGTTAAACATATAAACATAAGTCAATACATATGTATGTATTCATTTACATACACAGATTAATTTGCGAGTATCTCGAAACGCCTAAGATCGTTTTTTTTCACTTTTTTTCTCAAAATGAGACAGAACAAAGATACAAGTTATTTTTTGTGTGTAAATGACTAACAACAAGACAGCATACTCTACGAGTAAGTCAATAACTTGGGGACCATGTAAATAAATTACAAATAATAATCAAATAAACGTACACACGAAGAAACAGGTGCACATGTATGTACCACATTTGTCGTGGAACTTATTTTGGACCATTGTGTTCGAAAAGTAATTAAACGTATGCAAATATCGGATTGTATGCAAATGTATGTATAATTGGCTCATATATGGATGGATTGTGTTTTTAAATAACATATAAATCGACAATAAGCATGTTTTTTTGATTTTTTTCCCAACGATCGCTTTCTATTTCTTTCAATTAAAGCATACATATCAAAAAAAAAAAACATAAGAATGTATGCATATACATTTTATAGAATAATGGCTCCCCCATGGCTAGCTGGGAACGACAGATACATGCATATGTATGTATTTAAATTGGAATCTGTAACTTCCATCTCTTTGTCTTCTTTAATTGCTAACACATGGAGATGATTAAATTATGTCACCTTCTGTAGCTGAAAGAGCACATGCGTTGAAATGTGAAAATGAAAAATAGCTGAACTGAAATTTTACAGCGATTTGGTTAAACAAATTCACAAGATAGAGATATTTAAGTTACCCACCACATAATATTCGCAATTGTATAGTAGATTTGTGATTGCCACGGAATATTCAGATGCAGATGCAGTATATAGTTCCTTTTCTTGCAGTGGATTTAATGTGATATTGCCTTTTGTGTACCCTGATTGATCGTTAACTCCTTGAGCTCTGGCATCGGTATTCACTAATTGTTGACTTTCTAATTCCATTACACTATTACCCTGTTAGTTAAAGATCACAATTTTATTTAAATGTTACACTATTTTATTTTATTTTTTCTTAAATTAAAAACTATACTTCTTCAGATTTTTGCACATCACTCTGGGGTTCCAAGAAGGCATTCAAAATTCACTGATGGAGTTCGTAATATATGCAAATTAACGATGAATGAATCGAATTTAAACTAAACCAAATAAATATGTATTTTTTTCTAAAAAAAAAAAACAAAAAACTACTCAAAACGATGATCGAACAACATGAAAGGAGAAAAAACACGAAAAAACCAAAAAAAAAAAAACTGATCCGATTTTTGATTTTAATTCGTAATCCAATATTCCAGCGAGGTATATTTTTTATGCACACAAGCCTTTAAAACATAATTTTTCTTTTCTTTTATTTTTGACTGAATATGTGCACATACGAGAATAAAATTTTGACCGTGTCAGTATTAAGAACGTGAAAAGGAATTCGAGCGGCGCGGCGAGCGAAATATGTGATAAAGACCCCTCAAAAAAAGCACTGTTTGCCTCATAGGTTTTCTGTTGTATACATACTGTACATATTTGTATGCATGTGTCAGTATAAACAGTATCACGTGAAAACTATGAACGATCTCTTGATTCTTTTTGGTGAACTCCTCCACATCGCAAGTTCAAACAAAAAAAAAAGGAAAAATTAAAGACGACGAGAGAGAGTAAGCAAGCATACGTAACTTGAAGAAGTTAAATCTTACTTGTGCACATATGAACATTCATTTCATATGTACACAGAAAATATTGTGTTTTGTTCAGATTAACTCTGCCAATGCAATGTTGTTAACGCAATGATGTTGTACTCGTACATATGTGAGTTTAATGTTTCTTGAACAGAGTTTACGTCCATATACACAATTACATACTCAATTATTTATGCCCACGCCTTTGACATTCCCAATTTAATATAGGTATGTACATTCGTACATAAACACGTGTACAGTATATCACAAAATTTAACGTACCTAGAGCATCGAATTTTTACATATTCGACGAGACATTTATTTATTTTGTTTTAACTAGAAAAAATCAAATATCTCCACCACGCACTTGAGACTACAAAATATGTTACTGAATCACGGAGAAAAATCACTTAAAATTATGCGACTATTTGAGTGATCGCTTAAACGTCAACTTTCTGTTAAGTCACTGATCCACACCCGCTCGAACATTTTCAACTTTAACAGAATTCAAACTCTCGAATAATCTCGTTTTCATTTATCTTTCTGACACTCTTATCAAACTATAAACAATTTAACAAAACCTCGCTTTCAGAAAAAATACAACAAATTTTGATCGTTTTCGTTTTTGAAAAAGTTAAATCAACATCACTTCGTTCGGGAGACGATTAATTTTGTGAGACACTGTATATATTTTTGTTTCTTTTAAGTTAACTCTCGAAATATTGTGTATTTCAGAAAATGTCTATATTTTTCTTATTCATTTTTAGACCTTGGGGTTAGGCGTGTATTTATTTGTCGGATGTTCAGTAATAATATTTGTTTTTGCGAAAGATCATACAGACAATAACTAGACTCTTCACATTGGCTTAGTGCTTTCTCACACGCAGCATACGTTCACCGAATTTGTTTAACAAAGCAACAGATGATAAAGCGAGGAAATTCATCCAAAACCGTCAAATTTGTGTTAGCCCTATGGCGGATGGACAGCTGCGTGTTTCTCACTGATTTTTGTTGGACTGAATCTTTTGTTTTGTTTCAAGCAAATTTTTCGTTGTTCGTTGAACGTGTTCTCTTCTATCACAGAGTGTATTTTGTAGTCTCTTTAGAATCAAATAAATACACGATTTGGTTGTGTCCGTATATTCCCCTAGCAAGAAGCAAATTTCAGCGACAAACTGCGTCTACGCTTCTGTTGGACGTTTTGTGACTAGAAAACAGTGCCGGTGCTGAGGATGGATGAATTTGTAGTAGCACTGAAAAAGTTTTTGCTTCTCATTATTTCGTCTGAAGATTTTTAAGTGTAGCATTTATGTACAGTGCTGTGCAAAATAATAAGAAAACTCTTTTCTTCCCAAATATTCTTTTATATTTACAGTAGTTGAGCTCTAAAAGCAAACGAATTTGTTTTAAGCTTTTTTTTTTAAGTTAACGGTAAAGTGCCAACAGAACAAATGGTTTAACAGAATTTACTCCAGTAATTTAGCTACGATTGTACCGGATAGTCGTTTGAATAACCTAAAGTAAGGGTTTCTACTTTTTTTCTACTTTCTACTTAGACGACGAAGTAGAGACGAAGTTAGAGGGGTTCCAGATTCGAATCCCACTGAAATCGAATCTGGTCCAGTCACCATTTGCCCTTGGAATCAAATTAATAGCACTGTAGTAGGTTGCTATCTGGTAGTACAATGGACCAGTTTTGAGTCTGAGTGTTTGAGCATAGTGTTTCAAATTCTCCGAAAAAAGGGGTTTCTACTTCCTTGTTCTTATTTTTTTGCACATACAGTCAATAATAAAAAAAAAAAGAAATAATACATAATCATATAAAGATTAGTTATTTGGACATGACTTCAAAAATTGGTTATTTAGAAATTTTATTAAATTTAAGAAAAAGTGTACCTATTCTTTCACATACCAAAAAACATTCTAATGAAACTAAGAAAAGTATCGACATTTCAAGAAGACAAAATAAAGTGCAAATTCAAAAAACATATAACACAAATGAAAACTTTAGAATTCCGTTTAACTATGAAAAAACCTTTATAATTGCTCACTATCGCAAGGCGCTGGGGTACGCTAAAATCACATTTCTCAAAATACCACATGGGATTTGCCACAATTTTTTAAACTTTTCTTAACGCATAGTAAGCGACGCTGTCTAATAAGATTTTCACATCCAAAATCATTCAAAAATGCTGAATCGGTCGAGAGACTGAGATAGCCACTCTAACATACCAACTTTATCTAGTTGGAAATCAAAATTTTTCAGACATTTTTGAAACAGAAGAAGCCATATTATAAACAGGTTGGGCCATCTAGTGTTTTTTTTTAAATTATTTTGACGCTGAAAGCTGTTCCCCGCTCGAAATCTTGACAGAAAATCAGTATCATACCTCCGCGAAACAAAAAGAGCCGCTTTACGCTTGAACAACGTTAGGAAATATTGAAAACTTATTTCCAAAGTGAGTGCTGTGTAGCCCAAGCAGTGCGGTTTTTGAAAATAAGTTTTAGCCGAAATGAAGCACCCACCGCAACTGCTGTACGCAAATTTGTGCAAAAAGTTCATGAGACTGCTATGCTAGTGGACAACAATCGTGGTCCCCATCGTCGTACGGTGCGCACAGATAAGAATGTGGCTGCTGTGGCCGAGAGTGTGAAACTCAATTCACGAACATCAACTCGCCATCGATCTCAACAGCTCAACATTTGACCTGAGGAGAATTTTGCACCAAGATCGCGGATTATTCGTTTACAGGGTTCAATTGACCCAGCAATTTAAGGCTCGCGACCATCCGCTTCGTTATCGCTTCGCAGTTTGGGTCTTAGATCAGCTTGAATTGGACAACGATTTTGGATGAAAAATCATCTTTTCTGACGAGCATCTGCGCATTTTCATCTCGGCGGATACGTTAACAAGCAGATTGCCGCATCTGAGGCTCGGAAAAACCGCACGTTATTGTCGAGAAGCCAATGCATCCACAGAGAACCGACTTTACCGTTCTTTACCGACTGTAATTGACGACATGGATTTGGACGACTTCTGGTTCATGCAGTATAGCGCACCATGCCACACAGCTCATGCCACAATCCTTCTTTGCACACCAAATTCCCAAATCGTGTTATCGACCGTCTTGGCGATGTGAATTGGTCGCCTCGGAGCTGCTATCTGATCCCTTTGGATTTTTTTTGTGAGGAACCGTGAAGGATCGATGTTATGCTAACAATGCGGAAATGATTCAAGCACTTAAGGGCAATATCATCCAAGCAATCGGTGAGCTACAGCCCGAAACCATTAACAATGTCTTGGAAAATTGGGGTGACAGAATGCGCTACTGCGAAGCCTTCCGAGGCTACTATTTGTACGAAGTTGTATTTCATAATTAATCGGAAAGTTTGTTTTTACTAATAAAGCCTTAATACGTGGGAAAAATTTAGTTTTGTCAATTTTATTGCATATTTAAAAAGAAACTTGTATTTGTGTAAAACTGTATATTGTGGCGCTACAGTCTGAGTCAGACTTGAAGCGTAGCCTTTACAGCAACCACTCGTATTGTGCATGCTAATCGTTCTCTCATGAGTGGAGGGGACCTATAGTTTTTTCTTTTTCTTAACAGTTATACTGTCAATTGTCTTGTGATTGAGGCCCAGGTCAAACTATCATATAAAACAATTAGAGCGAGAATGTTTTTAAATACTTGCAAACTTCTGCTTTGTGAAGATATAACTAACAAATAAAACTTCGTATAAATGAAGTGATGTTATATAGAATTCTCTAGCCTAAGTTGGATTGAATCCTAGAATTTGAATTTTCTCCTCTCATGCCTTCTGCAGAAATTTTTATGACATTTCCTAGACTTTCCTGCACTTTTGAATGTGTTTTTTTAATATTCACTTCGATCATAACTTTCTTATCGCAAGACTCATTTGCTTCATTGAAAGCTCGAAATGGAATACATTTATTATACTTTTCCCCTTTACTGTATTAAAAATATGTATATGAACCAATATTAAAAAGGCTATTTAACCAAATGCTGAATGAACTGAATTTACTGGTTGGTGTCTTATTTCATGCATGAAAAGGCTGTAGTTTATGCAATGTATTAAAAAATGCGGTCGATTAATTTCCCGCAGTTTTTAAATGTCGTATAATCTGTTATACTTACCCTGCAATAACTTATCATTGAGCTGGGGGAAATTGTGTAAATAGACGATCTTCAATCATTTTGCAAATCTTTGATAAATCTTTCCAATCATCATCAATTTTCTACCTTTCCTATTGGCTCTTCACGGTTTTAAACTGTTTCCTCTTATAAAATCAGCCTTGTAGTCAATTTAAGCAATGAAATTCGGTTTCTTATATACGTAACTGAGCAATAGTTTCCTCTCAATTATAAATCGTGGTCGTTTAATAAATTAGTTTTTCAAAGAATTGACAGTCAAATAATTTTATAAATAAGCTAAATAAAAGAGCAAAGATTTAAGATTCGTTTAACCCTTTAACGGTCAAAACCGCAATTTTGACGGAATTTTTTCTTCTGATAAATAATGAGCTTATAAATCATAATATAATAATAATAATGGCGGCGCTACAGTCCGAGGTGGACCTGGGCCTAGCTTCTCAGCAACCACTCGTGTTGTGCGTGCTATTGTTCTCTCACGAGCGGAGGGGACCTACAGTTTAATGCAGACTCCGAACGGCGAGATTGAGAAGCTTTTTTCTAGACAGTTATACTCTTTGAGCATTGTCAGTGACTCGAAAGAGGTGGAGCCGTGAAAAAATGTTTGATGTTTTTTTTCGAGATTCGAACTGACGACCTCGAGCGTAGGAGTCGACGCACCTACCCACTACGCCACGGCGCCCACATAAATCATAATATATCGGACTTTTTATTGTTTTATTGAAACAGGAAGATAATAAATAGTAGAAAATGAAAGAGAGAATTATTTTGATAATGGTAAAAAAAAACAAAAAAAATGTTGACGCAAACGGTTATGGATGCTCTCAGGCCGCCTTCGTATTTCTTTTCTCAAACACGACATTTTCATTTTTATTTATTGTTTGTTTTCTTATTATGAAAGTAATTGAATAAAAGTAAATAAAAGAACTGTAAAATTCCCAACTCTTTCGAAAAATTGGAAGTATTTTATTTCTTCATAAGCATTTTTTTACGTGCACTAATTTTTTTTTTTGTTCCCGAAAAAACACCAAACATTTTTTCACGGCTCCACCTCTTTCGAGTCACTGACAATGCTCAAAGAGTATAACTGTCTAGAAAAAGCTTCTCAATTTCGCCGTTCGGAGTCGGCATTAAACTGTAGGTCCCCTCCACTCGTGAGAGAACAATTGCACGCACAACACGAGTGGTTGTTGAAAAGCTAGGCCCATGTCCACTTCGGGTTGTAGCGCCGCCATTATTATTATTATTATTACTATTAATTTTTTTCTCTCACTGATTTTTCACATACAAGTGACTACTACAACGAGACAAAACTACGCAATGTGCTGAAACGTAGTTCAAAATATGGCTTGAAGTATAATAGAGGGCATGGGAAACCGTCATAAAAAAAAAATCGCACATAGAATAAATAGGCAATAGGCGATAGCTGCCCTGAGGCAGCCTTAAACGATGGAGAGTTAAAATTTAACACTTCCCTGTCTGCTATCTCGACATTTTTTCATTAAAAACGTAAATTTTTTTATGAAAAAAAATCAGAAAACAAAACGCATACGCCCTGTAGATACACAGAAAAGATAAGGAAAAATAATGTAAGTGGCAACACCGATAAGACTTGTAAGTGGCAACATGAGTCTAGGGTTATTACCGATATGTAGGGTCAAGTAAATTTACAATATATAGATAACTATGGTAAAGTACAGACGCTAAATAAAGAAGTACATAAGTACATATAAGATCAGAAATCAGTCACATGAAGATTTCCGCCCTTCCCCACTTTGCCTCTGAAAATGCTTGTTATATTTACAACATCTGTGTGAACTCTTTGTATTGCTTCAGAGCAAAAATCAGCCAATGGTGAGTAAGAAAGTGTACATGAAACATAGTCGGCAATTACTCGTATATACACATTCCGCGATGGACAAGGAGATTTAACCACAGTGAAGTTGAACCTCGATGTTACTTGTTCAACGATCGCCAGAAAATGAGAAAAATATCATAAAAATGATATAATATGGAATGAAAACAGCTTCACTTTTAACTTGGTTTCTCGCGTGAAGAAAACCAGTTTTCGATGCATTCAACCCATCTCTTTCCAACTTATGGAAAATCATATTCATAATTTTGCATAGAAAAATTCGTCAGGTTTTCAATTAAATACAGAACATAAATTCGAATTCGAATGCTTATTAGCAGTCGCTTTCCACTGCCATATCGAACATCCAGTGATCGCTAGTTTGCTGTGTGGATTCTTTTGCGAGGGAATCTCGTGCTCCTTGTTACGTCCTATCTAAAAGTCCGTGAATCGGAAACTGTTATCTGTTGTCGAGTTGCGGAGTTTTCCGATCACTCCACCGAAGGTGCTCTCCTTAGCGCTTTTGGTATTGAATTACCCGAATACGATCTGAATGTCGTACTTCGGATAGATTTCGTTGGCACCATCCTATGGGTTACTATCTTCAGATTTAGAAAAAAAATCAAAATAAAAATGAGGAAAATAATACCAACCAATGGTATGATCGGTGACCGCCGTGGCCGTATGTGTTTGTGCATCGACGCAAGCAGCACAAGCACAAGCAACAATTAAAAAAAAAACGAAATTGTTCCCGGCTCCACCTCTTTCAAGTCACTGAAAATGCTCAAAGTGTATAACTGTCCAGAAAAATCTTCTCATTTTGGCTGTTCGGAGTCGGCATTAAATTGTAGAACCCCTCCACTGGTGATAGAACGAGTGGTTACTGAGAAGCTAGGCCCACGTCCACCTCCAACTGTAGTGCCTCCATTATTATTATTATTAATGGTATGATTGAATCCTTGGGAACACTGCCTCCGCAAGACTACCGACATTGACTACAATACGCTATTCGGTTCACACAATTGGCCGCACAAATTGATTTTTTAAATAATATTTTGATGGCGGATGAAGCGCATTTCCATTTAAATGTTTATGTTAACAAGCTAAACTGATGATTGCGGGGCTTCGAAAATCTAAAGGCAACACACCAGCATCAGTTACACCATCAAATACATCATCAGTATTACGGCCGAAAAAGTTATCGAACCGTATTTCTTTGAGAATGCGGATGAAACTTAATTTCCGGTGCCTCTTTTTACAATGACCGACAACTTTTGCGGCCAATAGCGGAGCAGCATTCTAATATGTGGTTCCATAAGATTCAGCAACTGCGCATACTGCTAGATAAACTATGGACCTGCTGCGTGAAATTAGTAGTTCTTATTTGGCCCTTCCTTTATGAGTTATTACATAAACACTACGTTTTACTTGTGTACGCCCTTTATGTGTCACGCCCACGAATTTTATTATTTTACTTGGTTAAAAACCACCAATTATACAGAAGATGGTTGGTTTTCTTTCTTTACTGTCCCAATGTCCGCTGCCTTCGTGTTGTCATTTTGGGGCTTAGTCCCCTCTAGCATCAACGACCCCCCGGCA
The DNA here is from genome assembly GCA_930367185.1 of Myathropa florea. NCBI lineage: Eukaryota > Metazoa > Arthropoda > Insecta > Diptera > Syrphidae > Myathropa > Myathropa florea. The sequence continues at coordinate 23,512,254 of OV884004.1, forward strand.
CGGTGCTTCGAGTTATCTAAAGGTAGCCCTAAACGATGAACATGCTCGAGCTCGCCGCAATTTCGTCGTCTATGGACTGGTTCGCGAGCGAGAGCGAGTTTTTTTTTCATATAAATTTATAATCATAAGCGCAACCACTTGCCCTTCCCTATCACACATGATGCCGGTTTGAAGAAAAAAACGAAATGAATGTTCGCCAAATGTGTTCGCCGTGTAGGGGATAATGCAAACGAGCAAATTCGGCTAGCATGTTCGTCGCTTAGGGCTACCTTTGGAGCTACCTTAAAGCAAACTTTCAGGTGGCTGTACTGGTGATTTTCTTTTTTTGGGGCACCAGTACTCGTATAAGAAAATATTCTTAGTCCAAGCTATTCATGAACTCGAATCGGATAATCTCATGGTATCGACTACAACCACATTTTTGTACTGCTCGTAGATTCCGTGGTTTTCTTCACTTTTCTTCGCAAACAGAACTTAATATTCAACGAAGAAGATTTCTTTCAAATGAACGCAAAATCAATTCTGCTGCCTTGCTATTCGCTCAGGTATAGACTTGACGAGGTCTGCTCAGTCATTTTGATTCAAGAATCACATAGAGGCTTTTTTCTAAGATTTTTGTTTCTTTTTGAGCGTAGACAAAAAAAATCAAATAAATCTGTCGAACACGCTGAACTTTTGCTTGTGAGATTTGGGCAAAATGTTAAAGCAATATTTTTGAGTGATAAAACCATTATCAGACTTATAAAATTATGTGTAGAACATTATCTTATAATGTTAGCAATTACAATGCCAGCATACTTAAATATATTTTAGACATGAAAAAGAGGCAATTGAGTCGGAAAATATTGTTGATTTAATCGCATCACAATAATCTATGAAACGCTGGTTGCTTTTGTTTGCGAAGCGGTTGCTACGAGTATCATGTTACATTTTAGAACGCGATGCAAAGCATCATTGGCAATGTTTGCAATTAAGAACGCTTGACCTTGCAGTACCGCGCTAATACTGCGATTACGAACTAAAAACTGACTGTTTTCCTTAACGACTTACCGTCAAATTATTATTTGTACAATTAATTTAGTTAATAAAAACCCTTACTACTTTTGTAGTTGACGGGAATTCTATCCAGTGAAAAAACCGTTCGTTTATTTCTCCTTTTTTTAACACTAGATTTACGGAACCCGTCAATTTGACGGAATTCAAACTTTGCAATGAAATATCTCGAAAACCGCTTGATCGATTTCAACCGTTTTGTATTGTAAATTAATCATTTCCTCCTAAGAATTTATACACACTGTTTGCAAACATATTTGTGAATCTGTGAAAAAAAATCGACTTAACACACCGGATTTCCTTATCAGTTATTCACAATAGTCAATTATACTGTCTCCCATAGCCGGGGTGAGTTTTTCAAATTTACTGACGAGTCAATGTAGGTAGGTAAGGTAGTGCGTGCGAACATTTTGGAAACCGGCATTCGCCAAATGTCATTTTTCCAGATGACAGCAGCTTTTCTCGTTGTACTTCATCTTTGGGTTGGCGCATTGTTTATCAAATGAATTTGTGTTTGATATTTTTAGTGGTTCATAAAAGAAATAGTGTTTAAAGAAGAAAAACATGACATCGATTATTAAATTACTCCCTCTTTCCGGGGCTATGGATGAATCGCCACCATGTTACTTGTTGCAAATTGATGAATTCCGCATACTCCTCGACTGCGGGTGGGATGAAAAATTCGATCCTAATTTCGCCAAGGAATTGAAAAGGTACGGAAATTTAGTTAATTTGCAAATGATTTTGTTTAATTGTGACTTGTTTTCGTTTAAGGTACGTCAACATAATAGATGCAGTTCTTATTTCGCATCCAGACAGTGCGCACTTGGGTGCGCTCCCGTACTTGGTGGGAAAACTAGGTCTCAATTGTCCGATATACGCCACTATTCCTGTGTACAAAATGGGACAAATGTTCATGTATGATTTGTATATGTCTCATTACAACATGTACGACTTCGATTTGTATTCCCTGGATGATGTCGATACAGCATTCGACAAAATCATCCAACTCAAGTACAACCAAACTGTGCCTTTGAAAGGTAAAACGTTTGCATTTTTTAAATGGGAAACACGTGTACATCTTTTCTTTCTTTAAGGCAAAGGCTACGGTATTGTGATATGCCCCCTTTCAGCTGGGCACATGATTGGGGGTACTATATGGAAGATAATCAAAGACGGGGAAGAGGATATTGTCTATGCCATTGACTACAATCACAAAAAAGAACGACATCTGAACAGCTGCGAACTTGGAAAACTTCAGAGACCTTCCCTTCTCATAACCGATGCATTTAATGCAAACTATCAGCAAGCACGGCGGAGGGCTCGTGACGAAAAACTCATGACGAATATCCTTCAAACAGTAAGAAACAATGGCAACGTTTTAATCGCAGTCGACACGGCTGGTAGAGTGCTTGAACTGGCTCATATGCTTGACCAGCTGTGGAAGAATAAAGAGTCTGGTTTGATGGCCTACTCCTTGACACTGCTCAACAATGTCAGTTACAATGTCATCGAATTTGCGAAATCCCAAATCGAATGGATGAGTGACAAACTGATGAAGTCATTCGAAGGTGCGCGCAATAATCCCTTTCAGTTCAAACACATGAAGTACTGTCACAATTTGAATGATCTCTCCAAACTCCATAGTCCGAAGGTTGTGCTTGCAAGCACACCGGACCTGGAAAGTGGTTTTGCCAGAGAGCTCTTAATCGCATGGGCAGCTAATGAGAACAACAGCATTATTTTGACTTCACGGTAAGGATGTCATTCAACCATCAAAACTCGCGCTTTTTCTGATCCCCATTTGTCTGCCTTTTAATTTCAGAACATCTCCTGACACCTTGGCACGAAAACTGCTAGAGGGTGGTAGTGGTAGCACAAAAATCGAAATCGACTTCCGACGACGAGTTGAGTTGCAAGGTACTGAACTGGAGGACTATCTGAGATCTCAAACAGAAAAAGTGAACAGTTTGATCGAAACGCAGAAAGAAGACAAATGCAGTTCGGAGTCAGAGGATGAAATAGAAATCAGTGTTATCACTGGTAGACACGATATAGTGCTTCGTCCGGGCAGCAAGCAGCACATTGGATTTTTTAAGTCAAATAAAAAGCACCACGTCATGTTCCCATACCACGAGGAGAAGCTGAAATGTGACGAGTATGGGGAAATAATCGCTCTGGAGGATTACCGAATAAATGAAATCAACACAGACGGTTTCAATGAAAACCCCACAAAAGAAGTGATTAAGGACGAAAAGGAAACCATTGAGGGTGAGTAATTTATTGAAAATTGTGTCTTGGATATCATCGCACATAGTTTCAGCGATAGGAGTTTAAAAAGGATTGTTTTTACATTTGGCTTGCTTGGTGCACTGAAAATGTAAGCTAGAGCTGTTTTTGCGTTCCAAATTATTTCGTTCGTTCAGATTATCATAATGTGCTCTAATGCATTGTTGAGTATATAAGTTAGGTAGGTAGAAGTGGCTTCCAGAGTTGTTGTCCCCTTTTGATACTACCAAATAAAGGTAACCATTTGTAGAAGTGTACAGGGTGGGTCATCTAATTTTTTTTTTTAAATCAAAAGTTCAAAAGTTATTTTGACACTGACAGCTATTTTCTACTCGAAATCTTGATAGAAACTCAGCTTTAAGATTGAACAGCTTTGGGAAATATTGAAAACTTATTTTCAAGGTGAATGCTGTGTAGCCCAAACAGTGTGTTTTTTGAAAAGAAGTTTTAGCCAAAAATAAAGCACTCACCGCGACTGCTGTACTCAAGTTTGTGTAAAAAGTTCGTGAGACTGGTATGCTAGTGAACAACACTCGTATGGTGCTCACAGATGAGAATGTGGCTGCTGTGGCCGAGAGTATGAGACCCAGGAGTGCCTCAAGAGCAGAGCAGGCGTAATAGAGAAGGCCCCTATGCAGCCGAGACAAACCGTTCTTTGAAGCTTGATGAAAACAGCAGTTACGTATTTACGGAAAAGCTTATTCCACCAAACGACCGATGCATAGGAGAAAAGGGGCCTAATCATAACCGTGTAGATCCAAACTAGTCTAGTACTTATGTACGGAGCTAAAGTATAGTGGACAGCTCTTGCCGGAGTTATCAACTACAACATTCTTCACCGTGTGCAAAGATCGGCAAGCATTTACATCATAGAAGCTATAAGGACAACACCATCAGATGCACTGAACATAATCCTTTATCATCCTCCACTCAACTTATTTGGAAAACTGGTAGTAGTCAGCGATTAGACTTAAATACTCCATTTGTGGTATGAATACCACACCGGACACACTACCATTCTAGATCAATCCGTGTTCCTTCCCCAAGACACTGATCTTCAATACCCCAATCTCTCTTTGAGAAAAACTTTTCATGTCTGCGATTAGATCCCTGAACTCGGTCACAATTTATTCCAAAACCTTCCAAAAATGTCGCCGATCTCTTGACTAGATGGCTGAGCATTTTAACATTTACGTCGTGCGGGAGAGTAGGGGAGAGTTACCGTCCATGCCGTTCGCTATAGCTATGCCTACTTCTTCGATGACTTGAATAAGCTGAATATATGCAGCATATTTTGCCTTTAGTGGAGTTTCATTGATGCCCGATTTTTGCCGCTAATCTTCCAAGAGCAATTTCATAGCGCTTCAAAATTCTAAATATTTCACATCTCTTTGTTTTATTTTCAGAAATAAAATTAGTTGAAAATCCGTCCAAATGCTTAAGCAGTCGGAAAGTACTAGAAGTCAATGCGCAAGTCCAATTCATTGATTTTGAAGGAAGGTCTGATGGGGAATCGATGTTGAAAATACTATCACAATTACGACCTCGGCGTGTTGTTGTCGTAAGGGGTCAACCAAACGCCATACAAGCTCTTGCTAAACATTGCAGTCAAAACATTGGTGCCAAAGTTTTTACTCCAGAAAAGGGAGATGTAAGTAGAAATGTATATTGATATAGTATTATCCATTTCATTAACGCTCATGAAAATGTTAGCTGTGCATTACGAAGATTTTTTTTTATTTTTTTGGCTTTATCTTTTCACTAATAATAATATTGTGGCAGTCTGGACGGACTTGGGCCAAGCTTCTACAGCACAGAAAGCGAACATTGGCAGTCTAAAACAACAACCATTGTAAGCCTGCTTAGTAAAAAAATAATCAATGCAAAACTTGGTGACAAACTCGTTAAAGCCATTGCCTCAAAAGGTACGCCACATGGCAGCGTAGTCTGGTGGCAAGCAGCACTGAAAGCCATTAATCTTAAGGCATTGACTAAGTTAAGTGCTAGTCTCTAGCACGTATGGGAATCACTGGCGGAGTCAGCTCCACCCCAATAGTTGGCTTGGAAACCATCCTACACATGCCACCATTAGACCTATATATGCAAGCTGCCGCTTATAGTGCTCTGAGAATCAGTCAATCTGGCGACTGACGCTCAAGTACCATAGGCCATGCAAGCATTCTAGACAGAGTGACTAGAGACTCACACTCCTCGACTTTGAGAGCCACTTCAACTGCCAATTCCCCACCAGAGAGGAGTGGGTGACCAATGAACCCATAAGTAACACGACCATAAAGGTATACACCGACGGATCAAGGATGGAAGCAGGCACAGGCGTGGGCATTTTCTCCGATGAGCTAAACTTGCACTGCTCAATCAGATTTCTTCGTTCCCAATGTTTTTCAAGCGGAGGTTCTGACGGTCAAAGAAGCGGCCAGAATGATATCAATGATGGCAATACCAGCTGGTATTACCATTCTTATTGACAGTCAAGCGACCATGAAAGCAATATCCGCAACGGAAATTAAGTCCAAGCTAATAACATGCTTTCGCGAAAATCTAAAGGCTCTTCGCTCACAGCACTTAATCAATCTGTGCTGGCTCCCTGGACACAGGGGCATTGCCGACAATCAGACAGTGTTGTACCTGCCAGAAAAGGGTCAGCGACCTGTCACAAGTAATTCATGAAATCAAACCGCCCCTCTCAGAGCTGAGGAAAAAGGAGGATAATAAGATTCTTGAAGTGGCAAACAGTAAAGCATTATGACCCAGATACGATTGAGCAAAAACCGATAAAATCCTTCAGTGTGACAAGGAGTTGCTAACGATGTTGGTTGGAGCTCTCGTTGGTCTTAGGAACCACGCAATGGGACTCACCAACGACAGCATTTGTAAAGGCTGTGGTGATGAAGAGGAACGAGAGGATAGTCCTCACTACCTGTGCCACTGCCCTAGTCTTTGTCAGTTGCGCTACAAAACACTGGGAGAATACTTCTTCCAAGATCTTCACGAAATTTCAAATAAACCTCAAGGATATCTTTACAGGTTCATAAGAACATCGGGATGTCTAAGGAGCAATGAAGGACTATGAGTACGGCAAGGGAAACAAGAGGATGCCAATCCTCAATTGGGCATCACAATGGGTCCTCACGGATCTTAGTGAGACGTGGCTTTCTCCCGTCTACCCACATACCTACCTACCTACCTACAGCAACCTCTCTTGTTGCGCTATTAATGATGCTATATGCTCACGGCTCCAACTCTTTGGAGTTACTGACAATACTCAAAGAGTGCATTTGTCTAAAAATAGCTTGGCAACTTTGCCGTGCGTAGTCGGCATTTGACTGCATTTGACCCTCCACTCGTGAGAGAACAATAGTACGCCCAGCACGTGTGGAGGTTAATCTCCTAGGCCCAAATGGTCTGCTTTGCCACAATTATACCATAAGACTAGCTATTTCGTTTTTAAAAAAATATATACATCAATTGAGAAATTTTATGAACATTTGTTTAATTTACTTCACAGATTATTGATGTCACTTCCGAGAGGCATATTTATCAAATTCGACTAACTGAAGGTCTAGTCTCACAGCTGCAATTTCAAAAGTGTAAGTCTGCTGACGTAGCGTGGATTGATGCTCAAATCGGATCAAAACAAATCGAAAACACTTTGACCAACGAACAAGTGGAAATCCAGGAGAGTGTTAAAAGAGAAAAAGGCATACTGAACCTAGTACCCTTCCACGCTGATGAGATACCAATTCATAGAACTGTGTTAATAAATGAGCTCAGGCTGTCTGATTTCAAGCAATTCCTGATGCGAAGCAACATTACCTCAGAGTTCTCTGGAGGTGTTCTTTGGTGTAACAACGGTGCTTTAGCGTTGAAAAGAATCGATGCAGGAAAAATTACGTTAGAAGGTTGTTTGTCTGAAGAGTACTATAAAGTTAGAAATTCCTTGTATGAACAGTATGCCATTGTGTAATTTTAGAAAAAAAATAATAAAATTGAATGATGCCGCTGGTAATGTGAAATGTTTTTTATTTTTTATTTATTAAGTAAATTCAAAGATAAATGATTTATTTCAAAAACACGATTACTTTAATATTCAAAGTATTGCCCATTGTCGGACACAACTTTTTCTCATTTTTCTTGCAAGAGATCAATTTCGTGTCGAAAAAATTGAGTCGGTTTATCTGTTATCCATGAATCAATCCAATTTTTGACTTCATCATAATTGGAGAAGTGCTGGACAGACAGTTTCATAGAGTGAAACAAATGGTAATCGGATGGCGCAAGATCTGGGCTATACGGCGGGTGGGGAAGGACTTCCCATTTCAGGGTTTCTTTTCATCACCAGTCAATCCGATGCAAGCGCTCAAGCAGCATCTCAGACATGCAAAATCGCCTTTCAACGTCTATAGGCTTCAGTTCATACGGCAGCCAATGTCCTACCTTTCGGATCATTCCCATTGTTTTTAAACGATCGGAAATGGTTTGTTGGGCGACCCCAAGTCCGACTCCCCAATGCCTCCAATTCTTCATCTTCAAACTTTTTTGCCTGTCTGAGACGTTCTTCGTCTTCTCTCTTCGTCCAAGTCAAAATTACCACTTTTAAACCGTGCAAACAACTGACATTTTCGCTCGAGCATGATCACCATAAACTTCCACCATGACTTTAAGCTGCTTTTTTCTTCATATTGAAATAATAAAGTATAACCCTCACCCCAAAAACACTATTTGGCACGAAACTCGACATACTCAGTCGCCACATATTCAGATTTTGTTGTGGAGCAGCCCGAGTACTTTTGTACAGTTGACTTCCAATCATTCTAATCGGAAGCATAATTTGCTAAAACTTAGTAAACCAATTCAAAATTTGTCTTAAGGTTCATCTTCGTGTTCGACACCTGTAGCATCTTGATGATGGCTAGGCTGAAAAACTGCAAAGCACATGTCACGCCACAACATTAAGAACTTTAAGAGGTTTTCCAATCAGTTCTCTGTACGGCAGATTGGTTTTCCTATTGACTTCAAGCCTTTTCAAACGTGTTGACACTTCCCTTGGGGTGAACTAACCATTACAGTCAGTCATTAGCCAGCAAATCATTGATCCCTTTTTTGCGACATGCTGTTATTCCCATACAGGGGCTTGTTCAAACTATGTCACCTCTTTGATCCTAAATTTATTACGATGTAAGCTGCTCAATAATGATATTGAGATCTCGAGAACCCAATCTTAACAGCAGTGACAGCTTCAGTCCTTATAGAGCCTTCTGTAATCTACAGTCTATGGTAGGTTAAAGGTGCCCTTATGACCAGTGTGGCGGCTCACTTAGACCAACAGTTTGGGTCCATTGTCTACAGATCATACCACTTCCACCTTTCATTCTCTTTAAAATTGTTTCAAATTCAGAAGGCTCTTCTGATACTAATAGGTCATCTTATATCTGGGTAAACTGGATTGTTATAATCTCCTATTAATAGACAGTTCCTTTGGTTGTAACTTTCTCAGCTAAGGACACAAACAAATCAGACAAATTATCCAAGTGAGCCACTGTTGTAAGTCACTAGGGTACCCAATCAGAAACGTCGTTTTTAGGTCCATTTGATTTATTTTATTTTTATTTCTTCTTCTTCTTCTTAGGGCGCTACAGTTCGAGATTGACCTGGGCCTCACTCAACATGCCTCTCCAGCCAGCACGATCTTTCGCCAGCTGTCTCCAGTTTCGCACACCAAGCCGGCCGAGGTCCCCCTCGACTTGTGTGCGCCACCTTGTACGTGGACGTCCTCTGTTGCGTTGTCCCACAGGCTCAGAGTCGTTGCCCATGCGCTCTACATGGCCTAGCCGTCTTAGGCGTTGGATCCGTAGACGCCTGGCTAGACTCATGTCGCTGTACAGCCCATACAGTTCGTGGTTGAATCTTCTCCTCCAAATGCCATCAACGCAAACAGGACCAAAGATCGCGCGCATAACTTTTCGCTCGAAAAGACCAAGACACTGTTCATCCGCTTGAGATATTGTCCATGCCTCTGCGCCGTACAGCAGGACTGGGATGATCAAGGTTTTGTATAAAGTCTGCTTGGTCTTCCGAGAGAGGGCTCTACTACTCAATTGCCTTTTGAGCCCATAAAAACAGCGGTTGGCAAGAGTTATTCTGCGTTTGATCTCGGTACTGATGTTGTTTGTACTGTTTACCGGGGAGCCAAGGTAGACGAAGTCCTTTACTACCTCAAGGTTATAGCTGCCTATGTTGACATTCTGGTCAAGTCGTCGATGTTGTGCGTCCTTTCTCGATGACAGCATATACTTTGTTTTGCCCTCGTTTACCGTTTATTTTTATTTACAATCATAAAATGACGGTTCTTAATTCTGCTAACCTCGCCACAAAATCAAAATATTCACTATATCTGTCAATAATTACCTACCGACGTTTGCCATTTATCGGGTAGGTGGTGAATGCTGACACAATGCTTCGCAAGCTGTCTTCAATTTCGCACATCAAGCCTCTTAAACTTGTACATTTACAATTTTTAATCATTCGTTAACCATTTTGTTTATTCAATGTTTGATTTAAGATGAACAAACAATTTTAAATGAGGCATGAACAAGTTTTAAGCAAATAATGGAAAAAAAATCAGCACCATTCGAAAATCGCATAAAAGAGTTTATTAGTTTGTTTTAAATATTGAAAACTTTCCGGTAGTTATGCGCAATTGTAGCCAATGGCTTTGATTAGAAACAAACATCTCCGATGGAAGGCGGCTTTCTTGTGTTGAATCTGTAAAAGTTTAAATTAAATATAAATTTAAGATAATAATGTTTAGTTAACTAGTCATATTTCGGTGAACATGCAGAATGCTTTGGAAATATTGTACTTTTCAGAATAGAGTTGCGGTTGCAGTTAACCATACAAACAGGCAAAGTTGGACTAGTTGTTAATTCATCGAAGACCAAACCTTAGTGGGTCAAAAAAAAAACAAAATCTATAGTTCCTTATCATTTGGATAAACTGTAGGTGACCTTCCTCTACTCCGGTTGTAAGTGAGTTCGTATGATCTCCACATAATAGATGGTCAGTCCATAGAAAGTCATCACGTCTCCGAACAAACCACCAATCAAATCAAGGATGATAAATTCCTACACGAGACTACGGACAGATGCAGTCTAACCCTGTGCTTGGTGCCAGCCTACTGGGGTTCCCATCAACTGAAAGAACCGCAAATTAAATTAATCCTTAGAGAAAATGGAACAACAAACTACATATTTTCCTCTTTCCTCTACCTACAAATTTCTGACAAAAGTCACTGAAACAAAAAGGTCTGGACGAAAAAATTTTACTGAATGTCGCATACAAGATTCTATCCAACGTACTGCACCTTTCTGCAACACACTAAGGCAGGCGTTAATACAGAAAGCAGTATTTGGGCACAGTTGCTGGGCTACCCAGAAGACAGCGAGCCGTTATAGAAGCTTTCACGGCCATTGAAGAAGTGGTGAAACGAGTTGGTCTTGAAGTAAATGGGGACAAAACAAAGTATTTGCTGTAAACAAACAAACCGTCTAGGGCAGAACGTCACTGTTGGCAACAATAATTTAGAGGTGTTTAAGGAGTTAACATACCTCGGAGTAAATATCAACCCCACGAATGACACGCTAGTGGAGATTCGACGAAGACTTACCCTAAGAAACCGCTGCTCCTTCGGTTTGGCGAAACAAATGGGTTCAAAACTAAAAAAAACACAAAATACATGCTCTACAAAACACAAATTCTGCCAGTTCTACAATATGGAGCCGTTTGCTGGACTATAAGCAGGAAAGCAGAGCACATTTTGAGTACTTTTGAGAAAAAAATTTTCCGTCGAATTTTCGGTCCCATATGCAAGGTGGGCAAATGGAGGCGAAGATACAACCGCGAACTTTACGAACTGTACCAACATGTGGATTTAGTACAAAAAGAAAAAAACTAAGACGACACAAGCTCGGCCATATCGAATGGACAATAACAAAGAGCAACAACAACAGATAACAGCAAAGGGGATCTTCGAATCACAGCCCACATGTTCGTAAAGCAAAGGAAAACCGAACCTCTGTTTCAATGACCAAGCTATGGCGGATCCCAGAGCGCATGGTCTGGATAATTGAAAGCACCGTGCCCGGGACCGCGGGGCATGAAAGGCTGCCGTGTCTCAGGAAGAGACCCTTCACCAGTCGAGAGTCCGCTAAGTAAATAAGTAGTATCTAACCTGTTACGATCAACATTAGCTAGAAACAAGATCAGAAAACTTGTCTCTATTAGAAGAGACGAACTAAGTCACAGTCGTCATTTTTCCTTTTTAAACAATCCTGGCAGAGACTTTCCTGAAACTGCTCAGCACTTGCGAATATACGGAGAAGAACGCTGGAAAAAACCTTCTACCACTGGAGCGGTCGATCAGTGGAAGTAGTCTGACTGTGGGTCTTACAATGGACCAACATGGTCTAAGTATGCTGGTGAATTCACTAGCAGCCCCCTAATCTAAGCTAGATAACCACCCCCCCATTTCTAAGTTCAAGATAACCAATTATGGTCAATCAGTTAAGAATCAAAACATCGGATTCGTTAAAAGTTATCTTAGAAACTCTTTCAAAATTCTTACACTTAAAAAAACACGGCATTAAGAACAATAATAGTAAAGCATTCTGTAAGCAAATTTTCTTCGAACATACGTTCTGACGATGATTCGATATTCTTTGGTGGATGGACTATTGAAATGATTTCCTTCGGTTTTCGAACCAGCACTTTGCCAACTCCCTTGCACATGTGCAACACTTCGTGGTTACAAAGCTTCTTTATCTGTTCCACTGACAGGAAATCAACCCGCTCTATCCACTTTTGCACCTCATCGAAATCATTTAACAGCGTTAATGCACCACTTTCTGTGAATTTGATTTGCTGCGAGTATATGTAATCAATCCATGCTTCGCATATGAGCTTCAGAATCAATTCCAGTATTGTGATGTCTTTGGTTGACTGCAACGCAGGAAGGAATATTTCGTCCAGTATAAACGAAACGTATCCATTTTCAGTCTCTCTTACGTGATCCCGTTGCCAGTAATGACGAGGAGGAAAGCATAGCGAAAAGTGTGCCAATGTTAGCGTGCGACACACGGAAGACAAAACCTTGATGCATTCGTCTTTCGTGTTCTGCAAATACAACTCATTAAGGGAAACAACATTTTGTATGTGGGCATGTTTTTCTACTTACCCCGAGTTTGAAAATATTCGCTTTTATTTCAAGGATGAGTTTCGCTCTAAGGTATATGCAAACAGTCATGAGAATTTCCTTCAGATCCACTTCAATCTTTTTAAAGTCAATCATTGAGACTATTTGCAAGCACTCTTTTACATCGGTGTTTAGCACTTGAAATACAATGTCCACTACCCACTTCGAGGACTGAAGCTTGGATTGCTCTGTTGCCCAAATTCTCATTGTATGTAAGGAATGATCTGAAAGTAAATTCAAAATTTTATTATAGTAAAAATAGAAAACCATTTCAAGAAATAATCAAAATTAAAATGAGAATCAAATTGTCGTTGCTAAACGAACATTTGTTTATTTACTATTCTTAAAAATAAATTTGTTTCAATACCGGATGCTGATGCGCTTTTTTTTATTGTCTGAGGGTTTTAAAACACTACACTGGAGCACTCAGTCTCAAAAACTAGTCCATTGTACTGCCAGGCAGCAATCTAATTTTGTACTGATGCGCTTTACAAATACAGTCGAAATTAACGACCTTCAAGGAACTGACGAAGTTGGTCGTTATAAGCGATAGGTCGCTATAACCGATAACTCGATGATAGCAGATAAAGAACGGAGACCCTTTAAACTGTGCCAACAACAGGGGGATCAGTCTCCTAAATATTGTATATCAGATCTTCTCTGCCGTCTTGATTGTCAGATTGGTCACTGATAGTGTAAGTTCGGACCAGCGAAGTCTATCATCGACCAGATATTCACATTGCGACAGATCTTGGGAAAGACACAGGAGCTTCATGTCGATACCCACCTGCTTATCAATTTTAATGCCGCGTATGACAGTATTTAGGGAGACAAATTATACAGAGCGTTGTCTAATCATAGCATCCCTGCAAGACTCGTTCGTCTTTGTAGGATGACGGTGGTGAATGGCCTTTGCTTCATCAAGGTCGGTTAAAATTTCGCCGAGACCTTTAATGTCAAAAAAGGGTTTCGATAAGACGACGCACTGTAAGGCAATCTTTTTTAATGTCATTCTTATGAAGATCGTGCTTAACTCAAACGTTAAACGTCAAAAATAATATCAAACAATAATAAATGTAAAACAAAAATAATAACATGCCAACAAACGACAAGCTGTAACATATCCAAAATTCTATGTACACAGATACATCGCATCTACAGATAAACAGTTTACCGTTTTAGAAAAAAATGCAGTCGCACCTACAGCTGTGTCGATTTTAGTCGTTACACAATTTTATCGAAAAAAATGGAAAAGTCGGCCTTTGTAAGCGATGTCGCTGGAAACGATTTGTTATTCGGTGGGATTATAATGGAGCTTTGCCGAGACCTAAGAATTTGGTCGTTATAAGCGGTTTTTACTGTACCTCAAATCTTGAAGTTAGAATAGTTTTTTAAAGGGACAGCAACTAAAGTGCAGTGATTGAAAACAACGCCTTGGCATTCATTTTTTTCTGGCTTTAGCTAATTGTCAGGTAGCAACCAAAAACAATCATTCCTGAATGCACCATCGAAATATGCAATAAAAAAGATAAGATCAAGCATCCCCGTACTACTTACCAATTCTGTGCAAAATAGGAATTTGCTCTGCAACCGCTGCTTGTCGAGTAAAGCTTTCTGATATCAACAATATATTGTTGTTGGATTTCTTCAAATGATTGAACAGTAAGCCCCAGATCTTTTCGCCATTTGGACCATTTATCTGAAAAATTTTAAATTAAACCAACTATGTAAATCTAAAACTGTTTTGAGATATTAGTTAAAGGTGTTGGAACTACGATATAATAAGACAAGATTTTAGAAAAGAAAGATGAGAAGATATTTAGAAAACAAATGAAAAGTGATAGTTGTTGGTGCACGAACAGGTGATTTTATTTACCTTCTTTAAATTGACCAAACCTCGTATGCAGAAAACTCTGTTATGTATGATCTACGACATTCCTACAGGAAGTAAGTTATTTGTCAAGTATTGTATACCCAGTTCAAGATGAGTATTTATTATTAGAAATGGCTTACAACCGAATGCAGAAAGCATATTTTGTAACATAAAATTTACACATGTAATAGCGTACGCCGACCATTTAGTAGTATTCATCAGGTCTAAAGTCGAGTTCATCAATTTCATTCAACATCAATCACATCAAACTTCCAAAATTAGGGGACAGTTCTATTTCTAACCTCACTGAAAAATCTGGAGATAACTAGTCATCGTTGGATACAGGCGATGTGGGCGCCGTGGCGTAGTGGGTAGGTGCGTCGACTCCTACGCTCGAGGTCGTCGGTCCGAATTTCGAAAAAAAAAACATTAAACATTTTTTCACGGCTATAGTATAACTGTCTAGAAGAAGCTAGGCCCAGGTTCAACCCGGACTGTAGCGCCGTCATTGTTATATTAATTAAAAAGTCGCGTTGCAAAGGTGATGACCGTTGATAGCAGTCTGAACTTTGGGGATTATTTCCCAGAGAAAATTACCATCAGTGTGCTCTCCGTTCTGACATTATTCCACTAGAGGCCTTCCTCTATACAGGCAAAAAGAACTTATTTTTACTTGCACAGTGCCACAATTCAGAGTAACTAATGCCTCAACCAACTAGCCTGGTTCATGTCTTTCTCCCCTTTGTACTCTTATATGTGCGCCACTTTAACGTCCTCTGCGTTAGCCGACAGTCTAAGAGTCGAAGTTTCTTCGACCCGGAGCTTTGCAGTTAATGGTTAGACAGTTGCGGTAAGAGGTATAGGAAATACAGCGAAACGCTTTCGCCAACTTATGTAATAGAACTCCACTCTTTCAAATCAGTTTTTTACACAGGTAGTAGTAAAGTGTTCAGATACATGAAGAATACAAGGAGGATGTATAAGTAATGAACAAGACCAACAAACTTCCTTCTATTCGGAAAAAGTCTTAGAATCAATGTCCTATGACAGTATTGAGTACTGTCACATGCGTCATCATAGGACATTGACTCTTAGGCCATCGAGCCTGAAGAATGGAAGACCACATGTAACGGCTTTTTCAACGCATACAACCATACTGCACTTTCTAGGTACCTGCCCAGCACATGCGGGTACAAGGAAGAGAATATTAGGAAAAATCTTTATTATAAGCCTAAAGGACGTCCCCAATATGAAAAACCCAAGAATTTGTAGATTCATCAACAAAACAAGTCATCAGAACAAAACAGAGAGTTCGGACAGAACAGATATAGCTTTATCCTTCAAGTATGTTCTTCATTTGTCTTTACAAGTTCATTGACTTCTCCACTCCGGGTTCAGATTTCTGAATTTTCAATTAAGCACATATTTTCTGGATCGAATTTAAAACTGTGCAGAAAAACTTACTATATGCTTATCCATATAATCAAAGTCATCCAACGCATTCTTTGAATAAGTTGATTTTACTAGGGCAAAACGAAATATACCATCCCAAGCATTATTTGAGATGTACGTCGTAAGTATTTCACAAAGAGCCTTCAAGCACGACGAAATAGGTTCTTGAGTATCTAAGAACGGAAAGATATTTGAATTTGATCAAATTCCATGCAATTTAAATACCCGTTAAACCATCTAGCAATATCCAGCTTCGAATGATGTCAACAAATGACAGTGAGTAGCTGCACATCGGAGTATCTATCCACCAAAGCATGGCATGATCCAATATGCTGCTGATGTACGCCCAAACAATCTTCAATCCATTGTTGATTTCTGCGTTCAGTTTATCCAACTCATCTTCATTTCCTAGGAGGATTTTGCATCAGAAATTTTAATCAAAACAAACTCTTATTGAACTTACCCATAAAAGATGGAGAAATTTTGTGCCGATAATCGGATAAAAACTTCGAAAGGCAAGCGTTGTAATTCTGAAGAAACGGGGCCATGCTGTTGCTGCAAATGAATTTTCCATTTTGAGATATCCAGTTTTCTGGGTTGAGAGTCGAGTTGTTTGCGTCAAAGTTAAAACCCCATAAATTAACATTGTCGCTTATTATGTTGTTTGTTAAGACTTTTAGGACCTCGAGGCTTGATGAGTTTGAATCCGTCTCAGTGTTTAACTTCCGTATGACATTCACATTGAGCACTCGATATAGTATATCTAATATATTTTCCTCAATATGTTGATTGAAAACTAACTGAAGTTTCTTAAATTATGAAACAGTCACAAGCAAAAAAAAAAATATATACCGTGAATATGACACCCAAATGCATAGGTGATTGAGGTAGTAGAAGATTGGGAAAGTTGTTGCTGCAACTACTTGAATTAAGGCAGTTGGCTGGAAGCATGTTCACGGTTTCAATCCATTTGTTGTACACTCCAACGACTTCAAGGTTCCACAACATGTGCGCATTGAAATCAACGCTTTGAAACAAAGAAAAAAATAGCTGAAAATAAATAATGTTTAAATTTTAATAATTTTGAGTAAATTGGTTTCTGAATAAAGATGTAAAAACATCCCATCTCATCTCATTTTCAATGACCCGCATGTTCCACTAAAGGGGTCGCGGGGGCAATGCATGTACGAGAGATCTCCAGGCTACTCGATCCTCCGCCATCGACTCTAACTCATCAGGAGCTATGCCCAAGCGCAACCAGGCGAGTGTTTGGACTTGGTCCAACCATCTCATCCTAGGTCTGCCAAGCGGTCGCCTACCTGATGGAATCGCATTCAAGGCACGCCTCGGAAGTCGTGATGATGGGAACATTCCTGCCACGTGCCACTTTCGTGTTTCTCACCCTATCCCGGCGAGTAATTCCCACAGCACGAAGAAATCTCATCTCGGCAGCTTGTATTCGCGATCTTATTCTTTCGGTCATTACCCAAATTTGGTGACCATAGGTGAGAGTTGGAACAAATACTGCGTTAAAAACCGCTAACTTGGCTTTGACACCAACCTCGGCCTTCCTGATTACAGATCGACCAAGCTGTTTCAAAATTGACCAAACTTGACCAATCCTACAGGAAAGCTCAGCATTATTCCTCCCATCACTCGTGAAGAAGACCCCGAGATACTTGAACTTCTCCATCTGTTTCAATGGGACTCCACTAACATGTAGAGTGCATTGAATAGGGGTTCTGGAAATAACCATAACCTCGGATTTGTCCACGTTAATCTTCATCCCAGCATCAGCACATACGGCCACAAACCTATCTAGCGCGCGCTGGAGTTCTATCTGGAGGATGTGAAGATGACTAAGTTATCTGCAAAAAGAAGATGACTTACCGTCAACTCTCCCAATGTGAAACATTGCTCACCTTGACTGCGCTGAAACATGCAGTCCATATATATAATGAAAAGGAGAGGTGACAAAACGCACCCTTGACGAAGTCCAACGCCCACGGTGAAAGGTATTGATTTACTACCGTTAACCCGAACACAGCTACTACAGTTTGTGTATAGAGACTGAATGGCCCTCAACAAAGAACCATCAATCCCATACTCCTGCAGAACACTCCAGAGTTTACCTCGAGGAACTCGGTCGTATGCTTTTTCCAAATCTATAAAACAACTGTAGATCGGTTTGGCCAAGTTCGCGGTTGTGTCTTCTCCTCCATTCGACTTCCTCGCAGCAGAATCAATTATCCGACGCAGAATTTTTTTTTCGAATCAACCAAGAATTAGTTTTTCGACACCATAGTGTCGAAAGCTTAGCGATAAGTAGGAGTACAAAACTAAATCTTGGTTGATTGAAAAAAAAATTCTGCGTCGGATAATTGATTCTGCTGCGAGGAAGTCGAATGGAGGAGAAAACACAACCGCGAACTCTATGAGCTATACATGTGGATATAGTCCGGAAGGCAGGGAATGAACACTAAATTCTTGCTATGAGAGTAGTGAGTAGGTGCGTCGACTCCTACGCTCGAGGTCTAAGGTTCGAATGTTGAAAAATATCTAGTCTTTTTTTTTACGGCTCCACCTCTTTCGACTCACTGACAATGCTTAAAGAGTATAACTGTTTAGAAAAAACTGCTCAAAATCGCCGTTCGGAGTCGGTATTAAACTGTAGGTCCCCTCCACTCGTGAGAGAACAATAGCACCTACAACACGAGTGGTAGCTGAGAGACTAGGCCCAGGTCCCCCTCGGACTGTAACGCCGCTGTAACTGTACAATTTGGGTCTTTGCTACTTTCTAGAGATTATTGAATTTTATGTCCTTTTAAATGGAAATAAACCTCATCATCAATATTTTAACTAAGCTTTTCAACAAACAATGTGCCTTAATGAATCTTAGGCTACATTCGCTTGCATATTTAAATGAACGAGCGAAAACTTTGGGCTTAGCTTATACATACATACATACGTATGTAACGTAGTAATGATGCAATCTATGCCACTTACCATTTCCCTTAAAATAAAGGTTAGCTGTTGAAAGCATCTGTTGTTGAGGGTCGACAGCCTTCCAAGCTTTGCAGCAATTACATGTTTATAAGGACTTCTCTTGACTTTTTTGTTTGAAGAGAATGTATTTTGTTGTCCCTGTAGTAAGATCCTATAAGTCTCAAATAAACTTTCGTTTTCCTTGAGAATTTTTAACTAAAAATAAAAAATACAGCTTAGGTGGACATCTATGCATATTGGATTAAAACTTACGCAGTCTTCGAGTGTATTGAGATAAAGCACATTTGTATTAAGTTTTATTGAATATCTAAATTTTCTAAGCATTAAATTAAGTGAACGAAAAAGTTCCAGCTGCGATGATTTCATGTTAAATAGATAAGATACTGAAATACTGTTTTTGGAAATTAATTGATGATGAATCGGTCAAGCGATACCTGGTGTAAAACACTTTAGAGGCACGTTGAATATTATCTATAACATTTTATTAAAACATGTTTAAACCAAATATGTAAGTGCGCCTTTAAAACTAAAATGTTTTAGAAAACTTCTGAGAAAGCATAAGAACACGAGTTCAACTGAACATTGTTATTTATTCCTTAACAGATATAAAATATTGCCAAGGAAACGAGACTTATTTGCAAAGTTTACTCGTTTGTCTTTATTCACAAATCAGTCATATTGATGATTTGATTTGTGGTCTTTATTAACTCAATACTGCCAATTGGCTGCTTGAGAATGTAAGGTTCGCCGTCAACTTTTTGTTTATTTTGTTTTGCTAGGTTATATACGTGTTCGTTAAGAAATATAATAAAATGTTCTGAAAACGGGATTAGTTCTTAAAAAATTGATTGACAAAATTGAAAACAGAAAAGTGATGTTGCATATGATAACACTCTTATGTTAGTACATAGGAATATGTATTTGGTTGCTAAAATTTTTAACTATTGGAAGGGGTCCAGATCTAATATTATTTGGGGTTCAGCCACATAATTCTCCAACTCTACTATAGCATCGAACACATACTTAACGTTCAATTTTCCTCTTCTTTGCAATCCATTGCAGTCCGGCGTTGACTTGGGCCTCAGCCATTAAGCCTCTCCACGATTTTCGCTAAGTATCTCCAATTTCCACACCAAGTTGGTTGAGGTCTTCCTTCACTCGTGTCTGCCATCTCAATCATGGACTCTCTATTTTACATTGCTTCACAGACTCAGAGTCAAAAATTAAGGGTAACGCTATATAAAAATGCAGAATCACATTTTTTGAATTTTTCCTTTATTGACTGCAGTCAAATAATTGCAAACGGCGCTACAGTCCGAGGTGAATTTGGGCCTAATTTCTCAACAAACACTCGTGTTGTGCGTGTTATTGTTCTCTCACGAGTGGAAGAGACTTACAGTTCAAAACCGACTTCAAACGACGAGATTGAGAAGTTTTTCCTATACAGTTATACTCTTTGAGCATTGTCAGTGATTCGAAAGAGGTGGAGCCGTAAAATTTTTTTGCTAATTGTTGCTTGTACTGTGTTTTGAACGTTATACTTTAAAGTCTCGCACGCACCCACAATTGTTAACAACAGTCAAGTCTACTTTTAGGGGTCACAAGTTTAAGTCACCTGCGATGCTTATTGCTTATCTACAGATGGTTGAAATTTTTGTTTATAAGTTTTTCGTTTTTTTTTCGTCAAGTTTATGCTTTTTAGGTTAACTGGTAGACTATTCAAGATTTTTGGTTTAGCTTAGCTTAGCTTAAGGTAGCCCTAAACGACGAACATGCTAGCCGAGCTTGCTCGTGCTCGCCGCGAAAAATTTCGATTTTGTCGTGTTCGTTGGCTTTCATGTTCGCCGTGTAGGGCCATGTTCGCGAGCAAACCTCATTTTTACTGTGAACTTCGCCGATTTTATCGAAGAATTCACCACTCGCGCTTTCCTATCGCACATGTTGACGGTTTGAAGAAACAAAACGAAATGAATAACGCAAACGAGCAAATTCGGCGAGCATGTTCGTCGTTTAGGGCTACCTTTAGCTGAATTATCTTCTTTCGTAATCAGTTTTCTGAAATTCCAAGAACTTCTCGTCCTCGTCTTCGTGCGTTTAGATTGTGGCGTATTGGTTGCTGGAAACGAGAGTGATTGTAATATTCTAGAATAGCTATTGTTCCAAAAATACCGCTAACACCTAATATCGTGAATATATAGTTAGTATTTTTTGATTTAATTATTTTGTATTGAACATCTTTAATCTTATTTAGATGAGTTTTTGATGAATTACCCAAGCTAGTACTCCAAACCTCATCCGAGGTTCCACTAGTGAATAATACTCCTGTTTTTGAACGTCTATTGAGATCAGCGTTGCCGGAAAAATATTTTTCAAAGTGCCACCAGTGTTACCAAAAGGTGCCATTTTAAGGCTTTGGGTGCCACAAACCGAAATATACTAGAATATGTGTAATAAAATGCACAATGTCGTCAAAAACCGCTATAATTTACTTAAATGTATAGCTTTCTTTTCAATTATAATATATTATATAGCTAACCTGCTCTTGCTCATAGTTTAAATTTCAAAGTAAGTGGTTTATTCTTAGGTGTATTCAACGTTGTTGAGAATGAATGCGTTCAACTATTTCGGAAGGTGGATGCGCGATTGTTTTATAAAAGTTGACGTAAATATATTCAATCTTAAAGTGCCACAGTACCATTTCAATGAAAAAGTGCCATAGTGGCACGATAGTGCCACATCGGCAACGCTGATTGAGATATCTCCTGAAATACACCATCGCAAACACAAAGCTTTCTAGCTGTGACTTGAGTTTGTTGATATGATCTTACCATAAGAACCGATCGTTGATCGTGATCTCCAGATATCTTATGTCTTAGCCACCTCGATTGATTCATTTCGTTTGGTTGTAGGACAGTAATTGTTTTGAGATTAGATCTTAATGAACGCCTCCGGTTGACGTGGAAAACGAATATGCATTAGGTTAATTTTTGTCAGCATCCAGTCCCGGTCCTAGCTAGATGAGCGCCTTGTGCAAGACCTGCGTTTAGCGTTTCAAGACGGAAAAACCCAAAAATATTTTTTTTTTTGATGTATGCTCAATTTTATAAGCTACTGTATATACCTACCTTACTCATTCTCCTTTCAAACAATATAATGTGTAATGAGTTAATCTCTCTCATACTTGCAGAAATAAAATCTGAACATATTTTCTCCTCCATAGGAACTGAGTTTATCATTTTGAGATTTTTGAGTGGTTGTACAATAAATATCTAGCACATTCTTGTGTGTGATTGGCCATTTGTGTGAAGAATGAAGAGAAGAGAGGGACGATAAATTATTGAAATTGTATTGAGTAAGTGTCATACGTGCAGAAATAAAACCTGCACGTTGTCACTCATATGATTTTATAGGAACCGACGATTGAGTTTATTATTATGAGATTTTTTCCCGAGGAAATTTTTGAGTACTTGTGCAAAAAATTATCTTGCACAGTCTTGTGTGTGAATGACATTTTGTGTGAACAAGTAAAATGATGTAGTTTGTATTATTAGAAAACAATTGCGTTCAGAAAGCGTTTAGAAATGCATTGGTAGCTGATTATACAAACTAAAATTTTATAAAAGTCAGTATATCGATAAATTTTATTTTGTTTGTTTGGTTCCACTCCGAACGGCGAGATTGGGAAGCTTTTTCTGGACAGTTATACTCTTTGAGCATTGTCAGTGACTCGAAATAGGTTGAGACGTGAACAATTTTTTTGAAAAATTGTTTGTCTGAACTTGGATTTGAACCTAGACTGTGAAAGTCTAGTGCGCATGGGTCGACGCACAAACCCACACGGCCACGGCGCCCCAAGCACTTAGTGGATAATATTTCTATAGGCCGAAGTCGCGTGCAGTGTCTTCCATCTTTGGGTCGATGAAAATACTTAAATATTTAACTGATTAACATTTTCAATCTGAAAACAATTATCATTACAACTGAGATAACTTCCAAGAAAAAGTTTGGTTGGTTTAGTTTGGTTGTACTACACGTGCAATATGATAAGAAAAATCTTTGCAATCAGCTTCATTGAAGAAAACTTCGGCTAGGCAACTTCTCAGTGTTACCAAATTCAAAAACATAATTTTAATTTTATTAACACATAAATATACATAGATATTATTAAAATCGTAGTGTCTGTCTGTCTGTCGCGCTTACTTCCGAAACGTCTGGACCGATGTCAATAAAACTTTGCTATTGTCGCAATAGTCGTCATAATTATTCAAATATTTATATTCTTCAAAGATTTCGAATGCACATGTTTTGGCAAAATTTTATTTATTTGTATTGATTCATACATCAAATTACAATTTTAATATAATAAGTTTTATTTTTTTTTTAAGAAAAATTTGTTACGAATTTCACAACCTAATAAAAATAGTCATACTTTCATTTTATATATCATTAATACTTGTTTATGTGTGGACTGTTTAAATGAAAGAAATTTGTATAAAAAAAAGGTAAGGAAAATGAGAACATGAGCTTGACATCAAAGTTCAGAGTCGAACATTTGTAATGATCTCGTCACTAAATCATCCTTGAGACATGCCTCCAAAAATTCTTCAACTGTTATGATACCATCTTGATTCAAATCTAGCTTTCGAAAAACTCGGTCAATCTGTGAAGGAGAACAAATTGAAAATGAAAAATAAGAAACTATACTCTAAAGAATATGGAAAAAAAAATGTAAGAAACAGGTCTGCAGTCTTTTAAGCGCAAATAAGATATAAATCATATGTAGTCGAAAAAGCCTTTTAGTATAAAGGAGAATCAATCGACTTTTTTATAAACTTTATTTTATGAGAGGTAATACCGTAGTTTTTTTGGTAGATTTCCTTGTTGTTTTTGCATAATTTTCGACGTACGAGTATTTACAGAAATAAAAACCACTAGCAATGTATTCAGAGCAACAAGGGAATAGTACCTGATGACAGATCCCCACAAAAAAAAAAAACAAACTGAAAACCACCACAGAAATTAAAAGAAAAGAGTCGTTTTATGATACTTAAAAGAGGAATCTTCAGATTGAAGTAGCTGTCTTAGAAAGCGAATGCTGGCTTTGCTACATCTAAGCTTCATTAAAGAGACATTCAAGAGAGACATCTTATTCATAAAGGTAAAGGCAATAAGCATACGCCATGTGAAGGAGTGCCTCATAACTACCCGCATCAATAATTAATAGGAAATATCCGCCGGGATTTTCTACAAAGAATACTTAATCCGTGTCCCAATCATTGCTGCCAGTATTTTTAAGTAAAATTTACCACGCTGGAGAAGTAAAATTACCACATCTCTCAAAATGTACCTCTTCCAAAAAATGTGAGCTACATATAGTGAGGTACCAATTTTTTCGCAAATTCGTAATTTATAAATATTGGTTTTAAAAGGGAAACCAAATGATCTGTCATTTTAATTTTTGCATTATGCTCCGCAATGAAAACTGTCAAATTTGTTGTATCTTTTGAACAATTTAATGTTGACACTCGGTGTTGGACTGCATTTGTATTTCTGCTTCTTAGCTCTGCAGCTCGCTTTTTTGCGACACAGGTTTCAGCCATCCCTTGAACTTAGGGTATTCCAACCATATATTTGTTAGAGAACACAAGCAAATGGAAGGATATTTGTTACAGAAGAAACTTACCCTTTTTTGTATGAAAATACCTTTTTACCAAATGTCTGGAATGGGATTTGGAATTTCCCACGAAAAGGTAAATTTACCACAAACTGGCAGCACTAGTCCCAATTAGGACACGAATACCTTTCTAGGAGATGCCAACACTAAGTTGGGCAAATACTCGTAAGTAGTTCTTGCTGGAATCTTTGGAAACACTTCTGGATTTTTCTAATCACTGTAGTCAAGAGAAGAGAAAGAAGGAAATCCTATCTGGGAGTTCTATCAAGAATCCAATGTATGTATACAGTTATTTCGGTCAACTATATGCACAAAGTATGGGCGTCGTAGCCGTGTGTGTTTGTGCGTCGACCCATACGCACTTGACTTTCAAAGTCTAGGTTCAAATCCCAGTTCAGACAAACAGTTTAAACAAAAAGATTGTTCACGGCTCCACCTCTTTCGAATCACTGACAATGCTCAAAGAGTATAACTGTCTAGAAAAAGCTTCTTAATCTCGCCGTTCGGAGTCGGCATTAAAATGTAGGTCCCCTCCACTCGTGAGAGAACAATAGCACGCACAACACGAGCGGTTGCTGTGAAGCTAGGCACAGGTCCACCTCAGACTGTAGCGCCGACATTATTATTATTATTAAATGCACAAAGTAAAAGCAAGCCAGATAATGATCAACATTACTGGAATGCCTTGTTGATTGACGCCGGCAAAAGGGAAAAGATTTTAAATCATCTTCAAGTACGAGTAGGCCCTGAACATTCAGAATTGAGATCAATATTGACTGAGTGAAGGACCTGTAGAGGAAGAAGAAGTGATTTCTCATCGCCACCACTTTTGGCAGCAAGCCATTGGCGAATCCGTTTTGATATCATAGCCACCCATTCTTTATGTTCTAGACATATAGACATCTGACAGTGAAAGAGAGGTCATCCAGCAAAACACGATGTGCCAAGATTTGCACTTAATTTCTCAAAGTAGGCGTCTCAATACTGCTTTCACCATCAATCGTATATAATAGCTATAGTGGGAGGCCAGAGATATTTATTCAAAAAGATAAACGTAATGTTTCGGGACTGCCAGAAGATAGAAGATACATAAACGTCAATATGAGAGAAAAAAAATACATACTACAAAATTAATTTCTCTTGTGACAAACATCGAAATTTAAGTATTAAATAAATTTATGTAAGCGAGAATATATGTATACTGCTGAGAGTATATTTTTTGTTGAAAAGAATATAGGCACAAGAACATGTGTTTACTGCACAAGCACACATTAATGCAAATGTAAATTGCCTCTATTTCAAATTTCGATGCAAACCGTTTGTAGCAGATCAACAAGTGACTCTTTAAAACTTAAGGTCGCCTGCCAAAACAAAACTGTAAGAAAATTTAATTGAGTTTAAATAACACAAATCTTTCAGAATTTGTTTTCCGAAATCAATTGATAACAATGGCAGCAAACTAATTTACTGCACATTTGTTTCGTATGCATCAATGCGTGCTGTATTGTTGTACACCTGCTCGAGGCTTCCATAGCAGTGTCTTTGAGAAATATACAAGAAGATATGCTCTAAAGTTCCTTGCTTGCCTTAAAAATCTTTCAGGCAGTTGTAAAACTGGGAAGTTCATGAAAGACACTGCTATGGAGCTCTTTTCAGTTACTGGACTAGCACATGGCACTAGGACAAAAATTAACAGTTTTATGTAGGCGACCCGCGACAATTTTATTTTTTCAAACATCATTCTGGAGAAAATTGTGCAAAACTCTCTGGCCAATATTAGAGGCGTGATCTTCCAAGAGCCTGTTCAACTACTAGGATACACGGATGGCATTGACTTGTTTGGTCTTACACAGCATTACTCGTAGTACCGAGATCAAATGAGGAATAACGCGGAATAGCAACACAATGAACCCAAATGATTAGGGTGAACCTTCCCGAAGTGCGGGTGGCAACTTGAGATCTATAAAGGCAGACAAGATGCTCCTAATATTTTTTAAGAAAGTTTAGAAATACTCTATTATTGGACAACAATGCAACGTTCAATTAAAATGCAATAAAAGAAAGAATACATCCTCAAAAATTTTAAGTCGAATACATCTCTTCAACAACACCAAAGTTTGAAAAGTTCACAAATAGTGTTTAAAATAAATGCGCTTCATAAAACTATTTGTTTTTTTTATACATTACTTGATCCCTTGCTTTTCTATCATCCTCCATTTGATGTGATCTTCTTCCCATTAGTTCGTGGATTGCCATAACAACTTCGCTCAGCTCCGATCGACTAATTCTTCCGTCTCCATTGAGATCGTATAATTTAAATGTCCATCGCAATCTTTCGTAAACTGAACCTCTCAATAATGTAGATAGTGTCACCAGTAAGTCCTGAAATCACAAATTAATCCGAATTAAAAGGCAGTCTCTTGCAAGAAACAGAAAGCAAAGTGTTTGTCTTACCCTAAAACTTATAGCGCCGTTGGAATTCACATCAAAGGCCTTGAACACATAGTGTGCGTATAAACTGGAATCTGAAAAGCAATGTTTTCCAACTATTAAGAGTATACATATATTTACTTAAAGCTTATTTATTTGGATTTTCATTGTTAAAAAACCGAGAAAAAAATTGTGAGAATTTCTAAAAACAGACAGGAACAAATTGCCTACCATCGCTACTGCCAAATTCCCAGTCAAGATTCTTTCAAAATGCGATATCGACTAAACCAATATATAACATAAATAGTTGCTTAAAATGTAGTGTATCATTTGCACACTGTCTCGTGGGTTTAGCTTCTGCTAAAATATATAGGTATCAAAAAGGAATATAACAAGCTCCAATCAAATTCAATCAAATGGACTCCGTTAATTTTGCTATAAAATGCCCACTGGTGTATCTTAAGAACCCACTTGGTTTGAGAGTCAGTAATTAGAACTGTAATAGACGCTATTATGAAACACTGCATTATTGCTGGCCATGCCATTAGATTGGTGCTCCCCGCTAGTGACTTCAGAAGAAGTTTCTAAGATTATGAGGGTTATCACTGTGTTGCATTTCATGGTTGTGTTGTCGGACTGGATCCATGAAATGAAAATTATTTGCGGATGTTATAATGGCTGTGACAGAAGTATACTTTTGTTTTTAAAAAAAGATCCCACATTTTGTTTGCTTATTTGGATTTCCCCGTTTCTGTTTGTTAATATTTTCTTTTTACATTCTTTTTGTTGAATTATTTTTTGGTAGGTCTATTATTTTTCCTTTTTTGAAATAAAATGGAGAATTTGCTTACGATAGACCAAGAACTATGCGTTTCAATTTAATTTAATTTTTCTTTTTTCGATTCGATAATATGAATGTCTTTAAATTATGAACTGGTTGTTTTAAGTTTTTTTTTAGATAGTTCACAGTATCGAGATTCTACTTTATCAATCAGATTAATCGTCCTGTGGCCAAAAGCAATAACCGCCTAAGGTGGTTTTTATACTTTTTCAGGAGAGGACATTAAAGGTACAAATCAGCACTACTACTACTACTTAGGCTACTAGGTTTCTTTGGAATAACTTCTGTTTAAAAAAAGATGCAGATATACAAAACTTAGTGAAAGTAGATTTAAACATACTGAACACAATGGTGTGAACGCCTGAAACCATTCGTGAACAAACTGATAGGTCCTTATCACCCGGGAAGTCCACCATCGATCAAATCTTCACACTGCGGCAGATCCTGGAGAAGACCCAAGAAATGCAAATTGACACACGCCATCTATTTGTCGATTTCAAGGCCGCATATGACAGCGTGTATAGAGACGAGCTATACAGCGCCATGTCTAGTTTTGACATTCCTGCTAAACTCGTCAGACTGAGCAGGATGACAATGGAGAACTCTCGCTGCTCCATCAAGGTCGGTAAGGAACTCACCGAGACCTTCAATGTCAAAAAAGGTTTTTAGACAAGGCGACGCGCTGTCATGTGATTTCTTTAACATCGTTCTTGAGAAGATCGTGCAAAACTCACTGGCCAACACAAGAGGCACGATCTTCCAAAAGTCCGTTCAACTGCTAGCTTACGCGGATGACATTGACGTGATTGGGCGAACACAGCGAGCCGTCAATGATGCGTTTGCTGGCATTGAAACGGAAGCGGCTAAAATGGGTCTGGCGGTAAACGAGGGTAAAACAAAGTATATGCTGTCATCGAGAAAGGACGCACAACATCGACGACTTGGCCAGAACGTCACCATAGGCAGCTATAACTTTGAGGTAGTTAAGGACTTCGTCTACCTTGGCTCCGCGGTAAACAGTACAAACAACATCAGTACCGAGATCAAACGCAGAATAACTCTTGCCAACCGCTGTTTTTTTGGGCTCAAAAGGCAATTGAGTAATAGAGCCCTCTCTTGGAAGACCAAGTTGACTTTATATAAGACCTTGATCATCCCAGTCCTGCTGTACGGCGCAGAGGCATGGACAATATCCCAACCGGATGAACAGTGTCTTGGTCTTTTCGAGAGAAAAGTTCTGCGCGCGATCTTTGGTCCTGTTTGCGTTGATGGCATTTGGAGGTGAAGATTCAACCACGAACTGTATGGGCTGTACAGCGACATGAGTCTAGCCAGGCGTCTACAGATCCAACGCCTAAGATGGCTAGGCCATGTAGAGCGTATGGACAACTTAGCTCCGGCCCGAAGAGTCTTCGACTCTGAGCCTGTGGGACAACGCAACAGAGAACGTCCACGAACAAGGTGGCGCACACAAGTCGAGGGGGACCTCGGCCGACTTGGTGTGCGAAACTGGAGACAGCTGGCGAAAGATCGTGCTGGCTGGAGAGGCATGTTGAGTGAGGCCCAGGTCCACCTCGGACTGTAGCGCCCTAAGAAGAAGAAGAAGAACACAATGGTACTTATAACTTATTTTTGTCCTAACTCGAGTTAAGCGATTATTGTTTGTGGCCACAGTCATTTGTAAAGTTCAATTGCATGTAATACATGAATCATTTTAGAAATGTGTACGAGTATATGCGCAACGCCAAAAGCTCTTACAAAATTCACACAAAAGTGCCTTTAAATTGATATCTACAGTCTTGGCCAAATGTTTAGGCATCCTTTAAGATTCGTTATATCTTTAAAAAGCAAAAAAAATTATTGAATTGATAGGAAAATATAAAAATTGTTTACAACCTCAGATAGAATCGGCGAAAACCATAAAATTAAAACTAATTTCTTCCGTTAATTGATTTGGCAGCAAAGACAAAAAGATAAGGCTGCCTAATACATGTGGCCAAGTCTGTATTTGTTGCCACAGATACTTATATACCTTTTCTATTTAAGTAAATATTAATCCTAAGCAATACCCTAAAATAATTTAATAACCGTGCGCTGAAAGCAAATCTAAATTAAAGGGTCGAGCATTTAATAAAATATTGACCAAGGTATCTTTTAATAGATTGCATATACTTACTGCCATGTGGAAAAAACTTCGCATATATATCTTTAAAACAATCCTCGTGGACGACACCTTCTGGACATTCCTGGAATAGAAACAATTATTTATTGGAAGAAGAACTAAGTATTTTAAAAAAGCATTAGTAAAGTAAGTTAATATTAAAATAACCTATATTCTTATATGGTGGGCGTCATGACATGTGCGTCGACCCCAACGTACTAGACTTTCGAGTCTAGGGTCAAATCCCAGAACAAGCAACAATTTTTCAAAAACACAATTGTTCGTGGTTCCACCTTTTTCGAGTTACCGACAATGCTCAAAGAATGACTGTCTAGAAAAAGCATCTCAATCGCGCCGTTCGGAGTCTGTTTTAAACTGTAGGTCTCCTCCACTCGTGAGAGAACAATAGCAACGCACAATACGTGTGGTTGCTGAAAAGTTGGGCCCAAGTCCACCTCGGACTGTCGACATTACTATTATTATTATTATTTAAAATGGTATTCTTAGACAAAATCAAGTTTTATGAATGATTTGAAGAGAAATAGAGAGTTTGCTTTGTTTATCACTGCCAATGCTATCGACAGCAGAAAAGAGTTCGAGTTCGAACTCGTGTTCAAATGCAGTTTTGTATTTAAATGTCAAGTTTCCCACTCGAGTTTATCCGCAAGTCACTTTGCAATGTTGTCATATTTATGATATGTTCCGATTTGTTGTAATTCATGAACTGTAAGAATCAGTCAGAACGTAGTTAATTAGCACTTAAAATCCCTGCTTGTTAACTCTTCATTTCCCAACTAAATGGCTTTAATATAAATTGACACAAGATGCCAATGATAATTGATTTGGAAAGCTTGATCAGCGCACAATCTGGCAGTCCTCCAGGGTCATGCGGAATTTTGAATTTGGACAATTTTTGGTGAATTTATATTCCATCTTTGCCAATTCATACAGTGGTGGGAAAAAGTTTTCACACAAATTTGTTTTCAAACAAAACGAAGCGTTTAAAGAAGACTTAAGTTAAAAGCTTTTTGTGATTGTTTTTTGATGAAAACATTTTTTTATTATTTCTTATGTTATTTTGTGATACTTAATTGCTTGATATTTATTACATGTTTCTTAAGGCACAATGCACACTGAACAACTGGAAAAAACTGATTAGCGATGCGAATTGGCAACTATTTGTTTTGTGTCATACCCTGTGTAATCAAATGGTGCTATTGGTTGAAAACTCGTTTGCGATTCACAAAAACCAGTTTGTAATCAGTCGGCTGTTGATTTGCATGTCGGGTTGCCTATTGATTGGTGTTTCTAGTTTGTCGAAGATGAGCGAAGAACAGACCAACCTGTTGCTGGTGGGGGAAGTTGGAAAACATTCTATTTTGTACAATTATTACCCACCCGGCTATTTGAAGAAAAATGAAACAGAGAAGGCGTGGATAGATAGTCAGGCAACAAACAAACGGTTCTGAAAATTGTTTTCAAGGTATGGGTGTACCCAAAACCTTCTTACTAGTTTTCTTCTCCTCCTCAGATAGTAAGAAATAATGATGGTTTCAACATCGCTCGAGTCTTACGAGACATTTTACGTCCGATATCCATGACGACACTGAACGAACTAGAGGTTTTAATTAGTGATGAGTTTCCTCGTGTGTGGAGTCAAGCCACAGTTGAGTCTGTAACTGGCCTGTAACCCGAGTTGCCAACTGGTTTGGTTTTTTTTTTTGGTTTCTCCGTGTGCATTGGGCCTTAGAATTTAATTTTAAAATTCGCTTAGGTTTAAACGAATAATTTTCTTTGAAAATGTCTTTATGTGAAAACTGTAAAAGATATTTTGTATTCCTTTTATGTGCTATGCATACTTAAGGCGCTAAGAATTGAATCTCCTGAATAAACTTTTTAAGAAGTTGTGACCTTTAGATCCAAATTTAGTATAACCAATTAAATTAAGTTGAAGCGATTGTCTTAATTCATCAAAATTTCATTACCAAAATATATATTGTACCACAGACTTTTGTTACATGTCAATTTAAATGTATGAAAATACTTACGGTTTTAAATCCTCTATACATAACGCGTATTTCTTGTTTTGAAAATTTTGTTTGACGACAGAGATCTTCCAATGCAACTGGTATTGGTTTAGGCACGCGTGTTGGTTCTAGTTCATATACAACGTCCTCGATGGGGCTATCTGGAGGTGAAGTCATTATAATATACTTGCTGACTTCAAGTCTGTGTCAGATGTTTTCCAACGTAATTGGTGGTTTTTAGTAGATTAACTTTGCTGCAATACATAAAGAAATAGTGTGATCATCGGTTTCTAAACTTAATATTGAGCATTTTTAATAAGATTTGAACTAAAAAATAATACCCAGATTTTGACTAAGAAAAGCTCTTCTTATTTGTATCTAAATTCAGTCGCAAAAAAAAGCTCTCTATTGGGTTATCCATCATTTTAAATTTCGCCTCATTGACATGCTCTTAATACTAAACTTTTATTGCGGTGAACTTTGATAAGTAAAAATAAAGGGGTTAATAAAAGTGTATTAATATACTATACGTAAGCACATTAATCTGTGTGGCAGTCTTGTATGACAACTTATAGCGACCTGACACAACAACGTAAACTTCCAATAAAACACAGATGGAGATGCAAACACCAAGAAGACAATCTCCAATTTCAATCTCTATCTTTGACCACGGCGTGTCTAGATATTTCTATGGTATCAGTCGCAGTTGTAACAACCAATCGCAGTTACAATACGTCTGTAAACGTTGAATTTAAATTCATTAATTATTAGTCAAAAATTTAATTTTAAAAAAATTTTAAAGCGGTTGAAGTTTTTTCAATTTCTTACTATATGATGTTAAAACAGCCAACTTTAGGGGGAACTAATCGAGGAAGGTTTTTGATATAGGTTTTTGGCATAGGTTGGGCGCCGTTGAAGTGTGGTACTCTGCGTCCAAGAACAAGCAACAATTTTTCAAAAAAAAACATTCACGACTCCACCTCTTTTGAGTCACTGACAATGCTCAAAGAGTATAAATGTCTACATGGCAATAAAAGAAGCCCTGTCTTGGCTCGAGAACAACGTGATATCCAAGAAGAACATCACCATCTATTAAGACAGCCAAACAGCAATCAAATCGCTGAGCTCGGTCACTTTCTTCTCTAAGACCTCCCTGAATCCCTATCTCTTAACGAGATGGCAGAGCATTTTAGTATTCACGTTATGTGGGTGCCGGGACACTGTGATATCCCAGGGAATTGTGAAGCCGATGATCTCGCCAGGTGTGGAAAGGTCTCCACAAACCTACCTAGTGTCATTCGCTACAGCTAAACTTCTTTTAAACAATCATACTTTTCAAAACACCAACTCATGGCACTACGCTCCTCTGTACAAACCAATTTGGTCTAAACTTAATCTAAAACGTTCACTAGAATGAACGGGTCATCTCTAAGGACTCTCTAAGGACATTGTGCCATTGACACACACGGTTTAAGAATGGAACTCCATAATAACGACTTCTGCAGAAGCTGCAGAGACGAAGAAAAGGAGGAAAGCATAATGCATCTCCTCGGCACTTGTAGTGCTCTCTCACAGGAAGAAACACCTTGGAGCCTACTTCTTTAACAACTTGAGCGAACTGCACAACGTCGAGTCGGCATCCACTAACTAAGAAACTCCGTGGTAAGCACCAAATATTTTGCTAGATAGGAGACATCCGATCCGCGTGGAACCATAATGGGCCTGTGTTAGTCTAAGTATGACTGCTATCTGCAGTCGGTCACCTAAGCCTAACCTAACCTAGCCATAACTGTCTACAAACAGCTTCTCAATCTCGTCGTTCGGAGTCGGTATTAAACTGTGGACCTACTCCACTTGTGGGAGAACAATAGCACGCACAATTCAAGTGGTTGCTGAGAAGCAATCTGAAAAGCTAACAAGAAAAGTTCCACCTCGGACTACAGCTCCGCCATTATTATTATTATTATTATTGGTACAGCATAGGAAGGGTGAAGATCTCTCCTCGTGGCTTTTAAATAAATATGAGCAAATAAAATTTATTATTAACTGTAATGTGTTCAAATAGTAAAAATATAACTATTTTTTTTTAAATATTTAAATTTTTTTTTTTTTAATTTTGAAATCAAAACGTATCGTAATGATCGTATTGCAATGATAATTTCGTCCAGCAAACAGGGAGTTTAGCTTGAAGGGACTATTTACCTACTTGAGAGTAGTTATTCGGAGAAAACATTTGCCTATCCATAAAAGCTACTCCATTCCTTTATCACTTTATCACATTTTTATTGTAAACTTCTCAAAAGTTGATTTTTCTTGATATTTTAACATTACAATGGCTGACATTAAAAATACCCGACTAATTTTAAACGATATAGACTAGATTTTTCTCATTTATTTACAAATTAAACTTTCACAAATTTTTCCTGTCATATGGCAGTAACCTCATTGAATTACAAATTAAGCGTGTTCAATGATTTAAAATAATATTTAAGAATTAAACTAATTTTTTTTTTCTATTTAAGCGGCAACATTTGGTTTAGTACATTGGATAAAAAGATAATGAATTGGCAAGTCTTCTAAAGGATACTGTCACATGCCAGACAGCTCAAGAAATAATTCAGTCAATTAATACAAGAGCCCTGTGTAGTCGCGTAATTTTTTGTTGTAGCTATCAGAACATGCCATCTTGGTCACACGATTTAAAGCCGATTGGCTTATGCCACGAACCCACGACTATACTATCCTGTATACACAGGGTGCTTTTTATGTTCTAGATCGATTTTGTTTGGCTACCATACTGAAGTCTCTTCTCTACGGATAAGCGGGTAGTAAACTAGATTAACTTAATGACAATGTCGGATTTTCTGGTCGACTAATGCCAAAAATTAGTGATACCTACTGGCCTCCAGAATTCTCTGATTTGATTTCTCTTGAAAAGGAAAAAGTGTACGCCAACAAACCCAAATACAAAACGGGCCCAAGGTATAGAGCGAGAAAGGGAGAGAAGGTACCTGTGGACATGCCTTAAATGCCCGCGGATTGTAGTGAGTGGGAAATATTGGGCTGGGAAGAGCATTCCATATCCGTGTTGTGCGGCTAAAAACGAATTTCTTAACTTAACTGTACGTCTAAAAGTAGGGTTAAGAGTGAACATGGGAACATTGTTGGCGGAACGGGTATCGGAGGTTGAATTTATGGAAGGGACGA
Source organism: Myathropa florea (assembly GCA_930367185.1). NCBI lineage: Eukaryota > Metazoa > Arthropoda > Insecta > Diptera > Syrphidae > Myathropa > Myathropa florea. The sequence goes on from OV884004.1 coordinate 23,547,535, forward strand.
ATGGAATTGGCCAGCTCACTTGAGCATCGCTTGTATTAAGCTTCAATAAATAAATAAATAAATAAATAAATAAAATAGCGATAAAACAGTAACAAGGAAATGACCTTACGTCAGTGTTCGAGCGAGTCTATTAACTTCCCGATAGTACGGTCTCCTATACGTTTTATCTCTCGCTGTTGTGTTCTATCTAGTAGGTGCAAATAAGTCTTGGGAGTATCAGACCAGATATGAGCGTAGTACTCAAGCTTGGGGCGGAAGCTGTTTAAAGATGCCTAAACATTTCGTAGCGTTTTTGGTGACCTGGAATAAGTGATTATTCCAACTAACTGTTGTATTAATACACACACAAAGGATAATGGCTGATTATTAAGGGTTCGCTTAAGTGACAGTAGACAGGATTGAGTTTTAAGAGCATTGAATTCCACTCTATTTTGTTATCCCAATTGGTTATGCTGACTAGGTCGGAATTCAATGTGCTTAACATACGCTGCCGTTCCAATTTTACGGCCGAAGGACAGGGTCGTGAGTCTTGGAACGATTATGAAAAGCTGAGAGTACTGTCATCAGTGTAGGAGTGGTTTGGGTTCGAAGTGGCAGGCAGGTGATCATGTATAAAAATGAGAAAAAGAGTTGGCGACAAAATAGAGCCTTGGAGAACATCAGCATTCACTTAGGGAATATCTGACAAACAAAACACCTTGAATTTAACGGTTCCATAAGAAAGCATTTTCGACAAAAGAGCTTGATGACAAATTCCGTCAAATGCCTTAAAAATATCAAGCGCAGCGATCTTGCTTTCGCCTAAATTGTCTAAAGAGTAGCTTCACCTTTGAGATATGCCATCAAATGAGCTTGTTGCTTCGGTAGCCGATCATAAGAAACTTTCGCGATTCAAGATATTTTATAAGTTGATAGTTCAACAGCCTTTCCATGACCTTGGAAGGAAGGACTTTAATGCTAAGGGTCGGCATAAAGGGGGTGATGAAGATTCGCTCTTCTTAAGAAAATTTAATTACTGTTCTCAAAAGAGCTTGTCTATTGTGCCACGGCCGGAGGCGGTTACTTGACCCACATAGAATTTATTAAATTGTGTTTCATTTATAACTTTAAAAAAATGCGTACGAGCAATCGTATTACTTCGATAAAAACGACACTGAATTTGTAAATATTAATTCAACAGTTGAATTTTTTTTTATCCCTCACTATGCATCACGATTGTTGGGGCAAAAATGTATCTACTATAATTTTTGATTTCACAGAAAGAAACAATTTATTAACAAATAATATGAGTTTCTGAAAGATTTCTTCTTAGGAAGATACCTTACCGAACATTCTGATGTAGGGTAGGACACGCTTTATACAATTTTGAGGCTTGAACTAAAAATACAAAAAGTATCGAATAACCAGGGATTATGAAGTAAATACTCCACATTCAATGGAAGAGAATGTATACCACAAAAGTAGTTACATATCTTATGAAACGATAACAAGTTTCGTTCTCAAAACCTCGATTACAAAAGAACCATACTTAGAAAGAGAATTTCTTCAAATACCACACAAACGTTGATTGTGCCAGATAGTGCTAGATGTGTACACAATTTTTGAAACAATAAGAACCGATGTTACAAAGTTATTCACAGAAAAGTCTGCACAAAGATGTATTTTAAACAGAATGAATATGAAGGCACCCCCATCAGGCATGTACAAAACTTCACAGCACAAAGAAATCAGTTCGAATACACATTTTTCTTCACAGAGCCACTGTCGTAACAAATATCGCAACTGTTCCGCGTCTTATTGCTGCTAACATTACCCATCGTTGAACGGGCAGTTAATATTTATACACACAAATCTGCGTTGGTTACGCTCATAACACTTATCTGCGGGAATCAAATACAGCTTCGAATGATTCGAGGAATGTAGTAATCGCTTGGTAGATTTTCAGAACATTAGCGAGGATGCATGAGTAACTCTACTTCCAAGGCGAACTTCCGAGTCTCATTAAGACAGCATGTATTTCTTTTTGCTTTACAGAACGTTTCCTGCAAGCAGTCAATTCGTCGTTGACATAATCCTCAAGGTAATCCAAGGATGTTTCAATACATTTACAACCCGTTTTCCTTTTTTAGTGGAAACTTGTTTGAAACTTTCGTAATAAAATAGTAATTATGTAAAACATGACCCGAGGACTTTGGACAATATGGGTTACAGACAAAGTGAGGAATCAAATAGACCAATTGTTTGATAGTCCCCTGCTCACTGGTGACATTAAATTGCACAACATATTTTTAAACCACTCAGATACACAAAACACACTCACATTTGATTTTAGCACAATCTATTTTTCCAACTGGATTTCTTAGCCATAATCACAAATCTACAACCAAAAAAAAGGAAAGGAAGCACAAATTCAATACCTTGACTCACATTTGAAGTTCATAATGATTTCACAGCATTATTTCGCTTTCTTTTTTTAAACGCTAACGTATTCACACACTTGATTTGCTCTTGAACATTAAGAATCTAAATATTTAATTCAAGTATTCACGTTTATGCGGAGAAAATCATTTATTTTCATTACAATTCGCTGTAACGAGACTTCACATAATTTTTGATTACTATTTCCTTAACGCAAAAGTGTGTATTCAACAAAATTCCCAATAAATACGGACGAGTATCTGGGAGTGTACTTGCCTGCGAGAAATATGCTCGTGTACTTGCCTTCGCATTTCGTTTCGTACACATAAAATATCAATAACCGACAAATTTGGACTTCAATAAAACGGACTCGCTTTGCGAGCAAAACAAAAAGCACACCTGTTTTTTTTATCAAATCTTAATGAAATAAGGAGACCCTTTTATAAAATAAAGCATTTAAAGCTGAATGACTTCTGTACGGATTTAAGTTTACCGGCATATCCTTCAGGCATTTCGTTTAAATTGCGACAAAGCTCTGCTTTCAGTTGGTTGTAGCTTGTGAGTACACTTTTCGTTTGGCGAGTTGTATTCTACAAGTGCTTTGAAGAACACAATAACTCACCCCAAGATGACATTGTCAGACTCTTTTGAGTGTTCTTCTGTTTAAACAGAGAGTTCGTTTGTTTTGTCATTCTCTTCTTTTCAGGTCTCCTAGGGGTTTTTAAAATTAATAATTAATTAAAGCAACACACGTTGTAAACAAATTAATCTTGGCTATGAATTGGAGTACAATGGACGACCAAATAAATGTTCCTTAGAGGATAATTTACGCTTTCGCAGGAGGGTTGAAAATGTGTCACAGCTGTAAGCACTCGAGGAGGAATGTTCTGCCTGCGCAGGACTTCGTTACATCAATCGGTTCAACAGTTGTGACTGGATATTAGAATAGATTTCTAAAAATCCATGCAGCGCTACGTCTGTTGATTCGATTAGTCATGCACCCAATACTTCTTTTTTATAAATTATTTAACTTAATGTTAAAGTACTCGAATAGTAAGACAATTTAAACAGAAATAATTTTCATTTCATTCATAGCATATTTACGGAAATAGTATCATCCAACAAGAGGTGTTCTATAAATCAATAAAAAAATTGCAGCATTTTTATTTAAAGTGATTGTGTTTTTAATATAATCTAAAGAAAAAGCTTTTACTTTAGTAACGAAATATATCTGCCAAATGTCCTCCTCTACTGTGTCAATAAATATTCATTATTTAAATGAAATTTTTCATCAGAATTTCGCAGAGTTGTTGTATTTCGCGAATTTTTAATTAATTAAATTATAATTAAATTTAATTTTACGTATATGAATCGTTGGTGGAGCATTGGGGTAGACTTAAACTTTAATATAGCACAAAAGGAAAAATGTCTCGCACGAACTCGGCGACAAAATTGAAGTCTTGATCTCGAGAATACACAAGTCCAGAAAATTCCGCACCAATGGAAACACCCTTTCACTGGCTCGTGAATCGTCCATGTCCATAGCATCATAATAATAATAATAATAATGGCGGCGCTACAGTCCGAGGTTGACCTGGGCCTAGCTTCTCAACAACCACTCGTGTTGTGCGTGCTATTGTTCTTTCACGAGTGGAGGGGACCTACAGTTTAATGCCGACTCCGAACGGTGAGATTGGGAAGCTTTTTCTAGACAGATATACTCTTTGAGCATTGTCAGTGACTCAAAGGAAATGGAGCCGTGAGAAAATGAAAGGCCTCTAAGGCAATTTTTCATCAACCTTGCTTCTACTTTGAACCACACTGGATACGCGTAAACTAACATTGGACGGAAGAGATGCATGTAGAAAATTAACTACAAACTCGCATTTAATTGATTGTTGAAAAACGGTATATTTATAAAAGCAGCTCGGGCTCTTGGCAGACCCGCATCTACACGTTCGCCTAAAAATGTGGATTCTGGTCAAACCACAGCCCCAGATAGTTGACAACACTTCAATGTACAAGTGGCTGCCCGTACCGTTCAAGAATTAAAAGCGTTCACAATTTCTTGTTGGTACCTGCCGAGGCTCTAGAAAACGATTATTTTAACAGAATTGTTTCTACTTCTAATTGGTGTTCTTCCTCTTCCACTTCCACACTATCGCTGAATCGATTCAAAGTCACTCTGCAAGGGAGTGGCAATGACCTCGATCTTTTGATCTTATCTGTACGCTATCAATTCATCTGCGTACGCAATGGAATGATGAGGCAAGCCTTTTCCCCGTATACGAGTTGCACCACCGTAGTTTTCCAAACCTACAGATAAAGTGTATGATTCAGTGCATTGTTAAATAGGGGGACACATGTTCACCGCTTTTGAAGGGAGATGTTTGAGATCTCACCGGTTTCGACCGACTTTTTATATATTAGCGATTCGACAATTTTTGAGGCTCCATCTTCGAAATGATCTTTTGTCGGCGATGGCATTGTTTGTCTTTTTTGTCATTGAACTCCATAAAGACACTATTTTCATATCGCCAATATTGCTGAGAATGTCAAAACTGTTTCTTCATTCAGCTTATGTATTTCCTGTGATGTCCCACCGAGTGCCTCCGATCCATCCTGGAGAATAGAGGCTGCCTTGTGTTGCGGAAGAGATAATATTGCAGTCGGTTGTGATGGATATCTTCGTCTCTGTCAAATTCATTAATTTTTTCATTTACATACATTTTAGATATACGCTCGTGTTGAAAAAAATGCGAAATGAATGAATCCAAAAAAATTAATTTATTTTAAGTGAACCTGTTTTTTTCTGACATAAAGAAATGTCATAAGCTTTTTTAAAAAGTCGAGTATGGACAAGTTTTAGGAACACACTTGAAGGAATGCCATTAATAAATTAGTAGAAACTTGTTGAGTCCTTGCTTCAGTGTAGCCAAGTGTATTTTGGGTTGTCCTACTGAAACATCTGTTTTTAAGTGGGTTCAAATCGATTTTCCCAAAAATGTTCTCCATACCTTTTCACACACATATTTCAATTAATCATTTTCGTAGTTGTATAAAAATAGATTTGTTATTTCTATCTTTTCATATTTTGTTTTATAAAAATCTTATTGCAAAAATACTCGTAATAAGCAACAAATTAAATCTCATTTATTCTTGTCATGTTTGAAAGATAATAAAACACAAAAGTGACCAATAGAACGGTGGCAACAACCTGTTCAGTCCTTGTTTCAGTGTTACCAGGTGACACTAAATATGCAGTTTTTGGAGAATCTTAAGAGGACAGCATTTTGCAATCTGTTTCAGAAAGAGGATTCATGCAATTTTTGAAAAATCGATTGAGCATACCTTCGAACTCCGGCTATTTAATAATAATTTCTTGCTAAATTATGTTTTCGGTATAATTTTGAAATTTAAAATTATTTCTTAGAAGTGTTTGTGTTTCTTTTTAAGTACAGATTGTTTATTAATTTAATTAAGATGGAAAAATTAAGAATGAACAAAATAAAAAAATAATAATAATAATTCTTCTTGAAACGTTAAAAATATCATTTCTAAGGATAGTTTTTTCCATTTGCTACCGATTCAATTTTGGCGTATTAATTGCCAAAAAATAACTTGTTGTTGATGCAGCAGCGTGCTCCGCCAGACATTCAAATGTTCATGCATTGTAAATGATTACATAATATGAAACTAAAAGTAACACATAATTCAAAGCATGCAATTCCATTATCAAAAGTTTGGTTTTATTCCCATTTTGAAAAAGAAATAATGCCAATTTTTTATTTTCAAGTTTTTGACATTTCTTCTTTTTGCATAGCGAAACAAAACCAATTTTCGTTATTCAAAACAATATAAGACCAACGGATTGCTTGGATGATATTGGCCTTAAGTGCTTGAATCGTTTCCGGATTGTTGGCATAACATCGATCTTTCAGGGTTCCCTACAAAAAAAAGTCCAAAGGGATCAAGTCGCAGTTCCGAGGCCGCCAATTGACATCGCCATGACGGCTGATAACACGTTTTGGGAATTTGGTGCGCAAAAGATTGATTGCGGCATGGCGCGCCATCCTGCATGAACCAGAGGTCGTCCAAATCAATGTCTTTAATTTCAGTAAAAAAAAGTTCGTTAACATGGCTCTGTAACGGCCACCGTTTACCGAAACGTTGTTCCCAGCCTCATTTTCGAAGAAAAATGGTCCAATGATGCCATCACTCCACAAGCTGTCACTCTCTGCGGTTGCATTGGCTTCTCGACAATAACGTGCAGGTTTTCTGAGCGGAAATTTTGTTTGTTAAGATGAAAATGCGCCTCGTCAGAAAAGATGATTTTTCGTCCAAAATCGTTGCCCAATACAAGCCGCTTTAAGGCCCATAACGAAGCGATGCGATAACGAAGCCTATGGTCGCGCGCCTTCAATTGCTGAGTCAATTGAACCTTGTTGACGAATAATCCGAGATCTTTGTGCAGAATTCTCTTCGGGCTAGTGCTTGAAATGTTGAGCATATGAATTCGCTGACGAGTTGATGATCGTGCATCGAGTCACACTTTCGGCCACAGCAGCCATAGTCTCATCTGTGCGCACCATACGACGACGGGGACCATGAGTGTTGTCCACTAGCCCCACCACTAGTCCACCAATCTCACGAACGTTTTGCACAAACTTGCGTACAGCAGTCGCTGTGGGTGCTCCATTTCGGCCAAAACTCCTTTTCAAAAAACGCACTGTTTGGGCTACACAGCACTCACTTTGGAAATAAGTTTTCAATATTTCCCAACGTTGTTCAAACGTAAAACTCATTTCGTTCCGCGGAGGTATGATACTGTTATAATCACGCACGTCTCTGTTGAAGGTTCATGTCAGAAATCATATAGTTACTATTTGATTTCTGGTTCATGTCGAACTGCCTGACGTTGATCAAGTATTTAAAAACAATTTGTGACAATACGCCACGTCAGCAAACACGCGCGCATGCAGCGAAGTGAACAATGTGCTAAACCTGGAGAACCGTAGGTAGTGACGGTTCCCAAGGTGTAAATGTATGCTGTTTAGGAGGTTTCATATTGATCGCCAAGGGAATCATAATCGACCCTGGTTCCCAAGACAAAATATGATGAGGATATTATTACAATACTTACTTTCTGTCAAAATTTCGGGTAACAGCTGTCAGTTTCAAAATAACCTATGATTGAAAAAAGTCCACTAGATGGCTCACCCTGTATATGTTTAGTTTAAAGTTTGTCATATTACAATATGGATCGTTAAAAAAACACTGAACGTGTTAATAACTCTGTAATGGGTAGATTTCGCGCATAACGAGCAGATTGCTCTTGGCATAATCGTTCATCTGGGCGTACAATAGGCAAAACGGTAAAAAAATCGACGACACTCATCTGCAGAAAATATGGATGCCGTTAGTGATTTTGCAGCAAACACATCATTTGGGTTTGTGTTACGACACATGGTATATTTTAGATTTAAGAAGCCAAATAACCGCGGGATTCGTGGTATTGTATACGACAATTGGGTGCCTGAAAATCTGCGTTTGGGTGACTAATTTTCAATCAGCAGTTTCTTTAGTGATCAAGCTGATTTTGCACCCGGTGGATACGTTAACAAACAAAAATGTCGCGTATTGAGATGTGAGAATCTACATACAACGATCGAAAAACCATTACATCCACAAAAATCATAAGTCAAAGTGTTAAGTAGTAACACTAACATTTTACAAATATTGAAGTTAAATGAAACATTGCTCCTTGGGAGCATTAACATTTCCTCACTGCCATGCCATGCCCACTAATATTCCACTCACGCCTTCAGTTCCTCATTATTTCATAACCAATTTAGTTTTCAAAAATATCTTACGTCAATTTTGCGCACATCTCCGAAGAAGCGTCTCCGCAAGTCATTTCGCTTCTAACCATTGATGTAATACGTTTTCAATGGTTGGCCAAGTTCTTATTCTAAGCCGGTGTCATTGCAATGACAATTTCTCGCAAATTACTTCCATTAGATATCCGCATTATCCACCTAATCCTCATTAAATTTTTAATCCTCCAAAGTAAGTCGTTTCGGTTTGCCTTAATTAGATTAGGTTCCCTAAGCAGTTTGTCTTATAAAAAGTGCTGCCGGTTCCGAAAAAAATCGTATTCGACTTGTGAGACGTGTTGAAAGTGTGTATATCGAAACAACGATGTCGGCAAGCATTTTGTAAATAGACCAGTTTTGTTTTTCTCAGTCGGATTGCATATTCTAAACACAGCCCAGCCATGGAGCAAACATACTCCTTCCCAAAATATGAGAGGTACAACGACAAGAGAAACCTGTCTCTGGCCGAGAGTGTCCCGCCCGAGATATTCCACATGATCGATCCATATTGGTATCAGTATCCGCCAATGGAGCCCATGTGGTACGGCATTATCGGATTCGTGATATCGGTGCTGGGCGTGATGTCGTTGACGGGCAATTTTGTTGTTATATACATATTTACATCGGCGAAGTCACTTCGAACTCCATCAAATCTCTTCGTTGTCAACTTGGCGGTATCGGACTTTATGATGATGTTCACCATGTTCCCGCCAGTGGTTCTGAATGGATTCTATGGCACGTGGATATTGGGACCATTCCTGTGTGAACTGTATGGACTGTTTGGATCATTGTTCGGCTGTGTGTCTATATGGTCGATGACAATGATTGCACTCGATCGGTACAATGTCATCGTCAAGGGTATTTCCAAAGCTCCATTGACTTTAAAAGGAGCTATACTGCGACTTATGTTCATATGGGCGGTATGCGGAGCATGGTCTTTGGGACCGCTTTTTGGATGGAATCGATACGTACCCGAAGGCAATATGACTGCGTGTGGAACGGACTACTTTGCAAAAGATTGGTTTAACAGATCGTACATTATTGTGTACTCTATGTGGGCGTACATGACACCACTGACCGTGATAATTTTCTCTTATTATCACATACTAAAGGTAAGTTAAAATATTCTAAAATTTAATTTTATTGTTTTTAAGATAAAGTGCTTTGGCTTGCAGATGCCAAACACTTATCGTTTGCAAATTGTTTTCCAGTAACTTTAGATTTCACAAGAATAAGGGAATTGTGAACTTAATTAATGAGCTTCAGCCGCCGTTGCGTAGTGAGAAAGTGTGTCTATTCCTATGCTGAAGGTCTGTGGTTCGATCCGGGAGTCAAGAGCTTTCATTGCCACAGCACCACCTCTCTCGTATCAATGCTCAGAGGGTATAACTGACAGGAAAAGCTTTTCAAACTTACCCGTTCGGAGTGAGCTTAAAACTCCCCTCCACTTATTGTGGTGAAGGGGTTGCTGGAGAAACTAGCCCCAAGTCCCTACCCGACTGTAGCGCCATCCGAAGACGAATAAGGATGAACCTTTGGCACTCCAAATTAAATTAGGCCGGAAGAAGCTTTCACCAAGCAACTTAAAAGGCTCCACACATAATTTCGGTTCTTTCTATAAATGTGGAAGATGCATGAAAGAAAGTTAATGAAGAGCCAATGCTTAGCTTGTGTATCAACCACTCGGGTGGTGTGTAGTTTTGTTCTCATGAGAATAGAGGGACCTACAATTTCCTGCTGACTCAGAACGGTGAAATTTGAGTAGTTTCCCATGACAATGACACCTTGGAACACTGTCAGTGACCCGCGAGATGTGGCATCATGAAATTAATCGATGCGATTTGGACCTACGTAAGAGTCGACGCACTGACCCAATATGCCACGAGTTTCTGTTTAAGCTTTGCTAATTTCCATATGAAGCGCCAACTATGATCTTATGACCGTACAAAGTCTTAAGAGAACTAAAGCAATTGAGCTAATACACAAAAACAATGCATTGTGACCCTAGCAACCGCTAAGTTTCGGTAAGTTCGCTCAATTTTGCCTACTTGCGCTAGACCGAAATAAATCGCTCTCTACGTATGTAAATGTCAGTTGGCAGCAGAATTCTTCATGAGTCCCTAGAAGTAATTATGGATACTTTGAAATGTGACCATGCTCGACATTACTATTCGTTTGCTTTTAACAAAAGCTTACGTTTTCGAACAACTTTGACCCTTAACACAGAAATGAACAAAGCTGGAAGGAACAATTTTTGATTTCCGCTGCGAAGTGAAGTCAAGTCCTACGCAGATTGTGTGAGGTACGAAGCCTATCTAACTATCTGAAAACAAAAATCGAAATCTAAGCCAATTCCATGTACAAGTTTTGAAACACAGAAATTTTACTAACAATTCTAAACATTTGAGCATTTTTTCGAAACCTTTTTTATTTTTAAGAAAAATTCCTCTATTAATTTTCCAGGCAGTAACGGCGCATGAAGCAGCAATGAGAGATCAAGCGAAAAAGATGAACGTCCAATCCCTTCGCAATTCAGACGACAAAGCGAAATCCGTTGAAATAAAACTCGCGAAAGTTGCATTGTGTACGATTGCCTTGTGGTTCCTTGCTTGGACTCCTTATTCAATAATCAACTATGCCGGGATATTCAACACACTCAGTTTGTCACCTCTGAGTACAATAAGTGGTTCAGTGTTCGCTAAAGCGAATTCTGTGTGTAATCCCATTGTTTACGGTCTAAGGTTAGTCTGTTCTTTAAGAGGTATTTTCAAAATTATTAAATTTGTTTTTTTCATCCCTTAGTCATCCTAAATACAAGCAAGTGCTTAGAGAGAAGATGCCTTGTCTGACATGTGGTGATGGCAGCAGTAGCGCTGCGGATTCAAAAACGCAAGCTACTACTGAGCTTAATGAAACGGCGGCATAAATACTCCAACTGCAATAAAAATACGTATTTTCTGTTATGTAACGATTTTATTTAAACACGAATAAAAATAAAGCAATACGATGTGATGAATCAATCATTTATTATCTATTTAACATTGTACAAGGTTGCGCAAAATTAATCATCCTATTGGAGGATGTTATAATTTTTGCAAATGGCGTCGTACGTGAATCATATTTGACATTTGTGAACAAGACAGCTACAGAATACAAACAGACAAGCAATGGAGCACTACACTCCGCAGGAGCGTGGAAGATTTGTGTCTATTTTTTTATCAATAATCATTCGGTGGTTTTAGCGCAGCGTGAATTTCGATGTCGATTTCCTTATCGTGTCGCGACAACTAGGCAAACACACGGAGCTTAGCTACTCGACTCGAACAAACTGGAACCACACGAGACCATGCAGGCGTGGCCGCCACCAGACTGGTCATTCGGCCGAGAATATCGCGGCTGTGGCTGTCGATGTCGCTGAGAACGAAGAAACATCAACCAGACGACGGGCCACGCAATTGGGCATCACCAGATGGACCCTACAGCGAATATAAGTGAAAGATTTACACATACTCCCATACAAAGCTCAAACAGTGCATCAGTTAATGCCTCCTGACCGTCACTCGCGTGTGAATTACTGTCAAGTTATAGGAGGACGATTTTGTGTCGAAAATCAACACGAGCGACGAGGCGCATTTCTACTTAAGCGGTTACGTTAATAAACAAAATAATCGTTCCTGGGGCACTGAAAATCGGCGTGTGATGCACGGTAAGCCATTATATCCACTGAAATTCACTGTGTGGTACGGCATTCACGCGGGAGGTGTGATTGTGCCGTATTTTTTTGAGGACGCCATGGGCAATAAACGACTTCTTACTGCCGAAATTGGATGAGCGGTGCTTGGTGAACATGTGGTTTCAACAAGACGGTGCAACCGCACACACAGCACGAGCCACAATGGATATTGTGAAGAAAGCGTTTCCTGCTCGCGTAATCTCACGTTTTGGTGATTGGACATTGCCAGCAAGATCATCCGATTTAACAACCCAGACTTTTTTCTTTGGAGCTACTTGAAGTCAGGGGTTTATGCCAACAAGCTTCAGATAATCGCAGCCCTTAAGGAGAATATTCGACAGGAATTCGAACAGTTATCACCGGATATCTTGTGGAAAGTCATGGATAAAACGGGTACAAATGTCTATTAACACTGGCCGCAGCCACTTGGCGGATATCATCTTTTCTACTTAGCAGAAAAATTGTAAAAGTCCAAATAAAAATTTCCATTACTCAAAATCAGTTTTTTTTTATTTAGTAAAGCGTCACCTTATATATAAATGCCCATGACATGTTATGCATTAGCTTTTTTCTTCCTGTGCGGTTCCGGACTCTGACTGAAAGCTCCACTTCGAGACAATCACAGGAATTGGGCATATGCGCAACACTATAATGTTGTTCTACATCGTTACAAAATCAGGTTGACACGAAAATATAAGCCAACAGACCATTAATGAACTCTCCATTTTTCTAGGTACTTAAACAAACAAAACTACCGCATCTGGGCTGCGAAAATTCAAGATAAATAGTGGACCAACCTTTCCATTCACAACGAGTGACTGTCTGGTGCGGCTTTTTGGCATTTCGAAAATTATAATGGCGTGCCTGTTTGAGTGAATTGATTCCGTTATCCGACAATGTTGTCTGATTTTGTTTTTGCTTGCAATTGATGCTGGGTAAGAATTATTTTTAGTAAAACGACGCCACTTGCCACACAGCTTTCCATCTGTGTTCGACGTTTAGTCCTGTTTGCGTTAATGGCAATTGGAAAAGAAGACCCAATCACGAACTTAACGGTCTGTAAAGCGATATGAATGTAGTCCGGCATATATGGATCCAACGCCTAAGGAGGTTAGGCCATGTAAAGCGCATGAACAACTTAGCCTTGGTCGGCCGAAGAAGCTGTGGGACAAAACAAAACAGAACAGGTTGAGGTGACGTACATCAATTGAGAAGAACGTCAATTGATGTGCGTAACTGGTAACTATTAGAATAATATTGTTCCCGCTAAACAGACTTATTGATTGGTATAAGTTCGATTCCCGAAATGCATCTTTCATATTTTCGCAGGTCCACATCTTTCGAGTCACTGACGATGCTTAAAAAGCGGAAAGCTGTCAAGAAAGCTTCTCAAATTTCGACGTTCGGAGTCGGCATCAATCTTCACTCGTGAGGGACAGTAACACGAAGAACAACAACATCGAATATAGGACCAAAGTTCACACCGGACTGTAACGCCTCAATATTTCTATTGTTATTAAACAACTAGGACGAAAATATTTTCAAAATTAACTAAAATTAACATTGTATACCTTAATCTTTTCTGGTTCTCAACAGAGATATTTAAGTTTTTTTTTTTTTACAAAAATACAGGTAATGACTTTGCAAAATCATGTGAATATTTTTATCCATTGATTAAAAACTCTATTTTTGAAAATAAGCTTAATCATCTTCTTTACATTCAGTTACAAACAATAAGACATACATTTTTCTCTCTCCGAATGTGAGGTACGAGTCAAAGATATAATAATAGCGGGTGATTACTCTGGCAAGATTGCCAAAAATGCAGTATACGATTTTCACAAACGAGAGGGAGATGGGTTGGATGCGACGAAAATCGGCCTTCTTCCACTTTCAAGCTGTATTCTCAGTTGAAGCAGGCATGTTTTCATAATTCATTCATAATTCCTTGCCAAAACAAATTTCTTTCAATACTCTCTTCCGAAAATATTCATACATACGCACACGCTAACGTGTTCATTTCACTTTAAATTAAGAGCTCTTGAGAAAGTTAATTTTAGTTCACTTAAATAGATTTCGCTCTCTTAAAATAAAATCTGCAGAAGAAAGAGAGTAGGAAATGCATTTGTTTCAAGCGGGAAACACAAAATATGCCGTGCAAACATTCCCTTATAAATATTATAAGCAGGCTAACAATTGACACTTCTTACATTAAAACGTTATTTTTTAAACAGAACTGAAGCATGAAACCATCAACACGGTCTTGGAAAATAGGGGTGACAGAATGCGCTACTGCGAAGCCAGCCGTGGCAGCCACTTGAACGACGTTGTATTTCATAATTAATGGGAATATTTGTTCTTACTAATAAAGCCATAATACATGAAATGAATTAAACTTTGTTCATTATATCGCATTTTTAAAAATAAACTTATATTTGGCCCACCCTTTATAATGTTTGTACATTCCTGAAGAACACTCGTAAATCACGTTCCTTTGGCGCCGTGTTGTCACTGGGTGTCTGTCCTTATATCCGAACAGTTTGCTCTTTTACCTTGGACACTAATACTTAATGTTGCATTGCCAAATTGGTTCGGCCATGTACTGTTCATGGACTACTTAGCTCCGGTCGGAAGAATCCTGTACTCAGACCCTTTGGGCCAACGCCACATATGACGTATATGTTTAACGTGGCGCACATAAGTGCACAGTTAGAGACAGCAAGCGAAAGATCATGCTACCTGGAGAGGCTGTTTGGTTGAGGTCAGAGTCCACTTCGAACTGTAGCGCGACAGGAAGAAAACAATTAATATTGGTATCAAGAACTAATTTTCTACACATTCATGGGTAGACCATGTAGTGCACACAGCACATACCAGACCTGAAGAATGTGCTACACCGAGGCATTGAGACAACAGAGGACGACTATTTTAAAGGTGGCGCCACCAAGTTAAGAGGCATCTCAACCAACTTAAGGTGTGAAACTGAATCAAGCGATAAGTCGTGACGGCCCAAGATGCTTGTTGCTTAATGCCCCAGACTAAAGCGCCACCAAAGAAAAAGACAACATACTAATTTCAACACCAATTGCTGGCGGTGCGGCAAACACTCTTGCCCACAGCATCAATTATACTGTCGGTTGCATTCTGATGCTCAGAAATTTGCTGAGAGACAACTATACTGTCTACAGATGCAGCAATTATAGCTTCCCTTAGTATCGAATATCAGTGAAACCACGGCACAATAAATTACTTAATTTGGCAATCGAACAAAAATTTGCTCAGGCACGGCACACAGTCAACGGGCACAAAATCAACAAAAGCTTGTGCCACACAATCTGTGTACAGAACAACAGCGTCTGCGTGGAATGTGTACTTAGTGTTATCGCATACATCAACGTCTAAGGTGGAAATGTTTTTATCTTTGACAACAGCAACAGCCACCAATGATGAATCAAAGAAGAAGCAGCGATTATGACGCGTGTAGACTGTTGCCTTTTCATTAAGCGAATAATCAATTTGATGACGACGGTGACAATGGAAGTCAACAATCGATATCTATTTCCCAACATGCGGCAATGAAAGCTCAAGGAATAGGGAATGAACTTAAAATAGATGTTGGTAACGATCGTTAAGAAAAGAAAATAAATGTTTGAAACTCAGTAATTGAATGTACAAAGGCTAAGAACTACTTGGGCCACCTCCAGGTGGTAACAGGGAACCTGAAGGCGACAACATTTGCAGAGCAAAGCTCCTAGGAACTGCAGCCTGAAACAGATACTGTTCTATTGTACTCGATGAGCAATTTGTTGTTGTCATAAAGATCTGCATGCAATCGTTGCCTTTAACTGGAACCAATTGAACTAAAATCCCATTTTTATCTAAAGCTGTTAGTTTCGGTCCTTGTGGCACCGCTTGACTCGTCGTTGTTCACATGAAGTCATTTAGAAGTGAATTTGACATTATACCCCACCGAATAATCGATGGCGCAGTCAAATGCAGTCCAGACAGATCATTACCGTTAGTCGATGGTGATGAGGTCAAGCCATTTCCAATGTTTCCCATTTCCATTATGTTCATATTTCGGGTAGGAGCAGGAGCGGACATGTCCAACCTAGATCTAGTAGATCTTGATTGTTCGACGTCTCTGTGTTCAATGCCGTATTGGAGTTCTTTGTGTTCTTCTTTTGCACTGTTGATGCATTCGCAAGTTCTGTTCCTAAGTCGCTGCCACCCAGCAGTATGTTCTCACCCAACGCTGGCATTGAATTCATATTGCTTCCAATATCTTCTAGGTCTTTTTCGATCAGATCTTGGCTGTTTTCATCGTACGTACCGCCATTCTGTGTTGCAATTCGACTTATCTGCATGGGGGGCATCTTCTCAAGTAAAGCTGGACGAAGGTTATTGTCGGAACCGAAGAGCTGAGTAAACTCAACACACCGCTGCTGCAAGTCCACATTCAAATGACTACCGAATGATTGAATCAGGTGTCGGATCTCCTCTTGACAGTTTTGTAGCCGATTAAATGCGTATTGTTTACTCGTAGTCGATACCTGAGCTGATGTCAAAAACTTCTGGAACAGACCGATTATGTCTGTCTCTGTGGTCCGTTCACAGTCATCTTTCGAGGCCCCGTACATAAATAGATCACCGTACTCGCCAATTGCACACACGGCAACTTGCAAAAGAGACTGCTTGTCCTCGAAGTGATTGCTTACTTGCAAAGATTGATACTTGCGATTTGTTATGTAAGTCTGTTCGTTGACTGAACTGCTTGACACCAGTTGAATGGTGGACGAGACTACGTCGTCTCGCACATAGTTTCCAGCCGCAATTAAAACGCTTAAGTGAGTGCCCAAGTGCCATCGATAAGATCATTACCGAACTGCATTGCGCCTTGAATTCCGGATCAGCCTTCTCAAGGAACAGCAACAGCTCCTTCGACATCGTTCGGATATTTTGGACAAATTATAACCCCATCGCGTGACGACAAATGGACACGTCTGGATCCTTAAGACATTCCCAAATTGTGAATGCTGAATGATAGGTTAAGTTAAAAGACAAATGGTCACTTTGGAATAAAAACAATTGACATGGAAAACAAGTTATTTGGTAAAGTTAATTGATCTTCTATGTGACAACACAAATGGCACTAGTTTATTTCTTTTCATAATTTCAATTTGTCAGATACTGTGTGTGTAAGTGTATTTTTTGTTTTCAAATAATTTCCATTACTCTGATAGATTTTGAAAAAGGTGATGCCGAAATTGGACTCATTGAATATATGCTAATAAAATGATTGTGAATCGTTAATTTAGAAGCACTTGCGATGAACAATTCCGGGACCTGATTCATCGTATTCTTGTTTAGAAATCCACATTTGTTGGAAAGTTGATAGAGATGCAAGAATTGAACCACCAATCCATACGGAGTACTTCCTCTCAGGTGGAGCGATAATCTTAATCTTAATTGTCGATGGGGCCAGAGCTGTGATTTCCTTTTGCATACGATCAGCAATACCTGGTGATGAGGAAACGAACACGATAACCTTATGTAACATGAGAGGGAGACAAGCGATACGTACCTGGATACATGGTGGTACCACCGGACAGAACGGAGTTGGCGTACAAGTCCTTACGGATATCAACATCACACTTCATGATTGAGTTGTAGACGGTTTCGTGGATACCGCAGGACTCCATGCCCAAGAACGAGGGCTGGAACAGGGCTTCTGGGCAGCGGAATCTCTCGTTTCCAATGGTTATGACCTGACCATCGGGCAACTCGTATGACTTCTCTAATGAAGTTGAGGCAGCGGCTGTAGCCATTTCCTGCTCAAAGTCCAGTGCGACGTAGCACAGCTTTTCCTTGATGTCTCGCACAATTTCACGTTCAGCTGTTGTGGTGAAGGAGTAGCCTCTTTCAGTCAAGATCTTCATCAGATAGTCTGTTAGATCACGGCCAGCCAAATCCAGACGGAGGATCGCATGTGGCAGAGCGAAACCTTCATAGATTGGCACTGTGTGGGATACACCATCTCCAGAGTCGAGCACAATACCGGTGGTACGACCGGAAGCATAAAGTGACAACACGGCTTGAATGGCAACATACATGGCTGGTGAATTAAACGTTTCGAACATAATTTGAGTCATTTTCTCGCGATTTGCCTTTGGATTCAATGGGGCCTCAGTCAGTAAAACGGGATGTTCTTCAGGGGCCACGCGCAGTTCATTGTAAAATGTGTGATGCCAGATCTTTTCCATGTCATCCCAGTTTGTAATAATACCGTGTTCGATGGGATACTTTAGGGTGAGAATACCTCTTTTGCTCTGTGCTTCATCACCGACGTATGAGTCCTTTTGACCCATACCCACCATCACACCCTGATGTCTAGGTCTGCCAACAATTGAGGGAAATACAGCTCTTGGAGCATCATCACCAGCAAACCCAGCTTTACACATGCCAGATCCGTTGTCGATGACGAGGGCACCCGCATCATCGTCACACATTTTGATTTATTTTTTGATCTTTGCAAACGCTGCAATTTAAATTAAAAAACAATTAATTTCACACCAACTAATTCCTGAATTTAAAAAAATTTACGAGAAAAAAAAACAGAATTAATCACCTTTAAAATGCAAAAAAAATATCGTACACGCTGGCCACCTTACTCGAGCGCAAATGATTCGAGCATGCCGTAGTTTCAACTTTATATGAACATTCTTGAGTATTTCTTAAGTGCACGCACATTCTCGCAACTTACACCCTATATCTCGTTGAATGTCCTTAAAAGTAGTTGTCATACCACATGCATTTGCATTGTACGCGAATATCTCACACTCACATATGCACGAAGAGACAAACTTCTTAGTGAAGTGCACAAACATATAAATACTCTCACTACATACTATTGTTATGAACACAGGCACAGTTTGTAGTAAAAAAAGCAAGCAATTCATTGCTCATTCAGAAATAGAAACGAACCCTAGAAGGATTGATTTAATGACGAGATAAAACAACGAAAATAACTTTTTCAAGGTCGGCAATCGGAAGAACATTGAATGTATTGATAGAATATGCACATATTTGTGCATAGAAATGTTTCAGTTATGAAGAAATATGCACTTTTGTCAAAATATTTCAAAATTCAAGGTCTTGTGTAGGGCCTAGACGCATGAGGACGTTACGTTTGGAGGAGACTCTGGGACGAACTAAAATATTGTTTAATTAAATCGTAGGGATACATCTATGCCCTTATAAGGAAATATTCTATGGTTGAGGAACTGTCAAAAAAAAATTATCTTTGCGGTGTTTTCGAAGGAAACCCCATAAAGTGAAACGATCAAGTGAAGATGGAACAAAATTTAGCGACGGTAAACGACCTAAGTAGTAGAAACTCCAATGCTGGTTGACTTTAAATCATGATAAATAAAGATAAATAATTGTATTTGTAAAAGATACTCTATTGGGCTAATAAGAAAATACTTTTTTATATACCTTTTTTGACTGCACGGTGGTCCTCAGCAAATAATGGCTTATATTCGCCAAAAATATTGGATTTTAAATCTCAGAAATTTAGCGAAATATATCTTTTCGCACAGTTTGCATTTGCTTTAACAAAAAAGCGTTTTACTCAACTTATGGGATCATTCCCTAAGGTAATTGTTAACGGAAGTAGACCATTTCGTCATTGCGGTGTAGATTACGCTGGACCCTTTGATCTACGTATGTCTAAAGCAAGAACACCCAAAACATATAAAGGCTTCATATGCATATTTACTCTTATATGCATTGTAACAAAAGCGATCCGTGGGCGCCGTGGCATAGTGGGTAGGTGCATCGACTCCTACGCTCGATGTTGGCGGCTTGATACCCGAAAAAACACCAAACATTTTTTTCACGGTTCCACCTCTTTCGTGTCACTGACAATGCTCAAAGAGTATAACTGTCTAGAAAAAGCTTCTCAATCTCGCCGTTGGGAGTCGGTATTAAACTGTTGGTCCCCTCCGCTTGTGAAAGAACAATAGCGCGCACAACACGAGTGGTTGGTGAGAAGCTAGGCCCAGGTCCACCTCGGACTGTAGCGCCGCAATTATTATTAGAGTTGTACCGAATAGTGATTTGGCCGGATACCGGATACATAATATTCGGCCTGGAGCTAGGCCGGATAGCCGAATATTCGCCGGCCGGATATCTGCCCAAATTAAAAGTATAATAATTTGGTGGTCTGATACTCAAATGAGACCGGTACAAGTAAAAACAACTTAAACATGTTTTTTTCCTTCTCCTCCACAAGATATTCTTACTTTATACACAGCAAAGTTTTTGGGACATTTTTGAAGAGGTTGCGGAAGGCAAGTCAGATTGAGTTTTCTGCCAAAAAAAATACTGCCAACGAGCTTCACTTATATCTCAAAACAGTTTATTTGGAACGGAATAGTGACCCTTGGGCTTGGTGGTCTGTAAATGGAAGACAGTACCCAATTTTGCTCAAACTCAAAATTTATTTTTCATCTCCACGTAGCAGTGTATACAGTAAGAGACTCCTTTCTGAAGCATGCATCATGTACGAAAATAAACTTAATAAATTATTACCCCTGAATGCAGAAAAACTAATTTTTATTCATCCAATCCTAAATATTTTTTATTTTGTTGTTTTTTACAGAAAAAACGACTATCCGGTATTCGGCCGGATATCAAAAGACTATTCGGCTCTGGCAGGATATTACAAAAGAAGCCGAATAGGCCGGATACCGAATACTTGCCGGATATCCGTCACACCTCTAATTATTATTATTATTAACAAAAACGATCCATATCGAGCTCGTTTCCGATATGTTTTCAGAAGTTTTTTTTTTTTTTGCAGCTTTTCGCTGATTAACTGGACGTAGAGGATGTTGTAGTGATATATACAGCGATTGTGGTATAATCAAATAGTACTATATGATTTCTGGGCGCCAGCAAGGAACCGATGAAAATGCATCTTAGGCTATAATCGATTATACCAGACGACGTAAGAGAGCAATTGGCAACTGGTGAAACTTCCTGACATTTTATTCCCGCTAATTCTCCACATTATTTACTGTGGCAAGCAGGAGTAAAATCACTTAAAGCGAATTCTCTTAAATAGAACTCTAACATTGGAAGAGATGTACACACTTTTAGTTCAAATTGAATCATCTCTTAATTTCAGACCTCTATGTCCTCTCAGTGATGATCTGCTAGATAGACTTAAGCGTACTCACCCCAGCGCAGTTCCATATAGGATTGTTCTGGAACCAACGCTGTTAGACGTTAGCATGAACAGACTTTCAAAATGACAACAGCTCCAACAAATGTATCAGCACTTCTGGGAGCGATGGCGGGAGGAGTTCCTAACACGGCTGCAACAACGCCCAAAGTGGACCATCCAGCAAACCTGTTTCAACGATATGGTTATCACTGCCGACGAAAGATACCCCCCAGCGAAGTGGCCCATGGCCAAAATAGTAGAATTACACCCTGGAGCTGACGGTATCTGTAGAGTCGTTTCCGTCTTCTCCAGTTGAAAAATAATTAAGCGACACATCACAAAATTGTGTTACCAGGTAGTAAGGTAATTGAAGTCAACAATCAACAACCAACCTACATAAAATCCAGCGAGTATCAGGCGCTCCAAAACCTGGTCCTGATCCCTCTTTCTGAAATCAACTCACTTGTATATGAAAGGAGTTTTTTTCAAAATTTTTTCACAAATTTCTTCTTCTACACAATCTAAATTCTAAATTACATATCTATTTACAAATCAATTTTATAATGTATAATTAAGAACATTCGTTCTTGCCCGGCGGTATGTTTAATACTAATAAGTAATTTTGTTTACACCCTTTAACTCCGAATATGATCTCGACTCCCAAACTGATTCACCACAAACATGTAGTCCCAATTTACTCCAAACCCATCACATTATGCGTTATCCACCCATATCCTTCTCTCCATCTCGTTAACACCTCACTTGAGATTTAAACACCGCTGCGGCAAGTATAATATGTTAGAATTAATAAATTAATATATTTCTACAACCTTTTCTTTTCCTTTTCTATTTAGGAAAACTAAAAATTTCGTCGAGCTATCGATCATTGGTCCTTCCAGCCGGAATGCTATTAATTCAGACAAAGAACAACATAACTAATCATGATCCCAGTCGCAGGAATTAAGTATTTGAATGAAACTGAATTTAATCTGAAATAGGTTTAGTATGTTCTTGTCCTTCAATTCAATTAATTCTATGTATTAAATATGGATTAAAATGGATCGTGCAGTTCTTGCGGTCCGTGTATCCCTTGCCCGCCATGTGGGCTTTGTAGACTATCTCGCTTATCTCTGCAGTGCTGCCAGATCATGGTAAATTTACCTTATCGTAGGAAATTCCAACTCCCATTCCATGCATTTGGTAAAAACGTATTTTTATACAAAAAAAGGTAAATACCTTTTGTAAAAATATCCTTCCATTTGGATGTAATAATAATATAATAATAATAATAATGGCGGCTCTACAGTCCGAGGTGGACCTGGGCCTAGCTTCTCAGCAACCACTAGTGCTGTGCGTGCTATTGTTCTCTCACGAGTGGAGGGGACCTACAGTTTAATGCCGACTCCGAACGGCGAGATTGAGACAGTTATACTCTTTGAGCATTGTCAGTGACTCGAAAGATCGAAAGAGGTGGAGCCGTGAAAAAATGTTTGATGTTTTTTTCGAGATTCGAACCGACGACCTCGAGCGTATGATTCGACGCACCTACCCACTACGCCACGGCGCCCACTCCATTTGGATGTATTCTCTAAAAATTCAAGAGGATAATTTAGGATTTGTCACATTTAAGTAAGGCACTATAACATAAATACTGCGCTTAAGAAATAATGTCAAAGAAATTTCAGTCGAAATGGATGGAATATTCTAAGTTTAGCGGTGTATGAAGCATGTGCCAAAGGATTACACAAAAGCGAGCTGCAGAGTGTGTGGAATTGCCTAAATGAAGTCCAACAAACAACTTCTATAGTGTCGACATCGAATTGTCCAAATGATACCAAAATGAATCCAAGACAGCTTTTTTCAACTTAAATGGTTTTGATTTATTTTCTAATCCTTATAGTTTTTTAAATGCGTTGTTTTTTCCTGACTTAACATTTGTTTTCATTTCTACTTGACTTTTCACTGTAGCTTACATTACTCTATAACAGTTTCTATGATAAAGTGGTAAATTCTAAGCGATGTGGTAATTTTTCTCCTCCAATGTGATGAATTCTACTTCAAAATACTGACAGATCTGCATTTCCGTCAATTTTTGTAAATTTTAAAGTCCCAACTTTGAGCTAACGGTACAAAAAAACGGACCATCAAAAGTCAACAAAATGTTGGCTCTCTAGTTTCTCATATTTGTAGAATTGAAAGACTTATACTATTTGGCCGAGAAAAATATGTCACTTTGAGTATTTTTTCCCGCTTCGGGACCACTGTGCGTCGTCCTGCACAACCTGACACGTTCGGCAAGACAGTTATAAGTAGACATAGCGCTGTATACCTAGTTACTATGCAGGCTGTTGATATGTATATTTGCATCCTAGATGGGTCTCGATATGGATTTCTTGAGTATTTTAAAGGATCTGCCGTAATGTGAAACCGCAGTGATAAAAAACTATCAGATTGTTGATTTAGAGTTCAAACGTTTACACAAACCGTCGGAGAAGATCTAAAAGTCTGCTTTTTTTATTATTTTATGTACATTGGGATGTGAAAGGCCGTCGGCAAAATTCAAATCAATAAGTCAGCAACTTTTTGTAATCAACGTAATAAATTACTCCTTACTACATAAAATGCGTAAAGAGCACCAGCAATTAACTTTTGCATAAATTAATGAGATGAGACTTATGTTTTTAACTTTTCTACAGTATTTATCAATAATCGTGCCTATTGACTTTCGAAAAAAGCTGAAAGATCTATCTACTCCACGCCTCCAACAACTTAAGAATTGAAATAAAGTTTGTACGACTAAATAAGATTAAATTAGGTCAGAGTATGTCCGCAGGAACGATAGAAAAACTTTCAGAGCTTTCGATTCAATGTGATTTCAACCTTATATAGCTTTCTTTACAGACAAATACGCTTCAGACGAATTGAATGCATGTCTGATTAAAAATAAAGTAAAAAAGGAAATTGTGCATTAAATGTTGTAATCATCCATAGAATCCCATTTTAAGAGGTCGCAACAATTGCTTGTGTCTATTAATAACCGAACAAATTAGGATGCGCCGTGATTGCGAATTTCACAGGGGTGCCTGAAAAAATGTTGTGTTTGATAAAAGCATTTAATTGTAACGTAAAGAAACGGGCATTTTCTTTTGTCGTTTAAAGTAGATCGAGTATTAATCAGTCAAACTCAAGTGAAATATAATATTTTCATAATAATGATTTACTTCTGGTTTGCACTTGTGTTATTTTGATAGGAAAAATATCTACGAAAAATTATGTTTTATTATTATTCAACTAATAAAATTTGATGAAATGGAAATTGTTCCTGACTCTTGGGCTGAGCTTTATCACAAGCGGTTAATTAAACCAAGCACCCAATCAACCATGGTTATGTTATGTAAAGGTCCCAAAATGCAGGCTTCATTTGAACTTTGCACAAATAATTATATAATAATAATAATGGCGGCGTTTCAGTCCGTGGTGGACCTGCGCCTAGCAACCACTCGTGTTATGCGTGCTATTTTTCTCTCACCGACTCACCGAACGGCGGGATTGAGAAGCTTTTTCTAGACAGTTATACTCTTTGAGCAGTGTCAGTGACTCGAAAGAGGCGGAAACGCGAACAATTTTGGTTTTTGAAAAATTGTTGCTTGTGCTGGGATTTGAATCTAGACTGTGAATGTCAAGTATGTTTGGGTCGACGCACAAGCCCACACGGCCACGGCGCACTATTAATTGTCTTCAAAAAATATACAGCGTGACAGCACAAGGTTATTTTAAAAGGAGCACTACACAAAAGAACAATGCATTTTAATTGTTGAGGAATCGAAATAGCGTAAACGATGTCAAAACGCTATCAGAGAAGCTGCCTCGGATGTGCTGGGTTTTAAAACGACGCCCAGAAAAACCCCTGGTTAAACGACGATTGCAGGTAGGCACATTTATATGTTTATATGTTTGCAAACAGCAAACATATAAGGCGACGCGGCTGCATTACGAACACAAAAGAAGGTAAGAGCGCTGGCTTCTCAGAATGAAAAAGAAAGATCACAAGAAGCTCGCAATCGGGGAACCAAATGATTAAACAGTGATCCAAGAGGTGTAAACTTCGGACAGGGGTCTGTCGGGAGGAGGGACAACTCGTATTAGAGTCGCAGTCGATATTGAGAATCTGGAAAGATCACTTCTGCAGACTATTGAACTGCGATGAAGACACCAATACCACTGTCAGTAGATTGTTCCACTCAATTCCACCCCCCGATCTAGACGAAGTCAAGATAGCGATGCTGGTGCTGGTGGTTTAAATTACAGAAAATTTATTATTTGCTTAGAAATGATCCGATAAATAACTAACAATAATATAATAATAATAATAATGGCGGCGCTACAGTCCGAGGTGGACCTGGGCCTAGCTTCTCAACAACCACTCGTGTTGTGCGTGCTATTGTTCTCTCACGAGTGGAAGGGACCTACAGTTTAATGCCGACTCCGAACAGCGAGAGTGAGAAGCTTTCTTCTAGACAGACTCTTTGAGCGTTGTCAGTTGACTCGAAAGAGGTGGAGCCGCGAACAATTTTTGTTTTTGAAAAATTGTTTGTCTGAACTTGGATTCGAACCTAGACGTGAAAGTCTAATGCGCATGGGTCGACGCACGAACCCACACAGCCACGGCGCCCACGATAAATAACTAATACTCAATCTTTTTTTGGATAACACTACCGTACGGGGACCTGCGCCTTAACTAACAAGCCTCCAAGGATAGTTTGATCTCTTGCTAGCTGTTTCCATTTGCCCACAGCAAGTTTTTTTTAACATCCTGCTTTAATTGTGCGCACTGGCAGTTGTTTTCATATAAATAATGCAGAGACAATCGTGAACTTCTACTCACTTCTACTCACCTCCACGTGAAAAGCCGCATACATTCGACAGAAAATTGGGACCATTCCTACGGATCTACATTGGATGCTGCAAGGGAAGGAGGGGGAGAACAACTCTGTAACCTGGTACACAATTTCTTCAACGATGTCGGCAGAGAAATGAATAATTTGACCAAAGTCGGTGTCTACAGCTGCATTCAGAAGGATTTAATGTACACTTCCTACTTTTACGCTAAACATTTTTAGTTGGTAGCAAATTCTGCTAAACATACTGTATAGACATTGCAATGGGCATATTTATTTACTTTTTTTTCAATGCCGACCTAATCATCTGATCTGATCCCGCAAATGTTGACAAGCAACTCCCCAATTGCTTTCGTTAAGTTTGCAAGTGTGTGGGTGAATCTCAAAAGAAGGCTTTTTCTCCTAAATAAACAAATAAACGAGTTACTGTGTTTTTTTTTTCTCTTCATTCCTCTACACCTTAGAATATAAACTCCCGCGAAGGATTACATTTCTTATAGTCAACGCTAGCATAGCATCAGCATCAGCTATACTACCAATATAGTGTTTTTCGGACTCTTTGCCCAGGTGCCTCAAAATAAGATCGCGTAGGGATAACTTCTGTATTGTATATTTGTGAAATTGTGTATAGCGCTTAATATGCTGATCATCTGACGCTGGACTTTAACCCTTTTTAATGGCTAGTGAACGAAACATAATTGAATACAAAAGTTTTTCTATATTTTCCCTTTTGTTTCCAAATTAATGTGCAGATGTAGTGCAAAAGCTGCTATCCTCAACGTGCGACCTCAATAACCGAGACGAACGAAAGACATGGAATTTTTATTTCGCGGCATCATCTCTCGCATATTACTGACAATGCTCCGACAGTATATCTGTCATGGAAATCTTCTCATAATCACCACGCTAAGTCGGCATAAGACTGTAAGCCTCCCCATTCGCCTGAGAACAGAAGCACGCACAAGACAAATGATTGGTTGTTAAGGAAGCTGAACAAAGGCTTTACAATTTTGTAATTTCCTGACTCATACAATATCTAACGTATTTATCAATATGCACAGTGATTCGCATAATTCGGCGTGTGCACATGGGCGTACACTGAAGACCTAGGCAAGCCTAACATGATTTTCTACAACCTTTCATTTGAAAGTGTGAAATGAACGCTTATCTAATTTTGCAGAGGCTGTAAACATATTTACAAAGGCCTGTAAATTATAGATTACCTGGATAATTAGCATTGTTTACAAAGCTCTTTCTATCTCAAGATAAATGTATCTGGATTGCAATAATTGTCAGTGTCTTGAATCAGAGCAAGAAACGAATTCACTACAAATGTTATAATAACTTTATCAGAGCATCATTCAAATGTGGGTCATGTCTAATTGCACACTACCTTTTCTAAATGGGTCGTGATTTTATTCGAATTTTTGAATTAATTTTAGCGAAAAAAACCTACCCCAGTTCTGTGATTAATAAAGTGTGTTATTTATTTTAAAAAAAGAAAAGTGTTAAAATTTTTTTATTAAAAGTGAAAATCTGTGACAAGTTTTTAAATTCATTTATTAATTTGAAGGATACAACCAGTTAGCAGATTATAATGGATACAACAAAGAATTCCTCAAGTAAGTCGTAACGAGTGTTCCGAATCGCAAATGGAAAGGCTTTCCATTAAAATAAATCGAAAATGAATTCTTATTAATTTTTTGCACGTCAACTCGATGTGCAACAAGTAGTCCTCTTAAAAAATTTAACCAATCACGAATAGTATAATCATCGCAACAAGAAATAATTTTTGTATTCCCCACTGTGTCCAGTAATGTGTCGTGTCGTTAAAATAAGTTTTATCAGCTGTTTTCATTTCTCAAATGTCAATTGCCACAAAATTTTCTCAATTTGGGAAAAAAACTCTCAATTTGGGAACATTTCTCAATTTTGCTCCCACAGCGTATCTCTCTGCCAAAAAAATATCCAACATGTTCGATAATGACGTGCGTTGGGATTACGTTTTACGTTTTATTACTTACGGAGGTCGACGCAGTATTGTGTGCATGACCTTTGAATTGTGTGCGTTGAATCTTCTCAAACTTCACCGTTCGGAGTCAGAATAAAACTTCAGGCAGTCTCCACTCACAAGAGAAAAATACCACACACTGCACAAATGATTGTTGTAGAAATAAGGACCAGGTCCATCCCGGACTGTAGGGCTAACGTAAGAATCTGCGTTGGACGGCTTCTATACGTTGGATGTAAACAAGATAGTAGGGGGACCAGACCGGAGTGGCATATTCAAGGATAGGTCTAACGAAGGTGATATACAGAGACTTAGTGACATAGGGGTTTGAAAATTCTTTTGACCAACGTTTAACAAAGCCTAGTGCAGAGTTGGCTCTATTAATTATGTTATCGATATGGGAACGGAAGTTAAGCTCCCGATCGCAGATTACACCGAGGTCACGCAGAGAACAGACGGAAGGAATTAATTCATTGCATAGGAAGCAATTTCTAGCCGGTTGCAGTCGTTTTCGGGAGAATGTAATAGATTGACATTTGCTGACATTCAACTGGAGAAAGTTTTTCTTACACCAAACAGAGAATCTATTGAGATCACGTTGAAGGGGTTTAGAGTCGGAGGGAGAAGAGATGTAGTTAAAGATTTTCATATCATCGGCGTAAACAGAAAGTTGAGAGTTCTTGATGAGTTCTTCAGTTAGTGGATAGCTACTAATCGGACACTCAATTTTTGAGAAGAAAATGTCATAGTATCGTGATGTTAATACTATAACTACTTACTTATCAGACCCACGACCCATGAAGGGTCTGAGCTTGAGCAGTTGCTGTTTTCATGGCTGAACGGTCACCCAGTCATTCTGCTTTCACTCACCAAGTTGTCTTACATCCGAAATTGGTTTTCATTCACTCGATGTGGACGAGCCAGTTTAGTCGAGCATTTTTGGCGGTTATTCCTTCTCCTCCTTTCTTCTAGACAGGACCAAATATCCGACGTAAAGGCAACAAGAATCATTACTACAATCCAGCCTATCTTTCGGCTCCATATTTAACCTTCTTCTCAAAAACCTTAAGACCAACTTGTTTCGACTGTTTTTCAAGTAAATGCGCTTATATTGCCACCGTTACTGACTCAAAGTTCCTGAATTACAGTGACGTCTTCGTAGAGGGTTTGAATAAGAGCGACTGAGAACCCGTCATTGCGATGAAGGTTTATTTGAATTAGCTTCATTTTTGCTTGAATTGAATTGCGGTGACTGAGCAATTGTGTGTGTGATGTGTTCGGCAGCTGCCTTTCCTTATTTCTCCAAAGACTTCTGGCGAACAAATCGTGTTGTACCATTTCGAATTGATTAGTCTGTGTTGCACACAATTCAGATCCATGATTCATTGCCTGTGTGGGAGCCGTGACATAGTGAGTAGGTGCGTCGACTCGTACGTTCGAGGTCTAAGGTTCGAATCTCGAAGGTAAGTAGGTAAAAGTGGCGGTGGACATACAGATCCTGTTTTCGCACCCAATTAGCGCCATGAAAGCGCCGTTTTGATACCACATCCTATGGGATACCTAATTTGTGAGATGGGGGTGAAAAAGAGTGTGTATTCACTCAGATTAGCCTAATTTTGAAACCACTTCGTGGAATTTATGAAGGCTAGCAGACTATGAATGTTTGCTTCTGAGAGATTATTAGGGGTGTTGAAGAAGGCTTTACCCAGAGTGCGTTGTCTGACTCTAGCTAGAGCCGGACATTTTGGCTGTTTCCGCACATGTGACTTTTATTAGAATATTTGAGTTTTAGAGCAAATTTCCGTCAGATATTTAAAATTTTCACACTTTTAGGTAAAAAGGATGAGCCGGCGGATTTTGACACAGCTATCAACGCCACAGGATTTGGTTTATTTAATTTTATACTGCTTCTGGTAGCAGTTCCATCCTGCTTAGGTACAGTTTTTGAAACTTCAACTATGTCGTACATCCTTCCAAGTGCCGAATGTGATCTCAAACTTGATCTAATGAACAAAGGAGTCCTCAATGGAATAACATATGCTGGTACATCATGCGCGACGACAATTTCAGCTCATTTACTAATTCTATCTTTTTTGCAGGTATGATTACATCAGCCATTGCGTGGGGCTTCATAGCGGACACCAAAGGACGAAGAAAAGTTTTAATTGTTGGCTACTTAGCCGATGCGATATTCACTCTCGGAGGTGCACTAAGTCAAAATCTTATTTCCCTTATGGTTTTTAAATTCCTTGGCGGATTCATGTAAGATTTCCCACACAAGGACCTTGCAGCAATTTTTGAAAAATATGTATTCATTAGGGTTTGCGGTCCATTTGCAGTCTTAATGTCATACATGACAGAATTCCATGGAGCGAAGTACCGCGCAAGAATGATGATGGTGATCGGAATGCTGTTCTCCATTGCCACCGTTCTGCTGCCAGGAATTGCGTGGCTTATCCTACCAAACGCGTGGAATTTCTATTTCTTCGACAATTCCTTCGGTAAAAAAAAACATGCAATTTTCTTTAGGCAAATGTTTTCATGTCCCACTTGCAGCTATTCATTCTTGGCAAATCTTTCTTGCCATTTGTAGCCTACCCAGCCTTACGGCGGCTCTGATATATATCTTTTTACCAGAGAGTCCAAAGTTTCTCATGACGAGAGGACGCAATGAAGAAGCTCTGGAAATTTTAAGAACTGTGTACTCACTCAACCATAGGAAACCAAAGGAAACTTATCCTGTAGGTACTTACGCACTAAACTCATTAACAAAAGTAAATCTGACATCTGAACTTGTTCGCAGTTTACAAAACTATTTGAAGAAGCTCCACAAAAGGTTGTGACAAATGCGCCGGCTAAGAAAGGCACAATGCTCCATTTCCTGCACAAAGGATTGGTACAGCTCAAACCAATGTTTCAAAAGCCGTACTTGGGGTATTCAATTATTACGTACATCATGCAATTTTGCATTTTATTTGGGTGAGTTTTCCGATTTAAGTGAAAATGTGTATATACTTATTTTCTATCTTCATCTAGGCTTAACACAATTCGTCTCTGGCTTCCGCAACTCTTCACTTCTCTAGATGAATTCGAAAGTGTGCAATCTGCAAATCATTTGGAAGATGGAGGCAATTTGTGCGCCATGATTGCGTACAGTGTGAATAAGACCGAAACAACTATTTCGAAATCATTTGAAAGCTGCGAAGTAGTAAGTATAAATCAAAATGTACTCGTATTTTTGTATTTTTTATTTACTGGAGAAGCATTTTCCAACATTTTTCGGACAATTTGTTAATTCTGCTTCTAGCTCTTGTTAGCGGTATTACTTAAGAAATCTTGAATTTGAAAGTTGATCAAATGAGTGATAGATTACCTGGGTGGACTCATGTTGCTGTACAGCCCATACAGTTCGTGATTAAATCTTCTCACCCAAATAGCCATCAACGCAAACAGAGCTAAAGATCGCACATAGAACTTTTCTCTCGAAAACACCAATAGGTTCTACATCCGTTTTCAATATTGTCTATACCTCAGGGCCGTAGAGCAGGACTGGGATGATTAATGTCTGTTTCAGTGCCAGCAAACGAATTATTAATGGCTCCTTGAGTTCGACCAATCACATTAATGTGATCTACGTATACTTTTTTACAGACTTTTGGAAAATCGTGGCCTAGTTTTGGCTAGTCAGTTTTGCACGATCTTCTGAAGGTTAGGTCAGATTAGGTTTTGGAAGGGGAGTGTGATGGTTAAAGCATCACTTCCACTCGGAGGCCATGGGGCCCATTGTGAATTCCTTC
Organism: Myathropa florea; assembly: GCA_930367185.1. Classification (NCBI taxonomy): domain Eukaryota; kingdom Metazoa; phylum Arthropoda; class Insecta; order Diptera; family Syrphidae; genus Myathropa; species Myathropa florea. The sequence goes on from OV884004.1 coordinate 23,579,500, forward strand.
AATTGCGGAGTACACAATCTATCCTGTCACGTTATGGCTGAAACCACCCCTCCTTATGAATTTTAGAAGATCCGATATTTCTGCATTCGCTAAGTCCGCAGTCTCTGTGAAGAATCTTTGGCCCAGCGAAGCTAGGCGCCTATTCTGGAGACCAGGCAGTGGCAAAGCAGATGTTGGATCGTCTCGGTCTCTTCCTCATCTCCGCAACTCCGGCAGAGGTAGCTGGATTCCGCATTCCATTTCCGAAGCATTGTTCCGAAGGGGCAGTGTCCTGTGATCACTCCGACGAGCATACGGATCGAGTTTCGGCCGGACGCCAGAAGCTTCTTTGTTTCGCCGTACTTAAGCTTTGGAAACGTTGATATTGTCGTGTGACAAAAATGTCTTGTAAGCGAAGTCGAGTTGGTTTTTGGGAAAGGCGACGCGCTGTCATGTGATTTCTTTAACATCGTTCTTGAGAAGATCGTGCAAAACTCACTGGCCAACACAAGAGGCACGATCTTCCAAAAGTCCGTTCAACTGCTAGCTTACGCGGATGACATTGACGTGATTGGGCGAACACAGCGAGCCGTCAATGATGCGTTTGCTGGCATTGAAACGGAAGCGGCTAAAATGGGTCTGGCGGTAAACGAGGGCAAAACAAAGTATATGCTGTCATCGAGAAAGGACGCACAACATCGACGATTTGGCCAGAACGCCACCATAGGCAGCTATAACTTTGAGGTAGTTAAGGACTTCGTCTACCTTGGCTCCTCGGTAAACAGTACAAACAACATCAGTACCGAGATCAAACGCAGAATAACTCTTGCCAACCGTTGTTTTTATGGGCTCAAAAGGCAATTGAGTAGTAGAGCTCTCTCTCGGAAGACCAAGTTGACTTTGTATAAGACCTTGATCATCCCAGTCCTGCTGTACGGCGCAGAGGCATGGACAATATCCCAAGTGGACGAACAGTCTCTTGGTCTTTTCGAGAGAAAAGTTCTGCGCGCGATCTTTGGTCCTGTTTGCGTTGATGGCATTTGGAGGAGAAGATTCAAACGCAAACTGTATAGGCTGTACAACGACATGAGTCTAACCAGGCATCTACGGATCCAACGCCTAGGATGGCTAGGCCATGTAGAGCGTATGGACAACTTAGCTCCGGCCCGAAGAGTCTTCGACTCTGAGAAGAAGAAGTCGAGTTGGCCTCTTTTTGTATTGTTTCGCTTATGATCCGGTACAATGTAGTGACGTGTCCGCTTCGCTGGTGTCCATTTCAGACCTTTGTCTGGCCAATTCGTCCGCTCTCTCGTTCCCTGCAATTGAGCTTTGACCCGGGACCCATCAGAATTTGACCTTGTGGTGGCTTATGGACCTCAGTGAGTCGCGGCAATTCATAACAGCCTTTGATCTCGTTGTATCCTATTGACTTGACGATCTTCTCAAGGTTTATGTTTAGAAAGTCATCCGACAGCGCGTCATCTTTCCCAAAAACCTTTTTGATATTGGAGGTCTCGGAGAGTTCTTTATCGGCTTTGACGGAGCAGTGTGAGTTCTTCATCGTCATTCTGCTAAGTGTGACGATTTTGGCAGGAATGTCAAAATAATACATGGCGCTGTGTAGATCGCCTCTTTGCACGCTGTCATATGAGGCCATGAAATCGACAAATAGATAATGGGTGTCGATCTATATTTCTTGAGTTTTTTCTAGGATCTGTTTGAACTTTATATTCATTCGAACAATAGCTGCAAAGAGGTTTCGCCCTGTAACAAAGTCTACAAGTGTGATTACGTTTTCGGACGTAGATTCAGGCTACCGATGACTCTAGCTAAATTATCTTAGCTTAACGCGAAAATCTCCAAGAACGATTTTGATGACTTAGTACGGGGCATTGATCAAACGGTCTTTCTAGGAGAACATAGAAGTCACCCATGTTATTGTCATCCTTGTCCTCTGTGGGGGCGTGTGCGCAAATCAGGTTGATGTTTCAAAATGCTGCCTTGATGTAGATTGTTATAAGGTGCTGGCTTATATACTTGAAGTCTAAATCCGCTTTGAACAACAAATCCACTGCCGAATTAGAGTTGCCTTTACTCTCTGTAGCAATCGTTGCAGATATCGTCGTAATATATTGCACAGCCCTTCCCACCGAACTTCCTGGATTGTGGTAATATCTGCTTTATAACATCACGTTTCCCGACAATCGTTGTCCCTTTTCAGTATGCTGGGGTCATCAACAGTAGATCCGTCCGTATTCGAGGCTATCAGGTTTGCTAAATTTATTTCTACGTCTATAAGTTTACACTCAGAGGTTGTATGGAAGAATAAACTAGACAGAAAGGAATATTCTAAATAAAAATGATCATCAAATTGGCTTAGTAATAAATAGTATTTCGTTTCATTTCAGGTCATTGGCAGTGCAACCTACGTGAACACAATAATCGTTGGTGTTGCAGGATTGATTGGATACTCTGTTGCAGGAAGTCTAATCAATGCTCTTGGAAATAAGTGTATATTACGTAAGAATTACATTTTTATTCTTGATAAGATATATTTCATTCATCTATTCATCCATTTCATCACCACATGTGCATCCTGATTTCATAAGCTAAACAGTGAAAATTTCCTAAGATTCCATTCACATCACTTTTCATTTTCGATAGAAGATGAGCAAGTAGCAACAGAGATAAGATTAGGAATACAGTGATACTAATAACATCCAGCTAAATCCAGATAAATCGCGTCAATTTAAAGTCTCGAACGTGACGTAGTGGAGCAAATTAGCTTAAGATAACCTCTTTCGTCAGCGCTTACGTAAAGAAAGAACAAATAGTTCTTCTTATTCATCTAAAATATAAAACTATTGTTTAGGCGGAAGGAAGTATGAAAAAGAATGAAAAAGTGGCATCCCTAAAAACAAACAAAAACAAAGCATTTTTTGCAAGCTCATTGTTCAATGGCAGCACGCACTCATCAAACAAGTGGCATGACGAAAGGGTTTTTCGTTTGTTTTGTGTTTATTTGACATAGTTTACGATCTTCTTATGAATCTTAGTTTTTGAACGACGTATTTAACTTCCTATTCGACGGTGATTAAGCACCTTTTCTTTTATTATTGTGAGAACGTGGCCCGTCACTGTGACGTACAATCCAACAGTGAAAAGTTTAATGGCACCATCGTGTTATCTGAGTTTTGATGACAGATGGCAACAGATATCTGTTGGATAAAGAGGACGACTTTATTTTATTTTTAGGTAAATAAATATGCAACAGTAAATTAATTCCCATTATCTAGCGAAAATGTAACTATTGTTTATAGCCTACCAAGCAGAATCAAAGTAATCATAATAATATGTATGCTTAGGGTCATTATCTTGTTGGAAAAGAAATTACCCTTCTAAGCCTAGCTTGTTGACGCTTTGATACTGGTTGCTCTGGATGTTCAAGGACGTTCAAACAATCAAACTGATCCGTTGTCTGATCAATGAACCTAGATACGGCCATGTATGTACATATACCCATACCATAACAGATTCGCCTCCGTACAATACAATAGCTATCAAGATGTGGGCGCCGTGGCGTAGTGGGTAGATACGTCGACTCCTCCGCTCGAGATCTAAGGTTCGAAACTCGAAAAAAAACACCTAACCTTTTTTCACGGCTCCACCTCTTTCTTGTCACTGACAATGCTCAAAGAGTATAACTGTCTAGAAAAAGCTTCTCAAAATCGCCGTTCGGAGTCGGCATTAAAATGTAGGTCCCCTCCAATCGTGAAAGAACAATAGCACGCACAACGCGAGTGGTTGTTGATAAGCTAGGCCCAGGTTTAATATATGCATTGATGGTGTTTGAAGGAAGAGACTGGTCTACGAACTTTACAGGATGTACTGTCAATTTTGTTTTTGAAAAATTGTTACTTGTTCTGGGATTTGAACCTATACTTGAAAGTCTAGTGCGTAGGGGTCGACGCACAAAACCACACGGTCACGGCGCTCATACGCGGAATAAGGTTAGGTTAGGTTAGGTTAGGAGGGCTTTATGCCGTGGAAGTTCATTGTATATGCCCTGTAAGGATTGTATGCTTTCCGAGAACTAACGCAGGGTCAGCATGCAGTTATCAAAACTACCCCGTTCTAGTTAAAAATTCCCTTAGGTCAGGGATTTGTACCTTCGTCACATCGCTGAGCTCGTGAAAGAACCTTGCTTTCAAGTGAGTGGGCCGTCGTTCTTGTAGAGCAGGGCAATGGCAAAGGAGATGCTCCACTTATTCAATTTCCCTACAGCTCCTACAGAAATCGTTCGCCGGGAGGTTTAGTCTCTTAGCCATTTCACCTATCGTCCAGCGGCCAGTGAGAACCCCTATTAATATGCGTATGATTTCCTTACTGTTGGATATGAGGGATTTGGTCTTGTTGATATCGTATTCGTATTCTTGTTTATCATCGTCAACGTTGAATGAATTATTTTCCCTGAGAGCGGGATTTTGGTCGTCATCGCCATTATAGACATACGTCTGTATACGTGGTCTTTCATATTCTCAATGCTGACTGTGATTCCACTACTAAGTTCCCATCAATTTCCTTGCTGGCTTCTTTTCGGGTTTTATGAATTTAGTGTCAAATTTAAAGATGTACGCAGAAAACTTTATATTGTATGCTTGAAATTAAATTGAAGATAATAGGGAGTCAATATAATTACTATCTTTAGAAATTTGACAACCTCCTTAGATGGAATGGTTTGATTATCAATCAGCTGTCATTGTGGCAGTTGTATAGAAAAACATACCCCAACCTCAGATCAAATTTGTTGAGTTTTATAGCTGAAACACAATAGTGCGTCAGCGCTGGTGTTGTCATTCAACGCACACAATTCAATGGACATGCACGAAACTGCGTCGACCTACGTAAGTGAAAAATGAGAGAGATGAGAGGATCGTAATAAAACGTAAAACGTAATCCCAACGCACGTCATTATCGAACATGTTGGATATTCTTTTGACAGAGGGATGCGCTGTTAGAGCGAAATTGGGAAATGTTTCCCAAATTGAGAGTTTTTTCCCGAATTGAGAACATTTTGTGGCAGCTGACATTTGAGAAATGAAAACAGCTGACAAAAATTATTTTAACGACAAAATTAATTTGAAATCCGTGTATGCCAAATTAGCAACAAGAAGCACTTTTTTAATTTCTTTTACTTCTTTAGCATTAATTTTCCGCAATTATATTCTTTAACGTACAATTGTTTGACCAGAAAATTTTTTGATTTGACATTTCGGAAATGAAAACAGCTGACGGAATATTTTTCATTTGATATTAGAGAGAGAGGGAACAACTGATTTACGCAGTGCGTCAACGCACTCTCTCCGTAACATGAAGTCGGCTAGCGCAACGCACTATTGTGTTTCAGCCATTAAGTCTTTCTTGGGTCTTTTGGTATCATATCTCATTAGCTTTTTAGAATGTTTATAATAATTCTGGCTGTCCTAGAACTGTATGCGAAATTTTCTCTTTTCTCTAGTAAAAATCCAGTCAGTTTAAATGCAGGAATTGCAATAAATTAATGATAATGATACCTTTGTGCCCAAGATTGTATACTCAACATTAATCATTGTTTTCACTGATCACTAAAAAAATCAATTCTTATAGCAAAACAGATGTATTGTGCATATGTTCTTCCAATAACTTATCACATAAACAATCTTTTTGGTCATTAGTTTCAGGTCTAAGTATATCAACTTGCTGTGGCATAGGCATGTATTGGGCTACAAACTCTGTAACAGTCATAGTTCTTTCGTCAATCTACGTGACTGTTGGCAGTATTGGAGCAACATCTTTGCTCGGAATTATTGTGAATCTTTTCCCAACATCCTTAAGGTAAATTAATACATATTTTCAAATCATAATACGCAATATTCTTCATAACACAATTGTCTTTCAGAACAATGATTGTATCTATATCTATGATGTTTGGACGATTGGGAGCACTGACAGGAAATATTCTATTTCCATATTTCTTATCATTAGGATGCCTGCCACCGTTCCTCATGGTTGCATTAATTATGTTCAGTAAGTTAATGATGACACAAATCCAAGACACGATATAAACTAATTCTTTGCTTTTTTAAAAAATTACAGCTGCAGCTGCGTTGGGATGCACTCTACCAAAAATGCAAAAAGCGGTTTTGAAATAAAAACTTACGAATGTTTTTTAATTGTGATATGATGTGTAATTATATATGTAAATACGAAATTATGGAATAGGCTTTATATGTTAAAATTATTTTATTAAAAGATAAATAAATGTGAAAAGATCGAAAATGTGATCAGATAAGAATAAAATTATAATTTAATGAAAAGTTTTAGACCTATGGCTATCCTTTCTTCTTTTTTTCTTGCAACGGGTGCGCCCCTAGTTAGGATTCACACGATGACTCCTGGATCCCGAATCAAATGACAAATGACAATAGCAAGTTCTGACTTTTTCAACACTGTTCTTGAGAAGATCGCGCAGAACTCACCGGCCAACACTAGAGGTACGATTTTTCATAAAAAAGGAGACCCAATTGTCGAGGGATAAGTCATGGTCATGTGACTTTATCAACATCGTCCTTGAGAATATCGTAACGTAACACACTGGCCAATATCTTACAAAAGTCCGTACAACTACTGGCATACGCAGAAGACATTGCTGTGATCGGTCAAATACAGCGAGCGGTCAATGACGGGTTTGCTGGCATTTGTCGACACAGCTCGAGCAGAAAGGATTGTAAATGTAAATATAAAAGGAAATTTTGTATTTAAAAAGTTATAGAAAAAATAAAATGATTCATTTAAACAATGTCCAAAGTGCAACAGTGTGCAAAAATAAAATTAATTATTGCTATTATTGCGTTAATTTTTGGAAAGCGTGAACGTTTTTTTTTATTCAGGAGTAGCTTAAGTTGTCCACATTGAAAATAAGAAATTGGAAAAATCTGATTTTTTTAGTTATTAGTAGTTATTGAATTCCACCAAATATTTTACAAATTTCGTGTAATAGATAATAAAAAATAAAACCAAGTATCGATGTACAGGAAGTATACCACATCAGTATGAAACATCCCATATGCTTGTAAATAATATACAAATTTTAAGAATGACAATTGGTTTTCTGATTTTAAATAGAGTTAATTTATTTTGAATTGAATCACCTTCCAATTTCGGACAAATATACAACAATATTTAAAGAATATTTTTGTATTTAAAAAGTGGAAATGTCGGAACCTGTGAATAATCCAGAAGGAAAAGATTATTATTAAAGATAAAAGTGAAATCTTAGGAAAATTTACCCAAGGCTATTCCATAAAATGTATTTGTAAGCAATTTAATGTCAACAAATCTACGATCTGCAGAATCAAACAAAAGGAAGGATGTTTAACAAAATTTGTTGTCGGCTTGTGGACATGACTTTTTTAAAGTGTTTTAAATATCTATGGGCGCCGCGGGCGTGTGGGTTTAGGCGTCGACCGAAACGCACTTGACTTTCATAGTCTAGGTTTTCCAATTCCAATCCAGACAAAACAATTTTCCAAAAAAAAAATTGTTCGCGGCTCCACCTCTTTCAAGTCATTGACAATGGTCAAAGAGTATAACTGTCTAGAAAAAGCTTCTCAATCTTGCCGTTCGAAGTCGGCATTAAACTGTAGGTCCCCTCCACTCGTGAGAGTACAATAGCACGCAACACAAGAGTGGTTGCTGAGAAGCTGGGCCCAGGTCCACCTCGGGCTGTAGCGCTGCAATTATTATTATTATTATTAAATATCTGTTCGATTATCGCAACTTTTAGATTTTTGCTACAGGTCATGTTTTCATTAGTTGCAAAAATCGAAATTACTCTGTACTGTCTTCAAAACTCAAAGTTGAGGACTTGGCCACAACGTCACCATAGTCAGATATGCTTTCGAGGTAGCCCAGAAGTTCGTTTACATCGGCTTCTAAGTAAACCGTACGAATACCATCAGCAACGAGATCTAACTTTTCCTAATCGCTGTTTCTTCGAGCTCAAGAGGTAATTGAGTAGTAGACACCTCTCGAAGGACCAAAATATCGTAAAGGGATTTGTAGGCACATATATTAGAAGAAGGGGTTTTGAAAATGCACAGTTATGTACATACCACATTATCTCCTGGAAGTAGATGATGCGAGCAAAATTAGAGAAGATTCGAGTAGACCAAGCACACAGCTCACATAAACAAAAAAGAACATCTTCGAAAACCCTAGTGCTATAGTTTAATGATTCGAGATCTGTTCGAATACTTTAGTTATCACTTGAAAGTTCTCGCATTTCAAGGAACTGTAGTAATATTAGAGATAAAATTGAAGAAAAAATACGCGCAGAACACAAAAAGGATCCCACACTCATATACATAAGATTGTACGGGGTGGACGTTGGTTGTCGTACCGTGCATTAACATGATACTCTTTTCTTTTTCTTTTGCAAGAAATAACGAAATTTACCCGAACTGGATTAGCGAATTATAGTAGGCGTTCTTGAACTGTTCTGTCATCTAGCAAAAGGTGTCATTTTAAATTGAATGCCATTTTTTAGCTATGGTCAATAAACTATCATAACGATGATATAGATAATTAAGAAAAAAGACATTAATAAAAATGGATCGATACATATGCATACAACGTACTGTACTGGTTTTTGATCGTCAAGCTTCATCCCGCAGAGTAATCAATAAATATGAACGTTTCTGACAAGTTAGTGTTCGTGCTTATCCGAAATCTGCTGAAATAAAGCTCCTGTAGTGGAACTGAAAACCTAGGTGTGTCGTACATTCTTATATCGCCAAGTTGGCACAGAAATCGGTGTAAGCAGATCACATGCATTTCCAGCAACAAAGTCATAATTTTTTTTATGTAAATTTTTTCTGAATGACTGTTTATATGCCCGTGTACGTAACCAAATAAAATTGTCCAGATGCTGCTCTGAAAAACTGAGACAAATAGCGAAACACTCCTCTTCCTCAACGAGTGACAGTTTGGGCGGTTTTTCATCTGGCGGTGTCAGTGGGTTACATTTTTAGAAAACAAAAGCGCTACCACCGTTTCAGCGTTCCGATGTTAACTAACTTTTTTTTTTATCTAAGGTTTATGTTACGGATGTAAATGCAGTTTATCAACAGCAGGACGGGTCACGGGTGAATCAGGGACTCTATTGCGTGGCAAATTTCATTGATGTCTGATTTCTCCAAATGTCAGAGATGTCGATTATAAAGTATAATCGAATATTTTTTTTCTGTATCTTAAATAGCATCATTTCTTATATATTCTGGATTCGAGCTCGAGTCCCATCGAATTCTTAGACAAGAACTTCAAATTAAGAAATTCACATAACAACGATGAGTTAATTAATTTTAATTAAAATTGATAATTACAGATCGAGGAAAATAATCATGTTTGTCTTTAACAAGCAACCACCTATTTATAATGTTTTTAAAATCCACACTAGTACTTGTTCACTGCAAATACTAAACCAATGCCATTGGCTATATGACTCGCTTCGAAACCGTTGTATGAAAGAGAGAAGCGCACACAAAAATGAAACATAATCGAAATTCATTAAAACCTAACCGCAAAAATCACTAACACCAAAAACAATTTTAACTTCACAAGAAAACCCTCTTAGTCTCACAGCAGGAGGTCGGAAAATGATTATCAATTTCTGAACGGACAGCTCACACCCACGGCCCAGAAAATACTTTTGCAATCTGTGCCGAGCTGAAATGGTTGAATGTGGTCAGTTTAGTAACGTTCACGGTGTCAATATTTAAATGTGCTCTGAAAATTTCTTCTAACACCAACAACTGAAAATATTTTAACGTGTGATTCGTGTTTAAACTCCAAGAGTGTTCTGACCAAACTGGGTGACTTCATACGCTTTCTTTTGAACTGAAAACTACAAAGCGAAAGGCTTTTAATAAACTGTGTTCCTTTTTGCAAAAGTTGTATTTATCCATTTTTTAAAATATTTGAAATAAAAGATTAATTTAAAAAGTCATAATGAAAATTTTGATAGTAGTGATTTTATTAACTGTTGTCTATCTCAATGATATCAACTGCGCTGATGATTCGACTGAAGTACGAAAATTAAAAAATCTCTACTATTGTTTATTTGAATTGAAATAAGAAAAAATATTTTTTTTTAATTTTAAGTACAAGCAACGCGGACTAATGCCGAAGAAATATGAGAAGCGGCCATTTTGTAATGCATTTACAGGTGTGTATAAGTAAAATATGGTAACTGTTTCAGAGGTAGTCATAAAAAAAAATAAAATGATTCATTAAACAATGTCCAAGGTGCAACAGTGTGCAAAAATAAAATTAATTATTTTATTCGTTACAATTTATTGCGTTCATTTTTGGAAAGCGTGAACGTTTTTTTTTTATTCAGGAGGAGCCTAAGTTGTCCACATTGGAAATAAGAAATTGGAAAAATCTGCTCTTTTAGTTATTAGTTGTTATCGAATTCCAACAAATATTTTATAAATTTCGTGTGTATACTAAATAGAAAATAAAAAATTAAACCAAGTATCGGTGTACAGGAAGTATACCACATCACCAGTATGAAACTTGGTGCCGTGAACGAAGGCCATATGAACTAACGCCATAATGGCGTTAATTCACTTTCAAATACGAATTAACGCCATAATCCACTTATGGCTTTAATTCACTTTCAAATTTGAACTAAAGCCATATGGCGTTAGTTCGTTATAGGAAGTGGCCTTAGTTCACATTTGAAATTGAATTAAAGTCACTCGCATCAATCTCAATAATTTACATTATTTACATGGTCTTGTAGGAAAAAAGTTTACGGCGTATAAACAGTAATGTTGGAATTGGGGGGGCATGCTGCCCCCCTGCAACCCCCCTGCTGGACCACATGTAGGATTTGAAGTAGGCGCGAGACTGAGTGTATCCATGATTTGCATGAGTTTAAAGAAAGTAAATACAATCAAACTCGCACTTACTCCAAATTGCATATGTGGCCAAGCAGGGGGGAAGCAGGGGCATGCTGCCCCCCCATACATACCTCATATGTATGTATGCATGTAAGGGGCAAGGGAGGTAGGTTGGTTGGAAACTAAACGTGGTCCGATCATGGTGGGACATTGGACATATAACGCGCTTTAGAGCTCAAATACATTGTATGGCATTAGTTCACATTCGAAAGTGAACTAACACCATATGGCGTTAGTTCAATTTAATATATGGCTTTAGCTCAAATTTGAAAGTGAATTAAAGCCATAAGTGGATTATGGCGTTAATTCACTTTCAAATGCGAATTAACGCCATTATGGCGTTAGTTCATATGGCCTTCGTTCACGGCACCATGAAACTTTCCATATGCTTGTGAATAATATACAAATTTTAAGAATGGCAATTGGTTTTCTAATTTTAAATAGAGTAAATTTATTTTGAATTGAATTACCTTCCAATTTCGGACAAATATACAACAATATCTAAAGAATACATAAATATAAGCTTTGCTTCATATGTTTTTTTTGGAACGTAAAATGAGGGGTTTTTTGCTCATTGTTGGCTCACTGTGTTCAATAACGGTTTTTAGGGCGAATTGGAAGTTCTAATTTGGAATATACAATTTTGCAGTTTTTGTGTAGGTTCGAGAAAAGTGTTAACAGCTGTACCATGGATTTTAATTAATTTAATTTGTTTGTGATTGTTTGAAATTGTTTGTGATTTGAACTTCGCTTCTGCGTTAAACATAGCACGCAAACAATTAAATAATCAATGGAAAATGTTGCATTTTAATTTTGTTCAAATTATGTATCAATATGTCGTTTACCGTGGAGTCGAATGCAGATAGGTAGGTTAAAGTGGCTATCTTCACCAAAGCCTTGGACCAGTTCGGTTCGCAGTTCGGTTTATTTTGAATTTGATTTGTAATAGTTAAGATCTTCACACAGCAAAAAGTTGAAATTGTATTCACCTTTGTAAAATTTTAACGCAATAGAAATCGTTATTCCGTAATTGTAACGCTTCATTGGGTAAAATAAATGCAAATCAACTCTTTTTAAGCTCTTAATTTCTGATCAATCAAACTGAGCCCCTAAAATACATCGATGATCAGATTTGTTTGATGATGGGACATATTTTGCCTTCAGCTCACATACGTCTGTTAAAGTTTTGGCGTTTATAGGAATCTGGCTGTAGGGAGAGACGTTTTCCCATCGAAAAATTTGACGACAACATCCTTAAGAAACGGGCGCCGTGGCCAAGTGGTTTCGTGCGTCGACCCATGCGCATTAGACTTTCACAGTCTAGGTTCCAATCCAAGTTCAGACAAACAATTTAAAGAAAAAATTGTTCACGGCTCCACCTCTTTCGAATCATTGACAATGCTCAAAGAGTATAACTGTCTAGAAAAAGCTTCTCAATCTCGCCGTTCGGAGTCGGCATTAAACTGTAGGTCCCCTTCACCCGTGGGAGAACAATAACACGCACAACGCGAGTGATTGCTGAGAAGCTAGGCCCAGGTCCATCTCGGACTCCTTAAGAAACAAACGGCAATTTAGAGCAGTCTGAATTAAGATATTTTTATTGCATCCTGTCACCACAGTGCCTTCGTAATCTCCTTAAAGCATTTTTTTTTATAAACTATCAGTTATCCACTTTTTGTGTCGGCCCAAGCAAGGACCAATTTCATGGTCTTGGCAAATCACTTTTCAACTACTTCAATGCGTTTGAGGAGCTTATGAATTATTCTAGCTTTGCTCATATTCAAACTAAATTGTTCAATACGGGACAAAATTCTTGTGGCATTGAAATGGCATATGTTAATGCAATCTGCGTCTTCCTAAGCTGTAAGAAACCTCCAGCTCTAACTACCAACCTGGACAACCTGTAGATATTATACGTTTAACATCAGGCCAACGTACACCAGCGATCGGACCAAGAAAGATGCATTTATATGGGAGGGATACGTGTTGTTTATCACAAATCTGTTAAAAAGATAAAATAGAGGAGTTCAATATCCTTTATTAAGGATTACTTTTATAATATTTGGTTGTTAGTAGATATAAATGGCAATAGAAAAACAAACTTATTCAATATCCCAGTATAATCTTACCTAATAAACCATCAAACATGAGAATACTATTTTAAAATACGTTCTATCTTTTGATAAGCTGATAAAAAAAAACTCTATTCAAAAAGTAATTAGATACAAATATCTTTTGATAAAATTCCTTTAATTAACACATTTACAAAAATAATCTATTACGAAAAGTAATTTTTTTATTTTATCAAAATACATTTTTACTTTTAGGTTGCGGTAGAAAACGCAATGTGATTCCACCACAAGGTGAGGGGAACATGAGGACAGCAGAAGCTCTATCGGACTTAATTGACATGATTTTTGAACCTGCAGTTGATAATATAGAGCAGCAAGTGAAATTAAGGAAACTAGAAATGAAATCGTATACCAAGACCGTAAAAAAAGATCCCCAACTTCAGCCAGCGGGAAAATTGAGCGCCTTATTTCAATAAGTTTATGGTTTTGATTCAAAAATAATTTAGCCGAATTAAAATAAACTTTCATAAATAATGAATACCTAAATAATTACTTAAGTTTCAAATAAAATGTCATTAAATAAATAACAAAATCTGTTTATACATTTCTCATTCATAATAAAGTAATAAATGCGTCGACTCTTTCAAAGTAGAATGTTCGACTGAGTGAACTTAACTTTTTATTTCATTGCACTTCGTGGATCACTTAAGGCTCAACCATAGACTAAAAAGTCAAACGTTGACTTTAGTGCGCTGACTAAGTTTCACCAACTGTTAATACACAATGAACGTAAGACCCCGTCCAAGTTCCGTCGTGTAGCTGTAATTTGTTTTTGATTTAATACATTTTCACACAACACAAAGCAACACTTTTATAACCTAGGTGGAAACATCAAAAATTATTCTAACGCAGTTGACACACGACCTTAATTGTTATCTTACAGGCTACTCTAGATAGTAAGAGTTGTAGTTACTTTAAAGTGATCTGTTGCAATGCAGGATAGGATCTAAGTAACCCTTAAGCTCAACACGGCCAACATGGTCTAGCCACCTAAGGCAGGCGTCTACTTGATAAATCCAGCCCATGTAATTCGTTAACTAATAACACCAAAAGTTATTCTGCGTGCTGCTGCTGTCTGTAATATTTACTGTCGAGCCGAAGTCAATAAAATCGTCCACTCATTCGAAGTTATAGCTGTCTACAGTGAAGTTCTGCTCAAGTCTTCAATGTTGTGCGTCCATTCTCAATGACAGTGTATACATCGTTTTGCCCTCGTTTACCGCCAGACCCATTTAAGCAGTTTCAATGCCAGCAAACGACTCATTGGACAAAATGCTATGTTCAGCCAATCACGTCAATGTCATCCGTGCATCCCACCAGTTATACAGACTTTTGGAAGAGCGTGCTTCTAGTGTGAGTTTTGCACAATCTTCTCGAGAAAGATGTTGAACATCTCGATGTGTCATCCTACACAACCTAACGAGTTTTGCAAGAATGCCAAAATTTGATATTGCTTTGAAGGGACCATCTCTATTAAAAATTAATTTAGTTTAGTCTGATCCGGACATATCATAAAATGGGGCAAAGAGATTTCTAGATGCTCTTGTTAAAAGCCGTTGACAGGGTAGGCCATCTAGTGTTTTTTTTTTAAATCACAGGTTAATTTGACACTGACAGCTGTTACCCAATCGAAATCTTGACAGAAAGTCAGAATTATACCTCCGCGAAACGAAATGAGTCGCTTTACGCTTGAACAACGTTGGGAAATATTGAAAACTTATTTCCAAAGTGAGTGCTGTATAGCCCAAACAATGCGTTTTTTTTTTAAACAAGTTTTGGCTGAAATGTAGCACCCACCGCGCCTGCTGTACACAAGTTTGTGCAAAAAGTTCGTGAGACTAGTGCTGGTGTTAGTGGACAACACTCATGGTCCCCTTCGTCATATGGTGCGCACAGATGAGAATGTGGGTGGTCGAGAGTGTGAGACTCAATTCACGAACATCAACTTCCCATCGATCTCAATAGCTCAACATTTCACGAGGAGAATTTTGCAGAAAAAATTGAAGACAGGGATTTAGACGACCTCTGGTTCATGCAGGATGGTGCGCCATGCCGCAATCGATCGATCGATTTCGGAAACCAGATTCCCAAATCGTGTTGTCAGCCGTCTTGGCGATGTCAAATAGCCGCCTTGACCCCTTTGGACTTTCTTTTAAGGGGAACCGTGAAGGACCGATCTTATGCCAACAATCTGGAAACGATTCAAGCACTTAAGGACAATATCATCCAAACAATCCGTGAGCTACAGCCCGAAACCATCAACAGGTCTTGGAAAATAGGGGTGACAGAATGCACTACTGCGAAGTCAGCTGAGGCAGACACTTGAACGACGTTGTAAATCATGATTAATGGGAATATTTGTTCTTACTAATAAAGCAAAAGTACATGGAAAATATGTAGTTTTGTTTATTTGATTGAATTTTTAAAAAAGAAACTTGTAATTGGCTCATCCTATATTTCGACGTGTATTTTAATATTCGTTCCTGCTTTTATTCGATAAAACTGATAGCATAATTAAACGTTTACATTTTGGTGAGTCAAAAGTATATATTTTTGTCTGCAAAGTTTGCTTTTCACAAAAATCGTTGTTGCAAATTACAAATCATGTGAACGCCACTTTAAGGCCGCGTAAGAATATCAACACCACATATTACCCGCTGGCTAATTTTTGACACTTATGAGGGGAATACATATAAAAATTCAACCTGCTCTGGGCCTGCATATAAATAAAGTTGATCAGACACAGTTATAAGTATCCCCTTTACAGTGTATAAATAAGTGTATATTTTTTTTACATTATTATTCATACCGGATTTACCTTGTTACTTGTCAAAATTAACGCAATTAGCACAGCAAAAAGATAACATTTAATTCACCTTTGTTTAAACGTCAAAATCAGAGGCAATAAAAATATTTTAACGTAGTTGACACTCGACCTTAATCAATCAATAAGTTCCTGATTCGAGGTGAGTTAGCTACATGAACATGCAATTTACATAGATAGTATTTGACATAACTTTAGCAAGTGTGAATGGGTTTTAGTTCATCCGTGTTCATTTTCTTATGTCAGATTTCGCGTTCTCAAATGAATGCATTATCTTTGACAGAATTTTGTATAAAGTTGTGTCGATTTGAATTATTTATCAGTGAAAAAAATAATTAATTTTATTAGAAATGGTTCGTGGTGTTGTTCGAGGTAGCCGGGGTGCGATGCGTGGTGGTATAAGACCACCTTTCAAGAAAACCTTCGTTCCTCGGCATCCTTTCGATCTCACATTGGCAGAGGTTTTATTCCCAAGAGTTTCACCGGTTGGTGTTAGTGACGACTCGGCGTTGACATCTGTAAACATTTCCATTAAATGTGTAAAGTAAACAAGATTGATTGCATTTTATTTTGTTTTATTAGTCTTTGCTGAAAAGAAATCATGATCTAAGTCCATCACCATGTGAACAAACTACCATAGCCAATCTTGTGTCGAAGGTTCAAGGAGTGCTGGATAATCTTGTAGTCGCTCCTGGAGATTTTAGCACATGCGTAAGTATACATACATGAATGAAATGTTTTAAGGGTGAATGTCATTTAGTTAGTATTTTACAAAGTGAGTTGAAACCCGCAAATGGGGAACGAAAAATAATCCAAGTTTACTTTACCGTGAATTAATAATAAGAAAATATCCAATAATTTCTATCAGTTAGTTGTTGTTGATTAAGCAACTTTTCCTTCCTTTACGCCTTCTGATGCCGTGACGTTATCTTGAATCTAACCCCACTCGACATTTTTGGCGGACAAACACCGCTATTCGTCACATGGCCTCCTCCCAGTGAACTAACACTCCTTATGGTCACTGCTCAATACTAAGTTCTTTAAACTTCCCGACTAAAAATTTAAATCAATCCACACACCAATACTTTCCCGATAGGAACTTTGAAACCCCCATTCCAGACAGAGACTTTTGGAATGATCCTCCCAAACCTTTGGCAGGATCCCTGCACTTCTATACGGTGGGTCTAAAACCAATAATGGAGTTGGTAGTGACATTTTCTCCAACGAATTAAACATCTGTCTCTCCTTTCGCTTGCCCGATCATTGCAGCGTGTTTCAGGCGGAGATAATGGCAATAAGTGAAGCACTGTCCTGGCTCAAATGAAATGTAATATCCGCACGTGATATTTGCATTTTCAGAGCTCTCATTGAATTGGTCTCATTAATGGAATTAGTCATTAACTGTCGCTCATTTTTAGACAAGTTCAATAATCGCCTGTGTTGGGTACCAGGCCACAGAAACATTCCGGGCAACTACAAAGCTGATGAACTTGCCAAATTCGCTACCAAACAACACAGCACATGGCTATGCCCCTTACGACTTGTGCTAGACTTAGCAGATGGACCCCAAAAAACAAACAACAGATGGGACACCTCTAGAATGATCTGGCCCAAGCTAGACCTCAAAAGATCTAAAGAAATCATCTCCCTCGATGGATCCAATATAAGTAAAATCGTCGGTGTAGTTACAGGAGTCTGACTCATAGGAGATCACGCCAGAAGACTAGGGACTCTGGGTAATGATTTCTGCAGAAGTTGCCTAGATGAGGACGAAGTGGAGAGCATTCCACATCTCCTCTGCTCCTGCCCAGCCCAGATGTCTTTTCGACGCCGACATCTAGGGGCCTACTTCTTTAATAGCATATACGACTTAGTAAAGTTTTTTTTCGGAGAATTTTTGAAGCTTTACTGGACCACTCAGACTCAAAACTGGTCCATTATACTGCCAGGTAGCATCCTATTCCAGTGCCGTTAATTTGATCCCAACGGCAAATGGTGACTGGACCAGATTCGATTTCACTGGGACTCGAACCTGTGACCCCTCTAACTTGGGGCAGGCACTTAACCAACTGCGCCATCCAGTCGTTCCAGGTTCCGATAAGCAATCTATTGCGTTACATCTTGAGCTTTAAATGGTTTCCCGCAACAGAACAATTGGGTTGACCTCAGTCAACCCGTGTAGCAGCACAGTGGATCAACACTGGTCTAAGTGATGATGGAATAGCGAGAGAAATTAACAAATTTTGTGAGAATATCAGTTCCCTGGCTGCCCTTGAAAAGTTACAGTTTATAACGAGTTAGTTGCGCAGGTCATACTGATCATGCGAAACCCGTGAAACCTGTTTGGAAAAAGGTTAGCTTTTTGCAGCAAGATAGTGCTCAGGCGTCGATTATTACATATTTTCTCCGACGGGGCTCAGAAACAACCGTAAATTCGAATGTCCTCTTGCCATTCTAAAATTGTATAACATCGTTTAGTGAAAGTAAATCCTTAATCTTCTTTTTTTCAGCAACTGGATGAGGTGCGTCAAGTAGGTTCCTTTAAGAAGGGAACTTTGATTACCGGAAACAATGTTGCTGACATCGTTGTAATCCTTAAAACTCTACCAACCAAAGAAGCATGTGAAGCTCTAGCCAAGAGGGTAGAATCAGACTTGAAGAACGCTATGAAGACCGAAGTACTTACAAAGGCCGATCAGCTAACAACCACAATGCACGACAAAGGGTTCGACATCGCCAATTGGCAAGCAAAAGTCCGGGTACTTATTGCGACATTGCCGCAAAACATTCGCAAGCTCGAAGCAGACATACACTTGGACCCGAAAACAATGCAGGCTCATTTAGCAGCGATTCGACATACTCGCTGGTTTGAGGAAAATGCCCATCACTCTTCGATCAAAGTACTGATCCGCATTTTGAAAGATCTCACCAAAAGATTCGACGCATTTGCTCCGCTGTCGCCGTGGATGTTGGATTTGATTGCTCATCTTTCGATCATGAACAATCCCAGCCGGCAGGCGTTACCTATCAATTTGGCTTTTCGTCGAGTTTTTCAACTACTGTCTGCGGGTTTATTTCTTCCCGGTTCGGCTGGCATTACCGATCCTTGTGAACCAGGGCACATTCGTGTGCATACAGCAATGACGCTGGAGCAACAAGATATTTGTTGCCTCACCGCCCAGACACTCCTTAGAGTGCTCGCGCATGGAGGGTATAAGCACATTCTTGGATTGGAGGGCAACACCAGTATTGCACGAGAGATGTCGGTGTGGGACGGTGTTGTGGTCTCTCCATTAGAGCCAGTCTATGAAAAACCCACCGATAAGAAGGACGACGAAGATGAGGATATGGAAGAAGTTGAAAATGCTGGAGTTGCTGAAGATGACTCTATGGCAGAATAAAAAAAATATAGTATTGCACAATATCTTGAATCAGTTAATATTAATTTAATAAATCTCTTTACTGATGACAACTTATGTTACATTTATTCATTCATGGTTAAGATTACTTTACGTGACGGTTGCTGGTTACTAACCATTAATTCAGATGATTGCATGTTCAATTCGACGCGTTTTGGCGGATTGGCGGATTCGTTGCGAGAATCAGGTTTGTTCCGTCAAACAGTACATTCGCAACAAATGATTTCTAAACTTTTTCATCTTTTTCCTCTTCAAACAAAAGACTGGAATTCGGAGACTTTCTTAACGTTGTTCTTGTGCTCATTTGAGTGTTTGTGTATTCGACGAAAGTTTTCCTTCCGAAACATTTCCACTACCTTCCATAGCTCATAGCCATCCCGGGTACCTTTGCACCCGTTGTACCAACGTCGCCACCTAAAGCGAATTTCTATGTTTCAGAATAACACCGAAGATAAAAGCAGAATAACTTTTTCCAACTGCTGTTTCTTTGGGCTCAAAAGACAATTTATTAGTAGAGCCCTTTCTCGAATGACCAAGTTTACTTTACATAACACCTTGCTCTATGGCGGAGACAAGAGCAGATGAAGAAGGCTTTTCGAGAGAAAAGTTTTGGGTTCAATCTTTGCGTTGATAACATTTGGAGAAGAAGATTCAACCACGAACTGTATGGGCTGTACGGAGACGTGAGGCTAGCCAGACGGCTACGGATCCAACGCGTAAGATGGATGGGCTATGTTGAATGCATGGACAACACCGCTCCGGCCCGAAAAGTCTTCGACTCTGAACCAGTAATACAACGCAATAGAGAACGCACATGAACCCGCACACAAGTGACGAAGGACCTCAGCCAAATTGGGGAACGTGATTGGAAGCAGCCGGCTAAAGATCGTGGCAGCCGGCTTGGTCCATCCTGGATTGGAAAGCCACAAGAAGCTAAGCCTAAATCTATACGGGACCACAAGAAGAAGAAAAAGAAGAACCTATCGCGGTTCTTATTCTCGTTCTATTTTTTAATACAGCTACAGTGCAGATATACCTGGGCCTCAACTAATTCCATTACTTACATATACAGTGTACTCTCTCCTAACGGACACCCCTCATAAGCGGACAAATTTCTTGGTACCGTCAGTGTCTGCTTATGAGAGCGTTCACTGTACCGCGATAAGCAAGCAATTTAGAGCGCATAGATAACTTATCTTCGGCCTAGAGGACCTTCGACTCTGAACTCGTAGGACAATGCAACAAAGACCGTCTACGTATTAAAGGGCGGATAAGAGTAGAGAGGGGCCTTAACCAATTTGGGGTAAATCTGCTTGCGAAGAGGCTTCTTGGTTGGAGACCAGTTCCACCCCGTAATGTAGCGCCACAAGAAAAAGAAAAAAGGAACTTCTCAAAAAAATCAGTAATCCCCGGTATTTACAGGCAGTGCCCATGGGAACAGTCAAAAAATCATATATCTGTGTGGCCGGGCCATAGTTCTGGCAAATGTTCCGCTTTTATTTTGAGAAGCCGGTACGGGGAACCAGGCCTTGAGTGGAGCCACAGCTTAGTCTCAGATCCTTTTCGCATCGTCCGCCGAATAAAGAGGCTAATGTTTTACACACTTACTTTCCTCCTTCAATAGACCCTCTACTTATTCTTTTTCTGAATAAGTTTTCGGATATATTCTCAAAATAAAACGTCGGTAGATAAGTTGATTTTTTAAACTCTGTAAGTCTTTATTTCATAAAGCCTATCCCATGAACAATATAAAAAAGTGTATTATCGTTTTTTTACGAAGTGAGAAGCAAAAAAAATACATTCTATGGAATATTTGCTAGATAATCTTTCACAGCTGCAGGGTCCAATCGACTGAAGCCATTCTTGTCGCAAATTCCGATTTCGATGTTGTCGGCTGTCATCTTACCTTCGAAACCTTCCTTCAATGTCAGAATTGCAGTGTGCACAGCATCTTCCAATTCGAGGTCTTCATTGTACCTGCAAAGAAAGTGCATTTATAGTATGATGAGGGCTACAATTTATTGTAAGAAACGATGGTTTCATAAAAACAATGTGGCCATTCATTTTTCATTTTGTCCTGACATGGCTTCTTGCTTCCATCGCATGGCTGTTCCATGTGGAGTGCGATTGAGAGGTCAAGAACAGCTCCGTGGTGCAATCGAAAGCGTGCCTCTATCCGACACCCAAAATGCCTCAGTGGCCTTGAAAAGCGTTTGAAAAAAATCGGAGTGTTCCTGGACCTCAACCAACAAACCTCTCCAGCTAGCGCGGTCTCTCGCCAACTGCCTCTAATTCCGCACACCAAGTTGGTTGAGGTCCCTCTTCACTTGTGTGCGCCATGTTCAACGCGGACGTCCTCTGTTGCGTTGTCCCAATGGCTCGGATTTTTCGGCCGGAGCTGTGTCTACAAGGCCCATCCAACTCAAGCGTGTTATCCGTAGACGCTTGACTAGGCTTATGCCGTCGCACAACCCGTATAATTCGTTGGTGAATCTTCACCTCCAGATGCCATCAACGCAAACAGAACCAAAAATCCGACGCAAAACATTTCTCTCGAACAGACTAAGAGCTTTTTCATCCGCTTTTAATAACTTCCATGTCTCTGCATAGAGCAGGACTGGGATGATCAATGAGTTATATAAGGCCAACTTGTTCTTTCGAGAGATGGCTATATTACTCACTTGCCTCTTGAGCCCAAAGAAACAGCGATTGACAAGAGTAATTCTACGTTTGATTGCGGTACTGAAGTTGTTGTCCCTATTTACTGCAGAGCCGAGGTAGAAAAAGTCCTTGACTAGGTTAGGTTAGGTTAGGGGGCTGCTAGTGAATTCACCAGCACACTTCGACCATGTTGGTCCTTTGTGATACCCACAGTCAGACTACTGCCACTGACCGACCGCTCCAGTGATAGTACCGTTAATTTGATCCCAACGGCAAATAGTGACTGGACCAGATTTGAAAACCGGATAAAAGCGTTTTAACTTTGCTTTCACTGGGATTCGAACATGGGACCCCTCTAAATTAATTCAGCCATAGTCATACGTCATAGTCCTTGACTACCTCAAAGTTTTTGCTTCCAATTGTAACGCTCTGTTCGAGGTGTCGATGTTGTGTGTCCTTTCTCGATGACAGCGTATACTTCGTTTTGGCCTCATTTGCCGCCAGGCCCATTTTGGTCGCCCCCGCTTCAATGCCAGCAAACAACTCATTGACGATTTGCTGTGTTACAATTGAATTTGAAAACATAAGGGATGCAACCTAACCTAACCTATAGGTCGACTCATGTTTTCACTGTCCTAACGAATATAAGGACCAGAAATTTCACGCGGATTTCGAACTATAAGCTCTTAATAGTCGCTTCATTGTTTTTAGATCATATTCAGCGAAAGCAAGACATTCATTACAGCAAGATATACCTTCAATTTTTATCATGCCAAGGTCGCGAATTGGACATTATACCATAGCACTAAGCGAAATCATAGCTATGACCATATTTACCTCTTCTCCAGGAATGTTTTCCCATTTACTGAATTTTTTCCCATTGCAGTTGCCTTCCAGGCGAAGTAAGCTCCAGATGGATCACATTGGAATAAGTACGGCCTATCGTTGTCCCAACCACATATCAGAAGTGAAACTCCAAATGGACGAACACCTCTAGAATCACAAGACAAAGAAGTATTCAAACATTTCCCTTTCCCACAAAATATTAAATTTACCCAGATTGAGTATATTCCTGCATCAAGGCAGCAACACGTTGAACTAACTGAGCTACTGGTATACGTTCCTTGTAAGTCAAGTAGTAGTTCTGAGCTATCTTACGAGCATTCTTCACAAGCAGACGATAGTCGGGTCCCATTCCGGAGTACACGATACCAATGTGCTCGGTAACCATTTCCACACGATTTACGCTATGCTCGTCATAGAGAGTTGACTTGTGTTTGTTTTCCGTGGCTAACACGACTCCATTAGATGCTGAGAGAAAGGATAATATATTTACATTTCGCAAAACAGCGGAAGGCATCGTGCTTACCCATAATTCCAACCGATGGTGTGCCGGCTGCAACTGCTGCGAGAGCATATTCGATTTGCACAAGTTTTCCAGAAGGACTGAAATGAATTGATTAGAATAACCACATTCACATATTTGCATTGGTCTTACCTGAATGTTGTTAACGAGAAACTATATCGCTCAGAAGCCATTATGACCAACTAGAATCTAAAATCAACGTACGTAGCCTAACAAAGAAAAAATACCTATAAGCCGAACAGTCACAAATGTCAGTTGTGACTTGCAATTATTTTCTGGTTTTTGTCAGCAAAAAACTGTCAAAACATTAAGAAAAAAATCTTAAGATTCCAGTAACATTCCAGTTAAAAATTTCAACACACCTGAAGTCGTTCTGCACGGTAAGACACATGTCGACAAATGTAGAATCCATAATCAATACGAGGGAAAGATAGTTGAAAACTAAAGACAATAATGGCTGAAACACAACAGTGCGTTGCGCTAGTCGACTTCATGTTACGGAGGGTGTGCGTTGACGCACTGCGTTAATAAGCTCCTCCCTCTCTCTCCCAAATACCAAATAAAAAATATTTCGTCTGCTGTTTTAATTTCTGAAATGTCAAATCAAAAAATATTCTGGTCAAACAATTGAACATTAAAGAAATTAATTGCGGAAAATGAATGCTGAGAAAGATCAAAAAAATTAAAAAAGTGCTTCTTGTTGTTAATTTGGCGTATTCATGCTTCAAAGCATACACGGATTTGAAATTAGTTTTGTCTTTGGAATTATTTTATTCAGCTGTTTTTATTTCTCAAACGTCAGTTGCCACAAAATGTTCTCAATTTGGGAAAAAACTCTCAATTTCGGAAATATTTCTCAATTTGGCTCTCACAGCGCATCGTGCGTTGGGATTACGTTTTACATTTTATTACGATCCTCTCATCTCTCTCATTTTTCACTTACGTAGGTCGACGCAGTTTCGTGCATGTCCATTGAATTGTGTGCGTTGAAAGACAACGCTGACGCTTGACGCACTGTTGTGTTTCAGTCATATGTCAACCCGTCAGAGTATAGAGAAAGAAGACCCTTTAAGAATTTAATAATAATATCTATGCATTCTATTGTTGAATGTAAAATATACAAACGTCGTATCTCTTTTATGATCGTTACTGCTAATGAATAGGCATGGCTGTAAAGCAATCACTTTTGTTCGTTCGGGCTTTCACATATTTTGTAGAATATACGTAAATCATTATACCCAAATCGCAACAGCGCGTTCGCGCGGTCGGGCTTTGACATTTTCTGTAGAATACACGTAAATCATTAGTCAAGTCGGAATAGCGCGGTAGGGCTTTGACATTTCACAGACCGTAATATCGTAAGTCCGAGCAGAAAGTTTTGAGTAGAGCTACTCTCTACTCAATCGGGCTTTTTGACAGAAAAAAAAAAACAATTTTTTTCTTCATTTGTGTTTTCACTTTTGGCGGGCAAAGGCAATTATTTGTGTAAGCAAATAATTTTTTGTAAAGATTTTATCTGTACTAATTGCATTTTTTTCTTGTAAAATGTATTTTGGAAAGTAGATAGCTACGAGGAGTATATTTTACTTGTCAAATGCGCGAGTTATATTTCGATTTGGAAAACTGAGTCCTCGTGCTTTGAAATAAGATTCTCGTAAATTCGATAAAACGCGTACCAATCCCTGTCAAAGTCCGAGCGACCGAACGCGCTTTTGCGATTTGGGCTTCAAAAACGAGGAAAATCAATGATGGCAACTCATTGGCATCCGGCAACAGGGTAACATTTGGAGTGACCACATAAATACCAATTCCTGTCCATGCAATTTGAAACCATCCACCTTTTATTTAAACCAATCTTAAAGAAGCAAACTTATCTCCTTTGTGAACTGAAGCTTTCGGTAAACGTTTGTTAAGGAATTAGACACCTTTGTCTAATTTTGATCTCGTTGCCAACTTGTAAGATTATGAAAGAACGGTCTGTCTCGGCTGCATGGGGGCCTTCCCTAGCACGCCTGGCTCTGCTCTTGATGCCCTGCTGAATCTCCCCACCTAGATGTCCATATCATGGGGTGCATTCTCAAGGCCATCTTCCGTTTAAAAAGAAGTGGTTATTGGTACAGCTCGCACTGGAGTTTCGATGACCTTGCGCACCGCATTTCCTTTGACCCCAGTCTTATGGATATGCCGTCTGACGCACGGACACCAGTAAGGCCTAAGTGACGAAACCCTCTGTGACGCCTGTGGAGAAGACGATGACACTGCAGAGCACTTCCTCTGCCATTGTCCCGCCTTTGCTCGGATCAAGTGGCAGTTATTCGGCGCTGATGAGGTGAGAGCTGATGATGTAGGCTTCTCATCACAGAAGCGCCTGCTGGTCTTCGGAAGACCAGGAAATTTCAGTAAAAGTAGGTTGCTGCCTGGTAGTACAATGGACCAGTCTTGAGTCTGAGTGCTCCAGTGTAGTGACAAAAACCTTCGACAAAAAAAAAAAAAAGATTATGAAGCAAGGATTCTCTCCAGCTCTAAACAAGATCTTCTGAGAGTATGACAAGCACTCTTCCATGTATCTATCAATGACGTGATTGGTGAACTTTGAAACCCCGACCCCTTTACGAAAAGTTTGGTGGTTTCTATTGTTTTTGGTGGCGCTAAGCCACCACAGACGGTATAGTTCTGTAAACAGGCAACATAAATCTCTCTCCTATTCCAGTTCCTGTGTAAAGAGTAGAAAGTGATTTTAGATCTAAGATCTATATGAGCTTTGTCTCGAAAGACCAAATTGGTTTCTCATAAAACTCTGATGTTTCCAGCACTGATGTATAAGACTTAGTTAGTCTTACGTTTGAAGGATATGATTCAATGGGGAAGGAACTTCACAGCAAGATGGACCTAATCAGTTGAGTCGCCTATGGAACTAACATTTAGAAGAGCCAAGACATTAAGCGATCTGTGAACTACGCTCAAATTGTATCCTCTTACAAATTGTTGACGTTTCCACACAGGTAAATCGAACTTTAGTATTTTGCTGTGTAAAGATGCAGAGTGTAAGACTGTTAATACAGGGCGCAAGTTTTGAAAAAATATAAATGAGTGCCAAATAGAGGGTTATAGTACGTTTACACCGCACTCAAATTCAACATTTCGGATAGTTTCTGCATTTTAGCCAAAATACATTTCATTTCGCCATACATTTCCTGCATTCTGGAATGTTGCATTCCAGCATGCAGAATTTCGTCGCTGCATTTGTAAGTTCATCAAATCGAACAATCCTCTTTACAAATTCAGCATCATTAATCACATCATACAATGACATTTCAGCCCGCTGACATAAGCAAAAAAACAGCTGTCAACAAAACAATAAATCATTTCAAGTGATCATTGCAATAAAAATGGAATATATATGTCTCAATTAGCATTTAAATTCATCTTTAAATTAATATAACAAGCTAAATGGTTCAACCACTTCTGATTTCCAATCAGAAAAAAATATCAATAATCAGTTCTAACACTAGCTGTCATTTGAAATGCTGAAGTTGCAGTGGGAACTCAAAATTGGATTTCGAATTTTTTTTCCTGAAATGTTTATTTCGGGTGCTGTGTAAACGTACTATTAGTGAAACGAATATATACATACATAATAAACATCGAAAGTTGCTCGATAAAGCGCGTGTAGGTTTTTCCGTGCATTCTCTCTCTTTCTGGTTCTTTTTTTCAAATTTGCTTTATTCAAATTCGGAGTTCAAGGGTGTAAGGTTAAATTCAAATCGACAATGGCTGCTTTTATACGGCGCATGAATATAATTAATGCTCTTATCAACACATTTCAACGTCTACATTGCTATGGTATCAATACCCTCAATAATTATTGTGGAATAGTCCAATAAATTGTTAAAATCTTTGAATTCCATTCTTGGTTCTATTATTATTTTTGTATGGAATTTAAGCCCTGAAAGTATAATAAAGGTGAACTGTCAAAAACAATTGCAACGCTGAGGAATCAAAACATGCTTCGTGTAATAACGTGTAACGACAGTTGAAAAGATATTCACCGAATCATGAGCAATACAAACAAACGCCGTGTAATACCGGACTGACATATGTCTTTGCTACCACTAAAATATTAAATTCTTTGTAAACCATACAATATGTTCTATGGTTTACAAAGAATTTAGAACCGACGGACTGTCGTTATTTTTATTTACACGTTTAAACAAAAATTACCTAAAATCGTTCCGTCTTGCACATGTGACACTTTCATCGTTATTTTTTACCACGTTGAGGTGAGTTTGCCGATTACATCCGAAATAAATGAAGTATAGTAGTGTACGTGAGTACTGGAAGCCGGATAAAGTACAAAACACGTTCCTTGTCATCGTTGCAAATCAAATTACATTTGGCATCTGTCGAAAACCGGCGTTCTTTAATTTGTAGAATAATTTTTTAAGCGTTTCAAACATGGTTTTAGAACAAAGTGAATCTGGTACTGCAGAATTAACTGAGGCTGAAAGTGAACTGTACGACAGACAGATTCGACTATGGGGTCTAGAGTCGCAAATGCGGTAAGATTGAAATTGTATGATTGTGTATGTCTCATATGCTATTTGTGTTTTCCTTTTAATGAAGCCTCCGCTCGGCAAAAGTGTTCATCTCTGGACTGAGTGGCATCGGGGCGGAGATAACTAAAAACATAATTCTCTCTGGCGTTAATTCCGTCAAGTTGCACGATGAAAAGTCTGTCGCAGAAGAAGAAATCTGTTCGCAATTCTTAGTATCCAGGGAACAGGTTGGCGTCAACAGAGCTGTGGCATCTATTGATCGCGCTAGAAGATTAAACCCCATGGTAGAAATATCAGCCGATACCGAGCCATTGAGTGAAAAAGGCGAGCAGTATTTTTCTCAATTCGATGTGGTCGTTATAAGTGGAGTCAAATCCAGCGAACTGATACGTATCAACAATTTGTGCCGCGCTAAAGATGTAAAATTTTTCTCCGTTGACGTCTGGGGAATGTTTGGTTACTGCTTCGCTGATCTGCAGGAGTATTCGTTTGTTGAGTAAGTGAAGATAAATGCGTCAACATGTGAGTTTGAGTGAATAACTTTTGATTTTACAGAGAAATAATGAAACACAAACCTGTTGCCAATCAAAAGGTAAAAACAGAATTGATATCTACCACTGTGAAAAAGGAATTAACCTTCCCTCCGCTGCAAGAAGTGTTTGACTTTGACTTCAACTCTCAAAAGTTTCAACGAAACATCAAGCGATTTGGTCCGGCATTTATAGAGCTGCGCATTTTGCACAAATTTCGTGAAACACACGAACGGGATCCATCATACAAATTGCGGGATGAGGATATGCTCAAGCTGGAGCAGATTCGGGACGACTTAGTCGACCCCAAGATCGCCTCTCCACAATTTAGTAACGTCTTCAGTCAAATCTCTCCAGCAACAGCTATAGTCGGTGGAATTGTTGCCCAGGAAGTCATCAAAGCGATTACTAAGAAGGACACTCCGGTGCGCAACGTTTTCTTGTTTGATCCTGAAAATTGTTGCGGGTTTGTTGAGTTCATTTCAACGAGCTCTTCGTAAGGAATTTATAATTAAATGAAAAATAAAATCTAACCCGTGCACAAAATAGTTTTATTCAAATGTTTATTTTTTATACGTACAAAAGTGCATTCTATGGGATGTTGGCTAGATAATCTTTTACAGCTGCAGGGTCCAACCGGGTGAAACCGTTCTTGTCGCAAACTCCTACTTCGATGTTGTCTGCTGTCATCTTGCCCTCAAATCCTTCCTTCAATGTGAGGATTGCTGTGTGCACAGCATCTTCCAATTCGAGGTCTTCATTATATCTGCAAGCAAAGGAATTTAGTGTGATTAGAAAAAGTGCTTTAGTTTATACAAAGATTTCATTAATATAGATTGGCGTAGATTGATGCCATATGTTATCGTGGCTGTTGGAAGCTGACATTTACATTAAACTGATGTCCGTCGTTACAATGACGATGATTACACATTAGACATCACGAAAGGACGCAATACCACCTAAGTACCTACCTTGGGTCATCAATGGTCAGCAATAAAAGGCGGCAATTGCTCAGACCCAGACTCTCTAGGGGTCGTTGGCCTGGTAAGAAAGCAACTTAAGTGCCTACTCGAGAAAGATTGTCTTGGCTGCTCAAAAACCGTGCATTTCTCACAAGGAATGTTATGCGGCAATAAGTGATAAATTCATTGCCAGAAGTTTCGCGAAAGTTCGAAGAATGTTGTGACCTAAATGAGTAATTTTTCTAGCAGCTCCAGAACGAAGTATGTTAAATTTTGAAAAACATTAAGGAGGTCTTCGTCTAACAATTTGAACTGCCACGTCGTCTACCAACACGAACAGTTTTTTCGATGTTTATCATTCCATGATCGGGAACTAAACACTACGTCATAGCACCGCGTAGTGGTTAGGTTGTTATAGGTTGCAAATTATACCCAGGAAAAAGTTTACTAAAAAATTTTACCTCTTCTCCAGGAATGTCTTTCCATTTACTGAATTTTTCCCCATTGCAGTTGCCTTCCAGGCGAAATAAGCTCCAGATGGATCACATTGGAATAAGTAGGGCCTATCGTTGTCCCAACCACATATCAGAAGTGAAACTCCAAATGGACGAACACCTCTAGAATTACAAGACAAAGAAGTATTCAAACCTTTCCCTTTCCCACAAAATATTAAATTTACCCAGATTGAGTATATTCCTGCATCAAGGCAGCAACACGTTGAACTAACTGAGCTACTGGTATACGTTCCTTGTAAGTCAAGTAGTAGTTCTGAGCTATCTTACGAGCATTCTTCACAAGCAGACGATAGTCGGGTCCCATTCCGGAGTACACGATACCAATGTGCTCGGTAACCATTTCCACACGATTTACGCTATGCTCGTCATAGAGAGTTGACTTGTGTTTGTTTTCCGTGGCTAACACGACTCCATTAGATGCTGAGAGAAAGGATAATATATTTACATTTCGCAAAACAGCGGAAGGCATCGTGCTTACCCATAATTCCAACCGATGGTGTGCCGGCTGCAACTGCTGCGAGAGCATATTCGATTTGCACAAGTTTTCCAGAAGGACTGAAATGAATTGATTAGAATAACCACATTCACATATTTGCATTGGTCTTACCTGAATGTTGTTAACGAGAAACTATATCGCTCAGAAGCCATTATGACCAACTAGAATCTAAAATCAACGTACGTAGCCTAACAAAGAAAAAATACCTATAAGCCGAACAGTCACAAATGTCAGTTGTGACTTGCAATTATTTTCTGGTTTTTGTCAGCAAAAAACTGTCAAAACATTAAGAAAAAAATCTTAAGATTCCAGTAACATTCCAGTTAAAAATTTCAACACACCTGAAGTCGTTCTGCACGGTAAGACACATGTCGACAAATGTAGAATCCATAATCAATACGAGGGAAAGATAGTTGAAAACTAAAGACAATAATGGCTGAAACACAACAGTGCGTTGCGCTAGTCGACTTCATGTTACGGAGGGTGTGCGTTGACGCACTGCGTTAATAAGCTCCTCCCTCTCTCTCCCAAATACCAAATAAAAAATATTTCGTCTGCTGTTTTAATTTCTGAAATGTCAAATCAAAAAATATTCTGGTCAAACAATTGAACATTAAAGAAATTAATTGCGGAAAATGAATGCTGAGAAAGATCAAAAAAATTAAAAAAGTGCTTCTTGTTGTTAATTTGGCGTATTCATGCTTCAAAGCATACACGGATTTGAAATTAGTTTTGTCTTTGGAATTATTTTATTCAGCTGTTTTTATTTCTCAAACGTCAGTTGCCACAAAATGTTCTCAATTTGGGAAAAAACTCTCAATTTCGGAAATATTTCTCAATTTGGCTCTCACAGCGCATCGTGCGTTGGGATTACGTTTTACATTTTATTACGATCCTCTCATCTCTCTCATTTTTCACTTACGTAGGTCGACGCAGTTTCGTGCATGTCCATTGAATTGTGTGCGTTGAAAGACAACGCTGACGCTTGACGCACTGTTGTGTTTCAGTCATATGTCAACCCGTCAGAGTATAGAGAAAGAAGACCCTTTAAGAATTTAATAATAATATCTATGCATTCTATTGTTGAATGTAAAATATACAAACGTCGTATCTCTTTTATGATCGTTACTGCTAATGAATAGGCATGGCTGTAAAGCAATCACTTTTGTTCGTTCGGGCTTTCACATATTTTGTAGAATATACGTAAATCATTATACCCAAATCGCAACAGCGCGTTCGCGCGGTCGGGCTTTGACATTTTCTGTAGAATACACGTAAATCATTAGTCAAGTCGGAATAGCGCGGTAGGGCTTTGACATTTCACAGACCGTAATATCGTAAGTCCGAGCAGAAAGTTTTGAGTAGAGCTACTCTCTACTCAATCGGGCTTTTTGACAGAAAAAAAAAAACAATTTTTTTCTTCATTTGTGTTTTCACTTTTGGCGGGCAAAGGCAATTATTTGTGTAAGCAAATAATTTTTTGTAAAGATTTTATCTGTACTAATTGCATTTTTTTCTTGTAAAATGTATTTTGGAAAGTAGATAGCTACGAGGAGTATATTTTACTTGTCAAATGCGCGAGTTATATTTCGATTTGGAAAACTGAGTCCTCGTGCTTTGAAATAAGATTCTCGTAAATTCGATAAAACGCGTACCAATCCCTGTCAAAGTCCGAGCGACCGAACGCGCTTTTGCGATTTGGGCTTCAAAAACGAGGAAAATCAATGATGGCAACTCATTGGCATCCGGCAACAGGGTAACATTTGGAGTGACCACATAAATACCAATTCCTGTCCATGCAATTTGAAACCATCCACCTTTTATTTAAACCAATCTTAAAGAAGCAAACTTATCTCCTTTGTGAACTGAAGCTTTCGGTAAACGTTTGTTAAGGAATTAGACACCTTTGTCTAATTTTGATCTCGTTGCCAACTTGTAAGATTATGAAAGAACGGTCTGTCTCGGCTGCATGGGGGCCTTCCCTAGCACGCCTGGCTCTGCTCTTGATGCCCTGCTGAATCTCCCCACCTAGATGTCCATATCATGGGGTGCATTCTCAAGGCCATCTTCCGTTTAAAAAGAAGTGGTTATTGGTACAGCTCGCACTGGAGTTTCGATGACCTTGCGCACCGCATTTCCTTTGACCCCAGTCTTATGGATATGCCGTCTGACGCACGGACACCAGTAAGGCCTAAGTGACGAAACCCTCTGTGACGCCTGTGGAGAAGACGATGACACTGCAGAGCACTTCCTCTGCCATTGTCCCGCCTTTGCTCGGATCAAGTGGCAGTTATTCGGCGCTGATGAGGTGAGAGCTGATGATGTAGGCTTCTCATCACAGAAGCGCCTGCTGGTCTTCGGAAGACCAGGAAATTTCAGTAAAAGTAGGTTGCTGCCTGGTAGTACAATGGACCAGTCTTGAGTCTGAGTGCTCCAGTGTAGTGACAAAAACCTTCGACAAAAAAAAAAAAAAGATTATGAAGCAAGGATTCTCTCCAGCTCTAAACAAGATCTTCTGAGAGTATGACAAGCACTCTTCCATGTATCTATCAATGACGTGATTGGTGAACTTTGAAACCCCGACCCCTTTACGAAAAGTTTGGTGGTTTCTATTGTTTTTGGTGGCGCTAAGCCACCACAGACGGTATAGTTCTGTAAACAGGCAACATAAATCTCTCTCCTATTCCAGTTCCTGTGTAAAGAGTAGAAAGTGATTTTAGATCTAAGATCTATATGAGCTTTGTCTCGAAAGACCAAATTGGTTTCTCATAAAACTCTGATGTTTCCAGCACTGATGTATAAGACTTAGTTAGTCTTACGTTTGAAGGATATGATTCAATGGGGAAGGAACTTCACAGCAAGATGGACCTAATCAGTTGAGTCGCCTATGGAACTAACATTTAGAAGAGCCAAGACATTAAGCGATCTGTGAACTACGCTCAAATTGTATCCTCTTACAAATTGTTGACGTTTCCACACAGGTAAATCGAACTTTAGTATTTTGCTGTGTAAAGATGCAGAGTGTAAGACTGTTAATACAGGGCGCAAGTTTTGAAAAAATATAAATGAGTGCCAAATAGAGGGTTATAGTACGTTTACACCGCACTCAAATTCAACATTTCGGATAGTTTCTGCATTTTAGCCAAAATACATTTCATTTCGCCATACATTTCCTGCATTCTGGAATGTTGCATTCCAGCATGCAGAATTTCGTCGCTGCATTTGTAAGTTCATCAAATCGAACAATCCTCTTTACAAATTCAGCATCATTAATCACATCATACAATGACATTTCAGCCCGCTGACATAAGCAAAAAAACAGCTGTCAACAAAACAATAAATCATTTCAAGTGATCATTGCAATAAAAATGGAATATATATGTCTCAATTAGCATTTAAATTCATCTTTAAATTAATATAACAAGCTAAATGGTTCAACCACTTCTGATTTCCAATCAGAAAAAAATATCAATAATCAGTTCTAACACTAGCTGTCATTTGAAATGCTGAAGTTGCAGTGGGAACTCAAAATTGGATTTCGAATTTTTTTTCCTGAAATGTTTATTTCGGGTGCTGTGTAAACGTACTATTAGTGAAACGAATATATACATACATAATAAACATCGAAAGTTGCTCGATAAAGCGCGTGTAGGTTTTTCCGTGCATTCTCTCTCTTTCTGGTTCTTTTTTTCAAATTTGCTTTATTCAAATTCGGAGTTCAAGGGTGTAAGGTTAAATTCAAATCGACAATGGCTGCTTTTATACGGCGCATGAATATAATTAATGCTCTTATCAACACATTTCAACGTCTACATTGCTATGGTATCAATACCCTCAATAATTATTGTGGAATAGTCCAATAAATTGTTAAAATCTTTGAATTCCATTCTTGGTTCTATTATTATTTTTGTATGGAATTTAAGCCCTGAAAGTATAATAAAGGTGAACTGTCAAAAACAATTGCAACGCTGAGGAATCAAAACATGCTTCGTGTAATAACGTGTAACGACAGTTGAAAAGATATTCACCGAATCATGAGCAATACAAACAAACGCCGTGTAATACCGGACTGACATATGTCTTTGCTACCACTAAAATATTAAATTCTTTGTAAACCATACAATATGTTCTATGGTTTACAAAGAATTTAGAACCGACGGACTGTCGTTATTTTTATTTACACGTTTAAACAAAAATTACCTAAAATCGTTCCGTCTTGCACATGTGACACTTTCATCGTTATTTTTTACCACGTTGAGGTGAGTTTGCCGATTACATCCGAAATAAATGAAGTATAGTAGTGTACGTGAGTACTGGAAGCCGGATAAAGTACAAAACACGTTCCTTGTCATCGTTGCAAATCAAATTACATTTGGCATCTGTCGAAAACCGGCGTTCTTTAATTTGTAGAATAATTTTTTAAGCGTTTCAAACATGGTTTTAGAACAAAGTGAATCTGGTACTGCAGAATTAACTGAGGCTGAAAGTGAACTGTACGACAGACAGATTCGACTATGGGGTCTAGAGTCGCAAATGCGGTAAGATTGAAATTGTATGATTGTGTATGTCTCATATGCTATTTGTGTTTTCCTTTTAATGAAGCCTCCGCTCGGCAAAAGTGTTCATCTCTGGACTGAGTGGCATCGGGGCGGAGATAACTAAAAACATAATTCTCTCTGGCGTTAATTCCGTCAAGTTGCACGATGAAAAGTCTGTCGCAGAAGAAGAAATCTGTTCGCAATTCTTAGTATCCAGGGAACAGGTTGGCGTCAACAGAGCTGTGGCATCTATTGATCGCGCTAGAAGATTAAACCCCATGGTAGAAATATCAGCCGATACCGAGCCATTGAGTGAAAAAGGCGAGCAGTATTTTTCTCAATTCGATGTGGTCGTTATAAGTGGAGTCAAATCCAGCGAACTGATACGTATCAACAATTTGTGCCGCGCTAAAGATGTAAAATTTTTCTCCGTTGACGTCTGGGGAATGTTTGGTTACTGCTTCGCTGATCTGCAGGAGTATTCGTTTGTTGAGTAAGTGAAGATAAATGCGTCAACATGTGAGTTTGAGTGAATAACTTTTGATTTTACAGAGAAATAATGAAACACAAACCTGTTGCCAATCAAAAGGTAAAAACAGAATTGATATCTACCACTGTGAAAAAGGAATTAACCTTCCCTCCGCTGCAAGAAGTGTTTGACTTTGACTTCAACTCTCAAAAGTTTCAACGAAACATCAAGCGATTTGGTCCGGCATTTATAGAGCTGCGCATTTTGCACAAATTTCGTGAAACACACGAACGGGATCCATCATACAAATTGCGGGATGAGGATATGCTCAAGCTGGAGCAGATTCGGGACGACTTAGTCGACCCCAAGATCGCCTCTCCACAATTTAGTAACGTCTTCAGTCAAATCTCTCCAGCAACAGCTATAGTCGGTGGAATTGTTGCCCAGGAAGTCATCAAAGCGATTACTAAGAAGGACACTCCGGTGCGCAACGTTTTCTTGTTTGATCCTGAAAATTGTTGCGGGTTTGTTGAGTTCATTTCAACGAGCTCTTCGTAAGGAATTTATAATTAAATGAAAAATAAAATCTAACCCGTGCACAAAATAGTTTTATTCAAATGTTTATTTTTTATACGTACAAAAGTGCATTCTATGGGATGTTGGCTAGATAATCTTTTACAGCTGCAGGGTCCAACCGGGTGAAACCGTTCTTGTCGCAAACTCCTACTTCGATGTTGTCTGCTGTCATCTTGCCCTCAAATCCTTCCTTCAATGTGAGGATTGCTGTGTGCACAGCATCTTCCAATTCGAGGTCTTCATTATATCTGCAAGCAAAGGAATTTAGTGTGATTAGAAAAAGTGCTTTAGTTTATACAAAGATTTCATTAATATAGATTGGCGTAGATTGATGCCATATGTTATCGTGGCTGTTGGAAGCTGACATTTACATTAAACTGATGTCCGTCGTTACAATGACGATGATTACACATTAGACATCACGAAAGGACGCAATACCACCTAAGTACCTACCTTGGGTCATCAATGGTCAGCAATAAAAGGCGGCAATTGCTCAGACCCAGACTCTCTAGGGGTCGTTGGCCTGGTAAGAAAGCAACTTAAGTGCCTACTCGAGAAAGATTGTCTTGGCTGCTCAAAAACCGTGCATTTCTCACAAGGAATGTTATGCGGCAATAAGTGATAAATTCATTGCCAGAAGTTTCGCGAAAGTTCGAAGAATGTTGTGACCTAAATGAGTAATTTTTCTAGCAGCTCCAGAACGAAGTATGTTAAATTTTGAAAAACATTAAGGAGGTCTTCGTCTAACAATTTGAACTGCCACGTCGTCTACCAACACGAACAGTTTTTTCGATGTTTATCATTCCATGATCGGGAACTAAACACTACGTCATAGCACCGCGTAGTGGTTAGGTTGTTATAGGTTGCAAATTATACCCAGGAAAAAGTTTACTAAAAAATTTTACCTCTTCTCCAGGAATGTCTTTCCATTTACTGAATTTTTCCCCATTGCAGTTGCCTTCCAGGCGAAATAAGCTCCAGATGGATCACATTGGAATAAGTAGGGCCTATCGTTGTCCCAACCACATATCAGAAGTGAAACTCCAAATGGACGAACACCTCTAGAATTACAAGACAAAGAAGTATTCAAACCTTTCCCTTTCCCACAAAATATTAAATTTACCCAGATTGAGTATATTCCTGCATCAAGGCAGCAACACGTTGAACTAACTGAGCTACTGGTATACGTTCCTTGTAAGTCAAGTAGTAGTTCTGAGCTATCTTACGAGCATTCTTCACAAGCAGACGATAGTCGGGTCCCATTCCGGAGTACACGATACCAATGTGCTCGGTAACCATTTCCACACGATTTACGCTATGCTCGTCATAGAGAGTTGACTTGTGTTTGTTTTCCGTGGCTAACACGACTCCATTAGATGCTGAGAGAAAGGATAATATATTTACATTTC
This sequence comes from Myathropa florea, assembly GCA_930367185.1. Taxonomy (NCBI): domain Eukaryota; kingdom Metazoa; phylum Arthropoda; class Insecta; order Diptera; family Syrphidae; genus Myathropa; species Myathropa florea. The sequence goes on from OV884004.1 coordinate 23,616,938, forward strand.
GCAAAACAGCGGAAGGCATCGTGCTTACCCATAATTCCAACCGATGGTGTGCCGGCTGCAACTGCTGCGAGAGCATATTCGATTTGCACAAGTTTTCCAGAAGGGCTGAAATGAATTGATTAGAATTACCACATTCACATATTTGCAATGGTCGTACCTGAATGTTGTTAACGAGAAACTATATCGCTCTGATGCCATTTTCTCTAATTAAAACAAGTCAATGTACGTATCTTCACAAAAAACTAGAACTAGTAATCAACTATTCAAAGTTGAATGTCAGATGTGACTTGCAAGTATTTCCTCAGTGAACTGTCAAATGGTCAAGCTGTCAAAGTGTGTTGAATAAAAATAAGTGGTTGGTCACAAATAAATAACGAACATTGCTCAGAATTACACTAGGGCTCATGAGTCATGCCACTATTTTTTTTTTTTTTCAATTTGCAACATGCAATCCAATGTGCCTTTAGTTGTACTTGTTTTAGACTTAACGTTAATAAAACAGCAAATGACGGGTGTCATTGTAGTTCGTTTCGCTTTAGTATACCGGCAGACCCATTTTAGCTGCTTCCGTTTCAATGCCAGCAAACGCTACATTGACTGCTCGGTGTGCCAACAGTTGTGAGGACCTGTGGAAGATCATTCTGGGACTATAAATGTTAAAAAAAGTTCGTGGTAAATCGAAGCGATCTCATTTGGGGTAACAAAATTTCGAACTATTACATGTAATGCGAAAACAGCCAGCACTGAAACAGAAGTGGTTTAATGAGTCCAGTGATTAAAGGAGGCTAAATTAAGTTTATGTTGTCACAAATAAAAAGGAGAAACCAACTACAACTAAAGTAGAATATTATAATTTTCGAAATAGTGTCCCAACTCACAATACAAAGATGTGTTTGTACAAGACGCTTTTTACCCAGTCTTACCTTATATCGAAGTTAATGTACATGACTTCAAGATAGAATGATGAAGTCATTAGTCTTGATTAATAGTAATTCAAGGAGAAGGTTCACCAGCAAACAAAAGTGATCAATCCCCCAAGAAAGCATGGTCATGTAAAGCATATGAACAACACAGTTCCGACCTGAATTAACTTACATATGATTATGAGGAAAAGTGTCCACAAGACAAACCACAACAATGGTAACTATCACACGTGATCTAGAGGTCAACCGAGATTTAGTAAGTCACTAGAAACACTGAAAAAAACTGGAAACTGACTCTGTATCGGGATCGATATGCTGATAAGGATAGCAGCTTGCATCGAAAAAAGTTGCTGAGAGAAGAGAGAAAGCACTTTAAAAGGTTTATTGGTCTACGCCAAAATGTTGTTGGTTGATTATAGCTTACACCATACATTTGTTAATATTAAGCCTTACTTACTTTGTTAGTCTAGCAGCCTCTGGAAGGTCTGAGCTAGTGCAACATTTCATCGTTCACGGTTTTGGACGCAATGCAGGTTGTCAAGTTGCAAGATGTTTTATATCCGCAAATATTTGGACTTTATATCGGAGGTACAGATTCGCAGACTTTTTTAGCCAAATCATTGGTGCTTATATGATTGATGTTGCTGAGTTAATGGTTTTTGCTTTCATGGTTATATCTTCTCTTTGTTCGTCTTCCTCGAATACAAGAAGAATATGAGACACAGAATCAACTTTGCCGTCTTGATAGTTAAACCCTCTGAGCATTGTAAGTAACTTGAATGTGGTTAAGCTGTGAATTCATAATTGTTGTCTGTATCAGAAACTTAGATTTTAAGCGTAGGAGTCGACGGACGTACTCACCGCGCCACAGCTGCCACAGATAAACTCCTCAAATTATAGAGAGAGATTATAAAGCTTTATTCCTTCTTTATCTTCGTTTTTATCCAAGGTTGAGTAAAAATATGTCAGAAGCATCAAAAATAATAATTTGTGAAGTCTCTTCTCACCCAAATACTTAAGTCACAACGGTAACCTAAGATGAAGAACCCAACAAAATGGATAAATAAAATGTAGTCCCTACGTTCCAATCGCCCTTACGATGGTTTCTATCTATTTAAAACGACGATAATAATTTTTAGGCTATTTCTATTTTAGAGCACGCAATTTTACACTACAATACATTTTAGTGGGTAAAAAGTTAAAACTTAAAACCGTCAATTAGGACAAATTTGACAGACGACACAGGACAAGTTTTTCTTACTTATTCCGTTCTGCTATTTCACTGTTTTTGTTAACTTCGTCTGCTGGTAATTTGGTGTACAGAGTAGCTGTAAACTCATTCCGTTTACACTTTGATTTCTTTCTCTGTCTTTCGTGCTGATTAATTGTCCATATAGCATTGGCGAGAGTTGCAATGTGTCTTGACGATTCTTGAACTTTCAATTTTATTTTACGAAGGCACTGGAAATATGCGCCAAATTTGAATTAGGTTTAAATCTACTATGCCTAAGCAGATACAGTTGTGCTTTGCTTATAACAACAAAATTCAAATAAAACATTCATTGGCTAGTTCTTCTTCAACATTTTTGGGTTTCTAACGAATGAAGGGACCTACAGTTTGCGCCTGCTTCGAATTATTAGATTTTAGACAGTTTCTATGGGAGTTATGCACTCGCAGCATAGACAATAACTCGCGAAAGTGTCCCAAGCCGATTAAGAATGGTTAGGAGTTCGCACATATCGATCACCACTTCATTTGCTAACACTCACTTAATTCAGATTGGTGCTCGATTGCAACAAATTCGTCTGCGCGTATAAAATATTTGAAGCATTGTTGATAGTAATATACGAGTGCATACGAGTACATCTACAAATGCTAGTTCTTCAAAGCAAAGCACAATGTAAGCACAAGGATTCTTCCCTCCCCTCCCAACGTCTTACCATTCTTTTCTCATGAAACGTATTATAAATAGCCACGATAAAAAATCCTGCAGAAATTATCAAAAATCCGACTAATAACGCAGTTTGACAAAAGTTTTCTTCAAAATAACCATAAAGATGTGCAAGACATTTTTCAAAAGCGCTACAGATTTGCCAAGTTAAAGATGTCCAACTGATCGCGTCACAAACGATGTACTGGCAATACATTTTAGAAATTTTTAGGATTTACTTTTGATATTAACAGGTTTAGTCACAAGAAAATTAACGAAACGATTTATTACTGAAATAATTTATGTGCGCGGAATTTAAAATAATACGACAAAGATAAACAAGAATGAAAACATATGTTTCTTTGTTTACTTTTTTAATTTTTAGATGTACAGTAAATAATAAATTTAATCATGTTCCTACACACCTACACTGAAGTTCCGGTGGCATTAAGACCAAATCGCAACGGAGCGTTCGCGCCGTTCGCGCTCGGTCTTTGACCGGGGTTGGTACACCTAAGGTCAAGTTTACGAGAATTATATTTCAAAAAACGGCAACCTCAATTTTTCAAACCGAAATTAGCAACTAATGCGTTTATTATTTTTTAAAGCCAAAAGTTTAAATTCTTATTTTTTTGCTGACTAAACGTTTCAACAATTCTATAAAACAATATTTTAAATCAAGGGACATTCCTCGAAAATGCGGAAAAGTCAGTTATTGTAAGGGAGCCGCTGCTCACTTGGACCTTAAAGGAGATCGCTTTACCACTTTGAAAGTGGATTTTCGAGTGTAAAAAGAAAAATACCGTATTTCGCCAACTCGAATTGTAATAAAAGTTACATGTTAACTAATAAAATAAATAAATAAATAACTCGGTTCAACTCAGTTTATATGTAATTCGTTTTAACCGGGTTTATGAATTCGAGTTGACACATCACTAATTAAAACAGCCCTGATCTAGGTGCGAAGATCAAGAGGCTTCTCAATTTCATAAAGATCTTTAAGTAAATATATTTTTAATTGGTTGTGCTGTTTCGTTTATTTCTACCACGTCCGCTTAATGGGCTCTGCAGTCTTCACTTATTGTACTTATTGTCAGTGATTTTTCAAACAGGTTGTAGAAGAGTCCTACAGCTTTAATAGTGTGAATTCCCCTTTAATCAATGGTACCTACTACAACTACTCGCTCTTCTCAGAGTTTTCTCGACTTGGTTAGAGTTGATGGGAGATATTCTGAATTGGTATATTCGTGTAGAATGGAAAGCTCACAGGACTCGTTGTTCTAAAATTCGAATTTTCTAAGCCTGAAGACAGTTGTGAACGTTTTCTTGCTAAGGACATCTTTTTTCGTCCTCTTTGTTTTCTTTTCAATTTAGTTAGAAATCAAGTTTTTTACTTATTTTTACTGCTTTCGAGAGCTACAGTTCAACCCTATCGATATTCGGGCATACAAACTCGTTTTCTTCCTCAAAAGTAGCAATTCAATTTTCTCTGTATTTATTAGCCTTTATTTCTTACCACTGGTTCGTGGCAACGCTTGCTTGGTTTTGAAAGAAACCTGTCAGATACTTGTTGAAGACTACTGTCACTCCACCCCATTATAATGCCATTAAGATCTCATCCAGTGGTCAGGTGCTTCCGCATAGCTAAGTCAGGTAAATGCCTCGGTTTCTACGCTCGAAGTCTAGGTTCGATTCCCGAAAACACCTTTCATATTTTTACGGCTCCACCTTTTTCTAGGCATTAAAAAAATAATTAAACAGTTTAACTCTTAGAAAAGCTTCTCAAACTTCATCGTTCGGAGTTGGCATTTAATTGTAGGTTGTGTCCACTCTTGAGAGAATAATATAAACCAAACTCCTTCCTGGACTTTCACATTATTATAATTATTAACTGACTTCAATCTTATAAGTTCGAAATGCTTTGGCTCCGTTATGCTTAACATTTCGTTTAAAGCAAACAAAATATAATACAACACAAATATGCTTATGCACATGTTTCTTATGTTTTAACAAACAAAGGACTGATTTAAACAAAAAAAAATCACGAAGTAATACAGATAGAAGCTATAAATTTTGAACAACTGGTGCATCATGATGGCTTTATGCATTGAAACTACCCATTAATCATAAACACCTGTGAAGGCAAGGAGCAAGAAAAATGTTTTTTGCAGAAGCATATCACGTTGCTATGCTTGTGAAAACCGTTGTCTCGTACAACAGTAATATTACTGACTAACAATCAGAGGAGTATAATATGGTAATCAAAAACTTTGATTCTGAGAAGGACTGCTAGACACATATGTATGCAGTAAATCGATTAGAAACACTATGACTGAATAGGGTGATTATGACACTTATGTTTTTCAAAAAGGGCTCAAAAGAGTATGCATGATTCAGCTTCTTTTCTTCATGTGGCGCTACAGTTCGGGGTGTAACTTGGACCTAGTTTCTTCAGTAACCATTTATGTTTGAGTTTGAGAAGGTTTTCTTCGAGTTATACTTACTGAGCATTGTTGGTGACTCAAGAGAAGAGGGGCAAGAATATGGAAATTGTTGTGTCCAGAATCGAGCCCAGACTATCAGTGCCACGGCGGCAATGGATGATTTTGGAATGACGAAATTGGAGAATTAAATTTCGTAGCATTAATAGAAAAACAAACAAAATTGCTATGGAAACTGTAGAATATGATCGACCCTGGAGAATTTGATGGAATTTGATTGATTTCACTGTCAGACCGAATCTGCTAGTCAGAAAAAAAAACATTTAAAAGAAGACAAAGCACAGAACAATGAATAACCCTGATAGTATCAAGTTCGAAATTGAGAAGGAATCGGTAAACAAAACCTTGGATGCAGTCATAATGTAAGCAAAAGTCAGCAGCTCTAATTACGTATGACGACATGATATCCTCTGAACGATAGTTTAGCTTCACGTAAGCATGAAAAAACGCTATCGACTGAACAGTACCTATTCTTTTTTTTTTGTACAGATGAGTGTCATTTTGACTCAGAGATGTAGCACGAAAACAGTAAAATAAATGATAAACGAGACGATATTGATAGATATATGTTACTGGATCCCAAGGCGCCTGGCCAGACTTATGTCATTGTACAGGCCGCGTATTTCGTGGTTAAATTTTCTTCACCAATCACCGTTAATGCACTCAGGGTCATGCGTCTTAAGAAGCACTAGTATTGTCACGGTTACTTTGTCTTTCAGGAAAGACTTCTAGTACTCAAGTGTCACTTCAGCTCAATAAAACTTTAATTGGTAAGTGTGATTCTGTGTTTGATCTCTCTGCTTATATTGTTCATTTTATTACTCAGGCAAATTAAATCCTTTTCCCATTCCCTTTGTCTGAATTCCATCTCCAGAGGAGATATCTGAACAGCTCAATACACGCCTGTGATGGATTATAGCGACATACAATCGACTACGGATATCGCGAGGGTCAAGGGATCGGTGACATTATGTCGTACTAACATGTTGTTGTGTCTAAGTCGCAATAAGCGGTTGGTCGTTATAAACGAAGTCGTACTAAACGGATTCTATTGTATTAAGGAACTTTGAAGTAGATGAACTTGCCACATGGTAATGACCTTGGATAGGCTTTGGTTGGCTTTCCTAATAATCAAGAGTAATCCTTTCTTTTTATAGGATCTGCGTGACTGCACAATGGATCTACATACGTAAGCGTATACCTGAAAGGGGAACATAATCTTTAACTTGCCTACTTTTCTGTTTAAGTCGTCAGAAATATGCGTCCTTTTTTGAAGAAAATATATTGCTTGTCTTGCCCTCATCTTCTGATAGATCCAGTTAAGTCGTCACGGTTTAAGAAGTAAATAGAGACTGAACGGCGAACTTTACGGTCCATACAGCGACATCGATCTGGTCAAACGAGTTTGAGTCTACCGTATCATATGGCTAGGTCACGTAGAGGGAACGTACACAAACGTTACGGCCCGGAATATCTTCGAGTTCAACCCCGAAGAACAACGCGCTAAAGGAGGATCATGCCTCCGGTGGCGTACACTGCTGGAACGGGACCTCAACCAGCTGAACGTGCGTAGCTGAAAAAAAACTAGAACAATACTCTGCTGGATGGAGAGGAATGTTGACTGAGACTCAGGTCCATCCCTGAATGTACCGCCAGCTGAAGAAGAAGAAAAAGTTGAAATTTGTACATATTACGATTCACTTATTTGAATCACATTAGGCAACTAACATTTTATGTTGTTATGGGTCGGTTCATACCTCTTAACGATGCTGTTACACAAAGGAGATTGATAGAAAAAAATTCCGTTTCTATGCCTTGCATATTAATTATATGCAAAGCTAAAAAATTATATGAGGTATATCCACTTTTTTGTGGGCAATCGTTTGTCAAGTTTTTTGTACATTGATACCATGTGTGTATTCATACCGTTGTCATCTCCTAGTCATCCCCCTAACAAGAAATCTCGTCATTATGGTTTTAAGGACAGGAATACACACAGGACATACATATTGCACACGCATATGTATGTACGTATTTACTTTCAATTTTTAACTACCAACACGTCATGGATGGTACAGACACTGCAAGAAATCCTCATAAATCATGAACACCTGTTAAGGTTGTGACCAAAACAACGCTGGTGACAAAAGCACACGAATTTATGCTTGCAAAAACCACAGTCCCGTAACAACAACACAAAAGTCTACACAACGATGCACACATGATAGACAACAACAGATTGCAATGATAGGCGTTGTAACGACATAGGCGTATTTTATACCTTGTACAGAAACATATTTCTTAATCGTCTCACCATGTATTTCAAATATCAGCGTCCCTCTTGGAAGTCCTCGAGTCTGACCTCAGGTTAGGTTTTCTTATTTTTAAATATAGTTTAAATATTGTTGTATGCACTGGAGTTGAGGAATAGAGTCCCTATGGAAATATTACTTCAAGGGAAAAGTTTGTGAGGTTTCCCGCAGTGAATGTTTAATCCAGTCATTGATTGTCAAAGTTTCACATCTGCAAATGGACAAATGATGAGAAAAGTCGCTTTATGTTGCAATATTACTATAAAATGAAGAATAACGCTGCGCGTTATTATCTAAAATATTGATACAGGTCTAATAACACATGTCTGTGTTTTGCTCTTAAAGAAAACAAATTAAATTTCATAAAACATATCTGTTATTTGTGTTCAACCGAAAAAAATACATTAGTTTTAAAACAAAGTTTTCGAACATTTTTCGACAATACATCTCCTAAAGCATTTAAAAAACAGAAGAGTTTGTGTGATGTTGTGGTGTTGTATGGACTCAAATGGCTGAGTGAACTTTGAATTCATTGAGAATACCACGGAAGAAATTGAGTATTTTAATATTTTTAAGTTAGATTTGCGAAGTTTAGTAGACAAATTAAGCCGGTGTTAGGATTAAAGATTGTGATTTGAGCCACATCTCCTAGTTAATACGCGAATGGTCGCTTTGTAACGCCGCAAAGAAACTTAAAACACCTCTATAATAGCCCGATCTATACCCGACTGAACAGCTATGGCATAAGATTAAACTGCTGCTTAAAGAAAGTGTTTTCTCTAGCAAACAGCAGCTAAAATTACAAGTCCAACCAGCTTGGAAAAATATTCTGTCAAATAACTTTCCACCCCGACCGGCGGATACAAACTTTCATAGAAGCTGGAGAATGTCCTAACCGATATTGTAATTTCATTTTTTGTCGCTTTTTATTCAGTGTTTTAGCCATAAGTTGAATAAATTTTTAATTTTTTTAAATATACTCAATTTTGTGCCGTTTTATATTTCGCTAAAAAAATAGTGTGTTTTGTTAAATATTTTATTGGTTTTATTATTTGATTTGTTAAAATGTATTTTTAGTTGAAACTACATTTTTGTTTTTGAATAAATTAAATATTTTAAGAAGAGAAACACAAAAACAACTTTTTTTTTATTTGAGTGTATGCACAATTTTGTGAGGTACTGTATGTCCTTAATAACACGATTAATGTTAACGTAGAATAGCAACTTTATGCATCACCAAAGAAAATAATTAAATCACAAGATTTTACGGCACCATTATGCATTCATAAAATGTTTCAATAAGTGGATTGCATTGCTTGCTATATGGAACGTATCGCCATCAGCTTGGAACCACAGCTCTTTCACATTTATACCGTTCAATCGGCGAACGAAGAAGTCACTGATCATGTCTTTATAGCGAATACCGTTGACTGAAACAGGCTTTTTGAAAAAATAGAAAACAGCGTCCACCAAACTGTAAACACTGCATCAACCTAAGAAATATTGAGCGAAATAATACGAAATAATACGAAAATAATATCAATAATACGGCGAATAACGGCCTTATAAGATTGATTAGTCTTACTTATCAGGCTAAAGATTATGGACGGTCTGGGTCTGAGTAATTGCTGCCTTTCATCGCTGACTGTCCCGGACGCGCTGCTTCCAGCCGTCAAGGCCAAAGCTGTCTTATATCTGCGACCATTTGATATTTGTACCGGAGGTTCAGTCTCACTCTCCTCTTCAAACAGGAGGCTCAGATTCTTTACACCTTTTTGCCGAGCAAGTTTGGTCGGCGGATTTTATTCACATCCTTGTACAGCTCATAGGGTTCACGATAATACCTTCTCCTCCATTGGTCGTTCTCGCAGACTGGTATTGAGGAACTAAGGATCAGCTTTACTGTCCTTCGAGTCGGGAGTTTTGATTCAAGTTTGAACAAACGGAAGTATGAGCGGTTGCCAGGGACGATACTACGTTAGACTTTTACTTTAATATCATTTGTTGGAATAATGTTTGCCCTCAGGTAGATAAATTCCTTAATTATGTATCTCAAAATTATGGTTGTCGGTTGTGATATTTTATGCTAGGTAATGAGTTTATGTGACTGTCACAAAGGCACCCACATACACCCTGATTGGGTCCATTGTGAGATAGATTAGGTTGCTGTAAATGTGATTGAGTGACACCCAGAAACATATCTTGTCTTAACCAGATCGTTTCGCTTATTTTTCAATCGAAGTGAAAGATTCGCCCTAGCTTGACAACGATCGCAGACATGTAGAATAGCAAGAAGCCATCGAACTACGAGAACTGTTCGTGACCGCTAGGAACAGAAAATAAGGGCTTCCCAGGAAATATAAGAAAGAGAGATAGCGAGAAGCGCGCGATCGAGGAGATGGAGAAGTGCTATGGAAGGAATGATGCCCGAAAGTTTTGTTAGAGGGTAAGACTGCCATCAAATGGATATATAGTTTGGGCAGAATCTTGTCGGGACGGGGATGGACAACTCGTAGTAGAGTGCTGAGAACTTCAAAGAATTATTTTTGCGGACTGCAATGAAGACACAAATACAGCTGTCAGGCAGGATAATCCACTCAAATTGGACGTTTATAGAAAGGAATTCCATTTCCTCGATCTCGACAAGGTTAAGATACCAGTATTGAGAGTGGATGCTAACAAAGCAGCTGCATAGATGCTGACATTTTTAAAACTCCTCGAGGTGATCTTTTTGGAGGCATGCACTAGTTCATCTGTAAGGTATGGTCGGAGAAAAGCATGAGTTGAATTTGGAATCTCGCAGACCCTTCGATTGCGCTAACTATCGAAGGATCAGTCTCATTTTGTATATAAGAGCTTGAAATCGTTTATTAACAATCTGATAAATCCTCGAAAAGACTTAAGAATTGCAAATCGACACACTACCTATTTGCCGATTTAAAGGACGTACATGTATGATAGCGTTCATTGAGATGAGCTATACAGCGCCATGTCTAATTTTAACATTTCTGCCAAATCCGACCCGACAGGTTGCGCAGGATGACAATTGGGAACTCTCGCTCCTTCATCATGGTCGGGAATAAACTCACGAAACCTCAAACCGGCGACTGCGACTGAACAAAGTATAGATATGCTGTCATCCAGAGAGATCGCATAACATCGATGTCCAGAACGTCACAATGGCCAGCTGCTATATCTTCGAGGTATTTAAGGACTTTATCTACCTCGGCTTCGCGGTAAACAGTGAGATCTTTAGTACCAAAATCAAACGCAAAATAATTCTTGCCAGACGATGTGTTTTTGGGCCCAAGATAGAGACTTTTTTCGAAATACCAAGTTGACTTGTAATAAACCTGATCAGTCCTGTTCTACCGCGTCGAAGTTTTGACATTATCGAAGGCGAATAAAGAAGCTTTTGGTCTTTCTGAGAGAAAAGTCCTGTTTGCGTCGATAGCAATTGGAGAATGAGATTCAATCACGACCTATACGCACTGTACTTCGATATTAGTCTAGCCATGCGTATACGAATCCAACGCCTAAGATGGTTAGACCATGTACGGTGCATGGACAACTTAGCTTCAGTCTGAATGAGCCTAGACTCTGAGCCTGTGGAACAACCCAATGGAGGACGTCCAAGATTAAGATGGCTAACGCAAGTGGAAAAGGACCTTGGCTAACTTGATGTGCGGACACAGTTGGCGGAGAATCGTGTTAGATGGAGAGGATTGCTGATTGAGGCTGAGGTTTACCACGCATTGTAGCGCTATATAAATATCTGAAAGAAAAAAGTTAGTTTTGTATAAATATGTGTCTAACTGTCTACTAAGAAGAAGGGCAAAATCTTGTTTTGTACGTCAAGAGACATAGTTAAAAACTTTAGTTACGCTGAGAGTGAAGGAAATTTTAGAAACAGTATGTTAGGTAAGACTTTGCGTTGACGAGATGGAAAATTGGTCAAGTAGCTTTTTGGAAGCTTCAATGATTGGTCACGTGCTTGCAATAGCAGGATTGACATGTGGAGAGAGATTACAAGCCTATCTTCTACCGTGAGCTACTTCCCTATCGTCAGGTGTTTAAACCTTTATTCAAGACCAACAACAAAATTATGTCAGAGTTTATCACAAGATATAACTTGATTCAGTCAACAACTCCTCTCTGAGTATAATTTCCACCGGCCATTGTGGAACTCTTATAATAAGATTAACCCAGCTTAATCAGTTTTCGATTGGGTTTTTTATCAAAAATCGTAATTACCCCAATTGACACGCGGCCTTGGTATTGATAGGCTTCTGTTCTATTCCATATCGACATGACTTCTGAACTCAAACTCTCACGTGAAACAACTCTACAACAGCTCGTTGGCGAGTCTCTAGTCCTCAATGGTCTTCTTCCTCTGAAGCATGTTTTTGTCCCTTCTTTTCACTTCTCAACTTTGCTATCAACCATGTCGGACAATTTTTTATATTTTTAAACATAAGTAGTGTCAACTGAACAGTAAATTGAATTTAGAATTTGAGGTACATACCCAATTGTCTTTACTTCAATTTTAAATCATCCACCTTTTCTATTTGAAGAATCGTATGTTTCATTCCTCGAAACTGTTCGATAGACTTATAAGTTATAACAACCCCGTGCAGAGACGAAAGGTTCCGAGCCACGTTTCATTTCCATCACGTTCCAAGTGAAGTTAATTTCAATTTCAATATAACAAAAGATACGCTCACTCTACTTGCTGTGCAGCAATGTAGACAAAAAATCCAACTATACTTCTCTCTTTCTCATAAGATATCTCCACTCGGATTGAAATGATGGTGTTCCATGTTTCATGATACACTCGTTCGTCTCTGTGCAAGCAAGAGACAAAGAAAACCTACACGAAATGAAAAGTGTACATGGTGCGTTGCTGCATTAGTCTGGTTTGAACCATTGTAACATGTATTGGACTGGAAGGGGGTTGTTTATAATTTGTAAAACTTTGTTTCTTAATCCAGCAATCCGTGAAACGAAAAATATGAATAAATTCGATGTTTTTCATTCATAAAAGAATAGTGCGATGAATTAACAGAGAAAATAAGTGATAATTTGAAAACGAAAACTCTGAATAAAGTGCTGTTCCTGATAAGTGAATGCCTTTCAGATCTTAGAACCGTTTCTTTTATCTGTTATTAGAAGAGTACATTCGAATTGAATCTGGAATATAGAAAATCATTGTAATCCACGCTGCACATATGCAAAGTTTTTTTTTTATTGTTCCGATATCGCATAGTCTATCTCCCTTGCTCGAGAAAAACAACTTTTTCTACTTTTGCCCCCCAAAAAACAGCGGTTGAATGAAAAGAACAGCATTAGTTCATATCGGCGAATTCGATAAAACAGGAAGAACTGAAATTACACCACTGTGTCCTGTTAAATATAGCCGACGTACTTAGAGTTTTAAAATAATAAAAGAGAAAGAAAATTCATAAATTCCATAGAAGAATTTCCATTAGATTATTTTAGGATTTGGTTAATGGGTTTTTAATTTTGTACGTTTTATCCTACCCCCTATCCTTCGTTAGATTGCAATTCTAATTGGAAGTTATTAGTGCATGCATTTGTAAGTCAGTGGGCAAGAGATGAAAAAAAGAAAAACATAAGTGCAAGAAAACAAATTGGCCATTTCAGTATTTTTCCAATTCAATTGAGGATACTTCCTAATTGATTTCCATGAAAATTAATTAAGCGTGTTTATGTTCTAATGGTTTAACGAAGTTATTTCTTAGTTTTTCCTTTTGATTTCCTTCAGTATTCTACGAGTATGATGAGATCTAATTAAAATTACCAATAAGAGAAGAAAATAAAATTATCTGTTGTGATAAACGGATGAAAAGTGATTCAAATCCCAAATAGTGTGTCTTCTTAATTCACTTTCACTTTCCTACATTCTGAATAAAGTTACAAGTGATAGAAAAAAAAGAAAAGAAAAAGAAAAACAACAAAGATTGCATTGGCACAGCATCTCAGCGGTCGTATAGACGTGTGTAAGACAGTGATAAACTGTATAATCGCTTTTATTGTTGTTTAGGTCTTTATTTTGATCGCGATCAAAATGCTGTTCGAAAATCCAGCTTTGGCTGCAAAACTTCCGTTTCCGTATAATGTACCGCCTCCGATTCAGGCGTCTGCTGCCGCTGTTTCAAATTTGAGGTAAGTTAATACAGAAAAGACTGTTTCTTTTTTCTTTTTCCTATTTTTTTTCTTGTTTTGGTTTTGTTGCGAGTAAGTTTTCATGTAGGTGTATAAGTATATTGGACGCCATAGTAATGCTTGAGCAAACCCTCAGTACATAATGTAGATCATGTACCTATGCATGTGGGTCACTCTTACTCCAATTGGGCATGATTCTACGAAGACAATAACCAAGATTAACATTACATATGTACAAATGATTGTACATACAAAAGCGTATACTAAACCATCACAACAGGTCGGCAACTTACAACTGTATACTTTCACTTAATTTCAAGGTCGCCTTTCTAAATTAATTGGCATGTTTAGTAAATTTCGCTTAATTAAAAACTAAGTCGAAAGTAAAGCACATGCAAAAAGTTACGTCGATTAATTGTAACGCAAATGTTACAGATGTTCATTTGTATTTGCATACACACACACACACACGCACATAAATACACGAGCAAGAGCAGCTGGTATTTATCGCGAAAACAAACACAGATTTATATCATTTACACATTTTTATAGATTTATTATGTCTTTCTTGTTCGAAAGTATGTACAGTTTCGCATGCACATGTAGTCACACCGGCAAAACAATGATGTTTATGACATACACATGAACTATCGCATTATTGTGTATTTGAAACACAATGTTTCTAGGGGAGACATTTTTGGGTTGGGAAATTAATTCCACTCGATTAACCAAAATCTTTTTCTCTTGTTCGTCTTTCGAAGTCTTTCCGTGAACCACTGTCGTATGTCGTTTGAGGTAGGGAGAGACAGAACAAAAGCAAATTTCATACAAGACTTTGCTGTTTTTGTTTTTGCTTCCAACTTGGCAAGGAAATATTTAATAACACACCACAATTAACCAGCATCCAAAGCATATAATTTTCATTTAAGAATCCATGGTAATACTCACGGGCAGTCTGCGGAGTGTGTTGTATTTTATGCTAACTTGGCTGTATGCAGTTAAGATCACAAACTGTGTCAGCCTTTGAATAATTTTCAAACACTTAATCTAATTCATTTACATTTTAATGGGCCTTCGGTCTTTAATGACGAATCTTATAACCTCACAACTAACATATACGAGCAGACATCACCTTAGAAATTCCTACCTAATTTTTTAAATGTCAACAAATCGAACATATTTGTTATCTTTTCTTAATTTATTGTCATAGTCTTTGACGTATTCCGGGGAAAACCGTTCAGTTCATTCATATTAATGCAGGAATGTACTAGATCTTAATGACTCTTATTTGATCCTTCAGTCTGATCACTTATTCATGGTCAAATCAATTAGAAAAAATTCTAAATTTTACCCACAAAATTATTCTTAGACCTCTTACGCACCATAAAGTAGTGAACTTCAACTTTTACTCAAAGAAGGTTGATCATTCTAAAAATGTATGTGCCCTTGGAGCATTTACTTCTTTTCTTTGCATAGTCGCAACAGTTTGACAGTTCATATTCAGCAGTTATGAAATTATTCAGCAACCCAGTCTAGACGGTAATAAATTTTATCAAAATGAATCACCAGTTTTTGGTAAGACTACATGTCGGGAAATATAAACTACACCCAGGGGGAGTTTCAACGGTGAATGAATCTTGGCAACTCATGATACTTCAATTTGTCAAAACTAGAGCAAGAAGTCTTACTCGACGAACATAGACAATTTCTAAAAAAAACACTTGTCTTGTCAGTCTATTTACTAGGTTGTTCATTAAGTCAGTGATTTTGAGAGGAAATATTTGTTTTTAAAACTAAATTTCTTTAATGTTGTCTCCTTTTGCGCAATAAAGTTTTTGCGACAATATTCTAACTATTTTAATCCTTTCAAAAATTTGATTTTTCAAACTGCAAAATATACGTTTACTTTACGCATTTTTTTTAGCACGTTGGCCTACAGAAATTTTATTGTTTTGATAGTTCTTTCATTTCTGGTGTCTTGTATATCACTGAATAAAACTAGGTTTTTAACAGATCTATTTGATTCTTTTGTCTATGTCCAGAAAATGTCAGCAAAATATATTCTATAAAATCTTGCATAAAAGTCACTGACTTATTGAAAAGTCCCCGTACATGGGGCTTAAAGCTGGGTGATCTGATTCTGGGTTATTTCGCAGGGAGATGGCTATCAACTATGTTACGGAATAAAAACGGATTTGGAAGTGCGGTCGGATTCTGCCTAAACATTGCAGCGTTTTTCAGGCGAAAATGATGACGATTAAGTTGACGGGCAGACGTGGGCATAGTGGATAAGTGTTTCAACTCCTGCCCTCAAAAATTAGGTTCGATTTCAGAAAAGACATTTCATATTTCCACGGCTCTAGCTCTTGGGAGTCTATGACAATGTCTCTTGCCGAAATCATCGCGCACAACGCTTTGTACAGATCCGAAAGAGACACCTATATTAGCTACCATCTCTCTGTGGCTCGGATGACGATCTGCCAATTTCCTTAGACGACCGGAACGAGGCAAATCATACACCATAGTACGACCCGCTTTAAACTATTTGTACCAATGGACCCGTTCGCATTGTACTTTGTCGTACAAAAAATTCCCTGCGTTCACACTTTCCAACAGAAAGACCTCGTTTATGACAGAAACTTCGATGTTTGAAAGATTGAAAATTGCGGAAAATGATAGAGAAAAGTAAAGAAGGAAACAAATATGGATTTAACCGGTGCTGTGAAATAACGCCGAGTGAAATAACACCGAACTTAGGTTTTTCGGTCTTATTTCACTTTGCTAAAATATACACTCATAAAAAGTAAAGTAGGTATGCAACCCTCCTGCTTGGCCACATGTGCACTTTGGAGTAAGTGCTTCACAAAATTTTGCTGTCCGGAGTCGGCATTAAACTGTAGATCTCATCCACTCGTGAGAGAGCGATAGAACAAGTGGTTACGGGAGAAGCAAGTCCACATCGGACTATAGCCCCGATATAGACACATAGTTAATGTGACGGCTAAAACACATTGTAGTATCAAAGATGGGCCTCATCATTTATTCTGACAGAGGCTCCTGTCAAATTCCTTAATTCAGATCTAAAGTCTGCTGGAAATCTCGCAACGAGAGGCCGAGCGCTTCAAAATTCATCTCATCTGCTTGACGAGGCATATAGACATGTGTGGTGACAAACTCTCCACTACATTCCGATGGAGAGAAAAAATGCATGCCAATCGCTAAGGTTAGTTTAGGTTAGAAGAAGCTAAAGTGTACACTTAGACCAGTCTTGATCCATTGTGCTGCCACACACAATTGTTCTGTTGCGGGAAAGCATTTGAAACTCAAGATGCAGCGCAATACATTGTTTATTGGAACATCACTAACTTCGCATATGCTATCAAAGAAGTATACCCTCAAATGTTGGCGTCGAAGGGACGCCAGGGCTGGGCAAGAGCAGAGGAGAAGTGGAATGCTCTCAACTTCCTCGTCATCTAGGCAGCTTCTGCAGAAATCTTTAGCCAGAGTCTCTAGTCTTCTGGTGTGATCTCCTAACAGGCTGTTTCCTGTAATGACACCGACGATTTTACTTCTATTGGATCTATCGAGGGAGATTATTTCTTTAGATCTTTTGAGGTCTAGCTTGGGCCAGATCATTCTGGAGGTGTGGCACGTAAAGCCTCTCGCCAATCTGTCCTTTTTTTTTTTTAGTTGCATTTGCTAGTAGCAGCAAATTGGTAGCTGTGTTTCAGCAACACATGTAGCGGTGTATCGGTAATAAGGGCTGGGTGGTAGCGAATTTGGCAAGTTTATCCGCTTTTGCAGTTGCCCGGAATGTCTGTGGCACAGGCGAAAATTGAACTGATCGGTTATCTGGTCTAAAGATGAGTGACAGGTAATGACTACTTCGGAGTTTAGCAAGACCAATTCAAAAGCCCTGATAGCTGCCAGGCTGTCAGGACAGGAGGCAGGCAGGACAGAGCTTATTGCCATTATCTCCGCCTGAAACACAGTATAATGATCGAGAAAGCGGAAGGAGAGACTGATGTTTAATTCGTTGGAGAAAATGCCACTGCCAACTCCATCCTTTGTTTTGGATCCATCCGCATAGAAGTGCAGAAATCCTGCAAAGGGTTTGGGATTATCATTCCAAAAGTCTCTGTCAATCCCAATCGCTAAACACTTAACAAAAATCCACGCAAGAAATTCCAAAAACCCTAGCTAAGTGAACAGAAGGCATTGCTGCCTCATTGCTAACCAAATCTGGCCCTCCGTCAACCTTAAACGCCCAGAATGAGAAGATAAGCAATAATGGCTCTGACAGATGTCATAATTGCGAACTGCATCATTGGAAGACACACCAACAGATTGAGTCTTCCTGTTAACTATTTCTGCAGGAGCTGTAGTGACAAAAAATGAGATGGAATCAATCAATCACCTCCACTGTTCGTGCAGAATGGTGCCCTTTTGGAGTATATTTCTTGAAAAAGTTGCAAATAAGAATCAATCGCTTAATTGCGTGCTGCTCTTGGTTCAATAAGTACTAGAAATAAGTTTGATCCGCGTGGTATCACAATGCGCCTAACTTGGCCATTTTCTACATAGAGTGTCACTTGAACCTTTCCCAACATAATTTGATGGTCAAATATTATATGTGTGATATTCTGTCCTGTCTGCGAAGAGTGTTTCAAGCCTTACGACATGTGGTATATAATAATAATGGCTAAGAGTGATTTGGAATCACAGCCTGTTGGTTTAAGACTCAAACTAAGACTGAGCCTTTTGATGAAATTTGAAATGATTTGATTGAAATTTTAGTACATGACCAAGTCAAGGTCTATCTGGCAGTACAATGGACCAGTTTTGAGCTTGAGTACTCCAGTAGTGTTTCAAAAATCTCCATAAAAAAAAGAAAATAAAAGTAAAGGTATGTTAAAGGGAAAGTAGCGTATCAATATCCGTCAAGGCTACAAGGAAACCATGTCTCAGTTTTAGACCCTCCCTGGGTCATTGGCATAATGAAGAGGAAGTAATCATAAAGAGTGATTGTGGTCATTTAAATGGATGCGCCCATCAAAAAAAGAGTCCGTTGTGGATACCAGACTATTCAAATAACACTGCAGTCACCCCCAAATCCACTAAATGTAGTAGAGTAGGGCACCAAGTGGTCTGAAGAAATCACTACTCTTTGAAGATGAACATTTTGCTGCGGAAATTGTAACAACAACGGCATCCTCATTTGATTGACAACTTTTTGGCACTCGAATTGGTTTGAACTCTGTGAACATGTGGTTCAAACAAGCTAGTGAAATTTCACCTAGTTTGGAATCACTGAGAAATATGCTTCCACAACAAACTGTTTCCTTGTGGGATTAATCCCACGTTTATTCTTTCACTCCGTACACAGCCATGCACACAAAGCAGAAACCTTGGCTATACAGAAATCAAACGTGAAAAATCGTTTGCGCAAACTGCAATATGTAAATCAATACCATATTTGGCTGCTGTACAACTAGAGTGAAAGACAACAAAAAACTGTTGGATCGATTGTGCATCATAGGTTCTCTGCAGAGTGGCAGCAGAGTGATTACAGGTGATTATAATGGATTCTTTAAAACAGCGTGGAACGAATAAGATAATGGAACAAGAAATGCGTCAGTTCTATGATGTAAACCCGGCAATTACGAGTATATGTTGATTCCTTGCCAAAGCTGCTTAAACAAAACTGTATGCTGTGTGGGCTTCTGTTCTCGCACGAATGAATGAAACCATAAATTTTTGTCGAATCCGAAAGACACGGTGGTATTTGTAGGCTTCTGGGACTGCTATACACCCGGGATATTTTTAGTAACGCGGCTGATAATTGATGTTTACCATGCTCAGGTCAGAAATTTAACAGACTTAGTGTAGTAGGGGAAGGAGTTAATGACTGCGTTCGTCTTCTTTAGTAACTTTAATAGATGATCTCAATCTGAAGAAGGAAATACTCCGAATTTTGAAAGAAATTAAGTAGTATCAGTTTGTTCCAAGAAACCAAACCGTTGATTATCGTAAATTTGCTCTTAATTGGACCCATCAATTAGAACCGCGGTACTGGTGGCAAGTCGATAAGGATTTTTGACTTATAAGTTAAAAACTGTGGCCGCCGTGGCGTAGTGGGTAGGTGCGTTGATTCCTACGCTCGCCTAAAAATTTTTTCACGGCTCCACCTTCGATTCACTGACAATGCTCAAAGATTATAACTGTCTAGAAAAAGCTTCTCAATCTCGCCGTTCGGAGTCGGCATTAAATTGAAGGTCCCCTCCACTTATGAGAGAACAACAGCACGCATAACACGAGTGGTTGCTGAGAAGCTAGGCCCATTATAAGTTAAAAGCTAAACCACATGATTCTTCGCCAAGCCAAGCTAGAAGTCGGTGCAGATCTACCCTATCCTCGTAATCGAATGATCTGCTCTACTCCAATTATTGTCGATTTAGCCGTTTGTAGAACTGACTTAACACGTTGACAGCCAACTATGAGATATCTCGTATGTTGTTTACTTGTTCAGTACGCCTAAAACAGGGTAGCGCACAAGAAACGTTAAGATTTATTTGATGAATAACATTTTTCTTTCTGATTTTATTTAACCTGAGCATTTATTTAAATTTAGATTATGGTTTGGAACTATGTTCACATTATGTTTTAAATATAATATCTCTCAAATGGCACCCATTGTTTGCTCCGACCTGACGTGCTCTTTCTTAAGCATTTTCCAGTACTTTTCTTAGAATTCCAGGTCCCAGTGCCCTCACTTCTCGGATATTGGCCTTAAACTGTTGTATGGTTCCCTGCTTATTAGCATACGCCTTATTTTTTAGGTAGCCCCATATCATTACGAACTGTACAAGGTCTTCCAGCACGCGGAAGATCACAGACAACCCCTTGTTGCTGAAAACAATAATTATTGGAGCACTGGGCGCATTTAGAACAACGAAAGAAATTTCGATATAATCTTTGTGTTTGAATAGTTTAATGTCGACTTTTAAAATAAAATTGAATCACTTTTGTTCTTTGTTCTGTGCTGAATCTTTCCATCATAAATTTCCCAAGTTTTTTAAAGTAAATTCTGGAAAAAAATTTACGTAAACAAAAAAAGTATTCAATTCAACCCTGTACGAGATATATATCATCCCTTTACAAAGAAACGTAGCATAGTTTTGGTTGGGATTTTAGAGTAGCAAGACGAGAAAAGAGACTGCAGTTTATGAGATCAACTGATTCAGAACTGCGAAATATGAGAAGCATTTCATATCAGTTATGGAATAATAATACTCTCGGAGTATTATTAGTCATTCGCGATAGGGTTTGTTATGAAATGAAAAGTTAATATTTGTACCATCGAATCGGTTCAGATTCGACGCGCTTAAACTCTTCTAAGTCATGGTGCCCACAATATTCTAATCAGATATTCCTATCCGAGTTTGGAGAAAACACAATGCTGAAGCGATTAAGAACAATAATGTTAACACAGTATAGAGCTATGGAAATTTAAAATGGAGTCTTATGTAGTTTTTATCTATGGAAATATGAAATAAAAGAATTTATACAGTACGAGCAGGGCGAGACCCGATTTTGTCTTGTTTCGCTATAAAGCGTGAAAGGTGAAATCGACGCGACGATGAAAAGAAGAATTAAGAAGTTGCTTTTAAATATGATTTCTTTATCCTCTTGTGGCACTTAAGTCCAGGGTTTGATTTGGCTTCAACCAACAAGCCTTTCCAGCTAACACGATCTTTCGCTAGCTGTCTCCAACTGTGCATACCAATTTAGTAGAGGTCGCGCTCCACTTGTGTGCGCCATCAATCTTGGACATTTTCTGTGGACAGATTTAGAGTTGTCCATGCTCTCTACATGGTGTAGCCGTCTTAAGGGTCCGTAACTGACTAGAGTCATGTAGCTGTACAACCCATACAGTTCGTGGTTAAGTTTTCTTCTCTAATCGCCACCAACGCAAACTGAATTTCAGGAGGTGCTTCGGCTCTATTTTATTCAGATCCTCCAGCTCGTCGAAGAAGTTACTGCCTAGTGTTAGCAGTCTCCTTCCCCGTAGGGCTGGGCAATCGCATAGCATGTGGCGGATGGTCTCTATTTCCTCCTTGTCCCTGTAACCTCTACAGTAGTTGCTATGGGGGATACCTAACCTTGTGGCCTATCGGACAATGTCCGGTAAGAACTCACCACCGTCCGTATATCCTTGCGACTTATGCTAATGTCTATATTATTTTACAAAGAAAGCTTGGTCTTTCGTGATCAATTGCCTCAAGCCTCTTGATCAAAAAAAGCAGCGATTGGCAAGAGTTATATGCGTTCGACTGGTATTGATGTTGTCCGCAATGCTAACTGTGGAGCCGAGGTAGATTAAGCCGTTGACTATCGCGAAGTTATAGATGACGTTTTGGCCGAATTGTCGATGTTGTGCGACCTTTCTGGATGACAGCATGTACTTCGTTTACCGCCAGACCCATTTTAATTATCACCGCCTCATGGACGGTACGTTCGACCAATCGCTTCAATGTCCTCGTACGGCCTTTTTTAACTTCGTGCCTGTGAATTTTTCACAATCTGCTCAGGAGTGATGATTTTTTTTTGTAGCACTACTGGAGCTTTTAGACTAAAAAAACAGGTCCATTGTACTGCCAGATAGCAATCTATTATTATTAATAGTGCCGTTAATTTGATACCAACAACAAATGGTGACTGGATCTGATTCGATTTCACTGGGATTCGAACCTGGGACCCCTCTAACTTGTGGCAGGCACTTCGTGAGGAGTGATGTTAACAAAAATCATTTTGGGACATTTTGGGTTTCGGTGAGTTCGATACCCACCGCAATGAAACGGTCGGAATTCTCCATCGTTTTCTGGCACAACCTGACAAGTTCGGAAGGACTGTCATATAGACATATCGGAGGTATGCGCCCAACTAGATTATCTCCAGCTGCTTGTAGACTATCGGTTCGCACAGCTTTGTTAGACTTCAGTCTCGATACTACTATCTTAACCTTGTCCAAGATCGGGGTGACGGAATTCTGGTCTAACACTGTCCAGGTTGGATGGAACATTCTGCCGGACTGCGGTATGTGTTTATCGCCCTTTAAAAGTCTGCAGAAATGAGTCTTCCAAATTATCAGTATCGACTGCGACTCTACTGTAATAGATGTCACAATTTTCCATCTTCTTTTTGCACGGTCCTTCCAACGGCACTCCCTGAATTACGATAACGTCTGCTATATATCAGCTTAGGATCTCCACGTGTTCAGCCGCAAAAGCGTAGTTTTAGTTTTCTCGTTTGCTAGTGTCGTCAATAGTAGATCCATCTGCTTCCGAGACTGTTTGTTATTTTAGAGTCAATAATATTTTATTACATGGTGAGAAAGTCCCAGATCCACCAGGGACTGTAGCGCCATAAGAAGAAGGTGAGGAAGTAAACCCCATGCACAACGCCCAAAGGGACTACAAATAATTAAAATAAAAAACACTTGTTAACGGTTACGGTCGTCAGATGACGAACGAAGAAAATGGTAGCTTTTAATTCAAATATTATTAGCTTTTCTAAATACCTACATTTCAACAAAATGCAAATTAAGAACTGCGAAATCTCGTCAAGTATTCAAAGTTTCCAAATGAATGTTGGGACTTCTCAAATTTTGCTTAGTAATTTCTATTTTTAGAAATCAATGCGATGCGCAACGACGATCGTTACTGTGCTTACTTTTATGAAAATTATCTGAAAAATTAACCCAAAAAGCATTCTTTTTTTGTAAGAAAACACGGATTAGAAAGGGTTAACTAAAGGTTAATTAAAAATTATAGATTTTTTACTGAGTCATAAAGTAAACTACAGTAGAATCTCTAAAAGATGGACATATATGAAACAGACCCTGTTCATCTTTTCAAATTGTTCATATTTTCAAGCATCGACATTTTTTTAAAGAACAACGTACATAAAAACTCTACATCTATCAAAATTACACTTAATTTATTCTTTAAAAAACGAGACGCATCAAAAAATAAAAAAAATTCTAAAAGGTAAAAAATAAATTTTAAGTAAAACGCCTAAATTTACTTAAAAAAAATTTTATACTAGACTTTCGCATGGAAAAAAAATCGTTCATCTTTCCAAATTGTTCATGTTTTAGAATCGTTCACGTTTTCGGGATTCTACTGTATGAAGAATTATATGCGGCTGTGATGAAATGTATGCACTCTTGTCAAAATTTTCCACACTCATTTTGCATAAATTTGACTGAATTTTGCTAATGTAGCGTTCAATTTATTCTTTTAAGGCGTGGGTGTCATAATACATGGATATAAAAAAAAACAAAGAAAAAAGTCCAATCGCGCTGCGTTGAATCACATGATCTAGGCGACCAATACTAATCAGCAAAGTGGGATATTGCACGATCAGGAAATGACCCACGCGAAAAGTGAATTGTTTCTTGAAATGTGTGGCTGTTGCATTGTGTTGTTGAACCCACATGCCGTACATATTCATTTCTTGTTAAGTTAAGGCACAATAAACTGAATTGTCGCGATAGGGAGCTGTCAAACCTTCAGAATTTCTTTAAATATTGCTTAACAATTAATATACGTTGTTTTTAATGCAGCGCACGATTTTAAAGTCTAAGCTGTCAGTTATCACGCCGCCTTTTTTCGTTGGCAAAACTGCATGTATTTCGGGACATCCTTTATTTGTTGAAATTAATTATTTATAATTATGTCCATGTCCTGTGACGGGTCTTCAGTACATCTCTTATTTTGTAAAGCCCAGTAAGCGCCTCGCGTTAAATTTTGGTTTGCCTGATTGAAGAATTGAATTGAAGGATTGAAGAATCCGTCTCTCCACTCCAAAGAAAGAATACTCCCTACATTCTTAAGTAGAGTAACAGTGACATCAGAAAATCATATGTTCCAACGAAATGTGAATAACAAAGTTGACATTCAACGATTTTTATAACAAATATTGTTTGGTAAAAATTCCACGAAACGAAACGTTAACGTTCACACTCTCAAATTGCTCGTCAAACATATTTTAGAACTGAAATAAAAACAAAAAAATGTGAATTTCGGTTTATTTAATATGTATTTATTTTCCATATTTCAGAAATGCAAGAAATGTCATACAAATTTGGCAACCTAATTGGTGAGTGTGAACCTCGCTAATCCAAAAACTCCCAACTTTCAAACATTTAGTGCCGAATTAATGTGTTGAATATTTATTTCTTGAGCTGAATTAGTGTAGACTTTTTTCATCGGCACATCTTCTATATCAGGTTAAGAACTTATTTTGCAAACAGGATACTGCTTCGCTAAATGTTCGATTTGCTGACTTTTTGTATAAGTGACGAAATGTATGAATATTCCACAATGACCATAAGCCTGAAACAGATGTTCAGGAATACTGCATGCATTGAGGCATAACGATACAGACGTGCAGTAAGTTTTAACGCATTAGTTTGCTGTCATCGTGAAAAGTGAAAATTGATTTCGGGAAACAATTTTTTTTGCATTGATCTGTTTTTTTTTTTTTGTTTTTGAAATCAATTTATTTCTCTTCCATTTCTGTTTTCACATTCGACATTAAATTTTAAACATTCAGTTCAACCAAAAGTCCCAAAATTGTACCCATATGTGGATTGCATGCAGAAAACCCATATAAAGTCATTTCTTTAATTTTACTGAACGTATTTTACACATTTATATTGAATTTATGATTTTTGAGATTTTTAAAACTCTACTTTGGAGAACTCAGACTCAAAACCTGGTCGATTGTACTGTCAGGCAGCAACCTAATTTTGCTGAAATTTCCAAGGACCAGCAGGCGCTTCTGTGATGAGGATCCTACATCATCAGCTCTCACCTCATCAGCACGGAATAACTGGCACCTGATACGAGCAACGGCGGGCAGTAGCAGAGGAAGTGCTCTGCAGTGTCATCGTATTCTCCACAGGCGTCGCAAAGGGTTCCATCGCTTAAGGCAAGAACATTTAGCTGTTTGGCGAAGTTGTAGTGGCCCATTAGTACGCTGGCAAATTGTCTGCAGTCTTTTCTGTTAAGAGATAACAAGAAAGCCGTGTATTTCATACAGACGTTGGGGAGCATGCGGTTGGTCTGTCAACATCCTGGAGAGTCATGCCACCTGCGAATGAAAGCCGTAACCAAGGACGCATGCAGTCCTAGCGCTGGTTCAGGTCCTGAGAGTACCTCCTCTGATCTTTCCCTAGCAAGTTCATCGGCGATCTCATTTCCTGTTATATCGTGGTGGCCCGGGACCCAGACAAGTCTTGGCGAATTTACACTGCTGATCAAATTCAGAGAAAGCTTGCATTCCTGAACTATGGTGGAGATTACTTTCGACACTAAGTTCCGGCTGTTTAAGATATTTAAGAGAAGGCACAATTTATGACAGTGTCTATGGAAGTTTCTTCTTCTTCGACTGGCGCTACAGTCCGGGGTCCTCTGTCCACATGCCTCTCCATCCAGCGTGGTTTTATGCTAGGTACTTTTAGTTACTTTCGTTTAGCTGTTTAAGCTGCGTACGCTACTGGAGGCATGGCGTTTCCCAACTGAGTTTTATTGACTAAAGTCGAAGACTTTCCGGGCCGGAGCATTGAGGTCCAGTCGCTCTACATGACCTAGGCGATAGATTAGATTTCGTTTAAAGCATGACTGGTACTCGAGGGCACCGGATTAGCTTTGAGGATGTCGGTCGAAATCTTCTGGAGGTAGGAATCGTACTGTAGGGTGGGCGCCGTGGCGTAGTGGGTAGGTGCGTCGACTCCTACGCTCGAGGTCGTCGGTTCGAATCTCGAAAAAAACATCAAACATTTTTTTCACGGCTTCACCTCTTTCGAGTCACTGACAATGCTCAAAGAGTATAACTGCCTAGAAAAAGCTTCTCAATCTCACCGTTCGGAGTCGGCATTAAACTGTAGGTCCCCTCCACTCGTGAGAGAACAATAGCACGCACAACACGAGTGGTTGCTGAGAAACTAGGACCAGGTCCACCTCGGACTGTAGCGCCGCCATTATTATTATTATTATTATATTATTATTATAATTGTACTGTAGGTGTTTCCTTTCAACGCTAATTTGAGTTTACGAAACAGCCAGAAGTTGTATGGTTTTAGATCAGGCGAGTACGGCGGGTAGTCTAGCGTAGTGATGTATTTTTGGGCAAAAACTGGCGTAGAATTAGAGTTTTGTGCGGCGGCATAGTCCTGCAACAAAGTCCAACTGAAATGGGACAAGCGAGTTAAAGTAAAACGTGCATTCAAGAGGAATGTCTTTATATTTAATTTGCTAATTTTGTTTTGTTGCCTGAAAGAAAGTGCGTATATTCTGATTCTTTAAACTAAACACAACCTCACCGAGACACGATGTCAATCAAAAAGGGAAATAGTTCAAGTAGTGTATTTTATTCTACTACAATTTACTCCAGTAAAATTTTATTACCTAAAAACTTATTTGCAGCCTTAGATCTGACAACTAATTATTTTTAAAACGGAGTGGTTTAAGAATCAATGCAAATGATTTAAATTGACTACTAGATTTATGTATTGTATATTATGCCATTATAAATACAATACGATAAACCAGGATTCTGAAAGGACCGTCAATGAATTGTTGGTTCGATCCCGGTCAAACAAACTCTAACGATATGACTTCATTCGCGTCTCTAACAATGTTCCGGGAATATACAGTGGTGTGCAAAAAAAAAGAACAGGAAAGTTATAAAACTTTAGGATATTACCGGCCGCTACAAAAGTCGCTAAGTTACTGGAATAAATTCTGGTACACCAGTTGACATGTTGATGTTTTACCGTTAATGAAAAAAAACAAATTCTCAACACTAAACACCCGAAAAGTAAAGTGTGTTCTTATTATGTTGCATATCACTGTAAGTACTCGTATGTATGTATATTGCCAGAAAAAGCTTCTCAAACTTCGTCGTTCGTAGTCGGCATAAAACTGTAGGTCCCCTTCCCTAGTTTGTTGTTGCTGTAGAATTCAATCCTAATTCCACCACCGACTGTAGCGCCAAAGAAGCAGAAATAATGCCTATCATCATTCTTCCATGAGCAAACTTAAAGGTCCAGGAAACCCATCCTTCCTAAAACTTTGAAATTTGTTATAGAAAATAATTAAGGAGAAAATCCGTTAATCCTACTTTTCCTTGGTCGCATATGTCGAGAACTGTTTTACACCAATGACAACGACGACACCACTCTCTACACGTTTTAACACCTTTATGAGTGCATTCGTCTGAATGGATGAATCGATTTCTTTAAACCTCATAATCTCCACTTCCTCTTTCACGATGAAGAATTAGAGAGAATTTAGTTCACAAAGTTTGCAAATATAATGCGCCCTGCAACTGTCTTCTGGAGGGAAAACCTTGAGATACTATTTGTGGCAATGTTCGCTTGCACAGGTTGATTGTGTGTCATACATGCACATGTAGTTTCAATTTCCAAATGTTGAAAGGTTGTGCCTTTAATTAAGTTACATTCTCCTGACTCTCGTTAGTGCTGCTTCCTGTATTCGAAGTTCCTTCTGTTGCCGTTGTTGTGTCTGCGTTTTTCGATTATTTTTTCTTTTTATGCTCTTTCTTCTTCGGCAGATGGTATTGCTTTTTGTGAACAATAAACATTCTTTTATCCTTGTGGTGTCAAATTTGAAATTGCTAGGGAATGAGTAATTCTCCAAGCCCGATAATGATGTCATTGAAAGGCACTGAACGACTTTGTTCGCTGAGATCCAGTGTGCATCAAGATGAGCTTATTTATCTTTATCATGAAAATCAATTTTGAGTTTGTTTTAGAGTAAACAACTGTTGGGATGAAACGAAAGAAGAATAGGCTGTTGTAGCTGGAATATTACATTGTAAGGAATTGACAAATTGCTTGAAACAAAGGAGAATAAAGAATACGTTTATTTTTCTTTTTCAATTGGCCTAGAAGTCATTAGTTGCAAAATCGAGCCAATCACATGCCCTTGCTGCATGCAAAGGGTGACCAGATAGCACTGATAGTTTTTCCAATTGTTATGTTTCAACAACTGTCAAAGTTAGCAATGACTTCCAGCTGTCAAAATATCATCAAAAGAGTTCGTACTAAAACAGATTGCTCCAGACTTCAAAATTAACTTCCTTTAAGAACGCATCGAGGGACTTTTCCCAACGCGAGCTGAATGTGTAAAATGTACGTTTAATCTTTGTCTCTGACGTGAGCGTACTGAAAGATGAATTGCGAAGTCGGTGCGGGAATGTACTCAGAATGTACTCAGACGCCCGGATTTTTATTTTCCTTATAGCGCTGCAATCCGGGGTAGACAGACCTCAACCAACAAACATCTCCAGCTAACAGGACGTTTCGCAAGCTGCCTCTAGCTGCGCACATTAAGGGTCTCTCCATCTCTGTGCGCCAACTTTGGTATGGCTACAGTTGTGTATTTTTAAACTGCGTAGTATTCCTTACAGGCAATCACAAAAGAAAAATGAGAGCCACTTTTAAAGACTTACGCAGGATATGCAGAAATGAAGGAGGAGCACCCACCTCCCACTTGTGGATATAAGAAAAATAATATTTAAGTGTTCTCCTCCAACCACTAGGCAAATACGGGTTATAAGTCGGGAGGCCTCCTAGATCTAGTTCGATCCCTAGCATGTTCCAAGAATGTCCTTCATCTCTCTTAAGGCTTATAAATTTGGCTACATTTAGGCCAGTCTTCGGCGTTGTACTTGAACCTGGTGCCATCACAATGAAACTCTTGCTCTTGCCACACCCACCTAAACCAAATTCTAGAAAGTTTCGCACATGATGACAGTTGGAGAACTAGTTTTGCTTGAACGTCATCTCCATTAAAATAATATTTTGGACATTTGTGGGGTTTAGGAAAAAAGATTTTATGTATTAATTCCAGGTACAGTCTGTAAAGGGTTATGAAGTTACAGAGCATTGAAAGTGGCGCTAGACAGATCAGACAGACAGAACGGACAGACATTTATCTGAGGTGGCATTAGAGTTTCAGAGTGAAATATGGTCTTAACCAACAAGTCTCTTGAGTTAGTGTGATTCTTGTTAGTTGACTAGGATGCGGAATTGTTGTACGGCCCTCTCAGTTTGTGGTTGCAACTATTCCCCCCAGATGATATCAAAGCACACATCAAGTGGTTTTCCTTTGAATAGAGTGAATACTTCATCTCATTTTAATGGTTTCTCTGCTTTACACCGTAAGGCAGAAGGCGAATGACTACAGAAAAGGGGAATTTACTATTCAATTACTCCAAGTGGCTTGAGAATGCCCTCTGCTCTGATGTTGAATTGATAGTTGTGACACTATTAGTAACTTCAGAAGTACATACTTTGAAAGTATGCCTGTTAATTTCGTCGTTTAAATCAAGTTGGTGGCGCTAGTTTTCCTTTGGCGTCAGTAATAACAATACAATTAGACAAGGAACATTTTTTGCATTATTTCGTTATTATCTACATTCTTCGAGTTTCTGTAGAAAGACTGGATGGCTGATCGTGTAAGTAGGCCGTATTATTTCATTGTCTGCTTTAAAAATTAAGATTTCACTATTGAACAGTCAAATTGACGACTGATGTTCCTTTTAGAAAACTATGAATTTGAAGACAAATAAAGTTGTAGGAGACTTAACCCATATACGCCAGCTGTTCCCAAACGAGGACACCTAAACAAATATCGTTAACTTTTTATTATATATCTTTTTTCTTCTTTCTTTTGTTGACATTTGATGGTTAAGAAGCTGTTGAAGTGTTATTAGACAAAAGAGTAATCAGAAACAGTCAAAAGTGATTTTGCTGCGCATCTTGTGGAGTTGTTTCAGTGATCAGTAAATACATAAAATAAGTCATTTTTATTTGTAAGTTTTTCCAATTAGTCTGTTAGTTTTCTTACAAAAATTAAATAAATATAATGTAGGCTATAAAATAAAATTGTATTATGCGAGGAAAGTTGAACATCATTTATAGAAGATAAAGTGTTATAACGGTGTCCCCAATTGGGGTCAGTGGGAACATCAGAAGTAAAAATTATTCTTAGTTTTCAGAAGCCATTGTTGTATAAATAGTGGCTTAACGAACATTCAGCAGTCATGACGACTTCCTCGGGCTTCAAGAAGCATTTGATGCTGTAATGCTTGAGGAAAACGGTGTTGCAGAGATAGATTTAGTTGCGCTTCCCCCCAAAACCAAGTATGCTAACCGATGAAGAAGAAGGTGATGATGACCATATTCAGAGCAATGCTATTCCGCGAGGCATCCCAGGTTGAGTCGAAGTATTCACGAATCGAGGTGAAGACGATTGGGACAGTAAGTTCGATGATGAATCGCTCGCTGAAATCAAGAGACGCAGAAATCATTTTGAGGAACCTCGCTGGCGTAAAACAGCCTATCTGTGAGCCTATAGGCTGGACAACAGTGTGTGCACGATGGAGTCGAACTATGATAGCGTCCTCCCTCTGGGGAAAGTAAAGAAATGAAGCGCAGTAGAGAAGAAAAAAGGCATTCCGCATGCTTCACAAAGCTACAGCAAGTGTATTAGTGGTGTAGATTAATTGTACCGTGCTACTATGCATGGCAAAAACTGGTGGTGGGTTTTGTTCACGTACATGCTCGATCTAGCCGTGGGAAACGCATGACGTCTTCACATTCTAACGAATGATGACAAGTTAAATCAGCTTCAATTTTGCCGCTACATTGCTCGTCACTATTTGAGACACAAAAGAATTGAAAATTTGCGCCCAACAGCTTCTGTGGTGCCAAGTATGATGGGGTCAGTCACTATCCAAAAAAAACTATCCCGGCAACTAAGATGTACCGTGTGTTATAAGAAAGCACTTTGGCAATGTAAAAAGTGTGTGCAAACTTTATGCGTTGAAAGAGAATGCTTTGACATTTTTCATACCTCTTCTTTTCCGATGAAGGATGTATATTTTTGTTGTTTCTTTATTATTTTCTTATAACATTAATAGTTTTTACCAATAAATAACGAAAATTTGTTATTTCCACCGCGAAGTTTTCTTTGGGCCCAAATTGGTACGAAAACTTAGAACTCAAGCAGCCAAGTGAATACAAAACAAAGACACACACAATCGTTTCGCCCAGTTTCGTTAAGTTCTTTCACTTTTGCTTATGCGAGGGCGAAATGAATCACTCTCTACGTAAGCAAGCGTCAGTCTGCTGATTTCTCCATAAGCAAGTATGAAACTTGACGATGTCTTTGGTTTGTCTTTTAGTTTGATTTTGACATAAGTTCAAATTTTGTACGGCTATTATACTATAGGGTGGGCGCCGTGGCGTAGTGGGTAGGTGCGTCGACTCCTACGCTCGAGGTCGTCGGTTCGAATCTCGAAAAAACATCAAACATTTTTTCACGGCTCCACCTCTTTCGAGTCACTGAGAATGCTCAAAGAGTATAACTGTCTAGAAAAAGCTTCTCGATCTCGCCGTTCGGAGCCGGCATTAAACTGTAGGTCCCCTCCGCTCGTGACAGAACAATAGCACGCACAACACGTTGGTAGTGGCGTTGTGGATATATGCGTCAAAAAAATAATTGTTCAAGGCTCTAGCCCTTTCGAGTCGCTGACAATGCTTGAGGAGTATAACTATCTAGAAAAAATCTTTTTCAATCTCGCTGTTCAGAGTCGACATTAAACTGTAGGTTCCCTCCATTCGTGAGAAAACAATAGCACGCATAAAACGAGTGGTTGCTGAGAAGCAGGGCCAAGTCCACCTCGGACTGTAACGCCCCCATTATTATTATATTAAATAGTGCTAACTAATGGTCAACTGTAAGATTTGGTCACCCAGCTTTTTGTTTTGCATTCAAAGAGCGTTGGTTTGATCCACTGGGGGGTTATTTGAGACGGGATCTATTCGAGTCATTTTTTGGTAGTTTATCAGCTACCTCATAATCGGCCATGTCCCTGTGCCCAAGGACCTACATAATTCGGAGTCACTAAGAATGGTAGTATCAGTTGTTGTTTTTTGCAACATTGATATCATTCTGGCCGCATCTTTGACTACTATGTTGTCCGCTTAAAACAAACTGCAACAGTCAGAAAGCTGATTAAACTGTGCAAGTTTAGTTTTTCGGAGGATACGCCCGTAATTGTGCCTGTCACAATCCTCGAGTACTTTAATGTTCGTATTATTCGTGAATTTTAATTTGATTTACGTTGAATTTTCATTCGTAAATTTAATGTGCAACTTTTTTAAACACTGCTATTTCCTAGACTTTGCGGAATAAGATACGTACATTGAATCACGATCATTTTATTATAGTGATGCGTACGTATACAATTTTATGTATTCGATTTCTGTTTCGTGGAAAGTAATGAACTCATAGAATGCACATGAGTGACTATCTTTATCGTGAGTGAATTTATACATTCACCTATGGCAGTAGAACGAGAACGTACTTTTCATATCGGTCTGCTGCATCTAAATTTTATTCGAGTATAAACTAACACACTGGAATAGGATAGTGAAAGCTTTAAATAATTGTTCAGTGAAACCCGCAATCATCCGGAAAATAGATAAAGATACAAAAAGGCAAAAATGAACTGCCATTTGCACACTTGCATTGTGTTTCGCCGAGCTTTAATGACTGGATTTTTTGGTCATGTAACAGTTCGCGGTGATTTCAAATAAGCTCCTAAAAACGATGGTGAAAGGGCGCATTAGGACAGGAACGGGTGTTTGAAGCATCAAAATTTGTTATTTTTTTACTCGATTTATTTCGTTATCGTTTACCAACGAAAACTTCCTCCCATCATTTTTTTCTCGTGTTAGCAACACTTTTTTCCAGCGACAATCAATTTGACAGCTGATATCTGATATGCGCTCTGTTTGGTTTGCCATTTGAATGTGCGGCAGAACAACGCTTGCAAATTGAGAACATTTATTTCGAGCGAACAGTGGTTCAGTTCGTGAAATTTACCGTACACTTTATGGTCGAGCTAATCTTTCATCCGTGCAAGTTTTTCGTCCACATCCACAAAAAGCTACTGTTTTGGTGGGTTCTTTATGAGCGAGTTATTGGTTCATATTTCTTCGAAAATTGTTGTTGGATTAAACGTCACAGTCGATCAAAAGCGCTTAAGAGCAAAGATTATTGACTTTCGGTCACCCATTGGATGAATTGGATTACAGTGGTCGGCAATTGTACAGCGGCTGCTATTTTATTCCAGGCTTTGTCCAGAAAATGATTCCACCAATAAAGCTAAAACCCAGATATATTCTACGGTCTTTGAGTAATCTATTATATTTCATCGATGTTTCACTCGTTATTTAGAACCTTTTCGTTGTCACCCCGTAAAAAACAATAATGCCGTAAATAATTATTTCCCCATCCTTCAGTCATCATCCCAGCTAATTAATTAAGACCTCTCGTCATTGTAATCCTTTCAAAAATGATTGTCTTATTTTAATTAATGGAAGCACATCGCCTCCTCGAGTACAGCGTTAATTTTACCACTCTCACGATAAACATACTTCACAGTTCCTTAAACATACATCCACATGCAACTATTTGCCATTAGTGAATGAACACAAAATTTACAGAAGAGGGAGAGAAAAAAAAAGACTAGTCAAAGAAAGTGTTTGTGACATTTTTAGTAAATGTGACAACGCAGCCTCACAGCACATCCCTGTGTTATGGACGAGTGCATTTTTATGTATGCATGTGGATGCATCTGTACATATCTATGTACTTATAAGTTTCGCCACAATAGTTTACCAGTAAGCAGTGAAAAGATCTCAATAACTTTCTGCAACAGCATTTATGCCTTTATTTTTTTTTTCTGCTCCGCAATGATGTACTTATTGCACAACGTTAAGTTAGAATGCATTACACAAAATTAGAACACGATTCTTTTAGTGACGAGTTGTATATTTCCACATTATAACCGGAAACAACTTAAAAACGTTTTTTTGTTGTTTTTATGTTTTTTTTTTTTGTGATGGTAAAAGCTAACAAGTCCAAAAAGGGGGAAAACTATTATATCCAGAGCTTTTGTTTTGATATATTTACGAAAGAAATGTATTTGCCAACATGGTTCCAAGAGTACTTGATCACTTAGTTTTGAACATTGTTATGATGTTTTCCATTTTATGCTTCTTTTCTTGTTTTGTTTTTGTTTTTGCTTTTGTCGTTAACCGTTTTGCTTTTGTGTTGCTCTTCCTTTTTCACACTGAAGCGTGAAAAATTGAATCGAAATGGATATTTATCGATTGGACAGTGGTGGATAAAGTTGGATGATTTCGGAGAATCTTAATATTTCTTCTTCTTTTTATGGGATACAGTCAGAAGTGAACTCCACCAACAAGCCTCTTCAGATAGCACAATTTTTTGCTAGCTTTCTTCAATTGCGCACACCAATTTGGTTGAGGTTATTCTCCACTTGTGTACGCCACCTCAATCGTGGAAGTCCTCTGTTGTGTTGTCCCACAGGCTCTTTGGGTCGGAGGTAAGTTATCCATGCGTTGTATATGGTCTAGCCATCTAAGGCGTTGGCTTCGTACACGCCTGTTTGAACTGCCGTAACGCCTGATTTATAGTCTAGAGTATCCGCGTGTTCATCGGCTGCATGTGGTCTGTTAAGGTATTTCAAGTTGCGCGTTTTTTTTTTTGTGATGGTAGGTGAAAATCTCCAAAAGACACGTGCACGTGCAGTGCCGTACGTCTTTATCCTTTCTTTGTTTGCTGAAGTCTTCAACAGCGGATCCGTTCATATCCGAGGCATTTTGTTTTCTCTGAAATACAGTACAATCTTGAAAATATGAACTGTTGTATAACATGAACAGTTCGGAAAGATGAATGATTTTTTTCCCAACATACTTCCGGGCGAGGCTACTATAGAGCAGTTTTTTTTAAAGAAAAATGTCCCCATCATCACGACTTCCGAGGCGTGCCTTGACTGCGATTCCATCAGGTAGGCGACCGCTTGGCAGACCTAGGACGAGATGGTTGGACCAAGTCCAAACACTCGCATGGTTGCGCTTGGGCATAGCTCCTGATGAGTTAGAGTCGATAGCGGAGGATCGAGTGGCCTGGAGATCTCTCGTGCATGTATTGCCCCCGCGACCCCTTTAGTGGAACATGCGGGTCACTGAAAATGAGATGAGATGAGTCTACATAAGTCCGTTTCTTACCTCTTATAAATATTTTTTCTAGTTTTTGATGTTTTTTATTTCTTTTACAATAAAATGAATTGTTATATTGATACATGCAATGTTTTTATGTGTGTGTGTGGGCGCCGTGGCCCTGTGGATTTGTGTGCCGACTCCTACGCGCTAGACTTTCACAGTCTAGGTTCAAATCCCAGCCCAAGTAAAATTTTTTTTAAAACCAAATTGTTCGCTGCTCCACTTCTTTCGCATATATGAGTATAACTGTATAAGTGCCTAGAAAAAACTTCTCAATCTCGCCGTTCGGAGTCGGCATTAAACTGTAGGACCCCTACAGACGTGAGAGAACAATAGCACGCACAATACGAGTGGTAGATAAAAAGCTGGACCCAGGTCCACATCGGACTGGAGCTTCGCTATTATTATATTAATGTTTTTATGTATGGCGTTCTTCTTTCACTTAATTTCGATGCTTGGGAAGATGAACACTTCGAAAAGATGAGCGGGGCCAGTTTTACTTCTGTTCATCTTTTCAAGACTCTACTGTATTTCTATTCCATCTCGCCTCAGTAACATAGTGAGTAAGTGCGTTGACTCCTAAGTTGAAAGTCTAGGTTTTATTCTCGACGGACAATTTTTATTATTCACGGCTCCACCTCTTTCGTTTCGTTGACAATGTTTAAGGAACAACTTCTTATACTTCGCCATTAAAAGTGCAGGTCGCCTCCACTCGTGAGAGAAAAACAGAATGCACAAAACGCGTAGTTTCTCTGGAGGCTAGGTCCAAGTCCACCTCGGACCAGTGCTGCTAGTATTTTCAAGTGCAATTTACCACACTGAAGAAGACAAATTACCATATTATTCAAAATTTACCACTCCCAATAAAATTTGCTTCAAGATAGAAACTGTTACGGGTTGAAGTATGCTTGAGACTCCATGTAGAAATGAAAAAAAAATGGTAAAACATTTTCAGCAAAAGCTCTGCAGCTAGTTCCTTTGGCAAATATATCAGATACGCCTTGAACTCATGGTATTCAATCAAATGGCAGCATAACTTTTTCAAAAGGAATATATCTTTTTTTTTTGTCTGAAAATACATTTTTACCAACTGCTTTAAATGAGAGTTGGACTTTCCCATGAAAAGGAAAAAAGAAATTTACCACTACATGGCAGCACTGCCTCGGTCCGCACCGCCCTAAAATATAAATATGTATATACACATATGTATATATGTACATATATATATGTTTTTCTATCACATCGAAATGCTACTTTTGTAGATCTAAAATCGCAGTTTATTCAAAAATATATATCAAAAAATAAATTTTCTGTAAAGATTCCGATATATTAAAGATTTAAAATTCGTTTCTTTCACATTTATTTCCACCCTTAAACGCACAACAACAATCTACACACGAGTTGGCATGATTAATGATTGCGTTTGCCACAGTTGGGGAATTTTTGCTTGAGGTGGTTTAAATTTGGATAGAGATAAGCGATTCATTCATTCATCCAAATCAAGTACGGATAGAAGAAAGAAGTCATTTGAATTGAAATGTTTTGAATTCGCTACTTGATGTTCAGGATTCTTTCTAAAAGTCCTGTATAACAGGACAAGACCCTTGGTGCGCGAATATAAATTGACCGGTTTATGAAGTAATTGTTGTGGAGCGACCAATTAAATCTCACAAAATCCGGATTAGCAAAAATGTGGATATCTATTAAAGTACATTCATATGTTAAACCAGTATGGTGAGAAAATGTTATAAAGAACGATACATGTAAGATTCGGAAAACTCGTCCGGTTGGATTAGAAATAACAAAATTTAATTTGGTCCGGATTACATGGTTGTGTTAGTGGAAGTGTGGTTTAGTGGAACTTTCCAGCAGTTATTTTGCTTTATATTGCGAGTTGAGACATTAAAAGAAAACTGTTAACAATTAAATACCGTTAGCATCATGCTTCGTGTACATTTCTTACAAGAAAAAATGTTAAAAAAATATTTAATTCAGTCAATAATGTGTCAGTGGGCACCTTGGCAGAGTTGGTAGGTACGTCGACTCCTACGCTCGAGGTCGTCGGTTCGAATCTCGAAAAAAACATCAAACATTTTTTTACGACTCCACCTCTTTCGAGTCACTGACAATGCTCAAAGAGTATAACTGTAGGTCCCCTCCACTCGTGAGAGAACAATAGCACGCACAACACTAGTGGTTGCTGAGAAGCTAGGCCCAGGTCCACCTCGGACTGTAGCGCCGCCATTATTATTATCATTATAATGTGTCTGTAGACAGTGGCAACACTTTCAGATTATATATTGTCAGAAACTTCCACTACGTTAATAGCTACTCAAGTCATAAACACACCACTTATAAACAATCATTTAGGTAAAATAAATATGTTACAACGGCCCATACGGGGAGATTTCGAATTGTGACGCGAAGAAAAACACAAATAATGTGTTGTATTTCATTCTTGTCAACCAGGTGGCAGTCTACAAACCGCTTTAAAATCGACTGTGTCATTGCGACTTATACCTCCTTTCACTACTGAGTGAAAAAGTGTTTCCACTCCATTACCTGTACGCCATTGAACAGAAAGAACTCCTTCATCTTACGACTAGTGGCTTTCGGGTGGTTACATTGTTAGCTGACTACTTTAAGGTAGCACCACATTGGTCCGTGTCACAACGTTCGCTTTTTGCTCCATTACTTCATCAATTTTGTGTACAGGGTCAACGCTGAGAAATAAAGGCAAACGCCCCTGTACCGTGATTTTTTAATCCATTAGGGTTTTTTTTTAAAATATACTTTTGTTAGAACTCTGTGATCGGGGTGGATTTTATGAACTGGCGTCACCATGCAAAACAATTTTTTTCGATTCCTCAGTCTACAGAATGTTTCACAATTTCTAGGTAGATAAAATCAGTAACATTTTGATGTATTTTTAAGACGTCACCAGGCGTATTTTTGATGAGGGGTGGTTCCCTGAACAACGTCTGTTGTGCGCACATTCAAATCACCTAGTTTTACGTCGTGAACACTGAGATTAAGAAGGAAACGTAGTATTTGTTTAAATAATAGGCATTTCTCCAACGACTAGTTGAATGATCGTACGAAAGTGTGTTACTCGGGTTTTAACACCTTTCGAATGCAAAACACACCGCAGTGTTAATTAGCATTTTGGGCATGTCTTAATTATAAAAACTGCACAAGTAAACATTTTAATTATTCAATTAGCGATGACCACTCATGCATATTCCATTAAGTTCTGAATCAGTTGTGATACAAATTTAATCGTGTAATCTATTTGTTTTCTTCGAAAGCTTAAAAACACGTAAGCGAGCGATTCGCATTCGACTTATTCAAGCGATTTCTTCTCTGTAGTTGTTCTTTCCTGATTCAAGTCGCGACCGTCTAAGGTCAATCCCAATGATGTCCTAGGTTTTCCAAGGAGCATCGTTAACTTAGATCTGCTGACAAGAATGTGTTGCAATGGCTCGTCTTCTATATCGACGATTGCAGGGGTTTTCTTATGGATAATTTACAGTGGTGTGCAAAATAATAGGTGCGTTATTAAAAGTCGCGCAAATCTGAAAATAGGGAATAACAAATTAATTGCGTGAACTCAAAAACTCTTTTTCCTCGGAGGAGTCACACGAACTGCCTGCCACTGTCTGACCCAGGTATTGTAAATTGAACATTGACTCATTAGATCATAAGACATTTCGCCATTTTGCAGCTACATAATTCAAGTGCGCCTTGGCAAAGCGTTTTGTAATTGACGGAATCGAAAAGTGAGCTACGGAGATTAGTTGGGGTTTCTAACAGGCAGCTTATAATCAATTGGTCTCCTTATTGCTGACATGTCTATATTCAGGTTGGTGCCGTGAACGAAGGCCATATGAACTAACGCCATACTGGCGTTAATTCGCATTTGAAAGTGAATTAACGCCATAATCCACTTATGGCTTTAATTCACTTTCAAATTTGAACTAATGCCATATGGCGTTAGTTCGTTTTAGGAAGTGGCCTTAGTTCACATTTGAAATTGAATTAAAGTTACTCGCATCAATCTCAATAATTTACATTATTTACATGGTCCTAAGAAATGAGGTAGAAACTTGTAGGAAATAAGTTTACGGCGTATAAACAGTAATGTTGGAATGGGGGGGCATGCTGTCCCCCTGCAACCCCCCTGCTATACCACATGTAGGATTTGAAGTAGGCGCGAGAAGTAGCCCTTCGTTCACGGCACCTTCAGGTTCAGGTCTTTCTTTCTTTCTTTTTGCGTCGATATAACAAATGCGCCCTTTTTAGCAGGCCCCACAATTTGATGATTTCGTTAGATGTCATTCGTCGCCCACTCATGTTTCTTTGGTTTTGTGCGATTTTAAGCCAGTGGTTACTAGGTTTTGAAAGCATACAGCATATGCGGCCTTGCAATCGACGAATAGGTGGTGTGTCGACACTGCTTTTCGCTTTTCTTGGGTCTTTTTCAGGATCTGCTTATAGTGTAAATATCTGGACTATTGTGAATTTCCCCGGTCTGAATCCACACTGATACGGATTTATCGACTTGTTGACGAAAGGTTCCAAGCGTTCGCACAAAACAGCAGTGAAAATCTTGTATGTGATGTTAAGGAGGCAGACATCCCTCGATAATTGACGCTGTCATAGGGGTATCCTTTCTTTTGGATTGGAGGTTCAAAGATTCAGAGATTTCATCCATCGCTTATACGACCCTATTTTACAGATGAGCTGATACATGCTTCCAGTCCAGATTAGATTTCAGCAGACAGGTCCTGTTTGCATCTAATATTTACCAAAGCAGTCTTGATACTGACTTAGTATCTGGGAGGTGGAATGTGATGCTTCAACGACTTCTGTTATTAGTTGAAGTTTAGTGGCTTGCGTTGAAGGAAAACGTTGGAGTTTATTTTCACTTTTGTTCTGGATTTAGGTAACACCCTGGTGTCTTGGGGCACAGTTCTGGGTAGGATTACATCCTAGGATTTATTGTTGGTGTGTCTGGAACCTTGATGGCGACTGACAAGAATCGAGTGCATCGATAGCAAGTGAGCATCATCATGAATAACTTTAATCTCCGTCTGAA
This sequence comes from Myathropa florea, assembly GCA_930367185.1. Taxonomy (NCBI): domain Eukaryota; kingdom Metazoa; phylum Arthropoda; class Insecta; order Diptera; family Syrphidae; genus Myathropa; species Myathropa florea. The sequence goes on from OV884004.1 coordinate 23,658,084, forward strand.
GAGCACTACGATGATCTGGAAGAGGTTGTGGAATGGCGATCTCTAGTGAATACGCGCAAATCCTCATGTCTGTCCCCTCAGACGTCTTGGAGAAAGTCAGATTTAGCTGGATTTCACACCGTATCAATCTACCATTCTTCTTTCTTCGGGATAATTGGAGGACCTGTGCTGTGGGATCTTTTTCTATTCCGCTATGTTTCCCAAATTTGAAAATCTTTTTCATTTCATTAGTTTTCATTGTCACAAATGCCGCAACTGAACACATGAATTTCCTGTTATTATTTCACATTTGGTTTTTCTTTAGGTTCCCTACTTCTTCACGCACATAATTAATTTATGAAAAAAAAAAATGAAATGTCATAGTTCTTCTTTCCATCATTAATTCTGTTTCTTCCTCTTCTTCATTTGAAGTCCTTGAAAAAATAAATAATAAATGAAAAATGCACGCAGTGCCACAGCTAAGCTTCAACTGCAAGTATTGATTTTGTGTGTGCAACTGGCCCCCACACGTTTCTAGCAGACACTGGATATAGTTTACTTCGACTACGAAACGTAGAATTACGAGCAACACATGTGTCTGGCCATATATTTATCCATTACACGACAATGGGTGCATAACTCCTACGACTTCATGATTCGAGAAATGCAAAGTGACATCTTACTGTCGGGTCGAGCGTGTATGTGTAAATTAATAATTTGCAGTTAAATCGCATCGACTCTCCGACGTGCTCAAATCAAAACAATTGCTTCAATTGTTGTGCAGCATCATAAATTTGAATAGGAAATCTGATAGACTAGCTCCATAAACTTGATTAAAGTTTTTAATTTAAAATAGGAAGCAATAACATGCGTTGTTGCTAATTTGTGTTGTCTTTATTTACATTTTTTTTCTTAAGAAAATAATCTGTTTAGCTTTGGTCGGTGATTCACCAAGATGGATCTATTGTGATGTCACATACAATACAAAGGAGCTCTTTTTTGGCTGGTCCAGAGGTTTCCACTTGCAAAGCTATAAGTAAGCAATAATGGAATTTGAACTTTCTTTGTCGGAGTAAGTTTAGAGATACGTACTTTTATTTTTATAATCTGCGGCCGCAATTCATAGTTTAGTGATAAAATTTAAGTCTACATTTTTGATGCTGGATGTTCATGTGTCAGCGAGACAACGGGTTGGTCAAAGGGCCGGGAATATTGCTGTCGTTCAATTGAACCAAAGCCATACTATTGCGAATTTAACGAAAGGATCTTGGCCTGCAACTTTATAAAATAAAATTAACTTAAGAACTTAAGTCATGCGATCATATGAAGTGACGTACGTTCTCAGAATGGACTCTAAAAATGTTAGAAGAAAGTGACGAATTCTATTATAAAATCATCTTCAGTGATAAAGTGCATTTTTGGCTCAACGGAAGAAGATGATCAACTTCATTGCATCTTCAGTGATGAAGCGCATTTTTGGTTAAACAGCTTCGTCAAAAAACAGAATACGCGTTATTGGTCAGGTGAAAACCCTTCAAGCGCTTCAAGAAACAGCATTTCATTCACAACAAGCCAGCATCGTTAGAGGAGCTCAGGGCCAATATTAAACGAGAGATAGCGTCTGTTTCCGTCGAAAAGTGTGGCCGAGTCAACGAAAATTGGTTTCAGTTTCCATGTCCTTTATTATTGTTGTTGAGGGTATATAGCACCGCGACCTTCAAGATCTATTGTGCCCCCTTTTAATACCTTAGCAATATTAGGAGTTCCCCTCAAATACAGTTCTTTTCAGAGCTTTATTGAAGGTAGTGGACTTATATTACGCATAGGTGAAGAAATCTGTTCTAGAGTATTCTCTCTAAACCAGTTTCCTTCAGGAATCTGAGAATTTCTTCTTCTGATAGTAGGGCTAGTGCCTCACAAAATCCCAGTGTGTGTTCTGGAATTAGAAAGAATATTTTACTCCCAATCAGTGTCCAACGATATACTATACTTCGTAAACCTCAAAAAATGGTGCTGTCACCAATTCAGTTCAATCTCTTGGGGTGTGTGGGATTGAATTGGGATATCGCACATTTTGTCATAGTACATTGTTATTAGAAGAAAGCAATAAGTTTTTCGTTTTCCGAATACCCTTAATTGCTGTTAATTGAAAATAGACGTAGGTTTTTGTGGTTATTTTGTGTCTTCATAGTTCTGTTGGAGCGAAAGGAAACAAAGTGTCCCCCTTTTTCCACTCAGTAAGCCCTTCTTTTATTAGGCTCCTTAATGTTCAAGTGCTTGTACAAAAGAATTAAGCAAAGAAATCAGACAAAACATTGAACCTTTTACAAGAATAGAACATCGTTAAATGAATTAAACGGTAAAATTCAGAGGGAGTTTTCAAATTATGACAAACGCCACATTCTTAGGAATGCGTAAGGCGTCTGAATGTACAATTGATTGCACAGAAGAAATTATTTTCGAACGAAAATGTGTGCAATCAAGTGTCTACCCGTACAATTAGCTGGATCCCACCAGCCCATATATTACTCTAAATGGAAGTTTTTTGTGGATGCTATGTCGTTTAAACACTCGCCTGTGAATGTAAAATGTTTTTTTTGTTATCAATTTATTCATCGCAAATGAGCCTCACCGCGAAACAAAATTTTGGGGTGAACATTAGCATCAACAACAATCTCGTTTGCGGCCCATTTGTAGATCAGAATGGATTTTACATTCCAGCTGGATCCCAAATAGATTGTTGCAGAAAAATGTATTACTTCAAAATGCGTATTTACATGTAACCATAGACTAATTTTCAAAGCATTTAAACAAGTCTGAAATCCTTCGTTGGTTTGACATTTGTTTTATATCCCTAAAACTGAATTCTATCACAATTTTATTTAATTATTTTTTTCAATCGGTCATAAGATAATCGAAAATTCATGTCCTCATTCACCTGCAATCGCCATTTGTCCTGATTCCGTCTATTCTTTCCCCAATCATCGCCCTGTCAGCCGAAATCAATCCAATGAAACTGTCCCATCGCCGAATTGATTTTCCTAAGGGCCTCATTCCCTCGGGTTTGTTTCAAACTCGCTGTTCATAATTACTTTCAAATTAAACTACTTTTTTTCGTCTTCTTAAATCGGGGAGTAATATGAACACAAAATTTGTGAATGTAGTCAATTTCAACAATTCAAATGCGATTTTAAGTGAAGTGAAACTATATTGGCTTACAATATCACAGCCAACCGTACTTTTTACCTTCTTTCTGTTCGTTTATCCTGCAAATTTCCAATCAATACGGGCACAGTTTTATATGAAACTTCACCAAATATTGCTTCAAATATAATTTTAGACCGAATTCTAAACATTTAAAATCAGAACGTCATCGATTGATGACAAATGATTTGTGACCGGTGGCTATTAAATAAATGTTGCAAAAACTGAGTGGTTTTTCTTAAAACTTGTACAAAGTGGTGCAAAATTAATCATCCTATCGGAGGTGTAATTTTTGAAAATGGCGTCATAGGTCAATCTTATTTGACAGTTGTGAACTAAACTGCAGTAAATAGTATACAAATAGACAAGTAATGGAGCGCTATACTCCGCAAGAGCGTGGAATAATTGTAACGACTTTTTTTTTACCAATAATCGGTCGGTGGTGTTAGTGCGCCATGAATTTCTACGTCGATTTCTTAATCGTGTCGCGCGAACTAGACAAACATTCCGGCGCTTGGCTATTCGACTCGAACAGACTGGAACCACAGGAGACCATACAGGGCGTGGCCGCCACCGGACTGGTCGCTCGGCTGAGAATATCGCGGCTGTGGCTGCCGATGTCGCAGAAAACGAAAAAACTTGAACCATACAATAGGCCACGCAATAATTGGTCATGATAAACGACTTCTCACTGCCGGAATTGGATAAGCGGTGCTTGGTGAACATGTGGTTTCAACTAGATGGTCCAACCGCAGAAGAAGCGTTTTCTGGTCGCGTAATCTCCCGTTTTGGTGATTTGACATGGCCAGCAAGATCACCCGAGTTAACCATCCCAGACTTCTTTCTTTGGGGGCTACTTGAAGTCGCGGGTTTATGCCAACAAGACAAATGCGAACAGTTATCACCAGAAATCTTGTGGAAAATCATGGAAAATGTAAAAACGGCCACAAAGTTTTTCTTATTTAGTGAAAAAGTAAAATAATATGGGCGCCGTGGCGTAGTTGGTAGGTGCGTCGACTCCTACGCTCGAGGTCGTCGGATCGAATCTCGAAAAAAAACGTCAAACATTTTTTCACGGCTCCACCTCTTTCGAGTCAATGACAATGCTCAAAGAGTATAACTGTCTAGAAAAAGCTTTTCAATCTCGCCGTTCGAAGTCGGCATTAAACTGTAGGTCCCCTCCACTCGTGACAGAACAATAGCACGCACAACACGAGTGGTTGCTGAGAAGCTAGGCCCAGGTCCACCTCGGACTGTAGCGCCGCCATTATTATTATTATTATTAAAAAAGTAATTCAAAAACAAAATTGGATGAAAATAAATTCATTAATAAATCCATCCATTATTAATTCCATTAAATTCCGAGCATTCTTATTTCCATTTTTATAAAATATAGTTTTCTTTGTCGTTAGCGGTATGGACCACTTGTCTTATCTTTATTTATCAGTCAATGGTTCAAAACGTTTTTTATTTTCTGTTGTTGGTTACTTTACCTAAGTGATGACTCAGTACTACTCTGAAACAAAATACATATATTTGTAGTTTAAATTCCAACCTTCGACTCTCCATTGTCTTGTTGAAGGGGATGTCGCCAGACTTCTTTAAGAAGGCTATTCAAAATCAGGTCAGGTCCATAAGTTTAACAGATCCTAGGTCTAATAAGCAGTGACGTAGAAGAATGTGAACATGAAATGTCGATTTTAATAACAGATGACATAAATACTCCGGATGATTTGTGTCAATTCAAACACGTATGTTATTTTAAATGGTAAACATTTGTTAAAAAAAATAATAGTACGTCATTGGTTGTGACTCTAACCACGACGGTCCTATTATGTGAACCTAAATCTTAACAAATTCCTATTGGGTTTGTTGTGTATACAGGAAAACCATACTTATGTATTTAAGATTGAGTCTAAGTTATTAAGCACGATTCGGGTCCTTGTTACTGAAATCCACAATTCACCAAATATTCACATTATGTCTTATCTTAGCCCTTCTTAGATTTGAAAATTGCATATCAACATGCACTCTATTTTCGTCGAATTGAATGCTACACGCAACATCGTGTAAGGGCATAACTATACAGCGCTATGTATAGTTTGACATCATTGCTTGAAAACTTTCATGTCGAAAGTTTTAAAGTCACGTGACTGTCAGAACTTTACGGTCACTCACTATCTCTCAATATTTCGTACAAAATACTTCGAAACATCAAAACGATACATCAGGTCCTAAAGGATTCTGAAACGAAGTAAATGCTGTCATTGAAAGTAGTGCAGACGCCTTTGACGATTTGGCCACATCACGTAACAAGCAGCAATAAATTTGTTGTGGTAGTGGAGTAATGGACTTCGTTTACCTAGGCTCTGCTGTAAGCAACACAGACAACATCAGTGCAGAGATAAAATGCAGACTAATTCTTACCAATGAATGTTCTCTAAGGTTCAAAATGCAAGTGAGTTTTGGGTCCTCACTTGGTCGATTCGATTTTTTCTCGTCCATTTTTCGCTTAACAACGGTTCAGCCTGCGGTTTCTTTTTTCATTTACGTTTGTTGGCAATAGGAGAAGGGTGTAAATACTACTGTACTGTACTTACATGAACTAAATGGAAGCCTGCTGACTCAGCGCGTACTTCTGGATAAGCTACATGTCGTACGAAGAATTCTGCTCCGGGCCGAAAAACTTCATCCCAGACTCTATTAATTGCACCTAGACTCAGTGAGGACTGGAGTACTGTCCAGTCAAGAAGCTAATTAATTCTTGATCAGAATTATCTTGATCAGAATATCCGATGGTTCGGCCGGCATATCCCATTCCAAAAAGGAAGAAGCCTTCTATTTTATAATTCATTATATTGACAGAGAATCTATTTAGCAGTCTTTTCATGGCATGGCAAGTGCGTTCTTCTGAAGAAAAAATTGACTTCTTGTCTACAGCGATCCGTTAACTGCTAATCTAACAGTTTTTGCTATTTGACAAAGGAGTTGAAACATTCTTCTGAATGAGGGATTTTTTTTATAGTTTTGCTTGTCTCTTGCCTTCTTTTGTTAAGTTCCAGCAGCGATTTGTTCCCAAGGTGTTTTTTTTTTCTTTGGTAGTAGAATAATATCAGTCTAAATCTTTACTAGCAATATGGTTGATGATTTCAGTGCCACCACAAACAAAAATTGCACTGTTTGGAGAAATAGCCAGTTTGATGATTGAGAGTTGATTTCTTGCCATAGTTGTTTGCCATATCACCATGAATAGCTTCACGATGGAAATTGTTTTGTAACTTACCTTCATGATTAGCGACAAAGCTGATTTCTGGTTGAATGACTATGTCAGTAGACCAATTTGACGGACCTGGAATGAAGGAAATTCGCAATTGCTTAGGAAAAGCTCGTTCTACCCACAAAAGTTAACTGTTTTGTGAGTGCTGTGGTCAGTGAAGGGTGCTGCATATACGAGGGTGGTTTGATAAGTATGTACTTAGCCTACAAAAGAAAAACGAAAATTTTGGAAAAGTAGCGATTTATTTCTCAGCATAGTCTCCTCCAAATTTCGAGTGACTTTTTCAAGATTAGGAACAAAAAGAAGTCACCAGTGGCCAAATCTGGAGAATACAGCGGATGGGGCAGCAGTTCGTAGACTAATTCGGCCAATTTGGCCGTGGTTTCACGTTTGCGGTTATTGTCCGAAGTCCGCAAACGCAGACAGCTTTCTCATGCCCAATATTTCATGCAGGATATGACCCACGCGGTCCTTTGAGATGCCCACTATCTCAGATATCTCCTTCACCTCCAGCTCCTTCAATCGGCGGCCTGCCAATACGAGATCGTAAATTTTTGTCACGTTATCCTTCGTGGTAGCCGATAAGCTACTTGGGCTACTTGGGTGTAGCTCATCAAAAATCGACGTGCGACAACGTTAAAATTCGTTAAACCAATTTTTGACGGTCGCTATCGAGTCACCGTACAAATCATCCAAGCGCTCTTTGATTTCCCTTTCAAAAAACATGAATTAAATCATCGACTGATATTGCTCTTTTTCCTGATATTGCTCTTTTCCCATTTTTTTTAAAATTCGCGGACACGCTCGCTTCTACACCACTATATCCGGAACATACAATTGTGTTCATAATAGTAGTGAGAACTAAATACAATTCAAACATTTAGTTGTTCCTATTACTACTTTATTTACACCTAGATTTAGCCAAAAATTACTAAATTGCAAATATCAATCGGTGGATTTACTTTTTAACCATATTTTGTATAACATTCGTAGCACAATTATTATTTTGACGTAGCATTACTATTATTTTGAACAGAGCCGTATGCACACCCATTCAAATTTCAGAAAATGTGTTTTTTAGTAAGAACAAATGGTCAATTTATTTTTGTTTCAATATTGTTTGAAACTCTAATAACCGGAAGAGACGATTATCCGGCAGTTCGTTGGCCCCAAGTAGTCTGAATGAAAAAGATTTTATTGTAATGCATAATACAATAGGTAGGTGGCATTTCGGACGTTAAGGGTTTTTATCTGTGGTTCAATTAGAAATTTAAGTTCCACTGTACTACAATTGAAGGAAACCTTTGATGAGCGCATCATCTCGCAAAAGGGCCCAGTGAATTGTCTTCCAAGAACATGGGATATCACACTTCTGGATTATTTTCTCTGGGATATGCAAGGTTGCACATCTATAGTCGTAAACTAGAGACTTTGAAGCAGAGTATTATTGCCAATAAACGGCCACAGATAATGGAAGAAGTAGGTTACAATTGGACCTCTAGATTTTGCTGCATTCGACACAGACGGGCACATGTTAGAACATAATGACATCAAATTTCTTTTCGAATGAAGCCAATACCATTACCATAACCATGATTTTTATGTTTGCTTTCATTTTGAAATTGCAAACCTCTAAAAAAAACACCCTTTCCATGTAGGCATGTACACACATTGGATTTTAGGTGAACTTATAGATTTTCCCGACCCTGAGGTGGTATCGATTGACAAAGTACTTCCTTACGCTGCCTTATTTTCAACAAATGCCCATAATTTCCTGTTGCTCATGCAATTTATAACGTTTTCCGTTGGTTGTCAAATATGAACACATTCGTTCGTACAATACCTTAAAATGTTGCTTAAATCACAAAATAAAATCTCATTTAGAATACTCAACGAATGATTGTGAGTACCCGATACACTTTCTCTTAGCATTCTCCTCTGCGCATATACAAGTGTGTACACTCATGAACATACCCGTAGAATGTTCATACCTATTTCTGCATGTATACGGTTATGTACCTACCCATTTCATGTTGCCATTTAAACAGCTTTTAATGCCTAATCATCGGGATCATTTATCAATGAACTGAATTCAATTTAAAATTCATTTCCCAAGTAACGGCGGCTACTGCCATTCTTCGGAAAACCTTCACGAAATATCTTTCGTCGTCTATGTTGTACTACCCGCGTGGGTTTTTCTGTCATTAAGCCACCAAGTGGTTGACCAACCAGTCATGAGGACAAATATGGCTTCCTTATTAGGGCATGTTTAGAATTTGCACGTTGTACGAATTAAAGGAATAAATTCAGTAGAAAATTTTTTGTTTTCATTTTAACTAGTTTAACTCATTATTTCATTAGCTAACTCATTCTAATAACGATGTTGCATACATATATATAACTGTACTTAGTTACTATTTCCTTATTTACTTTATTTCGTAAGTGGCAGCTCTCAGTCGACACAATCTGTTTTTGATTTATTATTGCAGGTTACAGACACCAATAAAAGCATTTGCCTGCCTTACAGCTACAAGGTAAGCGAGATCGTATTAAGTATGTAAATTGGCCTACTAGCCTTATTGTAGTGTTTGTTTTATACACTGAATCACAATCACTTTTTTTTTTTCATTTAACATCAGCTCTTTAGCAGTGTTCCACATTTGCATTTCTCATTTCAACGAATTCAATATGTATCAAGGTACTTTGTAGAACGCAATTATTTCAATATTTCATGGATATTCAATTCTTGGATAAGTCTACAAAAATATAATTGCATGAAGGAGCATAAAATAACAATCGGACAGCTCCGTTTATCGTTGCGAACCATGCCAACAGTGTTATTGTACATAGCTCAAGAAATGATTACTTTCAGAACACTTCCTCCACTAGTTGTGATAGCAAGCGGCTTTAACTTTTAAACAATGCGCTGAATTCGTTTACTTTCTGTGTAAATGTATATTCATTTCCCTAACCTTAATATACTTCAAAATGTAATCCTTGCGTAGTTAAAGCTTAGCGGCAGAGCATTCTGTCATGTACAAACTTACGAGCATTTTTCAAATCCTATTTAGGGGGTATCCTTCAATTGTTTTTATGCTTTAAGTTTGTGTGACTGTAGGATATTGCTGATGATGATGAATTTTTCCCGTTTGCACGCTTTTACTTAATTGTTTCAACAGATGAAATATTTTTTTGAAATTTGTTTTTATCCATTCGTACATTAAGTAATTCGCTGTGGTAGCAAACCAGTTTGTTTCTTTTTCTTTTATTCCTCTCCAACTTTCATTGCTTACCTTTTTTGTGTAGGTACATGAATCTACTTGTCTTTCGTAGAGGAAAAAAACAAAAACTAGTGTGGAAAATACAATACAGTCGGAAGAGATAAAATTAATCTCAAAAGGAAAATGAGAAAAAAAATTAAAGAAACCGAGCTGATTCAATCCATTTCCTGGCTTTGGCTTTGTAATCTATTGAGCGTTATACCGGAGCTGTTCGATAAGTCAGTGACTTTGAAATGAAATACTTGTTCGTTTTCTCAAAATTCAACTTATTTCGTTGTTCGATAAGTCAGTGACTTTGAAATGAAATACTTGTTCCTCTTCTCAAAATTGAACTGATTTTTTGGCGTGAATTCACCGCGATACAATTTTCCCAATAATAATCCTTTACTTTTTTAACCGTTCCAAAAAATATGATTTCTCAATATAGGCGTTTCTGACATTCTTGGGGCCCGCAGAGGCCCATTGTTTTCATTGTGCCTTGATTTCTAGTGTGTAGTGCTGTATTCAGGATTCATCAGCTGTTATGAAACGTCATAAATTCTCTGCAGTTCCAAATTCTGTTTTGAAATCTTCACCCGAATCCCTTTTTTGTCCACTGTCGTCAAGCTCGGAACACCGATAATTTTTTCATGCGGGCTTTAAATGACGGCATTTGAAATTGCTTCAATCTTAGCTATCTCATGAGCATTGACCCGGGGATCGTCACAATATCGTAGATTTTGTTGACCTTTTCTTTTCTTGTGTCGTCATTCGGACGCTTGTGGGGTTAACTTTCTCTTTACGTAAAAAAACGTTTAGTTCAGATGCTACTAATAGCTTCTGATAGGAACGAATTTTGATGGGATTGACAAACATTTTAGCATTACTCATTTGTGGGTTCCGGGACCTGTGACATTCGAGGAAATTGCGAAACTGTTGGACTCCCCCGCCATGAATTCTAGGACCTCTGGGTACGTCTCCCACTACAACTAAACATTTATTAAGGCTTTGATGCGTTTCGTTTCATCAATCATTTGAAAGATTCGAAGCAAATCTGGCCTTTCCAAGCTAAAGAGCGCTTGTCATTACCATAATTTTAGGACCGGAGATAAGAGTTGAAACAAATTCGATGTATTGGCTTTGACACCAAGTTTAGCCTTCCTGGTAACGGGTACACCAAACTATAAGAAAGCTTAGCACTGCTCTTCTCATCACTGGTGGACAAGACCCAGAGAAGAGAGTCTTCAACTCTTCTTCTTCTTCTTCTTAGGGTGCTACAGTCCGAGGTGGACCTGGGCCTCACTTAACATGCCTCTCCAGCCAGCACGATCTTTCGCCAGCTGTCTCCAGTTTCGCACACCAAGCCGGCCGAGGTCCCCCTCGACTTGTGGGCGCCACCTTGTACGTAGACGCTCAGAGTCGAAGACTCTTCGGGCCGGAGCTAAGTTGTCCATACGCTCTACATGGCCTAGCCATCTTAGGCGTTGGATCCGTAGACGCCTGGCTAGACTCATGTCGCTGTACAGCCCATACAGTTCGTGGTTGAACCTTCTCCTCCAAAAGCCATCAACGCAAACAGGACCAAAGATCGCGCGCAGAACTTTTCTCTCGAAAAGACCAAGAGACTGTTCATCCGCTTGGGATATTGTCCATGCCTCTGCGCCGTACAGCAGGACTGGAATGATCAAGGTCTTATATAAAGTCAGCTTGGTCTTCCGAGAGTGGGTTCTACTACTCAATTGCCTTTTGAGCCCATAGAAACAGCGGTTGGCAAGAGTTATTCTGCGTTTGATCTCGGTACTGATGTTGTTTGTACTGTTTACCGCGGAGCCGAGGTAGACGAAGTCCTTCACTACCTCAAAGTTATAGCTGCCAATGGTGACGTTCTGGCCAAGTCGTCGATGTTGTGCGTCCTTTCTTGATGACAGCATATACTTTGTTTTGCCCTCGTTTACCGCCAGACCCATTTTAGCCGCTTCCGTTTCAATGCCAGCAAACGCATCATTGACGGCTCGCTGTGTTCGCCCAATCACGTCAATGTCATCCGCGTAAGCTAGCAGTTGAACGGACTTTTGGAAGATCGTGCCTCTTGTGTTGGCCAGTGAGTTTTGCACGATCTTCTCAAGAACGATGTTAAAGAAATCACATGACAGGGCGTCGCCTTGTCTAAAACCTTTTTTGACATTGAAGATCTCGGTGAGTTCGTTACCGACCTTGATGGAGCAGCGAGAGTTCTCCATCGTCATCCTGCTCAGCATGGCGCTGTATAGCTCGTCTCTATACACGCTGTCATATGCGGCCTTCTTTTTTTTTTCCTGAGAAGCCGGTTCTCTTCCCTTCGTTTCTGTTCGTAGAGCTCACGAACAGCTCTCGTGGTTCGATGCAGCGTTGCCCAGTAGGCTTCTTGCTTTGCTGCATGTGCCTGCCTGCACTCGTTGTCAAACCAGGGGTTTTTCCTAGGTGGCGTTTTAAAACCCAGCACATCAGTAGCGGCTTCTCTGATGGCTATTTGACAACGTTTCCATTCTTCGTCTATTGTTAGTGCAGGCGACGTCGAACTTTCGGAGAGTTTCAGGGAGACTCGATCGGCAAAGTTCCTGGCAGTCTGTTGCGATTGTAGCTTTTCGACGTCAAACCGTGGTTGTCTTCCTCGATTCCGTTGTTCTCTCGATATCCGGGACCTTACCTTGGCTACAACAAGGAAATGGTCCGAGTCGATGTTGGCGCCTCGGAACGTTCGAACATCAAGAATACTGGAGGAGTGTCTGACGTCGATCGCAACGTGATCAATCTGGTTGACGGTTGAATGATCAGGGGACCGCCAGGTCCCTTTATGGATGTTGAGGTGTGGGAACCGCGTGCTAGCTACAGAGAGGTTTCGCCCCGTAACAAAGTCCACCAGCCTAAGTCCGTTTTCGGACGCGGTGTCGTGCAGGCTGTGTTTACCGATGACTCTAGCAAAGATGTCCTCTTTACCCAGCTTAGCGTTAAAATCTCCTAGAACGATCTTGGTGTCGTAGCTGGGGCATTGATCGTACGTTCTTTCTAGGAGATCATAGAAGTCATCCTTGCTATCGTCATCTTTGTCCTCTGTTGGGGCGTGGGCGCAGATTAGGCTGATGTTGCCGAATTTAGCCTTGATGCGGATTGTTATGAGGCGCTCGCTTATGTACTTAAAGCCTAAGACTTTTTGCCTAAGTCTGCCTCGAACAACAAATCCACATCCAAATAATCGCTGCCTTCGCTCTCTGTAACAATCGCCGTAGTAGATATCGCAGTTTTTCATCTTTTTTTTGCCCGGCCCATCCCATCGCACTTCCTGGATTGCGGTAACGTCTGCTTTATAGCAGTCTAGGGCCTCCGCGAGTTCATCGGCTGCACGTGGTCTATTCAGGGACCTCACATTCCACGTGCAAAACCGAAAGTCATTGTCCTTTTTTCGTTTGCTGGGGTTGTCAACAGTAAGTCTTCAACTCAGCCTCTTCAAAACTTACTGACATCCTTTCGCGTTCTTTGTCACTTATGTCAAAATCACCACTTTTAACACTGCGCAACCAACAGTCACATGTTTTTATTGATGAACCATGTTCTCCATATGCTTCACACAGAAATCGATGACCATCAGCTGGAACTTTTAAATTAAAACAATAAAGCAGAACTTTTTGCAAAGTGTTTTAAATTAAAACAATTAAGCAGAACTTCTTGCAAAGTGTGTTTCATTAGCATAACAGTTAACATACAGTTTCATACAGGGTGTCTAATACATTTGACCAAGGCTGTATACTCCTTAAGCATTGTCAGTAACTCGAAAGAAATGGGGCCGTGAACAATTTTTTTTAAAAATTGTTTATCTGAATTGCGATTTGATCCTAGACTTGAAAGTCTAGTGCACATGGGTCGATGCACAAACCCACACGGCCACGGCGCCCACATACAGTGCGGGCCAAATATAAGTTTCTTTTTAAAAATGCAATAAGATGAACAAAATCAAATCTTGTCCATTTATCATAGGTTAATTAGGAAGAACAAACTTTCCCAAAAATTATTAAATACAACGTCGTTCAAGTGGCTGACTCGGTTGGCTTCGCAGTTCATTCTGTCACCCTAATTTTCCAAGACCTTGTTGATGGTTTCGGGCTGTAGCTCACGGATTTCTTAGATGATATTGGCCTTAAGTGCTTGAATCGTTTCCGCATTGTTGGCATAACATCGGTCACTCACGGTTCCCAACAAAAAAAAAAGTCCAAAGGGGTCAAACCGTAGCAACGTAGCGGTCAACTGACATCGCCAAGATGGCTGATTTGGGAATTTGGTGCGCAGAAGATCGATTGTGGCATGGGCTGTGCGGCATGGCGCGCCATCCTGCATTAACCAGATGTCGTCCAAATCCATGTCTGCAATTTGAGTAAAGAAAAAGTCGGTTAACATGGCTCTGTAATGCGTTGACCAGCCTCATTTTCGAAGAAAATTGTGGTGACATTGGACATCATTGGAGAATGATGCCACCACTCCACAATCCGCACCAAACTGTCACTCTCTGTGATGCATTGGCTTCTCGACAATAACGTGCAGGTTTTCCGCTTCTCGGTTTCACGAACTTTTTGCACAAACAGCAGTCGCGGTGGGTGCTTCATTTCGGCCAAAACTTATTTTCAAAAAACGCACTGTTTGGGCTACACAGCACTCATTTTGGAAATAAGTTTTCAATATTTCCCAACGTTGTTCAAGCGTAAAGCGACTCATTTCTTTCCGCGGAGTTATGATACTTACTTTCTGTCAAGATTTCGAGCGGAAAACAGCTGTTAGCGTCAAAATAACCTATAATTTAAAATAAACACACTAGATGGCTCACCTTGTACATAGTTAGAGGTTAAAAAAACGTTTTTTATACTTCAGCAAAACGACACATACTAACTTTTAGAGGAACATTTTGACGCCTTAAAATACAGTTACAGGATGGTTCTATGAGATTTAATTCTAGTCACTAGTTAATTCTTTTGTACATCCCTTATTTTCAAGTTAAAGAACCAGTAGAATAATCATAGTAAATTAAAAAACAGAAAATTTATTTTTAGACTTAAATGGTAACAAAAAATCTTTGGAGAACAAGTGAAATCAGTCTAATAAACCAGATTGCTATCACGGTCAATGTGTGGGTGATAAAATACTAGATTATGACCTTAAATTTCCTTCCAAAGGCATTGATCTTTGCTGTCAAACAAAAAAACAAGTGAATGGTAGACTCTGACGTAGTAGCTTTGAGGTAATGCCACAACAAGTGCGCAAAGAAATAGTCTTACAACTATTTATCTAATAGGAAACACTGTCATTGAAGACCGGTTACTCGTGGAGGAGAAACAGCTTATCAGCAGTAAGAAGAAGAAAAAAAACAAGAACAATAATAAGCGCAAGCATATAATTCTGCGTGAAGTCACTGTTGTCTATTTTCTTTATTTAATCCGAGATTTAGTATTGACGTAAGAGTAATAAGAGCATTTGATTGTTTTGCTACACACCCAGATTTTGCTCATTTATTTATTTTTGAATTCAAAGAGACAACAATCCAAGTAGAGACAGTATTTTTTGTCATATATTTGTTTCCAGTTAAACTCTGTCCTGATTATGACATTTCACGTCACTATCCCTACTTAGGGTTCTCTCAGAAACTTCCGCAACCGGTGTACAAATAAGCAAAAAAAAAAGTAACTGAAATCTGATCGTGATTTTGTCGGCCTTGGAGACGAATAAATTGACATTTCCATCAACTGAAGCTACGCTTGATCTTAGAGGTACTTTACAAACGAGGCGAAGATCTGTAACCATTTCTTTCTCAACTGCTTAATTGCTTGCTGTAGCTTCAGTTTAAGTATAATGCTTTAAAGCGGATTCTATTGAGTTTCATAAAATTGAAAGTGAGTGGCGATTGTCTGGTTACTAAAATCCCACGAGTTACTGGAAGTGGCCCAGACCATCGAACAGTAAAGCTTAGGTAAGCAACAAATCTTCGTAATTTGAGAGTAGATGGTAGTGGCAGTTCAGTCTGAAGTGTTGGCCTTCTATTTCGTTGTAGGCACTATAATCCGGGATTAACTTGGTTCAATGCCAACAACGTGATCTCTCGGCAGCTGTCTCCAGTTTTCAGTACTAAGCTCGAACATAACTTAAGTCTTCGTCGTAAGTTTGACTGGAGGTGTGTAATGCACATCCTCTACATTGTTGTCTTAAACATTTGATCTGTCGACGCAAGGATGGGCCACTGAGACAGGTTAGGTGTTGGTGAAAGCTTTCGCGGCACGCTTTCGGTTGCATGGCTTAGCTCGCCGGACGTGACATTGTTGTCCTCTCACTCGTGCAGCACCCGGTTGGGTACAAAAACCTCGAACTCTAAGATAGTTTATATTTTAGAAAATATTTAAAAATGATGAGGAGATTAGGTTAGGTTCAAGTGGCCGACTGCTGGTCTCAGTCTCAGCAGTCTCACTTAGGCCTACATAGGCCCATTGTGTATGGTATGCTAACCATTAAACCATCTTGTGCTAGCTATGAAAAGCTTAAGTTGAAAAATTCTGGTAGGTTTTCCTACTGATGTAGAGGGCGCTACATTTACAGAGGAGCCTGCTCTTCCTCTTCTGCAGAAGTCGTTATGATAGAGTCTTAATCTTGAGGTTTGTGTGACAATGACTGTCCGAACATATGATGACGTCCTTGGACATCACGTTGTTTTTAAACCAAAATAGAAGTTCTTTTATTGTCACGGCTTCAGACTGGAAAACTTTACAATGTTTCGAACGATAAAGGGATGTGTCAATATTGAGATCCTTGGAGAGTATACCATTCCTTCTTCTCCGTTCGTTTTAGATCCATCTGTGAAAATACACAAGACCGTCCAAAGTGCCAGACCTTTAGTCAGGTCTGCCGATTCTAATGTCACCAAGTCTAGAGTTTATCACTGCTAACAAGTGCTGGTTAATTAAAAGCCACAAGGAACTTTTAGATTCCGCAAGAAAAAAACTTAACGCTCGAAGACGGGTTTTACACGAACAATTTGGTTGCTCTAATCGTATGAAAGAGCTAGATAGAAATAGAAAAAAATAGCATGTGAAGGTAGAAGCAGAAGGCATCCGCAAAAGAGAATTACAAATAATTAAGGCAATTCCTTTGTTCGCCTAACAGACTTCGGATGGCGAAGTAAAGAAGAGACAGGAAACCGAAAAAGATGATGTTTAAGGCTTAGGCCTATTATTTAAGTATTAAACATATTCCAAATCAGCTGCTTGGAATGCAGCGCATTGGGTAGGTCTAATTTCCCTCTGCATCCTTCAATAATTGAGACCGTATATTGCCCATAACCGGTTGAATACTATGGCCTAGGGACTTTACACAGATTATCGTGGAGGTCGTTGCATTAGATGAAGCGCTCATTAATAGTCTAATAAATAATTTGATTGTGACATACAACACAATCTTGTAGACACCAGAGCTCTTCCACATTAAGACCAGTCAATCGTGGAAAGAAATCAGTGATCATTGATCTACAGTCCTCTCCATAGACCGCTCTGGTCGTCCTAATCTTTGAACAAATATAATTCCAGTAGTCCAGCACATTAAACAGTGATTTTTTGTGGCCGTCATAGCATCTCCATCTCCGCCAATGTTGTTTATTGATGTAGCCAGTGAACCAGAAATGAGCCCTGATCGCTGAACAAGCTGTTGTTGTGAAGTTTCGCGAACAGACCCATACTTTTCGAACTGAATTATCAAGTTGAAAAAACAACAAATTAGCGCGCAATTGTTTAATCGGTTGTTACTACGAACAGTGCTGCCAAGTTGAAAATCAAAATATTTAAAAAAAATCCCCTTATTACACTTTGTCTGCTCAAATGCTTATATCACGACTTTCAAGATGTGCCCGGGAGGTCGAAGCATCAAGTTAGCGATAACTAGATGAGCTTAAAATAAAGTAGTTGCATTATGTCCGGCAACTACCATGACGACGATGAGTTCTATAAAGGAACGTAGATGATTCTCGTAAGTTCCCGCACACTGATGGTGATGGTGAACATAACCGTACATTATAATATCATTGACATTATCGTTTCGCTCAAAGCATTTTTCTATGACAGTGAACTAGAGGAGCGATGAAATGACACCTCCCTTAAGTGTTCGCCTGTTGGTATATTTCGTTGTTTTGTTTTTTTTTTCTCGAATTGAGGCTTTGGTTGTTATGTCCCTGACCATAGGTACAATTCAGAAAATGAGGTAATATACACGCACATTTGAAACATAAGCTCATTCATATTTAAGGGCATTGTTTGGCAAAATAGTTTATAAAGGCTGACATGTGGTATACTTCAATCATAACACTGACCTCCATGTGGCGCAGCGTGGTAGCGAGGAAGTTTTGGGTACAATATTAAACACGCAACGTCGTTTCGGTAGTTGCAAACGTGGTAAAAGTGGGTTCGTCCTTTATAAGGTCGGTGGGTGAACAATCGATTAGTAAACGGCAGCTTTTTAAATTAGCAAGTGCTGTCTGTTGCATTAGTTCAATTAGAGCTACTCCAGCACATTTTGGCAGTTGATTAGAAGGGATCCTGCCCATCATTGTTTGGATTAGGGTGTTGGAAAAGGTATTGGATGACATAAGTTGAACCTTTAGAAAGAAGATATGATGCTTTAAATTTCAATTGGCATCAAGCCAGTAGACACTCCTCTTTTTTAAATTGGGGATTATGTTTGGAATTTAACTTCTCGTCCTGTCTTCATGTAAAGCAAATCAAATTAAACTTTCGTATTCGATAAACAATAATGACTATAATAATTTTCTCTGGCGAGAAGGTGTAATGTTATAAAGCAGACAGTAGCATTTTTATCGCAATGCTATACACGTTTCAATAACTACAATAACTAGTTACCAAATTTTTTTGCTTTAAAAAATCATAGTTTTGTGCGCCAAACTTTTAGGGCACTTGCATCATATTACCTCTGACCATCTGATGATGCTATTCGTCGTGTTATTGACCGTCCTCGCAGAACATTTGAGTAAGTTTAAAATTTATCGATTCGCCGTTGTTCAAAATAGCTTGGTCTCTATCCATCAACTTCTTTGGAAATTTCAAGCAAAGGGGTTTAGTTAAGAGATTGATAAACCTTAGCACCTTCCTACATGAGAGATAAACGTGGATAAAAATTGATCTTTGGAAAACTACAGTCATCTTCACCCTTAGCAGGAATAAATTGGGCAACCTAGTAGGTGTCCTCACAGGATATTGCGCAATGAGAAGACATACCGCTAGACAAGGCTAAACAACGACTTCTGCAACAGACGTATGGATGAAGAAGAGGTGGAAACACCCTCGCACTTTCTCTGCAACTGTACTGCAATCGCCTCCACAAGGAAAGAAGCCCTAGGAGTTTTTTACATAAATGAATTAACGGACATATCGGAAATAAATGTCAAGAAAATCTGGATGTTCATCCAGAAAACAAGATGGTTTCGAGGGTAGCGGTTGGGAGTCGGCTCAGTGGCATCAGAATGGATCCTCTGGGCCTAAGTAAATCCTTCATCTGTGAGGGATGCCACCTTACCTACCTACCTAAAGGGGTTGGTTTAAATATAAACAAGATTCAGCTCGTGCAAGAATTTAATCGTTTGCCTCGAAATTTCGTCGAAAAGGCCAAAATCATCCGTTTGAAAAAAAATTTTAAGAACAAGCAGAAAGAGAGAGTTTTACCGAGAATCCACGTATGTAGTATCGTCACTGCGCTCAGCATTTTGGCATCCGTGGAACTTGCGGTGCATTTTGAAGGATGGTTGCATATTGACAATTGACAGAAAAAATATTGAAATACGGCCAAACAGTCGCTCGAATTATTGACACTAAACCTGATTTTTGGAAGCAAATTTGGACGAGAATGAGGTACATTTCACACTCTTTGGCGCCGATAACAAAGTTGCCGCATTTGGGGAACGAGATCCAGGAAACACCATTGCATGACCAAAAACTGTCTGGGTCGGCCGCGTTTGCGCTAAAACCATCATTGGACCAGTTTTCTTCAGAGAAGGTGAAATAGTCCATAGGAATCGATATCGGTGGTCGGCTCGGTATGTCTGCCACAAATGTGTGAACAAATCTGGACTGTTATGTTTTCAAAAGACTGCGCACCGTCCCACACTGCAAATCAATCAAAAAATTCACTGGACGTGTGCTGTTAAAAAATGGCAACATTGACTGGCCACCGACATCCAGGTTTGACCCCACGGAACTTCTTTTTGTGGAGTTATTTGAAAAGTAAAGTGTCCTTTTAAATTATAAATGACGAAAGATAAAAAACAGCTCCTCTTGTTCAGGTCTATTAAAATAATTTCAGGAAGAAGAGAAGACGCAGAGCTTCTGATTTTGCAGAAATATCCACTTTTTAGCAAATATTTACAAAAAGTTCATCTCATCTTATCTCATCTTCAGTGGCTCGCTTGTTCCACTAAAGATGTCGCGAGGGCAATGCACGCACGAGAGATCTCCAGGCCACTCGATCCTTCACCATCGACGCTAACTCATTAGGAGCTATGCCCAAGCGTAACCAAAAATTTGTGCTTTGTTTTTATTATGAAATAGGGGGTCGAGTAGAATCTCTAAAAAATTACTTTAAATATCAAAACTAACAATTTAACTTTTTTCTGAAATTGAAACATTCTATTTCCGATTCGTCACACTGATATCGTTGCTTGCGACCAAAGAAATTTCCATGTGAATGAAATGTCAAAAATTTCGTTCGCAAATCCCGCTTCAATTCCAATGACACTTTAGGTAGTTAGCGGATGTGGGCGCCGTTCCGTGTTGAGTTAGTGCTTCTACTCTGATGATCCGTGGATCAAATCTCGATTAACACACCAACATACTCTTTTTAAGCACTGAAAACCTTATCCAGTCGGAGTCGAAGACACAATAGGATAAGCACAACTTCACTCCGAACTGTACCCCATCTAAAGAAAGAAGTTCTAGGAATTTGATAATTGCCTTAATATATACGAGGATGCAAATATTACGAGTGGAAATTATATTCTACTTAAGACAGAAAAACGCTTAATATTTAGTTTATTTAGAGGAAGTGTTACGCTTATATTTTAATAATAATTAAAATACAATTAAGACCTCGATCTTTTGGAAGATCCAAAAGTCCGTTCAACTGCTAGCTTAAGCGGATGACATTGGCGTGATTGGGCGAACACAGCGAGCCGTCAATGATGCGTTTGAAACGGAAACGGCTAAAATGGGTCCGGCGGTAAACAAGGGCGAAACCAAGTATATGCTGTCATCAAGAAAGGACGCACAACATCGACGACTTGGCCAGAACGTCACCATTGGCAGCTATAACTTTGAGGTAGTGAAGGACTTCGTCTACCTTGGCTCCGCTGTAAACAGTACAAACAACATCAGTACCGAGATCAAACGCAGAATAAGTCTTGCCAACCGCTGTTTTTATGGGCTCAAAAGGCAATTGAGTAGTAGAGCCCTCTCTCGGAAGACCAAGCTGACTTTATACAAGAGCTTGATCATCCCAGTCCTGCTGTACGGCGCAGAGGCATGGACAATATCCCAAGCGGATGAACAGTGTCTTGGTCTTTTCGAGAGAAAAGTTCTGCGCGCGATCTTTGATCCTGTTTGCGTTGATGGCATTTGGAGGAGAAGATTCAACCACGAACTGTATGGGCTGTACAGCGACATGATTCTAGCCAGGCGTCTACGCCTAAGATCGCTAGGCCATGTAGAGCGTATGGACAACTTAGCTCCGGCCCGAAGAGTCTTCGACTCTGAGCCTGTGGGACAACGCAACAGAGGACGTCCACGAACAAGGTGGCGCACACAATTCGAGGGGGATCTCGGCCGCTTGGTGTGCGAAACTGGAGACAGCTGGCGAAAGATCGTGCTGGCTGGAGAGGCATGTTGAGTGAGACCCAGATCCACTTCGGACTGTAGCGCCCTAAGAAGAAGAAGAAGACCTCGATCAACTCGAGAGAACACTTCTGCCTTAAATATGTCGTTCTGTTTGGATGAAAAATAAAGGACTTTTTTCCGGGTGATTTTTGTAACACTACACTGGAGCACTCAGACTCAAAATTGGTCCTTGGTCGAACCTGGGACCCCTCTAACTTGGGGCAGGCACTTAACCAACTGCGCCATCCAGTTGTATTAAGGACGTTAGTACGAACTGTACGGACTTAACATCGACATGAGTCTAGGCAGACGATCCAGTGGTGCCTAATGTAGCTAGGCCATGTAGAGC
The DNA here is from genome assembly GCA_930367185.1 of Myathropa florea. Taxonomy (NCBI): domain Eukaryota; kingdom Metazoa; phylum Arthropoda; class Insecta; order Diptera; family Syrphidae; genus Myathropa; species Myathropa florea. The sequence continues at coordinate 23,680,089 of OV884004.1, forward strand.
GTGTGGGCAACTCAGCTTCAACGACGGAAGAATATTTGATTCCGGATCCCTGGAACAACGCAACAGGGAACGCCAACGCTTAAGATAACGAACACAAGTTGAGTGGGACCTCCATCAATTTGATGTACCGAACTGGAGACAGCTAAGCAAGATGTTGGGTCTCTCCAGTCAGGACTGTCACTTTCTGACAAAGTTCATTCTGAACTGCAGCGGAATAAACGGCGAAAAAGTATGCATTTAACATAAATTCTCCTGCCATCTAATAAAACAAAAATGGTATTCGAGAATCGGGGCAACCTTTGCGCAGTACAAATGTGAAAATGAGTGCCAACCGGCAGTAATTGACGTTTGAAATGAAGTTGAAAGAATTAAAATGTAATTGAAGCTATTAAACTTGCCACTGCTGTACATACGTTCGTACATGTTCAGATTTAAATATGTACATAAAAGGGAGTATTTGATTACAATTCAAGGGAACAAAATAAAAATTAAGCTACGAGTCAACGTTCTAATAAACAAAGAGTTTGTTCCAACTCCATTTCGCTCTTCCTAACCTAAACTTCATCGCAATCATCGTAAGCAATCACAAGATTCCAATGTATCTTTACATGTGTCACACTAAATGAAATGGTTAACAAGAATTTTCTTATTATAAAAAAAAGCAACTAAACACAAACCATTAGTAAATAAAACACTCACTACGCAATTACTTCGACGCTTTTAATTACACAGTCAACTTGATTAAGTAGTGAATAATGATGGCACAGTCTAGTGGCAGCATCCCCACCGCTCGGTTGTGTGCATGTAAAACGAGGTGGAAATTGATTCTTAATTTAGGAATGAACTTCAGTTCTGAACTCGTTTCGCATAATTAAAATTCCTGCTAAAAGAATTACATTTTTGCTTGTAAATTTTATGACACAAATGCAGGCTCGTAAAAAGTGAAAAAAGTAATTTTACCAGTCTTCCTTTCGTGGCGTTACAAACGGGAGTAGACCTCGACCTTAATCAGCATGCCTCTCCAACTAGATTCGTTAGGCAACGTCCTTCACCACGCATGTCTTCGTAGTTGGGAAGACATTTTGCCAGTTTCTTCTATTCTGCATGAGAAGAAATTGAATGAGAATGCTTTCACCTACTAAAGACCCTAGATATAGTAGTTTCCTGTTTAGTCATTATATTGTGGTGTTTTTCGACAACTCTCGATTCGCTTCACATGGTTTAATCATTTTTGAAAGGGCCAGACGGTCATCTAGCTGTACAAGGTGGCGCTAGATCATCCAATTTTGTTTTTGAATTATTTTTTTATTAAATAAAAAAAAATTATTTGAGTGATGGATGAAAACTTTATTTGGAGCTTTAAAATTTGTCCTGCTAAGTGGAAAAGATAATATCCGCCAAGTGGACGCCGCCAGTGTTGATATACAGTTGGCGCGACACGATTAAGAAATCGACGTAGAAATTCACGCTGCGTTAACACCACCGGCCGATTATTAATCCAAAAAATCGACACAATTATACCACGCTCTTGCTTGTTTTTCTGTTTGTATACTGCAGCTGCCTAGTTCACAAATGTCAAATATGATTGACGCACGACACCATTTGCAAAAATTATAACATCTCCCGATAGGATAATTAATTTTGGGCCACCTTGTACAATTAATTTTTTTTCGTTAAAAATTGTCTTCCCTGAGTCAGCAGGGAGGTTGCCGCCATGGCGTTGTACGAATTGTGTCGACTCCTAGACTGAAGGTTCTTAGTTCGATCACAGATTCAACAACTTCCATTTTTTCAAGCACCATCTCTCTCGAATCGCTCACTGGCAATGCTCAGACAGTATGTAAAGTTTCTAGACGTCGCCAAAATTCATGTAAATCATGTAAATTAAGCTTCTCGAACGCGTCGACTAAATATAACATATCTTCTGGGACCTGGTCCTGTGATATCTGTGAGGTATTTGCTTATATTGGACTAACCCTAACAAAGATTGTGTATAATTAAGAAACTAATTTGTCTTGTTTCGGAGACATGATCGATGTACGAGTAGATACATATGTATAGTCGATGAAATGGCATATGCATTGGAACCAAACAATTGTGATCAATTTGAGTCTTAATTGCGACTTATACTTTTTTATACTAATTTTCAATGAATGCTACGAAACCGCTGATACAATTGACGACCTTGAATATGAAATGGGTCTTTGCAATATTAAAAAGCGAAGCCAATCCAAATCAATGACTTTTTAGTCATTTAATTTAGTTTTAATTACAGTTTGATGCTTGCAATAAACGTATTTATATGAATATAGAATTACCAGTGAAGTAGAGTTCAGTAAATTAATCAAACGTATTTAATTTTATGTTTTTTTTGTTTTCTTTTGTTTCACACTATAAGAGCATTACATTGTATTTTTATCTTCTAATTAATAAAATGGTAAACCTATTAAAAAGTCCTGTGCATTGTTTTTATGCCTTTCAGGATAAGCGAACATTTGTTTTTCGAGTACATATCCGAAGGTCGGTTAAGAGAAACGATTAAGTAAAACAATTAATTGTTGCAAAATGCTTAAAATATATCTCGTCTTAATTACATCCCAGACATGAACTAATCATTGATATGGACGCATCTTCTTTATGTTATTGTGACGAGTGAGTGCTAAAGGCTAAATTGGGTATAGCTAGAAGAGTCAACTCGTCATATTTTGCGGTTGGATTTGTACTAATACTTGGCCATATATAAGGAAATGTTGACCAGATCCGTGGGCGCCGTAGCGTAGTGGGTAGGTGCGTCGACTCCTACGCTCGAGGTCGTCGGTTCGAATCTCGACTGTGACTCTTTCGAGTCACTAACAATGCTCAAAGAGTATAACTGTCTATAAAAAGCTTCTCAATCTCGCCGTTCGGAGTCGGCATTAAACTGTAGGTCCCCTCCGCTCGTGAGAGAACAATAGCAGGCACAAAACGAGTGGTTGCTGAGAAGCTAGGCCCAGGTCCACCTCGGACTGTAGCGCCGCCATTGTTGTTGTTTGTTGTTGACTAGAGATCCGATTCGGACTTTGGTCAAAAAGTCATTTTGCACGACGTTAACCGATTTTCTATGGCCACAACTCGACAACGTCGATATATCCGAGCTGTGATTTCAACAAGACGGGGCTACATGCCATTCAAGCAGCAGACGCAGCGCCCGAAGTTTTAAAGGAGAGATTTGGTGACTGTTTTGTGCAAATGAAACATGGTTAAATATATAATAGCATAATAGCAGCTAAAAACGAGAATCATACGCATTGTCATACACACGACGTCACGTGTCAAAAATTAAGTACGAGTTTGTTCGAAAAATTAGATTTTGTTATAATAAAATGCGACTAGTCGAATGCGACTGTCTGATACGACTTGCGTAATTTCAGTGAATGATGTCTTCTTGGCGGCAGAATGAAACCTAGCGCGTCGGCTTTTCGTATAGCTTCTTGGTCCTCTGCATTTCATGATTAGCGACATAGAACTTCGGAAAAGGGATAAGAAAGATTCTTGCAGATCCCTTGCAGTTGGAGTTGTTCAACGTTTATTTTCCATAAGGTATTTTCTCAAATTCCAGAATTGGGCTGTAACTAGAAAATTGTTAGAATCTCTGTTCGTAGCCCGGAACTTCAAGATGCTTAAAGAGTGTCTGCGTCAATCGCAAAATGATAAATCTATTGACCTGTGGGAACCGCTGTTTTCGCTTGTGGGTATTGAGGTGCAGGAGCCGTGCGTATGTCACTTGGAGGGTGAGTCCCGATCTAAAATCGATGAGTCTATGTCTATTGTTGTGGGTGATGTGGTGCAGATGATGCTTTCCTATTATGTTGCCAAAAATGACCTAATCCAATCTCCAACTTCGTGTTAAAGTTCCTTGAGAAACCTTGCCTTCAAGAGAACAGCATTGCCAATAGCAAAATTATGCAGACTTTTAAGTGAATGTTTGAAAGACCAAGAAATGTTTCCCGTTTTTTGTTTCGTAGGCCAGAAGAACTTGAAATGTGCAATAAGTGCAAGTGTACGTTAAAAGCCTTTCAATTGAAATGTGTTCGAAAACAAGAAAAAAAAATCAAAACAAAAATGAGTTTCAAGTCTTGTATCCATTATTTTTACCACCACTGTATACAATCGATTGAGTATGTGTACAAACGTATTGATCTCGTATCCACTAGTGAACCAGATTGTACATAACAAGAGCGAGCATTTCTTAGTTCTAAATCAATTCATTGCGGAATTTCGAATGAATTGTGTGCATTATTTGCGAACACTTCCTTGAGAGATATTGCAATACAAGGTTAGACAATTAAGACTGTAAAAACAGAAGTTCACAAAAGTGATAAAGAACAGCAGTGATAAAAGTCTTGAAGTCTCATGACATATTCTGAATTTTTTCTTTGCCAATACATAAACTTTTGCCTATCTTTTTGAGATTCTTATTGAAACACTTGAGTTATCTTGTGTTCCTCATGCTTGTACATAGATACGGGTTCATACATACATACAAATATGAGTACGTACAGCTGTGCACAGCAACACAAGAGGGTTAGAGGTTTTTTTTTGTGTTAAGAAGTTGTTTTCATTGTTAAAACTCACGTTTTTTTTCAGCGTTTTTTATTTGTCTTCTAAGTACTATTTGGCGTCTATTGTTTGGTTCACGCTATAATGCGAGTTAAGATTTCGTAGAAAACTAATACTCATGTGTGTGTGTGTGTGCTTATGTATAGACACCTTTCATTTGGGGTGCAACAAACACATGGAATGGCTGATACTTTGAAAGCTTGAGCCGAGAATCTAAATATAAGAGAACATAATCGAATAATCCAATTAAAGGAAGGCGTTTGTACGGCTTCGCTTTATGTATTCGATTCTGAGGTAAAGTGATTCCATTTTGAATTGCACTGCATTTTCAATGAACCCCCAAATGAATGGTTGTCACTTTGTGTGTGAATGCATGCGTAGAACTTAATGTACGCACATAAGCTGTGAAAATTATTAAAACAAAAGGGAATCTAAACTCACCAGCAAACTGCAGCAAACACAAGTTGTATCTTATTGCTTTGCGGCGTCAATACCGCTATTGACACAATCATATACGACATGTGTAATGGGGGTCAAGGGCTAAAGATCGAAATGGAGAAGACAAAAAAGAAAGGCAAACAATGATGCGAATTTAAAGATTAAGTGAAAAGAAAAGAAAAGTCTCTAATACCCGAGGACTTCATTGTGTGGTGTTTCTCTTTGAAAATTTATATATATTCAACTGTTGAGAGTCTTCTTCCCACTGGTGGTTTCTGTTTACGTGTACGTATGTAACATATTGTGCAACCACCAAGTTAACACCTACGAAACAGTGAAACAGTTTTGCAAAAGTGCAAAAGAACCTGCAGCTTTCAGAAGTCATATGACTGCCGCTACACCTTCGGAATCAATTCATTATGTTGGTTTTTCCTTTTTTTTCGACTTTTTTTTTCTCTCCTCAAAATCAACTCTTACCGGTAGTACTGCTGAAACCTTTAAAGGGTATGAATGGTTAGTTCGCATTCGGGTGTCCCATGTGTTTCATTTGGACGATGAAAAAAGAATCACAAAAACGCCAAAACTTAGCAAGTGTTTTAAAATATTGTAAGTACAGTGCAGTGAAGTAATTTCTCGTAAGATTTTGTAAGCATTTGAATGAATGGTGGGCGCATTTGGTTAGGATTACCTCCCCGACGGTGGTGTACAAGAACAAAGTTTCAACGTACAAACAAATTTATTATTATGTGCACTCACTCGGGAAAAAGTTTCCGTTCCAAATTACTGTTTTCAAAATATTCAAATTTTCTTGACGACAAAAATAAGCCAAATAGAAAAAGAAATTAAGAAAACAAATCTCTTGAACGAATTAGTGTCAAAATACTCAACACAGTTCTGGTGATTGCAAATGCCTATACCTACACACATTCAGAAAGCCGTTTGAATGACACGTCGCGTCGTCTTTAGTTATCAAAGTGAGATAGATGTTTTGCAAAGATGTGGCCCATTTCGAACAAATTAATTTATGCAGTTTCAATTTTTGAGAACTTATTTCTTAGAAGCACTTAAACATTTTTCCGCACCAGATGCAACCGCACGTATTCGCACCCACACCATCACACAGTTCCGTTGATGTTCCGCACAGCCGGAACGAAATTCCGTTTTCGCACAATTTTGTTTTTAGTTGGCACCGATACGTAAGATGATTTAAATTTGGATTTTTATCAGTTTCAGTTCGAATTGAAGGAAATGTTTTTAGGGGAAATATGAAATATTTGTGCATTTGGTTATTTGAAAATTCTGATTCTGTGCGCATCAAGAGACTGCTAAATTCCTGTATAAGTGATACGTTAATTGGCAAAGATGTAGTGGAAAAAAAGGCTAGATGACCTGAATTAAGGGAATTCGCACGTGCATGTCAAAATATGTTTCTGGTTTCGAATGCTTGTAGGTGGTTTGTCTTTATTTTGTACTTTGTATAAAACGTTCGGTTGTCTATTTACAGTGGGGAGCATAAGTCATTGCGTGTAAGTAGTTACTCAACAAATAACTAGCTACTGTAAAAAAAAGTAAATACAGTAGAATCTTGAAGACATGAACGCTTCTAAAGCATAAACACAGGAGGTTGATAGATTTTTGTTCTGTTTCTTCTGAACGAATGTCTACTATAGGGCAGTTTTTTTTAAGAAAAATGTTTAAATAATTATTTTTTTTTAAATTTTTTTTATATATTTCTTGTAAAAAATAAAATAAATTATTATTTTCATATATGCAATGCTTTTATGTATGACTATGTTCTTCTTTGAATAAATTCAATTGCTTGGTAAGATGAACAATTCGAAGAGATGAACGGAGACTGTTTATCTTTTCGAGATTCTACTGTAATTTAGTATACACAGGCCGCTTTATTGCCTTAAAAAAAAACAAATTACTATTTTATTCACACGACAAAATTCATCGTACTCTTTCCAAAAAAATTGCTTATTTCATAGCAGTAGGTTCTTAGTAGCTTGTTGGACCTCCGCGTGATTTGAGGACTGCTTGTTCTGAGTGAAGTCTTCGGCTACCCGATTCTATTCTATTTGCAGAGCTTCCTTGAGCGTAGCCTTTGAAGACATCGTGTGTTTATGAAGCTGCTTCTCTAGGATATCCCACAAATGCTCAATGGTGTTTAAATCTGAACTCTGTGGAGGAGAATCCAACTGTCTTGGGGCATAGTACAATAACCACTCCTTGACTTTTCGAGCTGTTTGTTTAGGGTCGTTATCTTGCTGAAATATCCACCCAGGATTCAAATCTAATTTCCCCACCGATGGCTCTAAATTCTCCCTTAGTATATCCAGATACATGTGCTGGTTCGTATGTTCTTCTATGAATATCAACTTTCCCACACCGGACCAAGCCATGCATCGCCAAACCATAACACCGCCTCCTTTCGTCAAACTTTCGATGGACCATCGTGGCCGAATCATCTCAAGAAAACTCTAGAACGGATTTATTCACCTATGCGCAAAAGGCGTTTATTACCCTCAATACAACTCTGAAAAGAACTGTATTTTTAGGGGAACTCGTAATAGTACTAAGGTATTAAAAGGGAGCACAATAGATCTTAAAGGCCGCGGTGCAATATACCCTTAACAATAATAATAATAATCGCGACCGAAAATTTTGTACTTTCTTTCGTCAGTGAACAACACTTTCTTCCAAAAAGACATTTATTTCCTCTGGTTGGCTGCACTTATCGATGGCTTCTTCCTTGGTGTACTCGTGAAATACCCTCGTCTGTTCAGGGTTCTTTCGATTGTCCGCGTGCTGACTTCTTTGCTGCATTTATCCGAGACCAGTTTTCTTATAGTAGGATAATTCGTTTTTGGGTCTTTGCGCACTGTGGTGAGAATGACCCTTTAATCCCTTACGGCAAATTTCCGTGGAGGTCCCCTCCACTCGTGAGAGAACAATAGCACGCACAACACGAGTGGGGTTGCTGAGAAGCTAGGCCCAAATCCACCTCGGACTATAGCGCCGCTGACCAGTGTCTATGCCGTGCACAAGTATTCGACTGGCTTGCTAGATTTCATGATGGTCGTGAAGACTTGGAATACGACGAACGCTCACCGAAGCTGAGAATCTTGAGGAATGAAAACATTGAGAAAGAAAAATTCTGCACTCTGATCGTTGTGTTTTCCTGAGCCTTATTAAAGAAATTAAGGAATGGCATTCCTAAGAGTGGGGTACATCGCATTTCTACCGAGAATTTAGGAAAGAGGCAAATTTTTCGTCGCTCAAAGCCTTAATTGCACGCGAGTTTTTATTGACAAAAAGCATCATAACGCTCGACAACATTCTGTCTTATGTAGCCCAGTGCGAGAGCTGTTTCCTGAACTTGTATTACCGATAAAAAGGAACATCTAAAGTACGATTCCTACTTCCCCGAACCTTCGAGCGATACCCTCAAGGGTATTACGGGCTTCGAGTACCAGACATGCTTCGAACGAAGAGAACGCTACGAAATTCGGAGAAAAGATAAATGAAAAATGTGTACAAAGTTTTTGATAGATGAATCAGATATGGCGTTGCAGTTGGCTGTTAATTTTAGCAGTTTCCAAATCGGAAATGGTAAAGACTGCATGTGTCAACTCAACAAAATTCAGATAAATAGCAGAAAAAAAATGTTTAGAATATTTACATTTTTAGAAAATGTTAAAGTTCATGACTCATTTAATAAACCGATACCTAACGAAAATTGGCCGAATTTCAAAATAATCACTAATGAGGTGTAACATCTAACCTCGATAACAAGCTTACGATATAAAAAACACGCCCCATAACACTTACTACACGTCACTGATAAGTTTCTCAACAACGAATGCCATGCCAATCAATCAGACGATTAAAATAATATCCGAAAAATGTTTGTGTCCCATTTATTCTATATCCCCACACATTACCCCAGCCAGGGCTGCACGAGAGACAGCCATGACATGACACAACAGTGGTCAGTGCAATAAAAAAATTCTCCCTCACAAAAACGAAAAAAAAAAAATAACACAAAAGTGGCGTGCGATTCTCTCTACTTCCTGTTACACATTTGCGTCCAAAATTAGTCCCGCCAAATATGGCTACCGAGAGCTAAGATATGAAACGAAAAATAAGCCACAAATAATTTTGGCAAGGCTTTAAACCGAAGCAAGAGACATGCATTTAGTCGGCACAAAAATTATTCGTACACCTATTTTTCTGATATTTACTGTTTGAAGTTCAGATATTTTTTAACAATTTTGAGAAGCTGAAAGCTTATTTTTTCTACTGATAAATGCTGAACGAGAGAAAAGGTGTGGCATCAGTTAAGCTCGTCAAGAAGCATCATAGTAAGGTAACCTTATTAGTAGAACGGTCGAATGTAAACTTAATACGGTTTCAAGGGCATTGTATATTAGGTAATAAAAGCAGACGAATTGACTAATCGGGAATCTGCCCTCATGGGTCGCTTGCCATGGAACTGGATATGACTTCCTGGCAAGCTTCAAGACTTCACATATACTAAAGACTTATGTGGATTTTACTGCCAAGCTGAGCAACTGAAGGAAATAGTCAGTCAAAGCAAAAACGAACGATCTTTAAAAGAGAGTCTGTAAAGTCATGGTAAGAACATCACAGCACTCGTACTAATCTTGAACATGGATAAAGCTCACTTTTGGAGCTGTGATAATGTAGCAAGAGGTTAGGTTAGGTTAGGGGGCTGCTAGTGAATTCACCAGCACACTTAGACCATGTTGGTCCATTGTGATACCCACAGTCAGACTACCACCACCGATCGACCGCTCCAGTTATAGTGCCGTTAATTTGATCCCAACGGCAAATGGTGACTGGACCAGATTTGCAAAACCAGATAAAAGCGTATTAACTTTTTTTTCACTGGGATTCGAACCTGGGACCCCTCTAACTTCGGGCAGGCACTTAACCAACTGCGCCATCCCGTCGTTCCTAGTAAGAGAACAAACATTCCCATTAATTATGAAATACAATACGTCTTTCAAGTGGCTGCCTCGGCTGGCTTCGCAGTAGCGCATTCTGTCTCCCCAAGTTTCCAAGACCTTATTGATGGTTTCGGGCTGTAGCTCACGGATTGCTTGGATAACATTAGTCTTAAGTGCTTGAATCGTTCCCGGATTGTTGGCATAACATCGGTTCTTCACGGTTCTTCACAACAAAAAGTCCAAAGGGGTCAAATCGCAGCTTTGAGGTGGCCAATCGACATCGGCAAGACGGCTGGCGCGCCAATCCTGTATGAACCCGAGATCGTCCAAATCCAATTTTCAATTTCAGAGAAGGAAAAGGGAGGTTAACATGGCTCTGTAACGCCCACCGTTCATAATAAAGGGCGATTTTTCTGAGCCCCGTATGCGGTAATTTTGTTTGTTAACGTAGCCGCCGAGATGAAAATGCGTCTCATCTGAAAAGATGATTTTGCGCCCAAAATCGTTGTCCAATTCAAGCTGCTCTAAGGCCCAAGCTGCGATGCGATGACGAAGGGGATGATCGCGCGCCTTCAATTGTTGAATCAATTGGACCGTGTAAGCGAAGAATCCAAGATTTTTGTGCAGGCTAGTGCGTGAAATGTTTAGCTGTTGAGAGCGATGGCGAGTTGATGTTCGTGAATTGAGTCTCACACTCTCGGCCACAGCAGCCACATTCTCATCTGTGCGCACCGTGCGACGACGAGGACCATGACTGTTGTCCATTAGCATACCAGTCTCACGAGCATTTTGCACAAACTTGCGTACAGCTGTCGCGGTGGGTGCTTCATTTCGGCCAAAACTTCTTTTCAAAAAACGCACTGTTTGGGCTACACAGCACTCACTTTAGAAATAAGTTTTCAATATTTCCCAAAGTTGCTCAAAGGTAAAGCGACTCATTTCGTTCGGCGGAGGTATGGTACTGACTTTCGAGCGGAAAACAGCTGTCAGTGTCAAAATAACCTATAATTTATAAAAAAAAAAAAGCATTTAGCCTACCCTTTATTTACCTACCTGCTAAAACTATGCGTTTGGCAGACCTTCAAAGAAAATACAAAATTATAAGGACAATTCAATGTCTTTTAAACTCAAAGCACAGGGTGTTTTGTTTGATCGCTCTTTCGTTTTGAACGACATTTGTCAGGTACCAACTTATTATGGAGTAGCTAACCACCTAGTTTTACAGCACAATATAGACGACCACCATTTTTGACAAAAAATCATTAATAGCAACGAATTGCATTTGCACTTGACTGTCTTTGCTAATAGAATAGCCGCTTTTAGGTAACCGAAAACCCTCAATTGATACATGAAACACCAGCACTTCCCCGTAGAGCAAGAATGTCATTTGGATCTGCGCCTTTATTAGGCTATATTTTTTTAAGGCTGCTAAAGGAAATCCCAGTGGGCGCCGAGGCGTAGTGGATAGATGCGTCGACTCCTACGCTCGAGGTCTAAGTTTCGAATCTCGAAAAAAACACCTAACATTTTTTTTCACGGCTCCACCTCTTTCGAGTCACTGACAATACTTAAAGAGTATATTTGTCTAGAAAAAGCTTCACGCACAACACGAGTGTGGGTGGTTGCTGAGAAGCTAGACCAAGGTCCTCGGACTGTAGCGCCGCCATTATTATTATATTGTTATAAAGGAAATCCCGTAACTGTTATAGGCTTTCTTGGCGCGAAATTAAGTATACAGAACAAGTGGTTGCAACAAGACTGTGCTACCACTCGTGTTACTGTGGTAATTTTGTGTGTTCTTTTTTTTTTTTTTTATCAAAGGTGGTAATATAGACTGGGACCTGTGATCCCCTAATTTCAATTTATGGCGTTACGACAAACCAACCATCTAACTGTGATGTTTAAGTACAACATTGGAAACAAAACTGTTGAAATAATTCCAGAAGTCTGCGAAATTGTCATAGAACATGTGCTTGAGAAAAATGGGATAGAAGCGGCGCAACTTGACCGGTATCTCATTCCATTCATTTTAAATTTAAATTATGCTAAGTATTAGATCAATGAACATGAAAGTTGTAGGAGCGCGCATAATAATTAAATCCACTGTATTGAGCTCTGAACTTGTAAACAAATGCTCAGTTTGAAATGATAGTTTTTCTTTTATCTGATGTATGTTTTCTGCTTAATCATTTGTAAGTTCATGAGGTCCATTCTATTAGAGCTTACCCCCATTCACACATCATCTCAATCTGCCTCAGACCATCTGCCGGCTTATTAATTCAGAACTTTCTCTGTCTGTCTCTTCTTTGCGGTGTTGTTTTTTGTCACTCATCTTGCTTCTCCTCGTGCCACTGTTTTTCTTTTCTTGATTAATGTTGTCAAGGTACCGAGTTCTTGTTTTGCCTCTTATATTGCATACATCTGAACTTCGTGTTAACTAATTGAATGTTGTTAGGCCACTTTCACTTTTGTTTGAACGGGTGAAGGAACAACTTTAGAGTCTTGTGTAATACTTCATTATCAGAAAAGTCATCTATTTAAGGTCTGAACCGGGTGAGAGTGTTTAGCAATACCTTATATAACGTAAAAAATTAATACAATCATTCTTCTGATGGCGTTGAATCTCTAAGACATTCTTGGCATTTGTTAAATGCCTGATATCTTAAGCACTTAAGAAACGATTTCCTCAAATTTTCTGAATGAACATTCTTATCACGTAGCTGAGTTTGATTTGGCAACACTGTTCTTTAATTAGTCAATTTGACAATTGGGAGTTGATTTATTGTCAGTACGCCTTGTCATCCTGCAATGAATCGACGCACGCCAGTTCAACGTTTGCAAATTCAGCGAATTAGCATTTAAAATTATACTAAGCACACAATGTGCTGCTTCTTTAGCGACAAGTGTCACTTTTAGCTGAACTGCGAGAAATGAAACTGAGAAACTGTGCCAATTACAGAGGTATTAGTCTTCTGAATATCGCATATAAGATCCTCTCTGCCGTCTTGTGTAAGCGCCTAAAACCCTACGTCAACAGTTTGTTTGGTCAATATCAGTGCGGGTTCAGTCCAGCGAAATCCATTGACCAAATATTCACATTACGGCAGATCTTTGAAAAGACCCAGGAGTTTCAAATCGATACACAACAACTATTTATCGACTTTAAGGCTGCGTATGACAGTATTTATAGAGACGAGCTATACACCGCATTTTCTAGTTTTGGCATTATTGCAAAACTCGTTCGACTTTGGTCGGTAAAGACTTCACCTTTGACCTTTGATCTCAAATAAGGATTTAAACAAGGCGACGCACTGTCATGCGATTTCTTTAACTTCATTCTCGAGAAGATCGTGCGTAACTTAAACGTCAACACCAGAGGCACGATCTTTCACAAATCTGTGCAACTACTCTCATATCCGGATCAAATTGACATCATTGGAAGGACACAAAGGGCCTCCAATGGGGTGTTTGTGAGCATCGAGAAGGAAGCGGCTAGATGGGTCTTGCGGTAATGAAGGTCCACGGACATAGACGTCTTCGAAAAAACGTCACTATAGACACCTATAACTTTGAAGTTGTGAAAGACTTTGTCTACCTCGGCTCCGAGGTAAACGCAAGCAATGACACTACCGCGGCAATAAAACGAAGGATCACCCTTGCCAATCGCTGTGTCTTTGTACTTGGAAGGCAATTGAGGAATAAAGCTCTCTCTCGAAGGACCAGGATATCCCTTTATAAGTCTTTGATAGTCTCAGTCGTGCTGTATGGCGCAGAAGCTGGACACTAACCAAAGCGGACGAGGAGATTCTTGGTCGTTTCGAGAGGAAAGTCCTTCGTATTATCTTTTATCCCGTATGTACTGATGGTGTTTGGAGGAGGAGACTGAACGACGAACTACACGGGTTGTACAGCGACACCGAGCTTTTCAAATGAGTTCGAGTCGCTCGTCTTAGATGGCCAGATAGATAGACACCAATGTTCCGGCCCGCAAAGTCTTCGATTAAACCCCGAGGAACAACGCGGTAAAAGACAAAAAAATGTGACAGACACGACAGACGGACGGACGGACAAACCGAAATTGTAAAGGTTCCGTTTTTGTAGACGGAACTTTAAAAAAGAGACTTTGGACCAACATCACGTTATCCCAGAAATACGTAGCTTTTGAAAGGAGTGTCTAAAATAGGACATTCGGAAGGCGTTTAATTCGTAGCAGCAGCGTCGAGAACGTCCAAGAAATCATATTCAAGACATTGTAATAATAATATGGGCGGCGCTACAGTCCAAGATGGACTTGAGCCTAGATTCTCAGCAATCACTCGTGTTGTGGGATTGACAAAGTTTTTCTAGACAGTTATACTCTTTGAGCATTGTCAGTGACTCGAAAGAGGTGGAGCCGTGAACAATTTTTTTTTAAATTGTTTGTCTGAACTTGTATTTGAACCTAGACTGTGAAATTCTAGTGCGTATTGGTCGTCGCACAAACCCACACTATAAAATTATCTTTTATTTTGTAGTTTTTTTTTTATAAACTTTATTCTACACGCAACCACGAGGAACAGTAAATCTAAAAAAAGAAAAAAAAAAACCAAAAACCACTCGCCTTCAGCTGGCAAAATCAAGCGACCGAGGAGTAAGTTCAGCGCCCACGTTTTATTTTACTCAACATCATGGCTGACTTCGGCCTCAGTTCAGGGTCTCAGCTTTTGGATTTGTTTGTTGCTTTCTTTATGTTTCTCGAGTTATTTTACTCAACTTTCGAGTAAATCCAATAATAAGAGCATAACCATGATTTTTATCTCTTTTTCCTGACATCTTGAAGTTTTATTGCTCTCAATAATACTCACTATATGCGTCGACTGTATTATCCTTATTCCTTGCGGTTATTGTACACACCTATCATTAAAATCATTATCGTTATAGTGTGATACATTACTCCTCCGTAGTTAAATCTCATTTATGAGTGGAGGTAGGCAGGTAGGAGTGGTGGGTTTCCTTTAGACTTAGGGAAATCCTAATTAGTACGGTGGTGTGTCACTTGGATGCTACCAGACTCGTGTGCCTAATTGGAAAATTGTGCCATAATGCAATGAAAAGAAGCGAAGACTTTACCCATCCAAGAATATAAGAAAATTCCAGTTCACTGAGCCTTTTGTTAAAAACCTTCTTCAAGTTTTGCCATGAATGCGTTGTGCTGTTTTTTGCCAGGAGTTGAGTACGAATTTTCTTCTTGTTATTATGCGTGTATCTGCGATAGCGGAGAATGTCAATCATTGATCGTTTTGTCTCCCATTGGCTAATGGTCCGTAAAGATAGCAACTATTTAAGAGACTTCCATGCAAGATGTACGAGTATTTAGCAAGGTTTATTTTAGCTAGATCAAATAATAAAAATATACTCTGTCACATTCCTATTGTATATAATACATATACAGTCGACTTTCTATAATTTGATACTCGATAATTTGATACTCGTTTGAAATTTTTGCTCGGTCCCTTGAAAAATACTCGATAAGTTGAATAAAATCAATATTAATTGGTAATTTGAAGTTAAAGGAATGTTATCTTGCCCGCCGACATTTAATAATTTGAAGTCGAGTCTCCCCTACTCTCTATAATGTGAAGCGAATTTAAAGAAAATGTCGGTTTAAGCAAATCGAAAACGTGGAAAACAGTCATCAGAGCCGCCAAAAATTGCGAATTCTGACATTTGTCTAACTATGGAGCATTAACATTTAATGATTATGCTCATGTCGACGATGACATCCGTGTCCACGGTGCCCTAATCGACGCTGATCTGATGGATTTGGCGCCTCTGGATGAAGACGAGGAGGAAAACAAGGTAGAACAACCGCCAAATCCAGTCAAATTGAGCGAGGCAAGGAGATCTCTTACTACCCAACGTTTCTACGCAAAATTCTACAGAAAATCTTCATCAATGAAAAAAAAAGAAGCTTAATGATAGCACCGGCATGGAAACCTACCATACAGTTATTTTTCCTAGATCACGTGGTGTTTTTTGAAGCACAATAACGCATATTCTGTTTGATGACGAATCCGTTTGACCAAAAACGCGCTTTATCACTGAAGATGATTTTGTAATGAGATTGGTTACTTTCTTCTAAAATTTCTAGAGTCCGATCCAAGAACGGCGTTGATTTTGATATGATCGAATTGTTTTAGTTCTTGAGTTAATTTCATCTTATAAGGGTACAGATCCTTTCGCAAAATTAGTCTGGTCTTAGTGATGACCAATTCTTGAGATTGCCGTGGAATCGACTTTTCTGGTTCTTTTGCGATGGACGCTTGAACGGCAGCGATATTCCCTGCACTTACTGGCACGGGAACATCCACCAGCGAAAATTTATGCTCAAATTTGTTCACTTGACTATGAATTGCTTTTCTACTGGAATGCGAATTACGGCGAAAAATTGGCGCCAAAGCTCTTAAAGTTGCCTTCACCGACTCGGAGTTTTGGTAATCAATTTTTTATTATTTGTAAACGTTTTTCGTTCGTTTGCAACATGATGAAAATATTGTTTTTATTAAATCTTTTGACATTGACAGCATTTTTTTTTTCTGTTTTTTTTTTGTTTAATTGCTACTACGACTGGTCCATTGTACTGCCAGGTAGCATCCTACTCCAGTGCCATTAATTTGATCCCAACGGCAAATGGTGACTGGATCAGATTCGATTTTACTGGGATTCGTACCTGGGACCCCTCTTACTTGGGGCAGGCACTTAACCAACTGCGCCATCCAGTCCAGTCGTATATTCATTCATTCATTTAGTTTATTGAGTCAATATTAATACACATTAATTAATTTATGATTACATTTTTGTTTTCGTGATAACCGACTTTGGACATATAATCTGGTTAAGCTCAAGTATAATAACTTAATTAATAATTAATTACATTATAAAATTTTAATAATTCATATTTGAATATTCTATTTTTATCATATGCTTGCTCCCGACATATGTTCACTTCATGGCTCTAATTTGACCAAAATTAAAGTTATATCTAAACTACTTAAAAACTACCTATAAACTACTTATGTACTAATTATAAACAAACATTATATACATTATATATATAATTAAGATCTTAGCATATATAAAATCTTATATTTAAAGAGCTATATATATATATATATAAATATATGTATATATATACTATATGTAATTCATTTGTTTTTTAACTTTTCATATTTGGTATTATTATCCTCTTAGAACAGGCAAAGAAGCTTTCTCATAAAATGGTAATTTTAAATTTAGATTGGAAATACATTCAAATTCTGGTTGAGATCTTAAATTCATTATACTAACAGGTGATAAATAAAAGTGGTTATCTATAACACTATCGTTTATATTTTTGTCCCAAATGTCTTTCAAAATTTGGTTAGGATGACTAGCAAGAGATTGTAATTTTATTTTCAGTCGATTTATCATATAAATAAAAAGAGGTTCAATACCACATTCGTTGTATATCGTTTCATTAGAATACCATTTCTTATTCGGCTTTCTGAATTTTCCGCAACATAATCTTAAAATTTTTCGCTCAAAATTTTCCAATTCATTTGCAACCGTGGGAGAGATACTGAACCAACAACCGAAGCCATATGTAATTATTGGTCTTATGAGTGTCTTATACATAAGAAGTTTAGTTTGCTTAGAAGTAGCATTTGTAGAGAAAAGTCTCTTAAGAAGACATGAGGCACTTTTGGCTTTCTTTAAAATGTTTCTTGCATGTTTGTTGAACTTAAACTTATTTTGGTAATGTATACCAAGATATTTAGTTTCTGTCTTAAGCGGAATGAGAACATTGTCTATTTTTAATGAGAGGGTTTTGCTTTCTTTAACTGCTTTACGGTGTCCTTTTCCATAGACGTTTCTAAAACATGTGATTCCACTTTTCTCTGCTTTTATTACTAATCCCCAAGAATTAAAATAGGAAGTTAAGTTGAAGTCCAGTCGTATACTAATTACTTTTCCTTCAAAGATTTAAGGACAAGCTAAGTCTCAGTTTGTTTAAAAGAAGTGTCACAAGGTTTCGCTCTAGTCTGGGTTGTAATTGAGCTCAGCTTCTGCTGTAACTCATCGTGTTGTGTATGCTATTGGGCCCTCAAGAGTGGAGGGGGCTTATAATATACAAAGTATGAGACACTACAGGGCAGTTATGCTCTCTGAGCATTGTCAATGATATGGCAGAGGTGGAGTCCTAAAAATGAGAGTTAGTATTGGAGTCGGATTCGGACAACCGGCCTTCGGTGTAGAAATCGTTGCACTTACTTTCTTGCGGCTACCACTATTACTACAGATTAGCCTTTATTGAAGTCTAACTGCAGTCCACAGAGCGATATTGTGCTTGCCTTCCACCGGAAGAGGCACCTGCCCTTCGTAAAAGTGACCAAGAAAGTTAAATTGAACTGCTACTTGGATCCCCACGAAGAGCTGTAACGGCATAACAAAAACTGAAAAGAACAAATATGCGGCAATTATTCGTTTTACAAAACTAGGAGACGTAATTTAATTTCTCGGCAAAAGCATAAGTTTATTAAAAAGGAAAATATAATGGAGCACTAAACATTGAACATATATTTGTTTAAATAAATGCCAGTAAATTCAAATTTAAAAGATAATAACTATTTTTCCCCAATCAAATACGTACTTTTATAGACACATTTATATGATTATGTAAAATATTAATGTATGAGAAAAAAATGAAATATAAATAGAAATGCTGCAGTGGGCCCTCCAAAATTTGTAATTTTGCATGCGCTTTGAAATTGATTTATTTTTAAACACGAAAAATAGACATGCACCTGTCATCAGAAACAGAAACATTTTGGCTATCGGCTTTGATATGTCAATTTAAGAGTTCTTTTATAAATCATTTATACAATTTAGTAAAATAAATATTCTTAAGTGTACTGATTTGTTTATTTTTTTTCTACTTACAGGTATGTATTAGTTAACAAAAAGTTATTTAAATATGGACACGTTGGCATACACATTAACTTGGTGAGAAGACTAAATAAATCATAATCAGATTGTATGAATGTGTGAATTTTGTTCCATACTTTTACCATTGTATAACATAATTTAAGAAAAAAAAAATAAATAAAAAAAGAAAAATCCCTCATTTACATAAAAAATTTAAATAAAATAAAAAAATATATTTACTAGATCACCCCTGAGCAAAAATAAATAAACTACAAATTGCTCAACTAATACAGGTTGGACCAGAAGTCCCTTTCCTTTCCTGTGTAAATCTGGAACGACTTTTGAATGAAAACATAAAAACTAATGAAAGGAATTACAAATAAAAGTTTATTTCATGGACAGTTTTTTTTATTATGTTTGGAAAATTACATCGGTTAGGTGGCCGCCATTAGAATGCAGGCACTCATGGGTTCCTTTGATATCACTTTCCATGATTTTTTTAAGTGTTGTCGGTGTAATCTGCGCGATTTCTTCTCGAATATTGACTTTCAGCTCCTCTGCAGAGTGTGGTTGGCTATTGTAAATCTTTTCCTTTAGGTAACCCCATATCAAAAGTCTAGAGCCGACAGAACATGCGAATGCGGTGGCCATTCACTATCACCTTTTTTTTGAGATAATGCGATTTGGGAATTTTTCGCGCAATAATTTCATTGCCTCACGAGCGGTGTCAAATCTCCCAAGTCTAATGTCTGCCACACACAAAAAAACTTATTCAAAAATGTCTATAAATAAAAGAGTTATTCATTTTTTACATAGGAAGGAGACTTTTGGCGCATCCTGTATAAAGCCACATACAAGATATAAAAGTAAACGATATAAAAGAAAAACTCCAACAGGAATTAAAAATGTTGGTTTATTAATAGTGGAATGTCCGATGGTAGAGTAGTGTAAAATAAGGGTGGTCCAATGAAAATTGTAAATAAACCAAAAAGTTTTCAGAGAATTATCTTAATATTTTTTTTTATTATGATAGACAGATCTATAATGTCAAATGCTCGCCACGGCTTCGGTGGCGTACCTCTATCCGATGGTCCATATTTTCAATGACCCTGAGACATAATTGAGGTTCAATGTCGTTCATATGGAGGAAGCACATGTCGTCCAGGTCCATATCCTCAATTTCTGGCCACAAGAAGTCCGTTATCATCTCGCGATAGCGAACACCATTCACAGTAACTCTTCTGTCACACTATTGCGAACAACAGCAATATTTTCCTGGGCGAGCATACACAGGTGTTTTCATATTTCCTACAGACCCGTTTTGCTGAAATTTGCGCACAATTCTACCGATTGTGGACACTTTTGGTCGATTATGCTAACAAAAAAAGTCACGAAGTGCACGTAATGCATTTTGATTTGAACGTCCATTTTCGTAAAAGGCTTCAACAATCTTAAAGCGCTGCTAATACGTGTGCATGGTTGAATTTGTCAAACACTGAAACAAAGAAATGTCAAATTAATTTGGGCAAAAAAACTTGACGTTAAGATGTGACTCACAATTAATGGTTGCATTATGGTGTGCGCCGTGGCGTAGTGGGTAGGTGCGTCGACTCCTACGCTCGAGGTCGTCGGTTCGAATCTCGAAAAAAACATCAAACATTTTTTCACGGCTCCACCTCTTTCGAGTCACTGACAATGCTCAAAGAGTATAACTGTCTAGAAAAAAAAAAAAGCTTCTCAATCTCGCCGTTCGGAGTCGGCATTAAACTGTAGGTCTCCTCCACTCGTGAGAGAACAATAGCACGCACAACACGAGTGGTTGCTGAGAAGCTAGGCCCAGGTCCACCTCGGACTGTAGCGCCGCCATTATTATATTATTATTATTATTATATTATGCTTGGACCACCCTTTATAAAGAAATTAACCAAATGAAGGACCAGTGGTTGTTATAAGTGGGGTAGACATAAACGCGGGGTAGACATAATATCTACTACCAAATTTGTATGAAATTATGAAAGCCAGAGATGGGCGAATATTGCTGACCATTGACATAAACTAAAAACCTCAAATTTGTCGATAGGTTGGAACCTCGAATTGACCAATACAATGCAACAAATTCACACTTCCTCAAACCAGGTTTTCACTGGATAAGGAGTGTTGATAGAAATGTTATCACATGAGTCACAGAAAGTCATTTCTGTCACGTGGGGTTAAATAAAGTCTAGATAAAAAGTAATTTGAATTGAGAATGGAGGGTTCATAAGGTCAACTTATGCTTTGTTTTTGTTATAATTTACCCAAATTTACAGAATTTCTAAATCAGTTTGACACAGTCTGAAAATGCCCTGTTTCGCTGGAAGCTCGGATTCTCCTACCCTTCTCATTTTCAGTCAGCTGTTCCATTATTAAAACTTACAAATCAAATAATAAATTTGAAGTCTTTGACAATCATATGAGCTCATAAGTAAAAAGTGTGCAAAATCACAATAAATTCACACTGCCTTAGACCTTTTTGCTATATATAGCTAAACTAACCTACAAACACGAAAATGCAAACAGGATATTCATACAACGGCAGCAGATATTCATACAACCCAAACACTAAATCACAAAGTACCGTTGTGAAAAAATTTATAATTTGAAATCAATAAATGAAACATAAAACCGGAATTATGCTCTCATTACATTTTTTATCAGTTGCCTTTATTTTCATTTCGGCCACTTCATTTGACAAACTTATGCCCATTTTAAGGGCACTTACAGCCACCCTTGCTCTGTGGGCTTCCACCTCTTGAGACTTTCATGTATATATGTACGTACATTTATTAAATAAAATAAAGCCTTATACTGTACTCTTTCATATGTATTGTAGTAACATTTTCGAAAACATTTTCCTCTTGTTGATAATACGTAGAGATTGGGATGAATATTGACAAGAGATTGTGAGATTGATGGATTGTTTCTGTTTGCTTATTGTTCTTGGTATATACTTAAATGTCAGGCAATTTGGGAAACCAAAGTCAAGATGTGATGAATATGAATTTTGAAGACACATGCGTTGAGTCGGATGTTTTTCAAAACACTCCTGTAATTGGTTATGTTAGGAACGGATGGCAGACTGAAGATATACAGCTACACTTAGGTCAAGTTCGGTGCATTTGATACCATGCGGATCATGCCTTCTTTCTCTGCTAAGAGAAACCAGTTGGAGCTTCTAATGAAGCGATTGAGCGGTTGATGCCAATGTTATTTAGTTGGCCGAGACAATGAAAAGTGTGCTTCTATATGTAGATTGAGAGAGGTAAAACACGAGCAGAGCATTGAGGAATTGTTGTCCACACGCTGCAACCAGAAGAAAATGCTTAATCTATTGGCATGACTGCCTATTATGCATTGTCCCATCATTCCTATTAGTATCCTTATTACTAATCTCAGTCTGAACAAACAGAGCGAATGTTTAGCATCCAGCGAGAGACAGTTTTGTTTGGGTACAAGGGACATAGTGCCTTTAGATTACCCACGGTTGGGAGAGTTCTCACTGGAGAGCTTTATTAAAAATTTAATTGAAGCTAGAGGCACGCATAGGTTCTCCGCCTGAGATGTTAGGAAGAGGTGGCAATCTTAAGTAGTTCGTAGGTTTCGCAATCACTGTGCTCCGGTATTCAAATGAGGTGAATGTTAAAACCCTTGACCATCAAGTAAATATGATAATAAGAATAATAATGGCTCTTTGTACAAAAAATGAACTGTTAGATATCAAAGATACATTTGAGCCATGACAGTGCCTCTTTAATCGTAGACGCTGTAATAATCATGAACAACCAGGAAGGGGTAAAGAGACAGAATTGTAGAGGTTATTGCAAGAGAAACCCGACTGATCTGTCTGTTAAAAAATTGTAATTCGAAAATCCATCGCCCAAAGGATTGCCTATTCCGAATTCTCAGGAAATGCTGGTTGTGAACTTATTGTCGAAGTTAGTTGGTGGAAGGAGGGCAAAACAAGATATACGCTGTTTTTAAGAAATGACGCACAACGACGACGAAAATGTTACTATTGACAGCTTACATGTAGTCCCCACTTTGAACCGAATATTCGTTTACAAGCATAATAGGCGTTCTATGTCTTTTTTATTCGTCCTTCGGTGTTGGGTTTACAGCTAAATTTCCTGTCGAGAATTAGGCCAAGAAACTTAGCTTGCATGGAGATTGGACTCAAGGACTTCGTTTATCTTGGCTCCACGATAAACAGAACGAACATCAGTATCGAAATCAAACCCAGCATAACTCTTACCAACCGCTGTTTTTTTGGGCTTAAAAGGCAATAGAGTAACAGAATCCCTTCTCGAAAGACCAAGCTGACTTTGTTTAAGGCGTCGATAACCCAAATCCAACGCTATGCCTCAGAGGCATGGACAGTATCCAAAGCAAACTAAAGAGTTCTCGTTCTTTTCGAGAGAAACCTTCTGCGTACTTTTGGTTCTGTTGCGTTGGTGGTAATTAGAGGAGAAGATTCAACCAGGAACTATATGGGCTGTATATCAAAATGAGTCCAGCCAGTCGTTCGGGAATCCAACGCCTAAGATAGCTTGGACATGCAGAGCCAGAAACGTAGCTCCGACCCGAAGGGTACTCAACTTGAGATAACGCAACACTGGAAATCCATGATTGAAATAACGCATACGAGTGGAGTCTTGTCCACTTGTTCATCTCAACCAACTTCGTGTTCGAAATTGTTAGAAAAGCTAGAAAAGATCGTTCCAGCTTAAGAGGTGTTCGGTTGAGGGCGAGTTTGAAGAAGAAGTTAAAGAAGAGTTGGTGGAAAATGAAACTCGTCTTCAGTGGTAAGAAGTAAGACCGCAAGTGAAGTGCTTTTGGTCTAAACGGCGCGCAGAACACTACCTGTTTCTGGTTTGTATCCACCGGGAGAAGTAGGAGAAGTACGTTCAGCGCAGCAGATTCTCAGTGCTTCTCTAATACAGATGTAGTCCGAAGATAGCTTTGTCCAAAACTGTCCACGTGTACGGTGCGTATACATCAGTATGAGTCTGACAACTGACAAATAAAGCCATTGAGTAAACCATTTCCGTACTTCTCATTTGCTGCCTATAAACTCCTGAAATAAACTGAATAAAATGTTCACTTTGATCTTCCCATGATAGCAGCCGCCATAATTTTTCAAAACTCTGATACCCTTATTTGCAGACCCTTGAGATAAGACATCGATTCTTGACATTACTGTTCAGTGTACTTGTACTTGTAATTTTTAAATTGCTGATTAGCTGTCAACTAAAGTTACCTTCAATCGAAAAGGTCAAGAGGCATGATGGGGAGGATCCATTTCTGAAGAACTCTTTTTTGAAATATTTTAAAAGTTGGAACTTAAAATAATATGCTAATTTAAACAACTTACATATATCCCCACTTCATTCAACAGCACTCGTCATTCGTCTGATAATCACTCGGTAACCAATCAATTGAATAAATTATCTTTGTGACATAAGTTGAAGCAATTTATTTACTTACTGCATGTTAGTTTGTTCACTTATTCATTAAATCTTTTTATTGAAGTACTATTGGTTCAACTCTTATAGTTTTTTTTATTTTTCTCATCAGTTTGATATGTCACTGAATGGTTTCTTTTGTATACTGTGAGCCACAAAAAGATTTCTGCAGTGCCATTTGTAAAAAGAAAAAAAATTATGAAAATCTTGACTGTGTGCTTTGCATCGTGTTGTCTTGTTGAAACATCCAAGATTGATCTAATGTTTTACAACGGGCGGGCGGCTTTTTTTAATGAATATCTTCTCTTCTGATCGTCTGGAAAAGTGAGAAAAGGGAGGCAACAGCAAAATAGAATGACCGATAGTCAAAGCAACTGCCATCCTTGCGTAAAATCCGCCTAAGCGTTGTAAAACTTTTATTATTTTAATACCACCGCATAGACATTTTCCTCAATTTTTTTCTTTGCACTTGATATATTTTAATAATTTTATATTCAAACAGGAATAGTTTCACTTAATTATAAACGAAAACTCAATTCCACTAGATTCCTACAAACTGAAAATATTAAAGAAGAGTGAACTTGCGTTAAAAATTTCCGCGACAGAACTAAAGCACATAATTAAAAGTCAACATGTTTAAAACCCGGGTGTTAATATTTGAGTGAGTATCTATTGTTTGATAACCGATGAACATCTTCAATGCATATAATCAATAAAAGTGCTGACAGCAGCCACAGGAATCCTCTTTCACGACATTATAGGTTTAACTAAAGGTGCTCCTTATTTGGGTGGCTATCCCGTTCAGTTCTCGGATCTATAATTTTTTATAGGTTATCTATGGGATTTGAGATCAGATTATTGAAAAATGCCACTTAATAGGCAAACTTTACTGAGAGAGAGACACTTTTTCCAATGTAAGAGGTGTGTTTTGGATCGTTGTTGTGTTGAAAGATCCATTTGATTGACTTTTCCTTTTCTGAGCGGGGTGAAATCACGTTCTGTGATACATCACCTGTATACACATCGATCTATTATGTCGTAAATGTTGTAAATTTGAACTATCCCTTGACAAAAAAAAAACAGCACCAGACCACCACACTTCCTCCTCTATGTGAACCCAAAGTTTTGCAAATTCTCTATCGTATAAATCGCGATTTAGGTGCAGGATTGATTCTGCACTACGTTTTGCGCTTTCATGTGCCTCTTTGATTCTATTTCATTGGCTGCAAGCAAACCAAATGACGAATACAAAAAACAATTTAAGAAATGTATACTTACCCGTGCGCCGTGGCGTATTGGGTAGGTGTGTCGACTCCTACGCTCGAGGTCGTCGGTTCGAATCTCGAAAAAAACATCAAACATTTTTTCACGGCTCCACCTCTTTCGAGTCACTGATAATGCTCAAAGAGTATAACTGTCTAGAAAAAGCTTCTTAATCTCGCCGTTCGGAGTCGGCATTAAACTGTAGGTCGTGACAAAACAATAGCACGCACAACACTAGTGGTTGCTGAGAAGGTAGGCCCAGGTCCACCTCGGACTGTAGCACCGCCATTATTATCATTATTATTATTATATACTTACCCAAAAGAAATGTAAACCTTCCCTAGAATTGAATTGACATTTTAAACTTATTGACAGATATCGAATTTGTCTTTGTCAGCACACAAATGTTTGCTTCACTTTTCAAGTTGAATATAAACGTTCGATTTGAAGTTATAATTTTATATGGTTTTCGATTGAGCATTGCAGATCCTGATCTCAGAAAGCAATTTTTTCTTGGTATTGGTACGACTGTCAGTTCATATGTTCTAGGTTAGAACAAAATTGGGAAAACAGGAATTGGAAAAAGACCATTTATGCCTAAACAAAAATGTAAACGTTGTGCCTATTAGGAAGAACATAGAAATAGTGTCAAGTAATGGACTAGGGTTACGTTTTTATCAGCATTCATTCTCCATTACCCTGATGATGTAATCGGGGTGTTAATGTTCTTTCCTCAAACAACGACATCATGTCACTTCACTGATGCGGAAAAGATGAAAAATTTCTCGGTTACTGGAAACTACTGTGAATCTACATACTGTCCAAAGTTTGGAGAAATACTTACCCCAATTACGCAGGTCGCATACGTCTTTTGCATTTAATTTCGTCTAAGTCGTATCATATTAAATGAAGCATCAACTATTTGATAACTCCATTTTTGCTTATCTTTTATTTCATCACTGTGATATTTCTAGTTAAAAATGAAACAAAAGGTGTATCAGTGGATTTCTTATTTACCGCATTTTTCTGGGTATCACTTACTATCGTAGCTTCATTTTATAAGTCGGCTTTTTTCCATTTTTAAGGTTCCGTCTACAAAAACGGAACCTTTATAGTTTCGGTGTGTCCGTCCGTCCGTCGGGTCTGTCACACTTTTTTATCTCCGAAGTTTATGAAGATATCGGCAAGAAATTTTGGAATTAGGTACTTCAGACCTAGATGTCATTGCCTATGCAGCGATTTTAAAAAGTGGGGCCATTTGGGGGTGACTCCAGTACAGGTGAAGTTGACATTAATTTTTAAAAATTGTCGCACCCCATCGAAATATATATCAATCGACAGATCTTTCGAAATGAGGTGGAGGTTTCAACACTTTTTTATCCAAAATACCGTTTGGAAAATATGGAGCCGCAAAGTTTTTTTTAAATGCCCATACACGAAAATTTCAAAGAGACCCTCCATATCAAAATTCGTCATGAATTATTTGTTCTTAATTTTCTTTGGAACTAGAAGTGAAACCAAGCAATTTCTTCAAATTTATTAAAGTTTCTCTTCAAAGGCATAACATCCTATATATTTTCTGAAAAGTCTGTATTTCTAGTTTACAAAAAATAAATGATTTTTGAAATCGTATAAAAAATTAAGCACTTTGCGTAATTTTGTAAATGTAACCGCGACAGAAAAATTGCTACATTAACGTTGACCAATGACAATTCCATGCTGTGATTGACGATTTGATTTCTTTAACATCGTTCTTGAGAAGATCGTGCAAAATTGACTAGCCAACACAAGAGGCACGATCTTTCAAAAGTCTGTTCAACTGCTAACCTACGTGGATGACATTGACGTGATTGGGCGAACACAGCGAGCCGTCAATGATGCGTTTGCTGGCATTGAAACGGAAGCGGCTAAAATGGGTCTGGCGGTAAACGAGGGTAAAACAAAGTATATGCTGTCATCGAGAAAGGACGCACAACATCAACGACTTGGCCAGAACGTCACCATAGGCAGCTATAACTTTGAGGTAGTAAAGGACTTCGTATACCTCGGCTCTGCAGCAAACAATATAAACAACATCAGTACCGAGATCAAACGCAGAATAAGTCTTGCCAACCGCTGTTTTTATGGGCTCAAAAGGCAATTGAGTAGTAGAGCCCTCTCGGAAGACTAAGCTGATTCTATACAAGACCTTGATCATCCCAGTCCTGCTGTACGACCCAGAGGCATGGACAAATCCCAAGCGGATGAACAGTCCCTTGGTCTTTTCGAGAGAAAAGTTCTGCGCGCGATCTTTGGTCCTGTTTGCGTTGAGGGCATTTGAAGGAGAAGATTCAACCACGAACTATATGAGCTGTACAGCGACATGAGTCTAGCCAGGCGTCTACGGATCCAACGCCTATGATGGCTAGGCCATGTATAGCGTATGGACAACTTAGCTCCGGCCCGAAGAGTCTTCGACTCTGAGCCTGTGGGACAACGCAACAGAGGACGTCCACGAACAAGGTGGCGCACACAAGTCGAGGGGTACCTCGGCCGGCTTGGTGTGCGAAACTGGAGACAGCTGGCGAAAGATCGTGCTGGCTGGAGAGGCATGTTGAGTGAGGCCCAGGTCCCCCTCGGGCTGTAGCGCCCCAAGAAGAAGAAGAAGATCGACGACTCAAAACGATGATGAGTGTTACCTCTCACATTCCATTCATTTCAACCCCTAAATGCCCAACAGCTATGTACACACCGCAGGCATGAGCAGTGATTTGATATGATGGAAGGGATTTTCTGTCTAAGATACATTTTTTTAGAGGTATAGGATGGCTGTTTGTTTGGTTGTATGCACGAATGGAGTAATGAATGGTTGATTTGGGTTCAAGTTAGAAGAAAATATGACTCAAATAACTTGAATTCTTCGTCCGATATTCAAAAATGCTACCATCAACGAATATTTATGCGACGGAACCTTCGCCGTGCGAGTACAACTCGCATTTGCCCAGTTTATTTCCATTGCCATAGCGCATAGTTTTGTCATCACCTCGTGCACTTCCGTAGCGGAAATCTTCTTTTAACTTTGCTGCTACTAGACACATTTTCGATATACACATGTATACAAATAACACCAAAATAAAAACTTGGATAATTTCCTGAGAAAATCTATATATTTACAAGTTTTCTTTCAATATTCCCTCAAATCTATACTGAGTCGTAGGCAAATTGGTATGCGAGTAAAATAGAGTTTACTTACTAAGCTAAATTTGTTTCGCTGTAGTTACATAAGTCGGTGGGCGCCGTGGCGTAGTGAGTAGGTGCGTCGACTCCTAAGCTCGAGGTCTAAGGTTCGAATCTCGAAAAAAATAAAAACATTTTTTCGGTCTTTCGAGTCACTGACAATGCTCAAAGAGTATATCTGTCTAGAAATAGCTTCTCCTTCACTCGTAAGAGAACAATAACACGCACAATACGAGTGGTTGCTGAGAAGGCCCAAATCCACCTCGGACTGTAGCGCCGCCATTATTATTAGTATAGTTAAATAAGTGAACTAAGAAAGCGACATGCTGTATCGAGAATCTTAAAAATCACTACCTTAGTATAAGTATTGTACGACAAAGACAACAATTTGTTCATAAAAAAAAGATGATGAAGTAATGGAGATTATAGATACTACCCAAGTTACAGCCAATTAATTTACATCCATACATGTGTATCTACATAAAACAAAAATTGGCTTCAACAATAATTTAAAAAAATATATAGAAACTCGACTGTGAAATGACAATCATACTTACTAATTTTTTTAAACTGGTTTCAAAAAGCAACAAACTTCAAAACGCCATGAAAGAATAACATTTTTCAGTTGTCGGGAAGTTAATTGTGTTTATTTGCGCTGACTTCAAGGTGACAATACACAAATAAAAAGTTGACGCAGTATTTAATACTCCGGTCTAAAAGTATACATATTTTGACAGCTTAAACCTACTCTAGAGCTATCAAAAAAAGGTGCTCTACTTCAAACTTCAAGCACCACTTTGGAAATTAAACGAGTTAAACATGTTTGGACTCGACTTATGCTTAGGCAAATATTATAGAAGAGCGTATTATTACAATTTATGAAGTGGTGTTCTTAATGTGTTACATATCTAGGTCACCGAAGACACAAAGAAAGTCTGAATAAAATAATGGAAAAGATGCACAGATGTAATGGTCAGTAGAGACCTGTCGACGAATATGAAAGCTCATCTACAAATCACATCAAATACTCTGACAAGTCAAGTACAATTGAAAAGGTGTAGAAGATATAAAACAATGTATTTACAATACTGCGTGACCATATACAAATTTAAAATATTTTAACGAATACGTTGGTGCTGTAAATTAACAAAGCGAGTTACTATAAATGTGTTTTCTGTAACAAATCGTTGTAAATGATATCACGGTGAAATGCGAATCCATGTATGCATGTACAGTGAGCATCAAAATAAACTGTGCCGAACAGAAAAGATAAATAAAATGAGTTCTGTGATTGCGATCTTTAAACTTTTAATATTGAAAAATCAAACAGCCCATAATTACGGTTTTCTTTTAATACGCAAAATGGACGATGTTATGGACAAAATTATTTATGATAGACAAAATGTTATATACCGTGAAGTAGAAATGCTTCTAATGTGGGTCTTTTAGCAGAACAAAGATCCAAATCTTAATAGTCGCAAATATAGAGGCTTGATGGCGCAGTTGGTTAAGTGTCTGCCCTAAGTTCTAGGTTCGAATCCCAGTGAAAGCAAAGTTAATACGCTTTCATCCGGTTTTTCAAATCTGGTCCATAAACCATTTGCCGTGGGGTAAAATTAACAGCACTGTCACTGGAGTGGTCGATCAGTGGTAATAGTCTGACTGTGGGTAGCACAATGAACCAACACGGTCTAAGTGTGCTGATGAATTCACTAGCAGCCCCCTAACCTAACCTAACCAAACCTACTAGTCGCAAAACAAATGAATGAGTGGGGTTCTGGTTATAAACCGATTATGGATTTCACAAGATTGCCAGCAGCACTCTTTGCCGAAATCCGGTTTGGCAATCCTAAAACCGTACTGGAGGCTGCAAGAATTGGATGTTAAGGTGGAGTACAACCACGCATTGCCTGCTGCCTATTTCTATCAACAGTCAGGCCTATACTTACGCAAAAAATCGCTGTCTCGTGGACATGTCATGCACATGATAAAACAACTCAAACCTATTAACCATGTGCAAGTATCAACAAGCACATGTTGTCCGAATTCCGCACCGGACCGTACAATTCTCGATAGACTTGAATTCCTTACTCAGCCCATTGCTACTATCTCAATATCTCTTCGAAAAAAAATTCTCAAGCAACATTTCCTCCAGATCCGACTGGAAGTCTAATTTTTGGACGGTCCTCTGCGAGTTTTCATCCAAGTCTTATCTAAGCAAAAATGTAGGTTTCCTGTCGAAGGATCTAAATATAAGTAACCCTGTCTGACACATGACCACTTCATGTTTTTTTTTGAACCGCCAAAGGATTTCATCTTCCAAAGACACTGATAGTCCGGGCCATTATTATGCATGATTCGTAGACCCGAATTAGTCCTCGCATTCTTGACAGAAGGTTGAGGTCTCGTGTCCAACCCTGTGAGGGTATTTTCGATAGCCGCTTTGACCAGACAGAAATTGCGTGAGGGGGTATTTGCAGTTCCTATGAGGGTTCATCTGCTCTTGGTTGTGGTATCCCACCTGGCTTGCCACAGTGGCACAGATGTTGCTCTTTCTTCCTTTTGCAAACGGTTCGTCGATCGCCTTAGATAAATACTTCTCGTTGGCGAGAATGTCAATAGGGCCCATACCCGCCTTGATCTCAGGTAGCTTCGTACGAAATTGTTCGGAAAGTTCAGATTGCCGTTATCGCGTAGAGCCTATATGCTGAGGTTAGCCTTTTTGCTATCTCCTTGGTAGTGATAGCTCCCGCCCAGACTGGGGCAGAATAGGACTAATCTTATCGCTCTGTAAAGCAAAATCCTTTTCGCATATTCACGTCATCCGATGTTCGGCAACATCCAGAAAAATGCTAATGAATCTGTGACGCTCTTATTTTGGTCCAGTACCCAACGTGGGTTCTAAACTTGAACCGGTTGTCGAGCATTAACCCCAGATTTTTCAGAGCCTCTTTAAATCTAATAAGCTGGGTTCCGACCCGGAAGTTTTCTTATTCCACAGTCTTTCGGCTGGTTACTGTGAGAGCTTCGGTCTTGGGATTAACAAGTTCTAGATAGACTCGACTATAGGTAATGCTTGATCTTGGCGATTGATTCGTTTGTAGCGTCTTCCACCTCGTGGATGTCTTTGGCCACGGTGACAACGGCGATCACCAAAGCCAATAACCGTATCCCCTTGAGGTTGCGTCAATTGCAACAATCCGCCGTACATTACGTTCCACAGGAGGGATCCAAGGACAGCTGTCGGAGGAACTTCCGCAGAAACTTCGTAGTACTAGGGGCGATCGTCTACCTGGTACCATTCTATGGAGTGTATGAGCCATTGCCGCCTTCTATGTCTGACAGTCCCGGACACATTGCTTTCAGTCGTCGAGACAAAGTTGTCATCCGCGATCACTTGGTATTTATACCGCCTTCTGCAAATGTTGTAGGATATACCGCTACGCCTTCGAACATATTGCAGTGTCTTTCAATGTTGTATTCAAAAGGGACATCCTAGGATGTACGGACATTCAAATCTCTGGAATCGACCTTTAACTGCCGCCTGTCTACTATTGATATATCCAAACATTTAATATAAACACCTCACCTTCAAATGACACCTCTCGTTGTTTTTAAAAGTGCTACAAAATACAGTCGCAAGTGAGTGAGTAAGACTTGGAGCGACTTCAATTCAAAGGATTAAGCTCGGCAATGAATTACTTCCATGCACGTCTGGATTTGTCTTCATGAAATAAATCATTTCTCAAAATGTGTCATTTCCAATTTCCTTCCTAATTACTTATTTTTTTATATTCCGCATTTCGCATTCACCGAACTGAAAACAACAGCACGACTGGTAATTTCCTATGTCGCCGAGCATTAACATTCGAATGCTTTTGACATAAGGGATGAAATATGTCTTCGAACGCACACCAACTGTAGTTCCAACCGCACGATCAATATTTGCCAGATATTTGACATTTAAGGGGAACGAAATGCTGCCCATTCAGCACTCATAACGCCAAAGTCGCATTCGCCAACTTTTTCATTCGATTCGCCGTTCATACATAGAATGGTGGGAGTACTGTGTCTGGAATTAACTGCGACATTAAGGATTAGATGTCCTGATGATGGGCGTGCGCAAAGGTCTTCGAAGTTAAATGGTGGCTTACACGCTTGTTTGACAAAGAACTTCTGTGAACAACACCTCCTCGAGATGTATTGTTGTATTGTGCGATTTATGCATCAAAAGAGGGTACATAAATAACTATTCCGCTCACTTTCAGTGGTTGAATGAGATTTTGACAAAAAGCGCCACATCATTAGTTTGATGTTGTGAACCCTCTTTTTCCATTACGGTGCTTTGTGAATTCATTTTGTGCGCACTAATAGACGAAGCACTGAAAACCACCCACATTGTGGGGGGACTCATGCTCGGATTTAATCAATACTTATGTAACCGTGTTCTTCCCCCC